>OZ010652.1:107825221-108450221 GCA_963932375.1 Phania funesta
TTTCTCTCTAAATATATTTTTCTTCGATAACGAAATAAGCGCGATTAATTGTGTATTTATATCAAAGAGAAATGTCAAATTTTTTGAAATTTATCATTCACTATTAATTAATGACACGGAGTTGCATTTCTAATCGTACAAGCAACACATTGTTGTACAGATATATTTCGACATGGTTTGGAGCAAATCAAGTCGTTTGAAGTGTTTTTTTTTCATATAAAATATGCATCGGAAAACTTGTAGCATAACATTTGGTTTTAACAAATCAAGTGGTTTGGGCCACAAGACACACCGCAACGGAAACGCTCGATGTGTATGTTTTTTAAGTGATCAAATTTTTGCATTTTGTTCAAAACTTTTCATATTTTATCAGATTATCGTTTGTTTATTATTATGATTAAAAAAACTAATTTTGAAAGCCAGGTATATATAAACTGATATCAACTCAAAAATAGCCATTTTAAACTGGAAAAAAAACCAATATTCTTCATCAGACATTAGAAGGAGATCTAAACTTTTAATCAAAATAGCAATTCAGTTTAAATTTTTAAGTAATAGGAACTCATGGGATGATGATCTCATTGTTATTAAAAGAAAAATGTTTTCTTGCTAAGTTTTAATCTCAATTCTTTCATATGCGCAATTCGCTGGTTGCCCAAGCCAACTCATCAGGAAAGCTCTGCCAAATTTGTTTAGGAAAACTACAAATGGTCTTATAAGCCTGAAATTCCTTAAACCAAATAACAGGTCGTAAGAAGTTTCAACACAAAAAATAAAAGTACCTTAACAAAATTTTAACTCAAATAATATGCATCTAAAATTTTATTGAGTTTTTAAGCCAGAATTTATTTCGGCACTTTAGTGTCGAAAAAAATACTATTCGCATTCATATCCAGAATATTCGAATGTTATCTGTTTTGGTTAAAAAACAGTTATTGTGCAAGGTGGACGAACACTAAAATTGTTGCCTCTGTGCTTGTTTTTTAAGAATTTCTAAAAGTTTAAAACGCGCCATTCTATACATAAACGCTATTTGTTGTGCAAGCATAAATTCAAACACGATCATCGACAAATTTTATAACAATGTTAGCAAACTATTAACTTATTGACAAAACTAAAAACAAAACAAGTGTACAACTTTAACATTTATATGTAAACGAATAAGACAGAAAATAAAGATAACAAAAAAAATGAAATGATTTTTTTTTTAAAGACACAAACTAAAACAAAATGTATATAGTAAAATAATGAATTAAAAAAACGAAGGATAATATTTCGTTGAAAAACTCACAAGAGGTAAAGAAATTACCATAAGGTTTGCTTCCCGGCGGCTGGAGGGGATTCGTCTGAGGCAGTGATTGATCGTTCTGGCCGCGAGCATTTGTCAGAGATGGAAATTCTGATGGATCGAGCAGGGCCGGCGTTGTTGTATCCCCACTGCCACCAAAAACATTATGGAAATTATTAAGAGGTCCACCAGCGGCACTACCACCACCTCCACCACTACCAGTCGTACCGTAACCACCACGGTTTTGCATAAAATTTCCCATGTTTGACTAAAATATGAGTAAAACAAACATGTACATATGTACATAAGTAAAAACTTTCTTTTAGAACAATCGCAAGTATGCTAGCTAACAAACTTACCATAGGCCCCTGACCCAGACCTTGCATACGTCTTTCCACATAAGGACGCTGGCTAAAAACATTTGCACGATTACCACTTGTTAACGCAGGACCACCAACCGATAGCTGTGCATTTCGGTTCGGCGATAATTGAGTTTGCGTTTGTCCATAATTTGCTGCTACAAATGAAGTTGTTAAAAGTATTAAAATTTATGTATGTATGAAATACTGCTTAAACTTACCGCTGGGAAACATGCCTGACGTGGGTGTTACATGACCGGATAATGAACTACCACCAAAACCGCCTGTAGTTCTGCCCGTTAGAGATGCATTGGCTATGCTTCTTGGGGGTTGTTGAAAATTTAAATTCGCCATGATCTTTTGCCGAAAAGAGATGAAAAGAAAAGCAAATCTACTGTTTGAATTGAGTTATAGTTTAAAATGTTGCAAAATAGATACTTATTTAAAAAGGTTAAAGCTTCAAAGTAATTATTGTCTGTACATATAATGGTGTTTACACGATAATGTGAGCTTCCAATATAGCGAACTATGCACTAACGTGAACACTCATTACTTAACTCGCTAAATAGTGAACAAAATCTAAAGGCTCAGTTTGTTTATATTACAACACTATGCCACAAAAGTCTAAGGACGACAGCGAATTTCAGTCTATGTCCAAAAATTGGCGTTAGATTATTAATCTAATAAATTCATTTATTCCATAAAAAACATAAGAAATTCATTAAATACCCCAGTGTCTCTAGTACATTGAGGGACGAGTTCGAAATAGTTAATATATAGAAAACGTTATGAATTATTTAACATGTTTATATTATATGTGTGTTTAGACATAGGTATTTAAATTTTAAATATTGTGAGTTAAGATACATGAAAGCATTTATATTTATTGAATTAAGTAACGTTACAATGAATACTTTTTAAATTTACTGGAAGACGATTAAACTCAAAGCAACCTACATATTCAAACCGGTGTTTCAATTTCTTCAAGTCACAACAATTCTTTACTAATAGATTACAGTTGAATCGAATATTAATAGTAGTTTGGTCCTATATTGCGTACCGCTTTGAACATATAAAATAATAGCTGAATTTTATACAAGCCATAAATTATTAAAACAGTTTTGGTTACATATCTGTACAAATATATGGCCCTATTATGGTTTACAAGTCAACTCAACTTCAGTTGAAGTTTTGTAATTTGGTATTATCGATAACAACTTAACCTGTCAGAAATTTTGAAGTTATATTTACATACTCGTAAATTTTCTTACATCTTTTACTACCAGCAGTTGTTTTCGAAAAATTATTAGCAAAATATGGAAAGGGGGTAAATAAACTTATTTAACTTGTCTTAAACTAATTTATTAATATAAAGTCACAACAAACAGTTTGAAAAACTCTGAACATATGGAGAAGCATCCCGAAACGGGAAGAGGTAAACCAGAATTTGGATGCAGCAAAAATACAAACAACGAATTGTGGGAACTATTTGTCATAGAATTAAATAGTTTAGAACCGCCAAGAAGAACTGGGAACGAGTGGGGACAGGTAAGTAGTAATCATGAAATTATACAGATACAATGAAAGTGCAATGATTTATTTCCCTTGTAGGTTTGGATACACTATAAGGTAAATTTAAAGCGAGAGCTTGCCAACAATCGGAGCAATTATCTTGCAACTGGTGGTGGTCCCTCGCAAGAAGTTTCTTTAAATCAACTGGTGGAAAGTGTAGTGCAAATTATCCAAACACGGGAGCAATTTTCACCAAGTGATATGGATCTCGGGGTGGAGAATATACCACCGACAATGAATGACGAAGAAATGTTGGTAAACCTTGAAGACCGCCCCCACTTCGTCGACATCACAAACAATAAAAATCGCCGCAGAACCAAAAACTTAGAAATCGAGCTTATTCGAGTTATTAAAAAAGCAGACACAAACTAACAGAGAAAGTTGTAAAATAACTCAAAACAATAATCCATTCTAATATTTATACAAAATACACACTTTAAAAAAAATTAACTAAATTTTATTGTTTACATTAGGTCTGTTCCAGGTGCATAACAAAATAGTCCGGACTATTGAGAGTAAAAAGAAAATTACTCTCTGAATGTGCGAAAGTTGTCCGAAATTGCTGGAACGCAAAAAACAACAAATGGTGCCTACTTTCTCAAATAAATTTTATTTTAATAATTTTATATGCTTAAAATGCATAATATTTTAAAAGCAAAACATTTGCATCATTGGCAGCAGCTGTCCGTAACCTCTTAACTGATCGATAAAAGCATTTTTTTTATTAAATAAAGTGATAAATATGCACAAATATATGTATTTACAACTTCAAGTTTATTGGAAAAATTTTCCGTTTTACTTTTTAATAAATTTAAAATAAAAACATTTTCCTGTATTTAAAAATTTTATGATTTTTAAATATAAACAAAAAACAGCTGATAATTTAATTCTAGTCCGAACTTGCCCAAAAAAAAGTTCGTACGGCTTTGTACAGGAAATGAAAAATTTTACTCTCTCATTTTCTCTCAAAATTGCACAAAAATTGTTCTGGAACGCGTTTGGACGAATTCGTACTTCAGACTGTTTTGTTATTCTCCTGGAACATACCTATTTCTTGTAAGTCGTAAGACCGAAAAAGAGTTAAGTTGTTTTAAAGTTACTTTGTTCCAATTTCATTTCAACTAAGTCTAGTTGTAAGCTTTAATAGGTGCAATAATGTCAAATATAGTCGAGCAATGCTACAAAAAATTTTTAATGCTTGGTTTTGAGCACGCTAAAGTTTTTTTTAAGACTGCCGTCTATTTATATGCATAAATCATTGGCAGGTAACACATATATGTAATTGGGATGGCTTAAAAGCTTTATATGGTAATTCTATCACATAGGTTTTTGAATTTATGGAAAATACCCATTACTGGAGCTGTTTCATTTTTTAAAATTTATACGTGTTTGTTCCAGGGTAAATTGTTTTGCAAATGCATCCATAAGTATTATTATGAAACATATTCGCAAATTTCTTGAAAAGTAAAAAAAATTAAGTCCGAGTTAATAATAGAATAAAAAAATGATCCTTTCAGACAACATTTTAATGAAAATGTTCAAAATTATTGATTTAAAACTTCCACAAACATCTACAGATGAATTTATTTTATTGCTCTTACTGTAATAACTGAATAAAAATCAATGATTTTTTTAACTTTTTAATATCAAGCAAGCTGTTGGAAGAATTGTTACCAATTTTTATAAAAAATGTTTATTCAAATATTCAAAATGTGTGAAATAAAACTAAATAAATAAATTATAGAACAAAGGATAATCTTTGTCCGAATTTGGTAAATTTTATCAAATCGCGCCAAGCCCACAGTTGATGCTATAATTAGACATGTAGCTGTCCAAAAAAGGATCGATGAGCGAACTGAAAGGGTGATAATCAGAAAAATTATTAAAAATCTCAAGCTAATTGCCGTAAGCCATTCGTCGTGGTTTAAAAAGAGACAGTTTTCACTTTTACGTTGCCAGAAAGAAACCTTATGTTAATCAGGTGAATTTAAAGAAAAATGACGTTGAAGATGGCACATAGCCGAAACCGGTTTGTTTCCAAACCAAACTTGACAAGGAATGACGCAAATTTGTTCCAAAAATCTACATCAAAACACCCTGTCGGAATATCAAGAATCTATCAAGACATACATTTGATTCATCCAAAATGTTGGGAAAACAATAAATTTGCACTCTCCCGAGAAAATGTGGAGATGAGTTGAAGACACACAATTTTCCTTTTTTAACATACAGCGTATATTTTCCAAATATATATTATAAAGTGCTGATGTAAGTGATTTTCATTGGAGCTACAAATTATAACCAAACCTAAATAAGAGCGTTGCGTTAGCAGCAGGTAACGTAGCTACAAAGCTTTCAGAGACATAAATTTTACATCAAATGTACTGTGGCTACGTGCCCTGCTGCTAACGCAAGGCTCGACGCTCTTATTTACGTTTGGCTGTTAGGGACATACCTAAGGCATTAATTTGTTTTCTTGGTCTGGGGAACCGAGTTATTGATATTATATTTTATTATGTGTTCTTTCTGATTATCGCTATTCTTATTTCTATTGTGTATACACGTTTTATTCAGAAGATTTTGGTTGTAGTCCTTGGTCCTCATTTTGATATCCGTACTTTTAACGGCCGACATTTTTTGATAGGATCTTGGTCTTATTTTCAAATTTGTCTTTGTGCGGATCTGACTTTTTTTCCAAGATATTTTTTTATAAATACATATAATTGTATGTTTGTATAAAACTTGTTTTAACCTTAAGTTTACATACGGTTGGGTTTCACCAAATTTCAGCTCTCTACCTACAGTAGCAGTGTCACATAAAAATAAGAGCCACCCTAGTCACCTTAGATAAAATGTGAACTTGTTGAAATTTGTCTGATTTATTATTACAGCTCTCTAGCTATAGTAGAAGTACTCCATAATATTGTTGTGTATGTCAGTGCGTGAGTTAATAGGTACTAAAATAAGCACTTTTTTCACCTTCTTATCTCGGGCAGCTTTCATGGTAAAACTTTCAAACTTCGCCTAAGAGCTTATCTATAAGTAGAGTCTTTATGCTGTCAGGTTCATTTTTTTTATGATTAAATGAAGCAAAGTTAAAAAGAAGGTAAAAACACCGGGAATGGTTTCATATATTATGCACTGTGTACATAGGCCTGAAATTAGCCTGGCGCACTATGATCGCCTTGATATATAGAGATAACGGCATATCTCTGAAGCCAAAATATTAAAAAAAAAAAATAACACCCAAAATTACATAAAATAAAATATTCACTCTAAAACCTTTTACACTTGAGTAACAAAACCTTATAATAAAAACTGATATTTAAAAACTCGACAAGAATTGAAAAATTCGCCAAAAAACAAGCATAAGTAAAAGAATCAAACGCAACAAAACTGTTTATTTGTTCAATATTAAACACAAAACGTGTTCTTTAATAAATACTTTCGAACACAATAAAATATGTGAAATGTAGAAGAGCTATTTTTTTTAATTCCGAGTGTGTTTACACACACGTGTTTACTCTAAAGGGTGTTTTTTTCTTTGCGCCCAATAGAACTTTAAATTATAATAAATAACACAAAAAATAAAATTTTAATCGAAAAAATATTTTTATTCGAAATATCAATACATGGCGTTAACTTTTGAAAATGATTTCGGGAATATGGCCACTCCGGTTGTTCTTGCCGAAGCCCATTCTGGACGTCCAATTTTGGGCATTGCTGTCCGCATGTTACGAACAACACGAACAATGTTGATCTCCCAGGCGTTAATTGTTGCTGGAAATAATCGATAGGTGTCAAATCGCATGACCTTGTCCAAAAATTGAATATCTAAAGTCTATGGTTGCGGTCGGTGTATGGCATGTAGTACGAGCCTGTTGACACCATATCTCGCCCGGATAAATGTCGCCCATATTTTCAAACAAATAGCATTTACCATGGTGCGGTAACGATCTCCATTCACCCTAATGCGAGTTCCAGCTTCGCTTTTTAAGAAACAAGATTCAATGATGCCATCAGCGTGCATACAATACTTAGCGTTGCATTTTTCTAGATGTAAGAGTCTGTATGGTCTGTAGGGTCTGTTGTGGATTGGTTTCTCTCCATGTGAGTCAATTTTGTTTACTAAGCCAAAATGAGCCCCATCGCTGAACAAAGTTCTTCTATAAACGATCGGATCAGTTTCCAACTGCTCTAGAGCCCTAGAGAATTATGTCTATGTTTTTATATCGAAAAGTCATCGGAGTATTAAAATCCAGGCAAGTTAAGTTTTTTCTTGAATATATTGCATGAATATTCAAACGAAAGCAGTTCAAGCGACAAGCGATTCCAACTTCTAACCAAATTTTTATTTATGCATTCAGAATGTTCAGAATGTCGATTATATAAAACAATTATTATTAAAATGTCAAACTGCTTGAGATCTATTTATTTCAGTGCTCAAGGTCTATGAAAAATCTATAAATTGCAGAGCCACTAAAAATTTGTTCTCTCTATTAAAGTTCTTTCTTATTAGAACTGTCAGAAGCATCATGAAGTTTGGCCTCAATGCCAATGCAATGTGTGGATTGCTTCTTATAATCGACCTTCTGAACGCACAATTTCTATCCATCTATTGCCGTCATCTGGCATTCCTGAAGACTGTAAGGTGGCTCGAACCATGCAGTCATTGGCTTGGTTCAGTATTCTAATAATAGTGTTGCGTTGAATATCTTGTTGTTCCAAGCCGGATTCTGAAAAACATTCGTAACAATTGAAATGTTGGTCTCGTTATTCTGTAGTTATGGTATTTGAGAAAGCTGTTTGAATTATTGTTTATAGAAACGAATAGTCACTTGGGAGATTGTTGGTATCCTGGTAATTAAGGCTTTATTGATTGCATCTTTCGCCGCGTCAGCATCTTGCTCATTTCCTGATAATGCAGCGGAAAAAACACCTTCTTGGAGGTGTAGTAAAGCTTGCTGATTTATGGTGAAATTACCACTTTCTACTTGCTCTACCAAAGCGAAGGACGTATAACCATCAAGAAAAGATCCGTTTACCTTCTCGCGTAGAAAAGTTTTTGATCGTGGTTAGTTATGTGATTATTGTATAATTTTCATATATAATAATATGTAATAGTAATATGATCAGTGGCAGATTTCTAATAAGTTGGTATTCAATTACTGTTCATGTAGTTCGTGATCAGTTTTAATAATCGATTTTTTATGTAATTTGAATGGCAGCCTTTATTGTTGTGGTTGTAACAGCTCTGCCGCTGTCGGAAGTTCTTCTCTAAAAAGATTGGCCTATTGGAGCAATTAAATAAATGCAGTGTCATGAAGGCTTTGTGAACAGAAAGGCCAACAGTTTTAAGTGCCAGGAACTATTCGTTCACGGTAGTAGTTGAATATACTGCACGATCCGACTCTCAATTATGCTAGGGTTGATCGGGTTTCCCGCGTAGAAACAGCTCATTATTCAAAATAGCCAGGGAATGTTTGTTCAGGACTTTATTGCATTTATATTCTTCCATGACTGCTGTGACCGCCTGCTGAAGTTTATAGTTTATGGGCTGCCACTATGGATATAATGTCAGCTTGCGGTGGAAAACTTTCCGGATGTCATCAAGATACCGAAGGAAGTCCCGCCGAATGGGTGGTTGGGGGCGGTCTTGGAGGAGTATCCGATGATTTGGATGACTTTGTAGTATTCACCATTGGCTGTAGCTTAGAAGAGGTCCATACCATGCTGTATAATTGAGAAGAGACCGACCAATCGTCCTTATATGTCTCTACAATCGTGCAGTCATCTGCATACGAAACCACCATGACATCTCTTGGTGGCGCAGGAAGCTTCGCAAGATAAATGTTAAAGAGTATTGATGACAATGCTCCACCTTACAGCACGCCCACTTTTATCTTATGGTAGTTTGGTATTTGGCCCCTAAACTCAACAAAAAAAATTTTCTGTCATTGAGATAATTGACAACCCAGCGTTTGAGATTGTTGAGAAGGGTGGATTTCATAATATTATTTATCAGCACTAACTGATCGACCGTGACTAATGCCTTAGATAATGCATCAACAATAGTTCGTTGACACGCTCTTTGCTGATTGAGGCCATATGTGATCTGTGATATAATCATGTTCAAAGCTGTTTTTTAAAACCTCTCCTACGGGTGATAATAGTAATATTGGACGGTATGAAATAATACGGTCAACCTGGAATCATCAATTTGCGCTTCGAGAAGGCGTGTCATATATTCCAGCGATACTTCACCGAGTTTCATAAGCATGGCTATGCCACCAGGTGCAAGAGCTTTTGATGGTTTTACCTTGGAGATTATGGTTTTTACTTCACTGAAACTAAAACGAACGTGTTCAGTATCTCGTTTGAAATTTTTAGTTCTCCTTATTATTGCTCTTTTGAACCGATGTATCGACAAATTGTCGGCAGAATAGTTTTGCACATTTTTTTAAACTTTATCTGAGTGTTGTTGAAGCCTATGGCTGTGAGATTTTTACTTCTTGACGATCCAGATTCCGTCAATTTGACGTAGATGACCGCATTCTTGAGCCAAACGTGCTGCATTCGATGGAAAATGTGGTCTCACATTGAGGATTCTTTCTGAATGGATAAAGCGCTTTGCTTTCACCAACAAAAATTGAAAAGCTCTGCCAGTTGACTATGTTGTAGTTAAAATAAATGTGCGCTTATCGGGTTCCACAGTCTCTCGATTTTTCTACAGTGACCGTGATGGGAAAGTGGTTAGAATTAAACGCAACTTAGGTTTGCAATACTTTTTTGTAAACGAGTTCATATATTCCGAAAAGTAGAAAAATTAAGTACATGTAATGAATTCCATTTAGTAAAGTGTTTCTTTTTAAAAGAAAATAATTTACTTTTGTTATAAAAGACGTTTTATTGATTGCTTTTTCACGCTTAAAATGACAATTATTAAAGGAGTATAAATAGGTATAAAGACTTGATGTTTCCAAATCTAACAACACACATTGCATATGTATATATGTATGTACATACATGAGTTTATGTATGTATATAAATAATTATTTTACTACCTGGCGCATTTAACACACTTGTGTTGTTACAGTGGTATATTGAAGTTGAAAATAATGTTGATAATTACAGACCCTTTTACGTTTTTGCCACCAAATGCTCTACCGCTACCTCTAGTAACTATAATAACAATCGATCTTATAAATATGCACACACATAAACACATACATCCATATATACATATGTACTTACGTGTATATGCATATGCATCCTATCGTCGTACATATTGCCAGGCTTTTTTAAAACACATGCATACAAACATACGTACACACATGCATGCATACATACAATAAATAATATTCATGTTAACAGAAAAAAATACATTGAAATAGAGAATGATGATTATGATGAGATGAGTGAATCGAACAACAAAATGTACGGAAAGAACATCGTACATTAGCACTACATATTCAATGGAAAATAATTATGTATGTATGTGTATTTTTGTAGTCAAGTGATTTGGTTGCCTTCTTCTTTGTTGTTAGGACTCTGTATCTCTTTCCAAAATTCTTATTGTTTTTCTGATTTCTAAATGGTTAGCTATTAATTCTTTTTTACCTAATTAAATAGCTAAAATTTACAAATTAATATAATATTTACGAGTTTATCCGTTTGAGCGCTTGCTTCTTTAATAGCCATATTTATGCTGGTTTTACACGAAATGTAAATTTCATATGATATGTCAGTTTAGAGTTCTGTTTGAAGTTTTGCATGTTTGTAAAAATGATCAATTTACATACATACGATTTGCTTTCAATCGTACATACATATTTAATTACATCTGACACCGTCATCTGCCACTAATTATAAGTCAATTGTTAGTAAATTAGTTGGTGGAACCTAATCTACAATATTTACAAACCATTTGCAGACCGGTAAAATTAAAGAAAAAAAAAACTTTAGAAGAAAATAATATGCGAAACCTATTTTTATGGCAAATATGCAAAAACTTGTTGTTTACATATGTACATATGTAAGTTATGTTTAAACAATTTATACACATGAGGTTTAATGATTTAATTTTTAAGGCACACGTTAGTGCGCCAGGCCAAGTTCAGACCCTCCAACGCCACCTTATAACTATGCTTCTTTTAATCGTGCAATAATGAAACTTGAAATATAAGGACTCTATAGGTAACCTAATAGGCCAAGTTTTGCCATAAAAGCTTACCGTGGTATGAAGGTGTAAAAGTGCATATTTTACCTATTCTTACCTATTCTCTGACACACTTATCAATATTATTGGGCTCTTCCCCTATAGTTTGAGAGCTGTAATTTGGTATACAGGTAGACCATTGGGAATAAGTATACAGAAAAGTATAAACACGGTTACTTTCTATGTCAAGGGAAAAGGCTGGCCACTTAATTGTTGACGGCCTGGTTGCGTTGGGTCGTTCAAATTTCCAGAAACTTCATTAAAACACCTACCCTACAACCCTAATCTTGAAAACAACGTTGAAAACCCAATATAATTTTGCTACTTCAACAACAAGTCTTGATATGTACAACTTTATCTCATTTCTATGCGATTTTGTTTGTCTTTACATGGATCTAGCAAAATTTGAAGGGGACGAAATAGATTTGGCAGAATAAATGAAGAAATTTAAAATTATGAACAAAGTCTTACTATTTTTTTGAGTATGTAAATACGTTGATATTGCAAAACAATGGAAATAAATTCTTGATTATTATCAGTTAATAACCTAAACTTAATTCCGTGTATCCTTATAACTGCATGGGTGGCTGCATTACCTCGAATCTAGTTTAACGATAATCGCCTGTGGTCAACAAGCAGGAAAATTGTCGTTTGATATGTCGATTAATTAAGGTGTACAATGTTTTAAATCACATACATACATGCATACATTCTATGTATGAATGTATGTATGCATGCATGTATGTATGTTATATATGTACATAATAAGTGCCTTCCCATTCTCAGCATTTTTTCCTCTAAATGTTTAGCAGTTTTTTTTTAAACTTACCCAAATAATCTGTTGTGAATTCTTTTTCCGAATGTATTGTTGCTTTTGTTGTTTTCAAACGACTTGTAATACTTGAGCTTTTGCTGCTTCTACTACTACGACCATAAAAACAGTTCACCGCATCTAACATTCCAAAGCGGCAAAAAAAGGAACGTTATGAACGTTGTAAATTCAACTGCCCAATATTTGCTAATAAAAATGATTAGCGCAACAAAGGCAGAAGATATATAGTTGTCACCAATTTCTAGCTGGGTAATATTCAGCAATTGTGGTCTCAGTATTCCGGTAAATTCTGCACGAATAACCTTGAAATTGTCAAGCCGATTTGCCGCACACTGCTAGAAATGTTGTTGGTGTGGTTTTGTTTTATTTATTTGTTGATACAACAAATATAAAATGGAATATGGATAAATTGTTTTCTGTACGTTGAATTAATTGTTCTTGTTTAATTCTGAGAGCAGGCACAGGCTGGATAGTTGTAAAGTAGTGAAAGAAATGGCACAAAAACGGCGTTTGTTAACCAATACAACGAATGAATTTCACTAAACAGTTTATAAAAATCGCCATATAATTTGCACGTTTTTTTCAACACTTTCAACAATAAATGAGAGCAATTTAACCAGATTATAAAACAATAACAAATGATCCTATTTTTCTAGAGGTATTTCTTCCTTCTAAGGATGTTGAGTTGGATTAGCTGCTGGTCGATCGGGTCGAGTCGAGTAATTTTTAAATTTGTTACTTATTCAACTTTATAGCCAGTTAGTGTTGCTTGCCCAATTGATTGCAACACAAACACACACGTACTTTTTCCTGTTCTGTTCGACACAAACACTAACACAACCTAAGCTTTTTCCTTATAACTTTTTCGTTTTTTTAATAGCTAACTTTTTAATCTTGCACAATACTTTACAAATTTTATTCATTTAAACAGCAACTTAATATTTATTACTAGTTTTTATTCTACCAAAAATTGTTTTTATTTTTTGTTTGCTTGTTTATGGACTATTTTGTAATGCTTCTTCTAGATAACGTCTTCCTATATTCGTTTTTTATGGTTGCATATATTTTTCTTTTTCGTCCCAACGTCTATATAGTTTAATACTTTGCCTTTGTTTTTTATTTGAAAGCAGTTCAATGAAATTTCACCCGAACTTATTGAAAGACTGCTGATGGGAGAGGAGAAAAATCACTTAGTTTTTAGCAAATGCACATTTGTGTTTTGATTTGCTATTATCGCATCTAAAGAATTAATCTTCCCTTGTGAAAAAATGTCTTGTCTCTAAAAGACTTTTTCTGTTATTAACAAAACCGATTTTTCGTACGATTTATTTTAGCTGTAATTTAAAACACACAAAAAAATTATCCGCAAAATTTTTTTGTGGCTCATAGCACGAATACAATTACACAGAAAACGATAAGTTCGCTCGTTGCGCTTGCATGTATTTGGGTATTAGAGTGGTGCCTAGTTTTAATTTCACTGTCAAGTCAATAAAAGTTTATTAAGTAGTTATCTCTTTTGTCCACATTGATGCTACATATCAAAATTGTTACTGCTTAAAACAGAGCTGTGTGCTTATTAGTAATGCCTAGTTGATAACACAGATTACATGATAGAGTTGCCTAACCTTCCTTTTGCAATAATTCGAATGGGTATATGAATTCATCACTTATTATTAATGTATGGGGGATATCGAAGCAGACCACTTACTTTCTGGGTCCCTTTTCGAATTCATCACTTAAAACCGCTTCAGCAAGTTGTATTTCGGAAAATTTCTTTAGTTCTTCGTTTACTTTAGAGTTGTGCCGGTCGCGAAATAGTTCGTTTAATTGAAATAATATTTCAGAAAGATGGTAGCAACTTTACAAGTATTACAAAAACAACTCACAATTTAATTTGGTGCGTCATATACACGAATTTAAAATTAGTAGTTGTTTTTTTTATTGTTGTAAAGTTACTACCATCTCTCTGAAATATTCTTACAATTGAACGAATTCGTTCGGGGCCGGCACAACTCTAGTTTACTTCCCTTTAAGCCAATTTATGTTGCTTGGAACATAAGCTTTTAATTCTTTTTTTGGCACTGGCAGGTCTGTACATAAATTTAAACAAATAATTAGAATTATACTATTAAGTAACGCAATTTATTTATTTTTCGCATAAAGGGCAAAAGACTTGATTTATGTATTTATTAAATATTGCAATACAATTACAAATTATATTCTAAATTAAATTATGAAGCGTAGTAACTTACACTCGCTATTTGTAGGGAAACAGACCAAAGTTTTTGGTGGCAGTCGAACCCATTTATCACACTACAAACTCAACTACCGATACACCTGTGTCTATAGATTTTAGCTATTAATACAAAGTTAATAATAAAAACTGTCTTCAGTACACAGATAAAAATTCTAGGAAAAATTTTATATATTTATATACTTTATCAATTTTAAATCTTTATGTATTTTAAAGTTTAATTTTTTATTAGACTTAGACTTTAGAAATCATTCATACGAAAATTCTGTTTCAATATATATTAAGCTGTTAAGGGTACTTTATACATTTTTATGCACTGGCTTGGTTTAAAGATTATATTCAACAAGTCGACCATATATTGTTCGCACATTGAGATAGCGTCATCAAAATGTGTTCGTGGTCTTCTGTTTCAAAGATACGTGTAGGTGTTCCTATTCAGTCATCGCGCATTTTGTTGCTTGCACAGAAATATGGGTAGTCAAGACCGTCGCTGTTCATGGTCGCTTCATGTTCAAACAGAGTTGTCCGAACAATAGTTCGCACAACTCTGTTATGACATTCCACAAACAAAATACACAGGCAAAATAAAAAAGTATGTATGTGTGTGTTGAGCGTGTGTAACCACCCGTGCATATATAAAAGCATAGTTTATGCACGTGTATTGACAGTTGAGCGAATACACCCATATTTTTTATTTTCCGTGTGTATTTAGTTTGTGTTAGGCAGAACAGCGTTGTGCGAACAACTGTTCAGTCAAGATCTTTTCAACCCGAACATACCATCAATAGCTATGGTCTTCACGAGCCAAATTCCTGTGCAAATAGAAAAATGTACGAAGGGTGAACAGATTTATCTTTAGTCAAGACGGCTAAAGTCCTATATATTCCTAGTCAAGCAGCAAAAACGCCTTTCACAGCTTAATATATTTAAAAAAACGTTGATTTTGACTAGAAAATAGCCAAAGTATCATCATTGGCAGCGCGTACTTGGCATATTTACATCACTATCCTATAATAGGAAAATTGTACAAATCGTAAAAGGAATAAGTAAAATTCTCTTTGGTTTTAAAAACAGCGTACATTTAGTAGAATTATTATTTGAAATACAGAAATAAATTAAATCTATAAATTTCAAATAAAAGCATGTAAAGTTTTTAAATTGAAGTGACATTAAATCGGCAAATGCAATAAAACCGAACTCGTCAACATAAGTGCAAGAGAACGAAATTTTCCAGAAGCAGGATAGAGGAAAAAGAAATGTAAGTTAGCTGACATTGTTTGGTTAAAGTTAATTAACAAGTAAATTAAAAAAATATATAAATCAAAATTAAAGTGTGATAACATAATTTCTGTTTTTTTTTTTGGTACTTTCGCTGCCTCGGTTTACGCCAACGCCTACGACGTCTGCTGCTTTTTTTTAAATTTTTTTATATCTTTTGTTTTTACGTTCGTTTCTTTCATTCGTCGTTATTGGTCGTCGCGATTGCTGTGTCGTATTTCTACGGATTCCATTTAATCATCAGTGAATTTTTTTACCAAGAAAAAATTGATTAGAAAAATACATTCTTGAAACTTGCTTACCCATCGGAGGTATTATAAATATCCAATAACCATTGATAAATACAAATTTTAATTGAATAGCCGGAACGAAAAAAAAAATGACGTCTCTCGAACCAAATGTGAATCGTTTGCAAAATTTTAAAAACAAAGGCAAGGATCAAGAGGTAAGTATTCCTTATTTAATATATTTTCCATGTAAACCCATTAGAAAAACCACACCCACAGAAAAATTTAATTATACATATATACATATATTTTAAATTAATTTTCCTTGAAAAAAGAGGCACGTTTTTGTTGTAATGGTGGTGTGTTGAGTGTGTGGAATGCAAAAGGGAATTGACAAAAGAAAAATTGGTTAACCTCCATTTCAATATCTTCATATTATTTTGTTTTCTTTGCTTTTATTGATTTTCTTGCAGCACTGGTGAAATGTTTATTTAAAGGAAAAAAGTATACTTTGATTACTTTTTGGCATTTAATAATGTTCATTTTAAAATTACAAATAACACATTTACATTGTCATAGTAAATTTCCTCGTGGTTTAATTATTATTGACTTATTTTTTGCTTCATTTGAAGTTTCGTGAATCCTCGCATACATACATTAACGAAGAGTTTTGTGGAAGAGTAATTATATTTCCTATGTAGTATGAGAACTTTTTTTAATTTCTTTTGTTTACAACTTTGTGACTGGTAATACAACTCTGTCTTGAAATGATATTTGAAGCAATTAATATTTATTTTAAAGTATTAATTTCGTTTCAATCGAAATTGACTTCTTTTCCTTTTTGTATATAAGAGCGCCTTATGAAGGTCCATTATATATACAGTTTTTTATGCCCTAATTTAAACTGGAATAACACAATATTGGGGTTTTTCATCCTTCACTTTGTTAATAAGTTGGAAATCTTCTTGACTAGTAACATAACTTCTGCTTTCCACAGATTCGGTCACAACTTTGTAGATTTTGAAAACAATTCGCTTTTCGCAGACTTGGGCTTAAATTATATTATTAAAGCAACCTTTGTACATTCTGTTTTCGTAATATTAGTAGCATTCCCTTCTTTTTTATCATTATTTTTTCCTCAAACTTGTATGAAAATTGAAAAACGAACTCATGCCTAGAAATTAAATTATTTAATATTAATAATTGTAGTTCGTCAAAGAAACAATAAAGTTACTAATGGGCACAGCGAGAAATTTATATATGTAGATAATAGATATATTTAATCACCAATCTGGCTCTACGAATTTAAGTCAGTCTGCATAAAAATAACAACCGGCTACAACAGTTTGGCGACGAGTGTCAATTCAACAAAATAAAGAATATTGATAAATGCAAATCAAGTGCAAGTATCAATAAGTGCGAACTCATCACAAATGAAACTTGAAATTCAAAACGGATTCTATTCAGTTCAAACAATTTATGAATTTTCAGCAAAGATTGTTGGGCGAAATCCTCCAGACTGCATCGACTTCATCTAGTGCTGTGCTGAATTAGTCGACAAATGCAGCTATAGTACCAATTAACAATTCAGTTGAAATAAATTCTCCGTATTTAAAAAATCAACAACTTAATAACCACCAAAGAAAATCTCAGCAGTGTAGTGGATAGAAAATTAATTATCAAGAACTGCGGGCTTATGCCTTCGTTCTGGAAGGAATGCTCAAATTAAGCAACAAATCTAATACAAAATGTAGTAATTGAAAGCTACGGCATTTACAAAATAATTGGCTATTTTGCCAACATCGATAGTAAGATTTGAAGTTGATTCTGGCTCGGCAGTAACTTTTGTTCCACAGCAATTACGAAATCTAAAACTAAATGTTAACATAAATTCAACGTACAGTATGCAAAACCCATATTCGTACACCCGATAAAAATAAGAAATTTTACAAAATATTCAACGCATAAGCAAATTTTTAAAAATTTCATATCTCTTTATTGTTTTTATGACAAAATACAAGTAATATATAAATATCTGGTAAATCTACCGCTAGATGGCGGTGTATTTACATAATGGATAACAAAAACCGTATTCGTACAGCTGGCAAGGTCATTATTTTCTTGCTGTTAATGGGAGTTTTAAACTCTGTTGTATTTGTGTGGTTCCCCTTTTTTTGTTACAATCTGTGTTTTTATAAAATACCATAGTCAGTTGAATTATTATAAAAAGTTGGGAAAATTCAACATGGGCAGAAAATCGAGTGAACTATCAAATGAAAAGCGAAAAATAATAATAGATCTACACATTGATGGAAAATCTTTACGGGAAATTGCCAAAATAATGAAGCGCAGTGCTTCTCCTATCCAATACGTGGTGTCGAAATATAAAAGAAGTGGACAGTTTAAAAAATCGCAACGAAATGTACACCAGTGTAAGTTAACAAGAAGACACTGCTCATTCCTACGTCGCCAAATTCGCATTGATCCTTCTATAAGTGGCGTTGCACTGACTGTAAGTTTCGAACAGAACTTTGGAATTCAAGTTACACCTCAAACAGTTCGAAATTACATCAAAAAAATTGGATTCAAAAGTCGGTATGCTGTCAGAAAACCATTTGTAAGCAAGATTAATAAACAAAAACGGGTTGCGTTTACTAAAAAGTACCAAAATAAGGATTTTAACTTCTGGAAACGAGTCATTTTTACGGACGAGTCCAAATTTAATATAAAATTATCGGATGGACGTGCTAAAATTTGGCGAGAGAAGAACACGAGCTTATTACGTAATAACCTAATTCCCACATTCAAGCATGGTCGAGGTTTGGTAATGGTTTGGGGTTGCTTTTCTGGATCAGGAGTTGGGAATCTACATTTCATTGATGGAATTATGACAGCAAGGGACTATATAAATATTTTAAAGAAAAATGTGAAGCAAAGTGCGGAAAAAATGGGCATTTCCAGGGATTTTATCTTTCAGCAAGATAATGATCCCAAACATACAGCGCTGGATTCCCGACTTTGGATTCTGTACAACTGCCCCAAATACCTCAAAACACCACCTCAAAGTCCAGATCTCAATCCTATTGAGAATTTGTGGTCAATTTTCAAGAAAAAATTAAAACATTACGACATTAGAAACGTAAACGACCTAAAAAAAGCATTGAGGACAGAATGGTTTAAAATATCACCACAACTAACTTCCAAACTAGTGGAATCGATGCCAAGACGTCTAAATGCTGTCATAAAGCAAAAAGGATATCCAACAAAATACTAATTTTAATCCTTATGTATAATATTTTTAATTTTATTGAAGTCGTTACTCTGTACGAATACGGGTTTTGTTAAACATTATATGAATTCTTCGTCATTTAGCGCTTAATTTATAAGATAAATATATATTATTAGTCTTTTGCCATAAAAATAATAAATTGATGTGAAAATTTAAAAAAACCTTAGTATTATATTGAATATTTTGTAATTTCTCTATTTTTAGCGGGTGTACGAATATGGGTTTTGCATAGTGTATATTATTTTCCGCTTATATAAACAGAAAACATTTGCCCCGGGTAGGAAAATGATCGTTAATATTCGATATAATTGTTTATCGTTAATATATGATTGTATATTATCATATTTGTATACCGTTCCTTGGTCGGAAGAGAATCCGTTGGATTAAAATTAATATTACTTACCCAGATTGTTGAGATTCAGGTGAGAATTTAAAAATGTTTTCTGTAGGCAAGGTACCGTCAAGAAATTATTGCCCGATTATTAGGAGTTTTTAAAGAGGAAATCGGATGCATTTCTTATTAAAACGTTTCAATGAAGCTTCGTGAGTCGTCTACGCCAGTATATACAAAAGAGCGCCAGGTTCCATATGTTAAAAGAGCTCGCTGAAAAAGAGCTGGATAGCCCAGAGAGTTCATCCGATAGCGGATGGTGAAATACATACGCTTGTGCGTAAATTATAAAGTCGTCATAAATCAGCGGCTATTTAGTATCCATTATCCAATTAAAGAATTGAACACATTTTCAACGAATTGCGTGACGCTAAATACTTTTGTCAGTTTGTCCTCTACATGGCATACCTACACATACCTTTCGATGAACAACCCAGTGTAATAAAAATAATATCCACTCCTCTTGGCACGAAGAAAATGAATAGGTTGTCGTTCGGATGACCCCATCCGAATTCAACCGCATCATCTATTGAGTTCTGCGTGATATCCCACAGAGTATTCTTTTGTTGATGAGAATGTACAGACAATATTGCTGTTTAGGACAGCTTCAAAAATTCTATTTATATTTAAATAGATCAAAATTTTGTTTTCTAAAAATATTCTGCATTCTGCATTTCAATTACGTTTCCGTATTCAGTTACACACGAAGGGAAAAAAGGCATTCCAACCAAAAACTGAATCGTCTGAAAAAGAAGATCGTGAGTGTTTCCAAAAACAGCTGTTTTGCTGTGGAACGTGTGAAATATGAACACAAAAATTAAGCAATTTTATAAACATTGTAATATAACTTTAAGTTTTGTACAATAAAACAATGATTCAATAATTAAAACAAATATGAATTTTATATTGTGCGTACAATAATTTAATAAACAAATCTGTTACGTACGGAAAGGCAAAAAAAATCAACAGAACATAAGTAAGAAGTATTTGTGGCCAAACTATTCCAGTGTGAAGAATTCTGGCGGAGTAGTTGTTTTGATATTTTTTATATCATTGCAGCAGAAAAATAAAGTATCTTTATTTTAATTTTAAGAAAATGTGCGATTACACCAACGTTGTTGTTGAAGGAAAAAAAAGCGAAACGTTTTCGACCTGTAAAACATAAAAAAAAAACACATTTCAGAACAAAAAGATAAACAAAATAAAAAAGTTATGTGGGATCAATAATGAAACCTTTAATTACATTTTGTATTTACAAATTTCTTGAAGCTAAACAAACTAAAATCGATAGACCGCCACTAAATTAACAACTAACAAAAACGTAGTTACGCTCGTAATACAGGATACACACAATCTTAAAAATTCTCATACTATTGAATATAACAAAGTGCGATTTTAAAAGGAAACAAAATTAGCTGATTTTGTAAGGCGATTTCTGGGGATGGTGACCTACTATTTATGGTTCATATTAAATGTTTCCAACATAACCGCAACACTACATAAATTATTGGACTAAAATTCGAAATATATATAATCTGTTGAGTGCCAGTAAGTTTTCGCCATGCTTAAGAGAGAATTGAAGAGTGATCCAGTACTAATGCCGCTTAACGCTGAATTGACTAATCAACTTGCTTACGATGCAAGTCCTAGCGGTATAGCCCATCGTATAGATAGGCAAGAAAGAACCATTGCTTTTGCATCAAGGTCCCTAACGGTTAACAACAAAACTATTCTCAACCGAACAGGAAAGATTTTGTCTTCTTACGCCTTTCAAAATTTTCACGAGTATATGGTCGCATGTTCAGACTTGTTACTGATAACCAGCACTTGAATGAGAATTTTTCACCATAATGCACAGTTGCAAAGTATGCTGCATTTTGAAGTGGGTACAACTATGAGATTGTACATAAGAACTCCTCAGAAAATATAACCACAAATTGATTTTCAACGTTATACAACAGTTTCAGGCGCACTATTTTCTAATTGTGGGGGACGCCGACCAAAATGGATAGAAGTTGCTGTGTCTGCTACAGCGCCGTTTTCACCTTTTAACGATCATTAAAAGTGAAGAGTTTTGTGAAAATTGTGCCAATCCTCAAAAAACTATTGCTCCGGGTCATGGGCTAGTAGAAATGAATATACAAACTCTTAAGCACATGCTAGCAGCTATGCTAGCTCAAATGTAAGAGAAATCTTGTTCAGATATCGCACCACACCATAAAAGAGGGAAAACGCCATTAGAGCTGTAAACGGCCGTAAAATGAGGTGCCATTTGGATGCGCTGAAACCGATAGTATTACGCGGTCACAATTGTTTACACATTCCGGCAAGATAAGCGTGGTAGATAACAAGCTCGTAATTACACCGAAAAACAAGAAATTCGCACCACTATAAAAAAGTGGGATCGCCTACACTATTTGGTAAGGTTAAACGACGGCTTCACGTTTAAGAGACATATTGACCAGTTCATTCCTTCAGAGGTTAGCCTAGGAACAGCTGACAATTATCCAGGATTGCCTAGTACATCTAAAAATGTCAATCAATATAACACCAAGCAAAGTTTACATCAGCAAAGAATTGTTCAATACGACATCAACTACAATCCCTTCCCGGAGGTGTTTGGCTCTGAGTTATCAGCCATCCACAATTCAACTACATATAGCAACGAGCCAACAACCGGATATCACTCCGCCTCATGAACCAGCAAGTCATCAACACTTCAACTTAATTAGGCAACAGGTCGTCTTACTTCAGCTCCTCAAGAGGCACAACCACTCCTACAATAGTCAACGTAAAATCCCGAAGTACTTGGATCAGTACATCCTGGATTAACGATTTCTGAGCGTGGGGGAATTGTAACATTTGAGAAGACCTGGGCATAAATCAGATTATTAAAGCAACTTTTGTACATGCCGTTTTCGTAATAGTGGCAGCATTGGCTTTCCTTTTTTAATAATAATATATAATAAATATATTTAATCAGCAATCTGGCAAGCTATATAAATATTACAACCAGCTACAACAGAATGTACATACATAAAAAAAAAACATTTAAAATAACGTTTGTAACGTGGAAGTGGAATATTATTGCTCTTTCCTCTTGAAATCGACTATGCATTGAATGTACTAAATTTCTTAATAAATCAGATCCAATTTGTAGTCATTCATTCTTCCATTAGTTATTTCGATCTTTTGTCCTCGTAAAAAGTAGACTATTTTAATTTTAGTTGTTTATTTATTACCCAGACATTACTAGTACATCAGAAGGAATATGCTTTATCAACCGATAATTTGTTATATCGGAGATTCGTCCAAACAGCATGTTATTATTAAAACTCGGTTTATAACTGAAGATTCTTGATTTGATATTTTGACAGGGTGACAAATCAAGCTTAAGAGGTGACGGAAATTCGTTCCAAATAGCCTATACACAGAAAAGGGGGCCCAATATTTATTTCAAGCTTTAGTTGACATTGACATCTTAAGCACAAATTAGATCATAATGTTACTCGTCTCTAAAAATGTAAATTCTTTATCATACATACTTATTATGTGTGCATAAAATCCGTCAAACTTAAAATTGACAAAAATTTACGCTATTGAAAACGGCGTTATAAGACCTAAAAATTAATTAATTAAATAACGGCGCGATTGTGTTAACCTTTTCGCTACAAATTTTGATTCGGCGACTCATAAAATGGAATTTTGTCTATTACTGCCATTTACAAACAATAACAATCATTTGTTTTGAATATTTACCCTAAATAAAAGTTAAATAGAGTTTAACAAAGGCCACAAAAGAATAAATTTTTCAAATACAAGAGGCTAAAAAATGCACAACCCAACGCCAGAATTTATATGGAAAACAAAATTCAAAAATTAGTTTTTGTTTTACATATAATTTTTATGTCTGAAAAAAAAAAAACAAATCAACGCCATAAAATATGAAAGGTGGTTGATTTACTTTTAAAAACCCAACAATTTTAATGAAAAACAATAAAAAATATTGAAAAATGTTTGAAATTTGTTTTTGTTTTCCATATAAATGTTTAACAAAGAATATATTACATATGAAACGAAATAAATAGAAGTAATTAAAAAATAAATAAATATACATATTGCTTTTAATAGTTAATCGTGTAAGATCGGAATTTATAAACAATGAATATGGGATCAATTTCAGGACCATTACTTCTTATTATATATATACATATATAACCTATATACCTAATGTGCTAAAAAAAATGTGAAGTAATTTTATATGCGGATAATTCGCTTATCTACACGGACGGGAATACCGATAAACAATGTAAAGATGACATGAAAAATGATATATGTAAACAACGTAAAAAATTGGCGAAAAATGAATGAATGAAAATAAATCAAATTTTAAATCTAATAATAGAGAAAGTAATAGATAAGCAAATAAAATTCAAAGCAGTTGTAGTATATATGTGTATGTAAAAAAAATATTTAAAAAAACTGGCTTTAAACGAGTACGTAACAAAATATCGATCATTGTTTTGATTTCGATTTTTGGTACGAAAATTCGTTCCAATAATCTATAACAAAATATCCACAACGACTGCTGTATATATTTATAACACAATGATTACACCACATGCTGCACGGTAGCAGAAATTAAAAGACATTAAAAACTACAGATCAAGGCAATGAGAACAATGTTAAAATGCAGTATATACACATCACTAGCATTTGTGTACAATGCACTGAAATAGCTAGATGTAAAACAACGTATATAAGTGAACACACTACACTTTTTTATTCAAATAACGAAAATAGGACACGGACCGGAATATTTAATTGATCACATTTGCTACAACGGAGAAGTATTAACTTAGAAATACTAACAACTTTAGGCTTCCAAGAGTAACACACACACACACAATGCAAAGGTCAATTTTCCATAAAGTATGCAACATGTTTCCAAATTATTAAAATGAAATATAAATGTTTTTAAGAGAAAAATTTTATATTTAATAAAAAACAATCTCATCTAGTCTGTTTATGTTGTTTAGAAAATAAGAAAATATTACACAAATAGTTGAAATTGCAAGATATTCTTATATATCTATACGAGTATACTTATCATTCCTGATTTAATATTCCGCCAGAGTGTTTCGATGTAGAATTTTCGAATGAATTTCCGTCATCCCTTGTCAAGTTTGAGTTGGAGACAAATCGGGTTTCGGCTATGCGCCATCTTCAGTAACATTTTTCGTTATCAAAACAACTTATCGCCGTTTTCGATTTCAATAAGTCAATGGTTGCTGTTGAAACCACATCTCGCAGAATGTCAATGTCATCCATATTTTCAAACAAAAAATCATTGATCATGGTGCGCTAACGATCTCTATTGACCATAATGCGAGCTTCAGCTGAATTTTTTAAAAAAATAAGGTCAAATGATGCTACAGCGTCTAAACCACACCACAAGTGCATTTTTCTAGTTGTAATAGAGTCTGTAGGTTCACTCTAAGTGCGGCAATTATGTTTATTTACAAATCCATTATGGCAAAAATGAGCTTTATCGCTGAACGCAATTTTGGTATAAAATATCGATCAGTTGATGACTGATTTTCAAAGTTAATCTGGATAATTTGGTAGCGTTGTTCAAACGTCAATCTATTCATGGTGATTTGCCAGAGTATATAGATCATAAATGTCAAAAACTGATCGCAGTATGACCCTTTCGTAAGTTCTATTAGGCTTCCATCGACAATTAAATATCTTTAAAATGGTATTCTTATTGTAAATGTGAACGTTAAAGGGATAACTCAATATTGTTTTGCTTATCAATTATATAGAATTAAATATATTTAATTTTATAGCAAATATATGTATGATCATTTAAATATGTTTAATTTTATAGGAAATGCGTCGTAGGCGCAATGAAGTCACAGTGGAATTGCGTAAAAATAAACGTGAAGAGACTATCCTCAAGCGACGAAATGTTCCCAATATGGACTCGAACACAGACGAAGATGATCAGTTGCCAAATCAAATAAATTTGAAAAAATTAGCAGAAGCAGCAGCTGATCCATCAAAACCCGAACAACAATTGGCCGCTGTACAAGCTGCTCGCAAGCTATTGTCATCTGATAAGAATCCACCTATCAATGATTTGATAAATAGTGATATTTTACCTATTTTAGTTGACTGCCTCAAGCAGCACAATCAGACAATGCTACAGTTTGAAGCGGCCTGGGCTTTAACTAATATCGCTTCGGGTACATCACAACAAACAAATGAAGTTGTAGCCGCTGGTGCAGTACCACTATTCTTGGAATTGCTCTCATCACCTGCTCCTAATGTGTGTGAACAAGCCGTCTGGGCTTTGGGTAACATTATTGGCGATGGTCCTGAGTTGCGTGACTTAGTTATCAAACATGGTGTGGTCCAACCACTTTTGTCATTCATCAAACCTGACATACCCATATCATTTTTACGCAACGTCACTTGGGTTATTGTAAATTTATGTCGTAACAAGGATCCACCACCACCAGCTGCTACTATTCATGAAATTTTGCCTGCTTTAAATATATTGATTCATCATACCGACACCAATATCTTGGTGGATACAGTATGGGCAATTAGCTATTTAACCGACGGTGGCAACGACCAAATTCAAATGGTCATTGAAAGTGGCGTTGTACCCAAATTAATTCCGCTCTTAGGCCACGCAGAGGTTAAAGTACAGACAGCTGCTTTGCGAGCCGTTGGCAATATTGTAACCGGATCGGATGAACAAACGCAAGTGGTGCTCAACTATGATGCTTTAGCGTTCTTCCCGGCATTATTATCGCATCAAAAGGAAAAAATACGCAAAGAAGCCGTCTGGTTCTTGTCTAACATAACTGCGGGTAATCAATCACAGGTGCAGGCTGTTATTAACTGTGGCTTATTGCCAAAAATTATCGAGAATTTACGCAATGGTGAATTTCAAACACAAAAAGAAGCTGCTTGGGCCATCAGTAATTTGACTATCAGCGGCAACCGTGACCAGGTGTTTACACTTATTAAAGAAGGCGTCATACCTCCATTCTGTGATTTGCTATCATGCCAAGATACTCAAGTTATAAATGTAAGTAAAATTTTCTTTTATTTTATTCCATCTCATTATTATTACTCTTTTTATAATTATTATTATTTTTGTATAATTGATTTTACACAAGTGTACAATGTTTTGTGGACTAAAGCAACTGAAACATGTATCTTGTGTAATTTGAGGTGCTGAATTCAAATCTGCACACATTTTTTTTTTTAAATTGGTTTTGGTTTCCTAGATATACCTGTTCGCCGGCCAAGCACGTGAAAAGTAAAACACTTATATTCAGCTAAGAATTCAATTTTGTTGATTAAATAACATGCTGTGTTTGCAGCTTCGGCCAAAAATCGGTCGTCTCATCCTTTCTGATGTCCCATTTTGTTCTGGAGAATATGGGCACGTCTTTGGATGAACTACTCCATTGTCCTACAAAAACGACTCAAAGCGTCTATTTACGTACTCTTTTCCGTTATCCGTTCTAAGAATTTTTATTTTTGTTGAGCACTGATTCTCGGCCATTTTTTTAAACTCAACAAACGTTTCAAAAACATCCGATTTTCTTTTTAGTGCGTAAACAAATAATTTTCTGGAAAAATCATCTACAAATGTAACAAGGTATCGAGCACCAGAAAATGAATTCACATTTAAAAAAAAAATTATTTTAAAACACTCAAAATCTTGCGTGACTTGTGGCCCATAACCTGTTGATTCGAATTCTTTTATTCAGCTAAAAATTTTATTCGCAAAGCAGAGCAGCGAAATATAACAATGAAATGTAGTAGATTGCAGGCGAAATACACTGAACTAGAATAGTTTTCGTTCATTCTCAACAATTTTATTTAATTCTTTTTCAGCGCGTTAACAATACCGTTCCAAAACCATGGGGGTGACACGACACATATTAGCAAACCTTGAAAACAGTTCGTTCTATTTAGCTGAGTACAAAATTCGAAACCCCGAATTTAAATTACTTAAGTTATAAAAAAATTGTCAGAGATATCTAGGAAATTGAGACAAAAAGCAACTGATGTAAAATTTTAAACTTTTTTGCTTTAAAAAAAAAAAATTATTAAGAAAAGTATAAGTAAAAACCTATAATGTTTTTCTTTAGGTATATATATGTCTTTATAAGTTTCGAACAGTTTGATCCATATTTTATTAAAATCGTAGCACCGCTTTGCATTTTATTCTCAAATAAGTTTATAAAGTTGTCATATGCGTACAACCGTACGACACTTGCACAGACGGCTTTTACACTACGTCTTGACTAGTCATAAATTAGTTCGCACATTGAGAGAGTGTCTGCAAAATAACAGGAGAAAATGTGTTCGTGGTCTTCTATTTGGAGAATACGTGTAGATTTTCCTGTTCAGTTTGAGCATAATTTTTTTCCTCTCATCGAGGTTGATGCTTTTAGCATAGTTTATGTACGGGTGTTTACAGACGAGCGCACACGCACAAACATACTTTTTATTTTGCTTCTGTATTTTGTTTGCGTAATTCGACCATCAACAGATACGATCTTCACTAGCCAAATTTTCTGTGCGACCAGCAAATTGTACGATGGTTGAACAGATTTATGGCTAGATTATGGAAATTAAATGCAGACATTTTTGAATTCGGATTTTGAACTTGTTCAAAGCTTTTACAAATAAGGCACAAGAAAGAAACCTTTTGTGTGTGTTTTTTTAGAAACAAAAATCTTTCTAAAAAAATTTTATTTGCCGCAAGTTCTATATAATCATTGAAACTACTGAGCATCTCGAAAACTAGAACTAATTTGAAACACTGCAGTGCATAAGAAACAACATTCCAAAAGTTGACCTAAATTTTTAAACTTGTTATTAGCGTAGATTTTTCGAACAAATTTCATAACTTGTCAAGTTTGGTTTGGAGACAACCCGGTTTCGGCTATGCGCCATCTTCAGTGTATTTTTTCGTTCTGAGAAGTTTGATTCAGATCGTTATATACTTTAACGTTTCGTTGTAAACTAAACTGAAAATATGTCCAAATGTTGGCACACAACCCCTTTAAGAACACATTGAACTAACCACAAAAAAATTTTAAATCGAAAATTTCATGTAACGAGTCGTCGAGCACGTTACGGCAATAAATGAACGTGTGAATACACTTGAACAGTGATATTCCAAAATGGTTTATTTGCATGTTAAAAAAAATTAGATTTTATTTTTTTTCTTTCGGAGTTACGCGAAAATCCCTTTATTTGTTTTAGTGAATTTTTAATCATTATCGTAAGATATACACATATTTATTTAGGTCCCGGTTATCAATGTAAATGATAAAAAAACTAACCATTATCGAAAGTAGTTTGTTTAAATTCGTAAGCGTAAATAAACACTTTTGAAGAATTATTTCTCACTTTAATTGTGTAGGGTGGGTTGTATGATCTTTAACGCTACCCACACATACACTAACAATTAAATAGTAATCGAAACAATAATTTTGTCATTCTCTGGTGTCAACTACTTTGAATAGATGATGATGATTTACACTATAGTAGTAAATACATTTATTATTTGTTTACCATGTTATATATAATATTTTTTTTTATATTGTTGTATTTATTATTATTTTATATTATTATCATTTTCAATCGTTTTCTTTTAATTCGTTTATATAGGTGGTTTTAGATGGTCTTAATAATATGCTCAAAATGGCCGAGAGTCATGTTCAAGATGTAGCCAATTTAATTGAAGAATGCGACGGTCTCGAAAAAATTGAAAAATTACAAAATCACGAAAACGTAGAAATCTATAAATTGGCTTATGAAATTATTGAACAACACTTTTCCGACGAGGTAAGTTACACTGAGTATATTTTTTAATTCTAAAAATGTAAAACAAAAATTTTTATTTTTCATTTTTGCAGCCCGAACAAGCATCAATGGCTCCAACATCTGATGGCACTCAATATCAATTTGATCCAAATGCGGACAGTAGATTACCGAACTCATTTAATTTTTAACAAAATTTTCCTTATTTTTCAATATGACCATGATTTGAAAACAACCAAAATCTTTTTTATATATATTATATATTTAAATTAGAATCACAAAAACAACAAAAAAGATTTTTTTTTAATAACAAAAGAAAACAACATCAGCATACTGAGTCCATGATAATTTAATTATTGTAATTTAATACTTTATATAAACAAAACCCTATATATAATTCTATATATAGAACACCAAACAAATTGAATTTTTGATTTTTTAAACACGTGGGAAACTAGAAAAACAAAAATCTATCCCTTAACTTATTACTTCTCGAAGTTAATTTTTTACACATAGAGTATCATATTTATCCTTTTCTAATATAGATTTTATTTTATACAAAATAGATAAAGAAAACTGCAACTTTATTTATATCTTTTATAGAACAATTTGTTTAATTTTTGGAAATTAAAACAAATAAAAATTAAATATTTGTTTGGAAAACTTCAAACAATTCATATTGTCATGTGTTAAAATATAATTAATTAAGGCGAAATAATTATAAGGCGGGAGCACAGCAAATTCAGTTTTGGGGAAATTCTACACCAGGGTAAACTAAACAGGTAAACTCACCAGCGCACGGAAATCCCGTTGAATTCTTCGGTGAGTTTATCTGTTATCAATTCGCCTTATTTCAAACTTTTTTCGTCTTCAGTGAAATCATTTGTAGAAAAGTAACAAAAGTACCCATTTTTTTTAAATCTTAAATAAGTTTTAAATTATTTTATTAACCTTTCACGTTGGCCATATTCCATAATTATGGCAAACAAATATTCTTTGATATAACTATCACAATATATTTTAATTATTTTTAAATTCATAAATTTTATTTGAAATTTATATATAGCTTAAAAGCAGGTAAACTCATGGGCGGATTTAAAGTATTTATGGCTTCTTTGCCGATGTCAAACTCCATATATAAAAAATGTACCGGATATGGGAAAAAGTGTTCAGTTGTGCTGATGAGTTTATGTGTTTAGTCTACCCTGTGTCTGATGTGAGATTGTGACGAGCGAAGTCATCACCTGCACTCGAGGCCACCTAATAATTATTCGCATTGATTTATTTCTTCCCCTAACGTTAAAAAATATTTAAATTTGTTTTGAATTAAATATTCTTTGTTTTCATGTCTTATTTTTTATTTTTCAAATAGTTTATTCAATTTAATATCTAAAGAAAAAATTAAAAACAGAATTTTCAAAATCATCAGGATCAGTCAACGCTCATTGCAACAAATTCAAAGATAAACAAAGTATTCAAAAACGCCAAAATATTTCAAAAGTATTAAAACGTTTTGAAGAGACAAAAATCTTTTAATTCGTAAATATAAATTTAATAAAAGAAATCCATAAAATAACGAAATAATTGAATATTCTTTCAAGACTAACCAACCGGTGAGTTTTTGAGCAAATATAATTAAATTTACTTGTAAATCGAAGTAGACCATTGTACACAAAATACGTGAATTGGCGCGGAACTCAGATTTAATGTAAATCCGCGTGAAACATGTCAAAATTGATTTAATTATGTGAATATTGCTTCATATTTTATTCAGTTATATATATATATATATATATATATATATATATATATATATATATATATATATATAGAAATTGGCTCAAATATAATTTTTTTCTTTTTTAGTTCTTATATTCGAATTAAATTTCGTTTGTTATTGAATTGGATTGCATATCCCCTATATATAATATTCATTTATATATTTAGATTCAAGGGGCTAGTAAGTCAGAATGGTTCGTTTAGTATCATCGGTTTATAATGCAGTTATTCGTACTGTTGATAAGATTGTACCAAATCCTTTGAGACCAGTATGGATGAGCCCAGCAGGACCTAAAACCGTTTTCTTTTGGGCACCAATTATAAAATGGGTAAATTATTATGTGTACTTTAAATTTTATTAATAGTAATATTAAATTCTTAAAGGGACTCGTTATAGCTGGTATTGGAGATTTACAACTGCCTGCGGATCGTTTATCTATTAACCAATCTTCATCATTGTGTGTAACTGGTGTGATTTGGTCGAGATATTCGGTGGTTATTATACCGAAAAATTATATTTTATTAGCAGTGAATATGTTTGTGGCTTTAACGCAGGGCATACAAGCTGTAAGAGCTGTAAAATATAAAATGGATCAGGGCAAAATTAATTAAAACACATTAAAATTTAGCTTTAATAAGTTTGTAGAAATTCCGAAGCTTTAAAAGAACTTAAACTTTAGTTTTAAAACAATATATCTATTACCTTTTATATTCGTATGAAATTAATATAAAAGTAATCTTATTATTTAAAAGGAAATACGATGCAATTTACTGATATTTTAGAACACTTTGTATAATGGAAAGTGTTGAAGTGCACGTTCAGGTGCTGAACATTACGCTATTGTTAAAACTCATTTGAGCATGTGCAGAACTTATATTAGAAAAATAAAAACGTGATGTATGTGCACTCTTAAATCGCAAATTTAAAAAAATTCAAAAGTCGTAATAAATTAAATATTTTTAATAAAGTTGATTAAAAACTTTGTACGTTTTAATAGCAATCATCACATTGAATGCGAACTACAGCACACTTATTTTGCGAATTCAAATCGCAGTCGTGAATTTCATGCAAAATTTGATTCTCAGCTTGGAAATTTTACCTAATTTCATCTTCATCAAATAATACATTACGAGGAGGACTGTTGGTTCCAATTGAAACTATGCCTGTCTTATCGATGATTTTCTTACTGTTTAAGCGCGATTGACGAGAGGACAAGAAACGATTAAAACTCTCATTCGTATATACCGAAGTCAGCAGTAAGGCGTGTGTCGTGTGAATACCAAAAAGAGCTCAAAGAAGAAATAAGAATTTCCTCAATAAGCCTTGCATAGTGTGAAATGGGCATTAATGGCTAAAATAGTGTCATATCAATTGTAAACTATGTACTACATTAGATATAAAACATAATTCAGCCGTTTAGTCAAGTTTATTTATAATTTATAATTTACTGATGCTTTTCATTTAAATAAAATTTTGAGAAGTTTTGGGACTTATTCGAGGCTGTTCTGCCATTACACAGGCAATACAAAAAAATAATGTATTTATGCGATCGCCTGTATACAGCCGTACATAAACTATGCTGAGAAACAAAAAATCATGATCAAACATAACAGGAATATCTACACGTATTCTTCACACAGTTTACCACGAACATTATTCTGTCGACGCACTTCATGTGCGAACAAAAATGGGGCTAGTCAAGACGGTAGTGTATACACTTCAAGCGGCCGATTAATTACTATAAATGACGCCGTCAAAACGACGAATATTTCAGCTGTTAATTTTTGATTGTAATCCGCACACAGACTTATTCTTGTGTATCAAATAATATAAATAATCAACAAATAAATAAAAACAATGAATAAAGTGACCACCAAATGTCGAACTTGCTTTAATGAATCCAGTAAAGGGATGCAATCCCTTACAAAAATGATTGCGGATGAGAGTAATCAGCGTAGATCTTTTGCAGAACTCCTTAATGAGGTGGCTAACATTAATGTAAGCAAAAACACGAAAATTTACGATTCCGACTTAAAATATTCCATTGAAACAGATACATAATGATAAGTACTCTAAACTACCACAATCCATTTGTGGGTGCTGTTCAAGAAAATTGAAGGCAGCCCATGCATTCGTTCAGCAAGCACAAGAAGTCAATGAAAAGCTTTATTCGATGTGTTCAGAACAACCCAGGGAAGGTAAACCATTGGACTGTTTACAAGAAGTTCAAATTGATATAGAGCCAAATACAGAGATTAAAATGGAAGGTGAAAATGTATATGAACATGGCAGGGACGGTGATGTTTCCGTTGATACAGAGTTTTCCAAAAAGAGTATTAAATTAAAACAAGAATGTCCGGAAGAAGACACCTTAGCTGCAACTTATACTAAAATTGAAGATAATCTTGAAGAAGGGTAAGAGTATTAAAAAAGGTACATGGTGAAAAAAGTCGGTTCGCAAGTAATGGAACATACAGCCATGTCACAGAGCTAAATTCCGTTTGGAAGTGGAATTGATTACGTATTTTGCTTCTATAGAAAACGTAAAACGAAAAAATTTTCCAGAATGAAACCTCTTTGAATTTCCTATGTGGAATTGATATTATAAGCATTACATAGAACATCTTTTAATTACTAAAGGATGTTGTTTTATTATTTTATCTGTCCAAAATAAGTTTACTTTGACATAACTTTGATAAAAGATTTACATTTTTGTAAATGCTTTATAAAAAAGAAAAAATTAAAGGGAATTTGTTATTTTAGTATTTTGATTTTTGGCACTTCCACACAAATATTTTTAAAATTTTTGTTAACTTTAATATTAGCTGTTTTTTGTTTTTTTTTTTTTGCTACATTCGTCGATATATTGCCATATTTAATACATAAAAAGTGAGTTTGTATTTTTTCGGTTTAATGAATCCGAACGAAATCTATAGAAGCTAAAAACATTCCGAACGGAATGGTAACTACGGAATCATTTCAATTCCGAACGGAATTTGTGACATGCCTGATAATATCAAATTTTTATAATCGCAAATTTATTATTAAAAATGGTTCAATTACATTCAATTCTTTAAAAACCTATTTAATTATATAGAGAAAGCATCACAATTCGTAAGATATTTGCATCGCCGCGCAAAGTAAAATTGAACAAACTGGTTATACATGTTTGCAATACATTTATTTTTTTAATAAAGAGTTAAATATTCAATTCGTTTCTATTAGAACTGGTAAAAAGTTTATTAGCATACAGTTTAATATTTTCCTACTTTTTTTATTCTTTAATATATTTCTAAATATTTTTTATTAAATAAAATAATCCTTGCTTCAAAGAATTCATTTCATTTTTTCATTTATATTATTTAATTGAGCCCATAGGATAGGGCATCAGTACATCATTATAATATATGATGAGCATAGTATAAAATGTAAAACCTCGATATAAATTCATTATGTATTTAAATATTTGCACAATTGATATATTATTTAAATTGGTTTAAAGTTTAACATTAATATTTTTACAATGATAAGAATTGTGGGGATTTCGTTTGGATTTTTGGGACGAATTTCCGTCATCCCTTATCAAGTTTGGTTTGGAGGCAAACCAGTTTCGGCTATGTTCTTTCATAATAAAATTGTAATTCATGCGTTCGGGGACAATCTAGGCTCTATGGGCATTTCGCTTGTTGCTTAAGCCAAGCTCAGGAGACCAAATTTTTAGAAAATAATATTAATGTTTTTCATTTATATCTACATATATTCTTTGTTTAAAATAGAAAATGTTAAATATCAGTAAGCAATAATTTATGTGTACATACATATTTTTTATTAATTAATTGTTTGTCTATGGATATTAAACAGACATGATTATTTTATATAAAACCAAGGCTAAACAATAAATGTTTCATAAAAAATACAAACCTATATATATATATATACAATTAAATTCGACAATCTTTGTACTGGATTTGATTACAAATTTACACGCATAACCATTAAATATGTATATAAACCTTTGGAAAATACCTACACAATAAAATAAATAGATTATTATTATCACAAAATAATATCTTGAATGAAAAAAATGGAAAAATCAAACATATGGCAGGTTTTAGCCAGATCTCTAGAGGGCATAGAAATAGGTTTTACCACTAAATAAATGCTTTATATCCCAAAAAAAAAAAAAAAAGAAATTGAAATTAACAATTAAACTAGCAACAATAATATGTTTAAGCTGTTGTTTCATTATTATTCAATTAAATTGATTGCAAAATATTAAGAAAAAATGTACAAAATGTTAATTGTGATGAAAAAAATTCATTTTTTAAGTGCCATTACCTTTTCTTACATTTCAATTGATTTTGTATTATCTTCTGTTTTAGCAAATACCTAAAAGACTTTTTAGATGTAACATGCCCCGACATTTCCATAACAACCGAAATTTCCGATGCTGACGATAATATACCGAATATTTTTCAACAAACTATGGATACATCCGATGACAATAGCAATTTTAAATCATCGAATGATTCGGAATCGGATAACAATGAGTGGCAAAACAAATCCAATAATTCCAGCAAAAAATCAGAAAAAAAGAAAATAAAATCTTTAAGCAAACTAAAAAAATCACCTAAAACTGAAGAAGATAAAGAAATGAAATGCAATAAAGAGGATGATGAGTGGTTGAAAGTAAAATGTAATGATTGTGAGAAAATATTTGCCAATTCAAGATTATTAAATCAACACCTGCGAAATCATGTGCCAGATGAATTAAAAATACAATGTCTGCATTGTGAGGCAAAATTTAGTCGACGTCATAATATGTACGCGCATATGCGCCGTATTCATAAAACAGAAAACTTAGAAGAGTTTAAAATACAACCGAAAAAACTAAATGTCGAAAAGCAGTACGTGTGTCAACAATGTCCACGTGCATATACCAATAAATATAAATTAATAGCTCATGTAAATAGCCACCATAATCCAGAAAATAAAAACAATCCTCCTAAAACGAAGATTTTACAGCCCAAGAAACGTTTTCTGTGTACACTTTGTGGTTTAAAGTTCGATAGTAAAGGAAATTTAAATATACATTTTAGACGTCATACGGGTGAGAAACCCTTCAAGTGTGAATTTTGTGATCGGGCCTATCCTAGATTATACGATGTTACAGTACATCGACGCACTCATACTGGCGAAAAGCCCTATCAATGTACTCTCTGTGAAAAGACTTTTAGAAAATCAAACAAATTAAAAATTCACATGCGGACACATACCAACGAACGGCCCTACAAGTGTACACAATGTGAAAAGGCATTTAAACAGTCAAAAGATTTAAATATACACAAACGTACGCATACTGGTGAAAGACCCTATAAATGTAGTGTGTGCCAAAGTACATTTACTCAAAGTAACTCGCTGCGCTTACATCAAATCAAACAGCAACATTTGGACAAGCCAAATATGGATGATAATTTATCGGAGGGAACAACATTTAATATGTGTTAGTCAAAATAAGTTAATATAATAAGCACAATAAGGGATAAATAAATTGTAGTTACATATATATATTTCAAGAAGTTTTTTTAACTGTACTTTTTATAGCAACAAAAGTAAAGCAATTTTTCTTCTCATACTTAGATTTTTTTCCACAATACTTTTCACACACTTTTGCATGAAAAATAATAGTAAAAAAGCCTTTATTTTATGGGTAATATGCAAATAAAAATATAAACATTTTTTTAATATCGGGAACTAAGATCTGAAGAAAAACCATATATATTCCATATATGTAGGAAACATGGATGTATCCCATTAAATATTAAAATCAATAACTCTACTATACATTATGTAAGTGAACTAAAAATCGCTAGGAGGTTATATTTGAAAAAAAAACTGCCTTTGGAAAAAAAACATTTTAAACCTCAAAAAATCACTTGGCCTTCAAATCAAATACCTCGAGAAAATACTATTACTAAGCAAAATTTACTATGAGTTCTTTCTGCCAAAACTAAACTAAAAAAATTCAGACAATGCTTATAGATCAACTCCAATATACATAAATACGAGTTTTCGCAAAATATAAACAGGATATTATCGAAGCTCTTATCGTACCTATATTCATACATAGATGCGGAAGTTTTATCATCTAAGAAAAGGCGGAGAACCTAATCAGCTATATACAATTGTATTAAATATAACATCATAACATTTAAGGAAAGACTTTCTAAATTCAATTTTAAAAATCCAATTTGCGCATACGACCAAAAATCTTGCGACTTCAGTATTTCGTCATACAAAAAACAAAGGGCCTGTTCGTAAATGCAGTTCTGCGCTGCATAATATGATTATTATGCGATGATTTTGCTAATCAGCTGTGCATGATGTTTTTATTTGCACATTTGTTTGTTTGCATTTACGAACGACATAAGTTAAGAATGGAAAAATTATTAATAATTTTAATTTGAGTTAGATGATAAATCAAGTGATGTGCGATTATGTAGTGTTTACAAAAGAAACAATTTTAAGTTGTTATTAAAAAATTTTATTTATAAAACTAAAAGGCGTATTTCAAAGGTTTTAGATTATTTGAGAGTTATAAAAGAGTATCCAGAAGACATATTTTTTGACCATTTCCACATAAAAGTAAAAAAAATATGAAAAAAAATTACATTTAAGTACTTACTTTTCCGTCGCATCAGCCATTTTTTGATATTTGTATTTGAAGTCATTTGCGCCTAATAAACTGCTGTGTTGCATTTTCGACCGTGTTATATTTGCAGTGTTGCCACTGTTTGCATTTTTGAACATACTGCGCATAATATGCAGCGCAGTGCTGCATTTACGAACAGGCCCAAACTACATCAAACGGCACGTATAAACAATTTTTAACGAAATAACATCAGATAACTCGTTATACTCAACTCAATTACTAATGAACTAAAAAAAAAACAGAAAATTACAGATATGGAAATCTATAGCCAGCCTCACTACTGTTAACTCAATCCAAATCAAAAAGTACCCATATATCCAACTAATATTTAAAGAACCAAATTATTCTAGTCTAAAAACTCTCTAAACGAATTACCTTTCCAACAAAAATATCTAGTAAGGCATCAAGCCTCGAATATATAAATTTTTAATAGATATTTCAAATAGAATACTTTATAATCTTTCTATTGTCAGCTGCTAAGGTCACTGAAACGTAATTCAAAATGACGGATTAAGCTTATAAAATATATGTGCATAGATTGTTTATACTTATTAAACTTTTTATATTGTTGTGTAGAATATAAAACCAAATTGACCATAAGGGCTTGATTCCAAACTTATAAGTTAAATAAATAAAAATAAAATAGTAGCCGATAGCCCATGCAGCTATATATTAGAATTTTGAAACGAATTTCCGTCATCCCTTGTCAAGTTTGGTTTGGAGACAAGCCGTCTACAGTGTAATTTTTCATTCTGAATATCAAATCAAGAATCATCTTAAGATATTTTTTTGAACTCCAATTGTAGAAATTCTGACATAAAAATGTCTCCAAACCAAATTTGACAAGGGATGACGGAAATTCGTTCCAAAATTCTACATCAAAACACCCTGTCGGAATATCAAATCAAGAATCTTTATATATTAGCCTAATATTCAAATTAGTTTAAAATCATGTAATTAACCAAAAAATAAAATAAAAAAATTACATGTACATAATATACCAGCATATACCAGTATATATTACTATCATTAAGTATTGAAATTCTATGATTTATATAAAATCAATTTACAAATTTAATTTTTAAATTTTCCAAGTTTATTTAAAAATGTTTTTACTTTAATCATATACTTACTGTTCAGTCTTAAAATTTTGTGTCTTACTTTTATCAAATAATTTCTTTTATTATTTAAAGTAGACTTAAGGTGAATTACCCAGTATAACTTTTTTAATTTGATTTAACGATTAATATTGATATAATTTTTTTAATATGTCCCTCGGTCGGTCCAAATACATCCCAAGATATTTTAATTGACAGAATATCCCGTAGGGCTATCTTAAGACAGCATTTTTTCCGAAAACGTCAGGTTTATCGCGATAGGGGAAGCAAGTTCCAACCCACCACTCTTGACTAAATCAATTTCCAGTTTTAGAAAGGCTCGAAAAGTGTTTTTGTTAGGGACATATTTTTCTTTGGGACCTATTCCCTCCGGATCCTCCTTAGGTGGCCTCCCATACAAATTTTATGATTTTTATATATCTAGAATATATATTATTTCGTTTAGTTAAACTGTACATGTTTTTTTTTAATTTCTATGGTATCTATTTACAAATCATTTTTCCATATATTATTTTTCGACTTAACTTTACAAGACTCATTTTTCTCTCTTCGGACGACGGCTATAGATTAATTTAATTTGTTTAAATACCTTTGTCCAGAGCACACTCAGCAGTTGAACTCACCAGCGTAGCTGAGTACTTTTTAAACCTATTGGATGTCAAATTCCATATAAAAAATGTTTCACCGTTTCTGGTACATTTTTTATATATGGAGTTTGACATCGGTCAAGAAGACGGAAATACTTTGAAATTGCCGGAAATACTTTGAGTTTACTTGTTATCAATTTGGTCAAGATATTCAGTGGTTATTATACCGAAAAAGTATATCTGTGCTGTTGGTTCGAATTGAAACTATGCCTGTCTTATCGATGATTTTCTTACTGTTTAAGCGCGATTGATGAGAGGAAAAGAAACGAGTAGGACTCTCTCGTTCTCTCATTCGTATATACCAATTTCAGCAGTAAGACTTTTGTCGTGTGAACACCAAAGAAAGCTCAAAAATGGAATAATTCGAATTTCCTTAATAAGCCTTGCATAGTGTGAATTGGGCATTAATGGCTAAATAGCGTCATATCAATTGTAAACTAAGTATGTACTACATTAGATATAAAACATAATTCAGCCGTTTAGTCATGTTATTTTTTAATTTATTGGTACTTTTCATTTAAACAAAATTTTGAGAAAGTGGGATTTATTCGAGGCTGTTCTGCCATTACCCAGCCAAACAAAAAAATAATGTATTCATGCGCTCGTCTGTAAATAGCCGTACATAAACTATGCTGAGAATATGAAAACAATAAAAAATAAATAATCATGCACAAACAGAATATCTACACGTAATCTTTACACAGTTGACCACGAACAATATTCTGCGAACATAAATATGCCTTGGCCAAGATGTAGTGTATACACTTCAAGCGGCCGATTAATTACCACAGATATAATATAATCTGTGTTAATTACTATAAATGACGCCGTCGTAATGTTGTATCCAACGTCTAAGATTTCACCTGTTAATTTTTTGTTGTAATTCGCAAACAACTTATTGTTGTACATAAAATAAATAATAAATAAATAAATACAATGAATAAAGTAACCACCAAATGTCGAACTTGCTTTAATGAATCCTGTAAAGGGATGCAGTCCCTTACAAAAATGATTGCGGATGAGAGTAATCAGCGTAGATCTTTTGCTGAACTCCTTGATGAGGTGGCTAACATTAATGTAAGCAAAAACACAAAATTTACGATTCTGAATTAAAATATTCCATTGAAACAGATACATAATGATAAGCACTCTAAACTACCACAATCCATTTGTGAGTGCTGTTCAAGAAAACTGAAGGCAGCCCATGCATTCGTTCAGCAAGCACGAGAAGTCAATGAAAAGCTTTATTCGATGTTTTCAGAACAACCGAGTGATGGCAAATCATTGGACTGTTTACAAGAAGTTCAAATTGATATAATGCCAATGGCAGAAATTAAAATGGAAGGTGAAAATGTATATGAACGTGGCAGGGACGGTGATATTTCGGTTGATACAGAGTTTCTCAAAGAGGGTATTAAAATAAAACAGGAATGTCCGGAAGAAGACACCTTAGCTGCAACTTATACTAAAATTGAAGATAATCTTGAAAAAGGGTAAGAGTATTAAAGAAGGTACATGGTGATTAAATTACCTTATTGCCGAAAAATAGTTATTTTGAACTACACTTGAAGTTCTTTGAAAAAAAAAAATCGATTCGCAAGTAATGGAACATAATATCAAATTTTTATAATTGAACATTTATTATAGAAACTCTCAATCACATTCAATTCTTTAAAAACCTATTTAATTATATAGAAAGCGCATCACAATTTTTAAGATATATCGCGGCGCAAAGTAAATTTTGAACAAATTGTTTATTCATGTATGTAACATACATACACACATATACCATATGACAACGTTTGCACTACATTTATTTTGTTAATAAAGACTTAAATATTTAAATCGTTTCTATTAGAACTGGTAAAAAGTTTATTAGGAAACAGTTTAATAATTTCCTACTTTTTTTATTTTTTAATATCTTTCATTTTTATATATGATGAGCATAGTATAAAATGTAAAACCTAGATATAAATTCATTATGTATTTAAATATTTACACAATTGATATGTTATTTAAATTGGTTTAAAGTTTAACATTAATATTTTTATAATGATAAGAATTATGGGGATTTCGTTTTGATTTTTGGACCGAATTTCAGTCATCCCTTATACAGTTTGGTTTAGAGGGGAACCAGTTTTGGCTATGTTCTTTCATAATAAAATTACAATTAATGCATTGAGGGACATGCTAGGCATTTCGCAGAATGCTTAAACCAACCACATCAGTAGACCAAATTTGTAGTAAATAATATTAATATTTTTCAATTATATCTACATATATTCTTTGTTTAAACTAGTCTATTAGGCTATATATGGCTTAATATACATAATCATTTTAACTATTTATTGAATAACCAAATAAAAATGTTAAATATTATTTGCCAATAATTTATTTATACACACATTTATTTTATTAATTAATTGGTTTAATCTATGTATATTAAACCGCCTTTTACTATAAAAAAATATTTACATGCCATGATTTTTTTATCTAGATTCAAGGCTAAACAATGAAAGTTTCATAAAAAATAAAAGGAAACATGTATATGGAATTAAATTAACAGCTTATAAATACAAAATATAAATACAATTGAAATCAATTTTCTCTGTGCTGGATTTGATTAAAAATTTATACGCATATCCGTTAAATATGTACATAATCCTTTGGAAAACATACACAATAAAATAAATAGATTATTATATCAAAATAATATCTTGCATGAAAAAATAAATGAAATTCGTAGCATATTATGAACAAGTTATCCAATATTTGGCATGTCTTCAGCAAGATCTCTATAGGGCATAGAAATAGGTTTAATAGCTTTATATCATAGACAAATTTAAATTAACAGTTAAACTCGCAACAATAACAAGTTTAAGCTGTCGTTTTTTTTGTTATTATTTAATTATAATGATTCCAAAATATTCAGAAAAAATGTTCAAAATGTTAACCGTGCTAAAAAATGCTCGTTTGTAGCATTTCATACATACATGCATATATCTCTTTCAAGACAGCATTTTTAAATGCCACTACCTTTTCCTATTTTTCAATTGATTTTGTATTATCTGTTATTTTAGCGAATACCTAAAAGAAATTTCCAATGCTGACGATAATATACCGAATATGGATACACAAACTATGGATACATCCGATGACAATAGCAATTTTAAATTATTGTATGATTCGGAATCGGATAACAATGAGTGGCAAGACAAATCGAATAATTCCAGCAAAAAATCAGAAAAAAAGAACATAAGATCCGTAAACAAACTAAAAAAATCATCTAAAACTGAAAAAGATAAGAAAATGAAAAGCAAGAAAGAGGATGATGAGCGGTTAAAAGTAAAATGTAATAATTGTGATAAAATATTTGCCAATTCACGATTATTATATCAACACCTGCGAAATCATGTGCCAGATGAATTAAAAACACAATGTCTGTATTGTGAGGCAAAATTTAGTAGACGTAATAATATGTTCGCACATATGCGCCGTATTCATAAAACAGAAAACTTAGAAGAGGTTAAAATACAAACGAAAAAACGAAATGTCGAAAAGCAGTACGTGTGTCAACAATGTCCACGTTCATATACCAATAAATATAAATTAATAGCTCATGTAAATAGCCACCATAATACAGAAAATAAAAACAATCCTCCTAAAACGAAGATTTTACAGCCCAGGAAACGTTTTCTGTGTACACTTTGTGGTTTAAAGTTCGATAGTAAAGGACATTTAAATATACATTTTAGACGTCATACGGGTGAGAAGCCCTTCAAGTGTGAATTTTGAGATCGGGCCTATCCTAGATTATACGATGTTACAGTACATCGTCGCACTCATACTGGCGAGAAGCCTTATCAATGTACTCTCTGTGAAAAGACTTTTAGAAACTCAAACAAATTAAAAATTCACATGCGGACACATACAAACGAACGGCCCTACAAGTGTACACAATGCGAAAAAGCATTTAAACAGTCAAGAGATTTAAATATACACAAACGTACGCATACTGGTGAAAGACCCTATAAATGTAGTGTGTGCCACAGTACATTTACGCAAAGTAACTCGTTGCGTTTACATCAAATCAAAAAGCAACATGTGGACAAGCCAAATGTCGATGATAATTTATCGGAGGGAACAACATTAAATGTTTTAATAAAAAAAAGTTAATATAAATATTATAATAAATATTATAATAAATATTATAATAAATATTATAATAAATATGTTTGTTTAATTTCTCAAGCTCTAGGTCTTCAATAACATTTTTAAATATTAACTTTATTATATAATAAAAAAATTAAGGATACATAAAATAAATTGTAGTTACATATATGTATGTATATATTTCAATAAGTCTTTATAACTGTACTTTTTATAGCAACAATAGTAAAGCAAAAATGTACACTTTTCTCTTACATAGTTTATGTTACACAACACTTCAGGCAATTATGCATAAAAAATAACAGTAAAAAACCTTTATTTTATGGGTTACAATGCAATTAAAAATATTCAAAAATGTAAAATATTGGGAACCTAATTTTAAATAGAATACTTTATAATTTTTCTATTGTCAGCTGCTAAGGTCATTGAAACGTAATTCAAAATGACGAATTAAGCTTTAAAAATATACGTGCATAGATTGTTTATACTTATTAAACTTTTTATATTGTTGTGTAGAATATAAAACCGATTTGACCATAAGGGCTTGATTCCAAACTTATAAGTTAAATAAATAAAAATAAAATAGTAGCCGATAGCCCATGCAGCTAGTGCTTTATATATTAGCCAAATATTCATATTAGTTTAAGATCATGTAATTACACAAAAAATTATATAAAAAAATTACATGTACATAATAAACCAGCATATATCAGTACAACTATTATTAAGTATTGAAATTCTATGATTTATATAAAATTAATAAAAAAATTTAATTTTTAAATTTTCCAAGTTTTATTTAAAAATGTTTTTACTTTAATCATACACTTACTGTTCAGCAAGTCTTATCATTTTGTATCTTACTTTTATCAAATAATTTCTTTTATTATTTAAAGTAGACTTAAGGTGAATTACCCAGTATAACTTTTTTAACTTGATTTAACGATTAATATTGATATAATTTTTTTAGTATGTCCCTCAGTCGGTCCAAATACATCCCAAGATATTTTAATTGATAGAATATCCCGTAGGGCTATCTTAAGACAGCCTTTTTTCCGAAAACGTCAGGTTTTTCGCTATAGAGGAAGCAAGTCCCAACCCAGCACTCTTGACTAAATCAATTTCCGCTTTTAGAAAGGCTCGAAAAGTGTTTTTGTTAGGGACATATTTTTCTTTGGGACCTATTCCCTCCAGACCGTCCTTAGGTGGACTCCCATACAAATTTTATGATTTTTTATATATAGAATATATATTATTTCGTTTAGTTAAAGTGTCCATGTTTTTTTTTTTTACTTTCTATGGTATCTATTTACAAAACATATTTTCCATACAATAAAGTTATTTTTCGAATTAACATTACAAGACTTATTTTTATCTCTTCGGACGACGGCTATAGGGGATTCTTCTAAATCGTTTGGTTTCACGCCCAACAGTATTCTGCGAGCATTGCAGCAGGATCTGTCCCCCCTCATACTAGTTTCCATTTGGACTATTTCCTGCTGAAACTTCTCACTGTGTTCATCTGATACATTTCTAAATTATCTGCAAAATAACTGCAATCGATATGATTGACATTAGTAAAATAAATATATGTACATACATATATTTAAATTAAATTTGTTTAAATACTTTTGTCCAGAGCACACTCAACAGGTGAACTCAATTTGCTCTGCTTTTGTCCAGCCGTGAAGGTTCTACTCAGCAAATCGATATTTGCCGTCATAAAAAACGCTTATTAATAAATTCTTATTTAAATCCAAAAATCATTTTTCAGAATTTTTCACAACATAAATACTTTTTGTTTATAAAAAGTACCATTCACAAATTTCAAACTTCCATGTCTAATACAAAAGAGCTTAGGTCATAGCCAACAGAGGGATCGAGTTTTAACACATGCATTTATGTTGTTGTTGCTAAACTAACTTGAGAGCTTTATTACACATTCCCTTTTAAAACTACAAGCTAATATTGTGCGTGCTAATACGTTATTTTAAAATTGACAATTCATATCGATTCATAACCGTAAACAGTAAATAAAATTGATTTTAAACGAGTTGGTTAGTGTTGACAAGATTTTAGTTTTGTGTAATTTATTAGTAAAACAGAAAATAAACTCTACACCCACCACCACCCCACAACAGCTGCTTCAACAAAAACAATTTTGCCCATACAAATTAACATTTGTTTATAAATAATTTTTTTACGGTTGTTGATCTCTACATTTATTTGATTTTTGTGCTATTGTTATGATTTTTCTTCGTAATGAGTTAAATAAACTATCGAACGATGTATTTACATACATACCTACATATATTTATTTTGTATTAGTAGATACATGCGAATTTCCGCAAGAATCTCCCATACGGAAGTGTGTGCTTTTCTTGTTTTATTTTATTTTTTCTAAACGTAGTGTAGCAAACGATTAAAAAAATTTCATTTATTTTCTGTGGTCAAGGTCAAGGTGAGAGAGAGCTTTAACATGTGTGTTTTTGTTGCTATAAAAAACTTAAGAGCTTAATTCCACTCTCTTAGGCAAATACAAATGGTAATATTGTGCTCGTTAATACGGGTTTGTGAAAATTGATTGTCATATTCACAGCGTAATTCAAACAATAAACAACTTTGCTTTTTAGCGATTAGGTTGTTGCTTGGTAACTTTTAGTAAGATTTTTTCTTTGTGTAAATATAAGTACATATTACAAGACCAACATTACTTCAAATGGCTTCTACCGCGGTACCACCACCTTCTGCTCCACCTCCACCAGCTGCACCCGCTAAATTAGGTCTACATTCGAAAATGTACAATGGTTTAATTGGTGCCGTAGACAAACATGTGCCTAGTAAATTACGTCCTTTATGGAATCATCCTGCTGGTAAGTTTAATTATTTAAGTAGTAAATATACATATACACGCACGTGTAAATATGCATGCATGTAAACAGATCATTTTTATTAAATTTTTTTTTTAGGTCCCAAAACTGTATTTTTCTGGTCACCTGTGTTTAAATGGGTAAGTTTTATATAATCAGTGTAAATATTTTTTTTATATACAAACGTATGAATGTGCATATGGTTGCATATACATACATATATACTTATGTATGTACATTCATGCAGTGTTTGCCATGTTATATACTGTAAAATTTGTATAAACGAATTAAATTTAAACATGTACATACATAATTAAACAATATAAAAAATATAAAATGCATTAGGTATATACATATATAATTTAAATGCTTACTAAAATTTTGTGTAAATATATTATTATGTGTACATATGTATGTATGTATATTGAGAATACACGTTCATATGTTTGGATGGATGTATGTATGCAATTGTACACAAAATACAAACAACTTTTGCTGGAATTATATCACTTTATTAAACAAAAATAACTACGTTTATATAGGAAAACAAGAAACATATCAAGCAGCACTTGTTCTTCATTTTGAGCTCGGTTCTTTTAACGGTCGACATTTTTAGATAGGAACTTGACCTTATTTTCACATTTGGATTTTTGAGTGAACCTGACTTATTATTTCCATCTTTTATAAATATATATATTTGTATGTACACCAAATTTCAGCTCTCTAGATGTAGTGAAAGTGTCCCATACAAACAAGTCCGTCCACCTACATTAAAAGTTTCCGTTTTCAGATTTGTCTAATTACTTATTCCTCAAGACCTACCAGTATACCAAATTTCTTTAGCTATAGTGAAAGTGCCACACAATATTGATGAGTTAGTGAGTCAGTGAACAGATATTATCTACACCTTCATATCTCGGGAAGCTTTAATGGTAACATGTTCAAATTTAACCATTGAGGTTTCCTAAACGTAGTCCTTGTGCTTAAGTGAAGCAAAGTTAAGAGGGGGTAAAACATAGCGAATTGTTTCTTGTAATATAAACACTTTGTGAATATGCCTGAATTGGGCCTGGCACACTACCGTGCGTCGTTATTAAGATTTATTTGAAAAGTTCTCTTCTAAGTCAAATTTTCTCCATAAAAATTTTTGAAATTTTACATACAAACATCCAGACTTGGTATGGCATTACAATGAATTGTTTGCATTTTTAATATATTCCCCGAAGTTGTGAAACTACGATTTTTCGAAAATTCCATATTTTTAAACTTTGAATAAATAACGTAATTTTTATGTCAGAATTTCTAAAATTTGAGTTCAAAAAAATATTTTAAGATGATTCTTGATTTGATATTCAGAATGAAAAATTACACTGTAGACGGCTTGTCGCCAAACCAAACTTGACAAGACATGACGGAAATTCGTTCCAAATATCTAGATCACGTCACCCTATCGCAAAATCAAATCAAGAATAAACAAATGCGTTTCTATGTGGATTTTTACATTCTTTGTTTGTCCACAAATATATTTTATGCATATTATATTGGATATATTCGTTTAATGTCTTTATTCTTGAAACCTTTTTGTTTATTTTTATGCATTAGGTCATTAGTCTTAGTAACGTCAGCAATGTTATTTATATACATAAGTAATTGATTTTTTGCCTATTTTATAATAGAGGCATGCCTACTAAAGCTTTCTTGACTGACAAAATATGTCACATATCGCACAATAAAAAGGAAATACATACAAAATTTTACATGATAAAAGGAAATAATCGGAAAAGTATTTTTTAAATAAAAGGTTTTCATATGAGACAGCAATAAGAGTTGGATTTCGTGAAAATTTCGAAATTACTGGTAAAAGTTTCGAAAAACATTATACTCGTACATACATAAAAATTTTTAAAGGCACATGTCTACATTCTTAATTTTCGAGTGCGCATTTACTCTTTATTGACATTTGATGATAAGATTTTATTGCGAGATTTTTTTTTATGTTTTTATAAATGTCATAGAACAAGTTTTTATTATAAGTTAACACAAGCTATTTTTATTATTTTATTTTATTAAAATAATGTCTAACAATTTTTAAATCTTTGAATCTTGTTAGCAAATACATAATTAATTCTTTATTACGTGGTTATTCACTCAAAATTTCTCTTAAATTTTTTGCGCTGTTTAGTAGAACATTTTTTTTTTTTGTTAATCCGTGATAATAGATTGTGACTTATGAATTAAGAGTTGACTATCTTATCTATGAATGCATGTATGTACGTACGTATAAATGTATATATTTACAAGCAACCATATCCCAGCAAACCATACGAGTCAGAAAGGGGCTTTTAAGCTCATAAAGAGTACAACAAATAATAATTTAGGATATGAAAACCTTTATAAAAGAAGGTCTTTTTCTACTAAGCTGGTTCATCATACATTTATTTGAGAAAACAATATTTTCTAAAAGTTTTTCTTGGCTCTAGGAGATTCTCCCAGAATATTATTTTCTGATAATTGTTTATGACTCTTAAAGAGCTCAAACTAACTTACAAAAATATAAAATTTTTCTAAATGAGCCCTTAAGGTCTTTTACAAAAAGAGGCCACTGCCGTTTAAAACTTAAAATTCAGTTTTATTGTCTTCAAATAAAAAAATTCAAACTTAAGATTTTTTTCGTTTTTTTCTTTTAATTTCTTGCGAACATTTTATATTGTTCTTGGCTGTGTAAAACCATTTTGCTCAGCATGTTGTAAAATTTGTTTATTAATTTCGAATTTTCGATTGAAGGCCCCTGTATATTTTAACCTACCTCTTATAATAGGCGTTACAGTCAGCTAAAACGATTTTTTATTCAATAGTTCCTTTCCAAGAGTATTCGAGTATTCTAAATGCCTCGAAAAAACTTGTAAGGATCCCATATGTTGTATTGAAATATTTCGCGTTCCTGTAAGATAGGAAGTGCTATTCTGAATTCCGCGAAGAGCTTGAAGATTAAGAGCCTTATCTGGGTAGACTAAACAAATAAACTCATCAGCGCAGCCAATTACTTTTTTGAACTTATTGGATGTCAAATTCCATATAAAAATTTATTTTTCCAATTTCCCCAAAATTTTTTAATGCATGGAGTTTGACATCGGCAAAGAAGCCGGAAATACTTTGAATTCACATGTGAGTTTACATATTATCAATTTGCCTTAGGCCTTATTTAATAAAAAACAAATCAGCGCCGGAATTTATATGGAAAACAAAAACAAATTTCAAAAATAAATAACTACGAAAATCAATACAAAATTTAAAAAATGTTTGAAAATTGTTTTTGTGTTTCATATAAATTATGGCGTTGCCTTGCGCTCTATAAAATAAGACCCTAAATTTAAATAAAGTAGCAATTAAAAAAATCTTTAAAAGTTCAATATACGTTTTAGTTATAAAGTATCTCACCGGTTTCACACATAAATCAACTAAAGTTTGCAGTTTTTCCTTAAAATTTTCAAATTCGGTCATTTTTTATTTTTAATTCTTTTATTTCTTTTATTGTTGCTCTAATCATGATGTTAGTATTTAGTTTAACTTTTTAGTTGAAAAATCAAAATTATATATTTTCGCCAGCACTCTACGAAATGACTCTTTAAAACTAAACAAAACCTGCCTATTGCTTTACGAATTTTTTATAATCAACTCAATTAGATAATTTTCCTTTTTACTACAAAGCAAAAATACTAGTGTTTTATTTTAAAAGACGTTCATGCTTGCTAAAAATCATAAATTACAAATTATTAGGAGTCATATCTGAGTCTCAATAAAGAGTGCAAAAGTACAGATAATTGTCATTGTCCTTTTTATACTCAATTAGGAACCGTTTTTAAGGAGTGAACTAGTTGGATCGATTTATGAGTCTTTTTTCGAAGAGCTCATATAATCGACGGGTTATGGTTTACATTTTTGCTACAACAATATTTAGCATTTAATATAATGAAACATTTATGAATATGTTTCTAATCTATATTTAAATTATATTAAATTCACTCCAAAATTCATGATATTTAAAAATATTCAATAAAATTGTACCTACTTTATTTTAATTCATTTTTATTTAATTATGAATCTTGAAGTATCGTATTTATTGGATTTATAAATACCAGAGATTGGCATTATTATTGCTGGACCAACAAATTGAAAATGCTTAATGCCTCATTTTCAAATATGACACCAATTTCTGAACATAAAATTTTATCAACAAAGATCAAACATTATAATTCATGAGACCTAATCCTCACTTCAAAGTCATAACTTGAACTATTCGCCAACAACAACATAACTATAAATAAACAGCGGGAAATATTAGGTAAAATTTTCAAATTACATAATTACAGTTTTTTGCTGAATTGCGTTAATCTTCAAGATCTCCTGACTTAACACTTTTGAATCCTAAAAGGTATTAAATATTATTGACTTTTTTGTATAAAAAAAAAATTAAAAAGAAACAATAAATTTTTTTTTTTTGATTCAATTTTAAGTTCCGATTAAAATTAACGCCATTCAAGGGCCGAATATATGCTAAAGCACACAGGATGAATAAACCCATCATGAGTCAATGTAATCTATAAGTTAATATTAATTTAATAAATTTTATTTTCATTCAGAATAATTCAGAATTTAAAATTGTGACCACTACTTTTATGTCGATATAAAAAATATATCAACTAAATTTAGGAGTTATTGGATCACAATTTTTTTTTAAATTTCTTAAACAAATTACTAAATTTATTCGACTATATTAATTTTCTATGCAAAATATTGCGTACCTGCGTTTTGCTATTTTAGCATTTTCACTGCTGGATTTAGCATTTCTCTGTGGCTTAAAGCCATAAATTTTTTTACAAAATGTTCTAAATACTGTTTGAGCATAATTCGTGTGAAGGAACCAATTTTTTTATTTCATCCAGTGTAACAATTTGCTACTCATTTAAAAGTTTAGAAATTGTTTGCCAAAAGAATGTCAAAATTTTCCGTATCCCATATTTTACATAAATTCTATTAAATTACAAATTAATAAATAATTACAATAATAAATGAGGTCAGTTAGAATTCATTTGATATAATTATTATTCAGGATCTATGGTTGTATGTTGTTAAATAACATTGGGATGAAATATTAGATACAACGTCGTTCTGGAATAAAGTTTTAAATGTTAAAAACTCCATTGGCGAAAATGTATTTAGAGAATTATCGACATTTGCAACATACGTATATGTACATATATACATATGTAGATATCTTGTTTTCGTCTGTATAACGTGTTAGCATTCTATTGCTCATTTAGCAGTCTTCCATATAAGGCTGCCTACCTAAACGTATATATATATATATATATGTGTGTATATTGATACATTGTGCAGTTACTTTTATCATACTTTATATCCACTTTACAACCAATTTTTTTTATGTACTTTACTTTTTTTTGCCCATTGACAAGATTGATGCATTTGGGAACAGAATACATTGTCAATATTTTAACAGTTGCATTTACGATCAGGTTGCCATGTATTACTACAAAGCAACATGCGTTTAGGAAGTCAGCTAACTTTTATGGCAATGCTTTTTTCATAATTAGAGTTGTGACGGTCACGAACAAGTGCGTTCAATTGAGAGATTATTTCAGAGAGGTGGTAGCAATAAGATATTTTCCCAAAGTATTCTTTTTTTATATTCTTTTTAAAAAATTATTAAAAAATAAACTATTACTATTTAAAGTTCAGTAGTCATATGTATGGAAGTGTGTGTGCAAGTTTGCAGATTTAAAATTAATTATATACCTTTTTAATGCAGGGTCTTGTTGTAGCCGGTTTAAGTGATTTGGCTCGTCCCGCCGAAACTTTGTCAGTTTCACAATGTGGTGCCTTAGCTGCGACTGGTATTATTTGGTCACGCTACTCTTTAGTGATTATACCGAAAAATTGGGGTCTATTTTCGGTGAATGTATTTGTGGCTATTGTACAGTCAGTACAATTGGGACGAGCCTATTTACATCAAAAGGAAAAATCTGAAAAGGAAGCTGCAGCTGCTGCTATTAAATAAATTAAGAAAAAAATGTAAGTTTTTCTTATTTATACAAAATACAATATTTTCCACAAACAATTTTAAACCATTTTCTTAAATTTTTTTGCAGTTGTTTCTAGTTTGTACGTAGATCAATCAATCAAGTCGAGGTGCTAAAAAATAATAAAAAAAAAAAAATAAATTTAAATCATAGTGATATTTAAAATATTTACCTTTATCTTTCTTAACTCAAATTTGATAAGTTTACTAATAGCACAATTTTTAACATGAAGAAAACACTGTTTGTATAGACATAAGTTCATAGTTACTATTATATTTTATATTAATTTTGATTTTTAAACATTATTTTCTCACCCAAAAAAAAAGGATATATTGATTATATTTGGGTTAGCAAAGCGTTCAAAAATGTAAATATGTAGGCTAAAAATAAATAATTGTAAAAACGATATGCATACTTAAGTATGTAATTGTATTTAAATATACTGGCATTAAAATAAAACCTGTAAGAAGTTAACAAATTTACAAAATAATGTTTCATTCAGTGTAAAATTTTAGCTGCGAAACTGCAATTACGAAAACATAACCAGCATAAATATGACAACAATCAATCACATTGAGAGCATTGTGAAATGGTGCAGCAACCGTGCTTTGCACTAATAGCGAATTTTTAAATACACCTAATTTGACTTGTTAGTTTTGAAGTACCTGAAATTCTATTGCACATTTTGTTGTTTTCTTTTCTAAGTATTCAATTAGGTAAAACAATCAACCCTTACCTTATAAGAATTCTTTCTCATATAGCCATTGAGAGGGCTCTTATATTAAGCAATTTAGTTGCATAAGTCTCTTGCGCAATTCATGTGTTTGTTGATGGCAGAGACAAGGTCGGGTTAAGAGGAAATACAGACTTGCGCCACTAATAGCAGTGTTTGATGCCATATTTAAAGTGTTGCTATTACAAGCTTCATAGCAACAGCAGTAACAATTTAAATCTTGCAATACTTTTCAAACAGAGTTTTTCCTTTGTAATATTTATGTAAGCATACCAAACATACAAGATTTTTAAAATATAAAGTCTTCAATAAACTAAACATATTTTTGTGGCTAAAATGAGAGGTTAGGTTTAATATTTATAAATGTATATGATTTTTTTTTTCATTAAGTAATTTAATTTCTAGCCATGAGTTCGTTTTCTTTATTCTTTCTATTAGAAAGAGAATTTATTTGATATGACAACTTTGAATACAGTAAAAGTTATAATTTTATTAGACATCTAGCTGAATGGAATGCATTTTCTATGCCGCTACACACTTTATCAGCAGTCTTCCTGTCTTATCTACTAATTTTGTGTTAACTGTAAACATCATCTATTTAAACCAACATTTAAGACAAATAGAATACGAGAATGAATTATTTCTTAGTATTTCATGTTCTAGCTTTTCTTTGGTTGAGAATGAAGTTTTGCAACACTTTAACTTGTTCTGTTATTGAATTCTAGGTTACCATATGCTATTTGCTTTTATCCAACCATTGGTTGGCAATTAAAGCATTGTAAGTATTTCAGTTTCATCTCGGTTGATTCTATTTTAGTATCAAACTGATAGTGACGAAGGAAACATCTATATGTATATGTATTTTTCGCCGTGTTGTAATACTTCATTCTGAACCAAAGAAAAATTGAGAAATAATTCATTCTCGTATTCTATTTGTCTTAAATGTTGGATTAAATAGATGATGCTTACAGTTAACACAAAATTAGTAGATAAGACACAAAGATTATAACTTTTACTGTATTCAAAGTTGTCATATCAAATAAATTCTCTATCTAATGAAAGAATAAAGAAAATGAACTCAGGCCTAGAAAATAAATTACTTATATTAATAATTGTAGTTCGATAAAGTTAAGTCAAACAATAAATATATTATTTGTATTTAGAGTTTAAAAAATCTGCTACAGTAAAACAACCTTGAATTAATTTTTTATAAGGAATAAAACATGAATAGTTTATTTGTTATAAGCAGTTTAAGTACGAAATAATTGAGTATAAAGCATACATATGGTTGGATTTATTACTTTTTAAGGTTTAGGTTAAAATAGGAATTACACAGCAGTCGGTAAGTATATCCATGGGAGGTAGAGAATATAAACATTTTAAAACAAATAATAACTCTCAAGAAGTATGCATTAGGTAAAGTTGACATAAAGCAAATAGTAAAAATAAAATAAATAGCGGGTTTTTCGCTTGGGGTAGTGTTGTGTATGTGATTTGACTAACTTGCAAATGGCATAAATGTAGTTAAAATACCACACAACAATAAACAAAATGCGTCAAGATCGACACGAAAATTAATTGTTTTAATTAATTTACAATAAAAACTGAAAAATTTTAACTTTTTCTGGTCTAAATCGTGGTAAATTTAACACAATCCCATTTACACCAAGCCTAAAACCACTATGTTACAATATTAGTTTAAATTAAAGATATAAAAAGGTCTTAAAACTAGGGAGAATATTTTATATATGTATAAATAGAGATTTATGAAGCATTTATTGCTTCTTTCTAATTATAAAATGGACAATTTTTTGATGTTATGAAAAAGGAAAGGAAACAATTTAATACACTTATAAACTTGTATATAAATGCGACTTTGTTTTATTACATCTTCGTTTGAGAATAAAGTATTTTTGACTTATTTAGCAAATGCAGTGTTTGAAAATTCTAAGGTTTACCAGAAACCACCCGACGAATGTCCACCAGGTGGTATACGATTTTTGGTAGCAGCAGCTGCAATACCATTGCTGGAGATCAATTTGGTATCTGATTTTTCGGCTTTAGCGGCAATAATAGTTTCTTCTTTTTTGTGGCTTACTTCATCACGTAGTTTTTCTACAGCTACGTTGGCATCAGTTGAACCGATACAAGCATTTAAATTGGAAGAATTTTGTTGATTGTATTTAGGTCGTGGTGCATTTACACTAACCTCAGGTTGGCCAAATATGTTTGAATGGCCGCCGCCTGGTGGTTTTAAGACACGACTGGAAGGACGGGCACTGTTGGTCAAACCAATTTTCAATTCAGTGGAAGTCATTTCTTACAAGATTCTGAAATAAGTAAACAAACTTTGTAATAATTTTCTTTTATAATAAAAGTTAAAATAAGAAATTAATTAATTAATTATTACACACACCCTATTCTTTGTTTTAACTTTTAACAAATATTTTCTCATATGCGCGAAAACGACAAAAACACAACACAACAGAACAATAAAATAAATGATAAAATTACAACAGAACAAAAACACAAAACACAAACTTGTATAGGTAAATATGTACATACTATATATACTTTCATGTACAGACGGCCGTTTATATAGACGAACTCGCGTACATATACATACATATGTACATATGCATCTATGTCTGTAGTCTGTGTAATTTATGGAAGAAATCGCATTATAAACAAACGAAAAACAAACCTGCCAAACGTTAATAACAACATTATGAACTATGGCCAGAACTTTCACAATTTTATACCAATTTTCTTTTGCCTTTCTCCCGCTTTTCTCTTTTCTTTTTGATAAATTTTCTATGGTACACACAGTCAGATTTTGTATTCATTGTCTATTACAGTAAATCCATTTTAAAAAGTTCGACAAACATTTATTAAGAGGAGAAACTGAATTAAATTCACCGTTAAAATCAAAGACAGAAATTGTACGCACCATCGAAAAATGTAATTTAGTTCGCTCTTTATATCCCACTTATTATATGCTTCTTTGATCGTCAGATTTCTAAACGATTAATGATTGGCAAAAAGGCAGTAGCCAAGTTGAGTGACACTAGCACACAAAATTAAATAAGGCCGTTTTTCGAAAAATACTTTTTCTTATTTCTTTCATTTACATACTTTGCCCAAGTTTACCGCACTATAATTATGTTAAAATGTCGTACAATGAAATGTAAAAAATACAATTATCTACAAAATAAACCCCACTAATTCCTTAGGACAATATTTAAAAATTGGAATTTTCAGTGCTGCTCTGTATTCCGAAAGTGTAAATTTCCTAATGTTTTAGCTGTTCTGATTTCATTTCCGAATAATTTTTCGTTTTATATACAATAAAATTTGTTGTTGGAATGAATTAAATTCAGGTTTTCTTCAATTAAAACTTTATTTAAAAGTTAAAATGACAATTTTGTATTAAAATATTAATCTAAGCGACCACATGTGTTTTCATAAACGTTGCCTAATAACTTCGAAGAAAAGAACAATTATGTGGAATGCAGAACAGCTAATTTTCGAACCATTCAACTCCGAGTGTTCGTGCAACTCCAAACGTTTTTTTTTTCAAAATATAAAAGAAAATCTATTTTAAAAACCAATTTATATACACTCTCCATCAGAAGATTAGAACTACTTTAATTTTCGTTTTTAGAAGGTTATATCTTTTTGATTATACAATCATTGGAAAAAGCATTTTCTTCAAATTACAAAAATATCAACAAAACAAAATATAAATCCGCTTCAACACTATCTTAAAATTCATTTTTAAAAAAGCACGCAAAATTGAAATTTTTTTCGTTAATATGATAAGGGATCATTTAATTAGTTTTAATTAAGAAAACATTATATAATTAAATAATAATAAGAACAATTAATATTGAGTTTAATGTTAATATTATACACATTTCAATAGAGGGTGCTGCTTCCCTTGTTAAAAATAATTTCAATAATACGGGGTTTTATTGAATCATAAATTGACTTAAAATAATTCAACGGAATACCATTACATAATTCCTTTAAGATTTGAATTAGTAATTCCTTATCGTCGAATTGTCTTGCACCTTCATAAACATTGTGGGAAAGCCAACTGCAAATATTTTTAATTATGTTTAGACCGTGAGAATATGGGGGCCAATTAAAAGGACGACTGAACAGAATCTTGTAAGTTTCACCAGTAATTTTTGCATTTTTATATTCGGTGTTTTCTTGCGGTTTGTTTTTAATTTTCGATTTCACAGCTTCCAATGGCTGTTTTCATACTGTTGAGATTTGGAAGATTTTACCTTTGTAATTCTTTTATAGTTTCATTTAAATATGCAGTTTTGCGACTTTGCCCAATTTCCAACGCAATGGCCCGATAGCAATATCCATGAAAGCGATAAATAATGATTTGGGCTATTTCCGCTATCTTTAAAATACTTATCTTGTCCATTTTTTACTAATGTTTATTAGAAAGTAATAGTTTTCTTCTACCAATAGTATAATGCATAAAATTTTAAAATCCGTGGTTGTACTCATATAAACGGATTTTTTTTGGAAAAGGATTTTTAAAATAATATTATGTTCAATTTTAATGTTGTCATTCTTATTTTTATTTTTTTCTTTCCGATGGTAGTCAAATTTTAGCAGTCGACAAAAACATTTATTGCACTTGTTTGCAAGAATAAGAACGGATGATATCAGTTATATCCGCCGTGATAGTAATATTCTATAATGCACCAAAGAATTATTAGACAATTTTAGAAAGATTATTAAAAATTGCTAGTTGATAATAAATGTACTGTGGTAAGAGGGGAATTGATGCAGAACCGTTTTACAAAGTGGACCAATGTGCATTTTGATGTAAAAGTTCCGAATTGTAGAATACAAGCAATTATTGGGATCATGTGTATGTAGATATACATACATATATAATATGTATATCTATAATTGTCGCGCACTAAATAAAAAAACATTCCCAATTAAAAAAATCCAAAATGTGCAGTAAAGGTAAACATTTTTTTTAAATGGTTGATTTTAAAATGCACAAGTCCAGCGTTAGAACTCGAAATAACAATGTTTAGGTAAAACTAACTAAAAATAGTAGGTACCTTTTGATGGAGGGACGCAAGCAATATGAAAACCAGTGATGTTAAATGTAGGGAAAATTCCCTACACGTAGGGATTTTTGTCCAAAAAAATGACCGTAGGGAAAAAAGAGACAGATTTTTTGAAATCCCTAAAAAGTAGGGATTTTTAAAAAAGCAACAATTTGGCAACCTTTTTGTAAAAATTTTACCAAAACATTGTCGATACGGCAATATTGCAAATTGTAAACAATTTATTTTCAAGCATAGGGTATATTTTACATTGAAGAGAAAAAGATTTTTAAATACAAACGTTTTAAATACAAAACATACATACTTCAAGTAAGTATGTCCAACATCATTTTCTGACGTTTTCTGGTGGTCTAAAAGCGTTTTGTTTTCTATAAGCATTTGTGACAGCGTATAACAAAAAAAAAAAAAAAGAAAAAAACTACAAGTTGCTTCAGTGAATAATCTATGCGCTTTAACTTTTGCCGACATTTCAGCTTTAAAATTAAAATTAAGGTAAAAGATTTCTTTTGTTTATATATAAATATGAGCATAATATTCATTTATGTATATATTTTGTAGAATGAATTCATCGACTTCTTCAGAATCCGCTGCTGAGGAAAACCCAAAGTATCGAAAACAGAAATTTAGCTACAAGTGGTTGGACGACGACTGTTTTAAAGGTTGGCTGGAAGATGTCTCAGATGATCCCTTTAAATGCAAGTGTTCCGCTTGCAATAAAATTTTGAATTGTGGCAAATCTGACCTCTTAAAGCACGCTGATACAAAGGCACACAAAAAAAATGTAAAATCCTTGCAGAAAACAAATAAAATAGATAATTTCTTCAAAAAGAAAAGCTGCGGTTCGGTTGAAAAAGCCAAGCAAATGTTTGAAATAAAACTAAGTATGTTTTTTGCAGAACATAATGTGGCTTTACAAGTGGTAGATCATCTCGTACCTCTTTTAAAAGAAATTGTGCCAGATTCTAATATTATTAAAAGTGTAGAACTGGGAAGGCAAAAATGCACCAATATAATAAAAAACGTAATTGCAAAAGTAGAAAAAGAAAACTTAGTTAATAAGTTAAAAACTACTAAATTTTCTGTCATGATCGATGAAAGCACGGATGTCAGTATGAGTAAGCAAATGTGCATACTAGTTAGATTCTTTGATGAGAAAAATGATCGAGCTGTAGTTAAGCTTCTAGATTTATTGCCAATAGGAATTGAGTGCACAGCTGAAGCCATTTATAAAGCGTTCAAAGAATGTATTTTATCACTTGGCATTCCATTTGACAACATAATTGGTTAGTATATCGTTTTTTTATTATATTTTTCGTGTAGTTGTTTTAAAGTTTTGTTTTTCTATCTATATACATACAAGGCATGTGTAGCGATGGAGCAAATGTAATGATGGGAAAATTTAACTCCTTTGCCTCAAGATTAACTGGAGATCTTCCAAATGCAATCGTTATAAAATGTTTATGTCATTCGGCAGCAATAGTCGCAAGTAAAGCTTGTTTAGAGCTCCCAAGAGCACCAGAAGATCTTTTGCGACAGATCGGCTGTTATGTTTCTGGAAGTTCGAAAAGATGTGCACAATTGGAGGCCATACAGGAAGCTCTTAATGAAAAAAAGAAAAAAGTTTTGCGGACGTGTACTACAAGATGGCTTTCTCACCAAAAATGCATTGAAAGCGTATTAGATAATTGGGTTGTACTATTAGAATTTTTTAAACAAGCTTTCAAGCAGGACAAACTAAAGTCTACGGAAAGAATTTTTCTCGACCTAAATAATGAATGCATTAAGGCATATTTGCTGTTTCTCAAGTATGTTTTGAATTATTTTAATTCGTTAAATGCACTGTTTCAATCTAAAGCACCATTAATACATATTATTCAGCGTGAATCAGTGAAAATTTTTTTAAGTTTAGGTCAAAATTTCATTAAAAAATCTGAACTTAGCATTACATGTAATGTAAGATCACCGCACGTTTCTTTGCCCCTGGAAGAAGTCTTTCTGGGCTATGAGTGCAAAGAGCTTCTAAAAACTATCCCAAAAGAAGCTGCAAATCAAATAAGAATGGATTGTCTAAAGTTTTATATTGTGGCCTTGGAAGAAATTCAACAAAGATTACCGCTCAAAGCAGAAATATTCAAAGAACTTGAATTTTTAAACCCTCAAATTGCATTGGCGAAAACAGGGAGTAAAAATGAAATCTCATTTAAAAATATTTTAAGAATAGTAAACGTTGATACTAACAATTTTTTACAAGAGTGGAGAACGTTTGAGTTTAATTTTTCGGATGAAGAAATAAATAATTTCTTGAAGATGGACATCGAAAAGTTTTGGGGCAAAGTCACAAAAATGAAAAATTTTAATGACAACTTAATGTTTCCTCTTTTGTCAAAAATAGCTACATTTGCCCTATCATTGCCACATGCTAATGCAGATAGTGAAAGGATTTTTTCTATAATTACCGACGTTCGTACTAAGAAGAGAAATAAGTTGAGTCATAAAAATTTGACATCAATTTGCATTATACGTTCTTATTTGCAAGATGAGCTCAAAAATTGTTACAACTTCCAGTGTACCGAAATGCACTTAAGAAAAATGACCTCACAACTTTACGACCATTGTGAAGTAGCTAATCAAAACTAATGGAGGGAAATTAATTTCTTTAATTAAAGAAATCCCATAAAACTACTTTTTGTTCCTTTTTTTTAACCAATGAACTATATGTGATTTAATTTGAATTTAAGTAACTGATTTTTATGTTTTTTAGTTTTTATTTTTGTTATTTAATTTTAAACACCTTATTAAAAGACTGATTAATAATTGATATATTTTACAAAAGTGAAATATTTCAACCCCAACATGTATGTTTTTATAGCAATAAATAAATTTTTTATACTTCTAACAAAAGTATTTTATTTTCATTAGTAAAATATTGTTTTAAATTGTAGGGATTTTTGTAGGGATTTTTTTTCGAGCGCGTAGGGAAAAATAGGGATTTTTTTGTGGCCGCGTAAAGAATTTTTGAAAAAGTATTTAACATCACTGATGAAAACACACATAACGGTATTTTTCCACTTAAAAAAGAAAGTAATGGAAGAAAAGCTACTTATATTTGAGTTTGTACATTTGTTAAGAAAGTAACTTGTTTTTTTTTAAATATCCGATTTTGCTACATTTGAGGTTGTTACTGTTGTTGATTAAGGTTGTGATATGTACCTAGAAAAGTTCTTCATCATTCTGAAATTTGAAACCTTTCCGTCCGATAATATTGCACTATTTCCAACTAAAATTGAATTTACTGTTTGGAAATGTTTGACTGAACTATTATTTTGATCCACACCAATGTTTTAAGCAGCTTCAAAATAAATAGAGGTTTTTCATATTCAGTTCTAGCCGGATTTTAGACGAAAAAATGAACAAAAATAGAATTGATGCAATTAAACTCAAACAAAACTATGCATAGGTATATACATACATGTGTATGCCTGTATGTATGCCTGTGTGTATGTATAATCACAAAAAGTATCAGTATTTTTAAAAATCTGGGTAATTTTCATTTACCATAAGTTTAGGAATTATTTGTATATACAAATTGATTGTCCATACTATATATAGACGTACTTAGAAAAGTACGTAAATATATATTTATATGTACATATATATACATACATGTACATATCTATAACTGTATAATTTGGTATTTATTATTTTTTTTAATAATTTGCATTTTAGTTTAAGTACAGCACGAATCTAGTCAAGAAAATTAGGGGGGCATAACAAATATCCACTGATTTGATGACACCACACATACACATGTACATATAAATTTATGTATATAAATACATACATATGTATGTACATACGTAACATGTAAATACATAAATACTACATACGTATGTATGTTGTAAAATGTTAAATAAACTGTATGATAATCACAAATGGCAATGCATTATATTTAGTCTTTTTTTCTTTCTTCCCATTTCCAAACAACAATATTATAACACACACAAATATGATGGGCAGATTTGTGCCTCTAAAGCAGCTAAAAATGTGACGTCAACTTTGTAGAGATGACTCAAAGTCTAGCCGAAATTAATAGATAGAACTACAATTATTTTACTATTACAAACAGACCCCTTAAAAGCCATCAATTAAATACTTGCAAACTTACTATTTACCAATTTATTTGATGGAAAATACAATTAAGGGCGTAAGTAGCCGTTAAACACCACAATAAAAGCAGTTTTAACTGGTTTTAAGTTGGTTGCATATGTGCCAGCATTTGTCGCCCAATGTAAAAAAACAAATTTAATCTATTGATTTTTTCCGGAATGTTGCAATTTAATAGTTGTATTATACTCAATAAGAAGTCATTTCACTTACAATGTTATTTGATACAAATTCCTTGTCGCTATTGTTTTTTAAACTATTGTTTCCACTTTTCTGCGCAGTTTACACTACTTTTGTTCACAAAACCCGCCAAACGATTGAACTGATGGAGCTTTATTTTATATTTAAAATTCCTGCAGTTACTGCAATTAGTATTAGTGATGGCAATGTAGCGACTTGCATTTCGATTTTGACGGCGTTCAAGTTGTATTAAAGTGGTACAATAAAATGGCATATACAACCAATCAACTTAAAAAAAAGTTGTGTGGAGGAAAAACAAATTTTAATTTAAAGATAATATATGTATTAAATTGCGTAACCAAGCATAAATGTAGATTTCCAAGTAGCGGACCGCAAAATTTATTAGGTGTCTCACTAAACTAGATTTTTTGATATATTAAGTACGCGTCTGCTTTTTAATCATTTTGTCAATTTTGTTAATATTATTAAATTCCATAAAGTTACGAATTTTCTTGACTAGCCATAAATCTGTTCAGCCATCGCACATATTGCTGTTCGCAGAGAAGCTTGATAAGACAAGACCGTCGCTGTTCATGGTAGCTTCAATTTCAAACAGAGGTGACCGAACAAATCTTCGCACAATTCTGTTATGACATTACAAAATTATATGCACGCAGACAAAATAAAAATAACGTTTATGTGTGTGCTCAAGTCTGTAAACAACATCATAAGTTATGCTAAAAGCATCCATACATTATCGATGAGAGGCAAAAAATTATGTTGAAACTGTACGTGAACATCTATACGGTTTGTTTAAACAGAAGACCACGAAAACATTTTCCCTCATTATTTTGGAGAGGCTCTCTCAATGTGCGAACATATTTATGTCTAGTCAAGCCGTCTGGACTAGCCATAGATCTGTTTTGCCAATGTAAAAATTGCTGGTCGCACAGGAGTTTGGCTCGTGAAGAATGTCGCTGTTAATGGCATATTCGGGTTCAAACAGTGTTGTCCGAACAGTTGTTTGCACAACGCCGTTCTGCAACACACAAATTAAATACACACAGCCAAATAAAAAGATTCTTTATGTGTGTGCGCTCGTCTGTAAACAACCGTACATAATCTACGCAAAAGCACCCGTACAATCTCGATGAGAGCCAAAAAATTATGCTCAAATTGAACAGGAACATCTACACGTATTCTTCAAACAGAAGATCACGAACAAATTTTTTCTCTTTATTATGTAGACGTTCTCTCAATATGCGAACACATTTAAGGCTAGTCAACACGTAGTGTTATGTTGGATATGTTTGCTCTTTTCCTGCCAAGGGTGTTGGCAACTCTGGAAGGAAGTGTTTGGAAATTTAGATATTTGTGATTAGTTCTAACTAATTTTTGCGGCACCAAGTGATGGTAACTTATCTTCAAAACCCGCTTTTTTTGTACAAAAATCACAACTAAACAAAATATATATATATTTTTTAGCTAATTGTAACAGTAATAAGTATAAACAGTTTTATTTCTTTTATATACTGCTGCAATATTAAATAAATCGTAGACGGCAGAAAATCAAAATTAATTAATTTATGTGTGCACTTAAAAGATTGTAGTATTCAAGATGAATTGTAGTAGGTAAACTCAGGAGCGCAGCTGGTGACTTTTTTTAAAATATAACTACGAAACTTCTTAAATATCTATAGTATCTATATATAGTATATAGTATCTATATAGTATCTATATATAGTATCTATATATATAATTACTATTTTCGCTTTAAAATCGCTAAATGATCATTACTCCTGTTTGATAAAGAGAAAATATTTTTCATTTTCAACATGAATTCTGTAAAACAAATGAAAGATTTTTGATAAATTAAACTACTTATTGATTGAGTGCGTTGACAGAAATAATATAAAATGAAGTTATTAAAGAAATATAAATGTTAAAGTAATAAGGCAAATCAACTATGAAAAAATAAAGTTTTAGTACTAATTAAATGGTAGACAAGTGTGTGTGTCGGTGCTGTGATTTTTTGTTTAAATAAAAAGTTGAGAAATGAAGTTGATTTGCACTGTAATATATGCAATATAAGCATATTATAAAATACAGAAAATAAAAACCACAGAAATATAAAAAAAAAACAATACCAATTTATACTGTCTACATTTTTTCGTTGTGAGGATAATTTTAGTCTATTGTAATTAATTCTACTTTTCAGTTGTTCTTATTACTACCGTTAACTGTCTTCTTAATTTTTTAGTATATAAATCCTAAAAGGTAAGCAATTATTTATAGTATTATTCAAATATGCATACATATGTATGTACATTCGTACGTAATTAGTTTGTTTGGAAATAAGTATGCACATCATCTTAAAACCAAGCTAGGTATTAAATATTGTTTTATTTTACTCCATCATTCGTAAGGCAACCAGTCTGTAGAATATTTAACGAAATTATCATTAACTTTTTTATAATTATCAATTTTCCATCCGTTTTGTAGTTTGTTTTTATTTTTCCATATTGTTTTGATCTCTCTTCTATTCTCTTGTGTTTCTTTAGTTCTTGTCATACTTTGTTTACTATTTTTAATACATTACGTTTTATACAACTTGTTTTTGTTTGATATTGTTTACATTTACTTGCTTGTATAATTGCAGAGCAGTAAATGATAATTTGTTTTTCTAATTAAAAGATCAAACTATTGGCCATAATTAAAGCACCACCATTACACGTCCATTTGTTCCATACGTTTTACATTTGAAATATTTATTATAAATTTTAGTATATTTCACTGACATTTTTATTTAATTTAGTCCAAGCACTAGGTCGTTTTATAAATATCTTATCAAAACAAAATGTTATTTATTAGCTTTAATATTTCGCTACGCCTTTTGTGCAGCATAATCACCTAGGTTGTATGGTCTTCCTAAGATAATACGAATTATGCAAATTTGTTAAACACATTTTGAAGAGTCTTACTGAGTAGTGCTCGAAACATAACGTTAAGGACTCTTTAGAATCCAGCAATAGAATTAGAAGTTTGAATATGGAAAATAATGAGAAATGAGTTTCTTTTGTTGTAGCATCTTCATTTCCTAGTATACCAGTTGATTTAGCAATAACAATAATAAACGAAAAATGGACTATAATAGAGGAATACACTAAAATGGAGAATGGTTTATTTTTACGTATTCTTAAATTTTGTATAGAAGACAATAGTTAATTTCAATATAATGAAAAGGTATATTTACAAAAGCAAGGTCTTCGGATGGTATCTTCAGCATCTCCAACTGTAGTGGACATTGTAGTGAAGAAGTTACTGAACACGTGTATTAGAAAATTAAATATTATGATTAAATAGTATGATGACTAAGTATGTAGGTGATTTGTTTTGCATTATTTCTGAATGTGAAATTGATAATGTTTTGGAAACATTGAATTCCTTTAATGATAACTTTAAATTTACGACAGAAAATGAATGTGATTTAATGAAATTAAACAATTATTAGCTATATTTCTAAGCATAGTAAAAGAAAAATTATAAATACAGTTAGAAATTCGGTAGAAAGGGTTTTAATGATAAGTGACCAAAGAGTTTCACAAAGAGAATAAATAAAGGATTATAAGCATACTATTAGACAACTATCTTATAGATTGTTAAATTAATTTAAAAATAGAAGAAGTCGGAATACAAGAAGCGGAATATAGCCCAGGATTTATACGTCGTTAACTTATGTACCAGGTATATCAGAGAGACTGGACAAATCAAAAATCATTAATAATGATAAATAGAGAATTGCTCGGAAATCTTTTAACACATTAATTAGATTATTAGCGTAAAACTAAAGATAGAATTAAGATATTCGATATGTTAAATGTAGTTTACAAAAGACCTAATAACGGAAATGATAAGGAATGGTGTAATAAGGTATATGTAGGTACAACGTAAAATATGGTAAAAATTAGTATCAGGCATGTGATGACAATCACAAATCGCCTAATATTAGCGATTGTGACTTGAACTCGCAAGAGAGTTGTGATGGAAATCGCAATCGCAAATGCTACTAGTGGTGGTAATAATTTCATGAAAGTAATTGGTTGTTTTTATTTTCATCCTAAATACAAAAATGAAAAATTTGAAAAATCGAGAATTTTGTATTCAAATACAGATTTTTGTAAAAAATTATCTTAAAGCAACCGCAAGTAAAACGTGCGAGTTTCATCACATGCTGAAAAAAGTTTGGCGATTTGCAACTCACATGCGATTTGACAATTGCGTGAGTTTCAGCACTTGCCTGTATATCTCGACATACGACGAACCAAACATAAGACCAACCAACATAAGACGAACCAAAGATGTAGTTGTAGAAATTTACATAAAACAGCTCTAGCTTCCCATTGTTCTGAATTAAATCAATAACCTAACTTTAAAAGTGCTTCAGTTTTAAATATTGAGAAGAATTATAAGCGATAGAAATGTTACAAATTTGTAAAACACCAATATCACAAAAAATTAATTATAAGCATTTAATACATAAAATAACATACAACAATAATAAAAAATGCTTATAGTTTTTACTAATAAGTTTTATTAAAATATGTACATATACATAAATGTAAAATTGATTTTAGTTTTTATGTTATTAGTCTTTAACAATGCAAAACCTTTTTTTAGCTGTAAAAGTATTTTCTGTTATTTTGAAACTTTTTTAAAATTTAAAATTATTTTCGGTTTGTATACAAATACATACGTTTTTTGAAATTTAAATTTTTTTTAACCTTTCTTAGTATTATGAAAAAAAATTTGAATTGTTAATTTTGACGTTTTTGTAATAGAATTTATTTCATGATATTTACTGATATGTTAGGTAAAGTGTGTTTTGTTTAGAAGTATAGAACTTTTTATTTATCTTTTTTATGTTTGGTGATTTAGGCATGTACATACCTACGTGCACGTGATAGGTAAACATGTATTTTATTTTTCGAATATAAGTTCAAAAACGCAAAAAATTAAGAATCCATTAAAACACGCTAAGTAAAACACATAATTATTGTTTTTGCAGAAGCTTCCTTATATACATATACTCTTATATACAACCAAAGATTATTAGATAATTTTTAAATATTTTAGGTCCGCATGTTATAAAAATCGCATAATAAATAATGGAAAGAAAACATAATAATGCAAATCAATCACAAAATCCCTCAACAACGACACATCTCAGTAATGAGCAACTTCAACGGCAACATGCACATCAGCATGAAATTAATGAAGTGGAACTTGAAGTTCAGCAACACCTGAATGAGGAAGTCGAAGTTGCCAATTATGAAACCGTATATGTTATAGAAGTAATATATTTAAATAGACACATTTTATAATGAAAGTATAAAATCGTTATGTATTTTTATTTATTCTATAAAGGATGTTGGGTCAGATGTGTCCGCTAGTCGAGCACATTTTGTTCCACTTTCGGCTGAGTACTCGACAGACGCAACAAATGCAAGTACATCACAGGCAACAGTGACGTCAAGTGAACCGCAGCCACAACAGCTGAATCGTCACTATTATCCTCGACATCATTATCACCATCACCACCATCACCATCAGCACCAGCATCAACCTTATCAACGTCAATATGCTTGCAGTACTTCGCCTTCGGCTTTTGTGGCCGACTATGAATCTGGTAGTAGTGAATATCAACGACATCAACGTCCATATATTAATCATCTTCATCATCATCAAATGGCCTTAGCATGTCGACCACATTATCATAATATTCCGCCGCAGCATCCACAAACACAGGCACAACAACCGCCACACCCACAACTTCACCAGCGAGAACAAATTTCCAGACCAACCGCTCCGGTTGTTCGTTATGCTGAGCGTTCATTTAATGGGCCTTTGTCGCTGGAATTAAGTCAGTCCCATCATCCTCATCATGCTTCACATCCTCATCCGCACCTTCAGCACCATCATCATCATCAATACAATAATGAGGATTATGCTAGTTATTACATGGTTCCCTTAACACAGGCTACTCAATCCTGCAGTTGCAGTTCGACTAGCAATACTCCGTCGATGTCGTGTGAATCGTGTACTTGTCCAACATTGGCTAATAGCACTACAGCCAACGAACATCAACAACAACAACAGACTGAACGATCAACGACTGCTGGAATTCATCCCACCTCGAGCACAAATATTATTAATATTCCAGAAAGCAACACCACCACCAATGAAAGAGAAATGTCTGATACAAGAACTCATTACGACGGGGTTGCTTCTACAGCGTACTCCTCAAATATTAATGAAGACTCTAATAATTTACTCCACCGTGATGAAGACGAGGTGGCTTCGACTACTTCTAATTCTTTCAATACTATACCTGCCGACGAATTAGAATTATGTTCGCCATTTTCTCTGGTTATGCCAGCACCACCAAACAATCATGATGAAGTATCTTCAGCTTCAGAAGCTGAACATGTACAATTCGCTCACACGCGAACAACTAATACCACGACTACGACATCAGCGGCCGCTCTAAAGAAGCACAAGTCCACAACAACAAATGTTGTTGGATCATCGCCTACATCGACATCGTCGTCATCGCAGGTGTCTTCCAATCCCAACGGAAATGGAGGTGGTAACGGTGCCAGTACAAGCGGTGGTGGCAGTAGTGATATGGGTAGTGGTAGCAGCGTTGAGGCTGCTGCCGGTTCATCTCCTTCATCTAGCTCAAGGAATAATTACGCTGTAGATTTGGTTGAATCTACGACATCTAGTACTTCTTTTAGACGGCTGAGTGATGATCAACCGTCTACTTCGCAACGTGTGCGTTTAAGAAATTCCGAACATAATGGACAGTATTGGCAAAACTTCGATGAGGAAAGTTATGAACAATCATCAATGGCTTGGAATTTACACAAATCTTCTGCTTCTAACAGACATTCAGACACAGTTCATACCAATCATCATAATCGCAAGGAAACTTCATCTAGTTCGCCTGTTTTAAATCGTTTTCATTTACGTTATACTCGTACGGAAGAAGAAGAGGAAGAACAAAGAAGATCTTCAAAAATTCAGCGAATGAATTCAAATCAGTCGGGAGAAGTTCATAACAATAATTTGTCTCTAATGGATCCGACATTGCAGCCGGATCATCAAACTGCCATTAATTCAAATGGTTCTTATGTTATTACATATGCTGGGCATCAACCGCCACCACTACCACCACCGCCTCTCTTGCCGCACCGTAGAAGACGTTTAGAGACCATAACATCATCTGACCAAGCTCAAAATTTTGTTCTGTCTGATCATTCTCAAGATCAACTTCAGAGTGAAGGTGAAATTAATGTACAGCCATCTACATCTAGAGGAAGAATAGGTAGTGGTAGTGTGTTAGCAAATGTCAAGTCCAAATGTAATGAAGCAAATATAAAACCACCAGCTGTATTAACTGCACCAGATCTGCAATTGGATTGGCTGTCAGATGCTACAACCACGACGACTGATGGTGAAGATGATGAAGTGGTATTTGTGCATTCCAGTCGCGAACCCATCCTATCTATAGACTTAACAGCCGATGATGAATCACCATTATCTTTAGAAATGTCTTCAACAGCCGAGCAGGCCACTTCATCAACAACACATCACCGTCATAATCATAATCCAATAATACCAGCACAGCCAGATGAACATCAATTACCAGGCACACATTCTCGTGTCACTCCTTCGCAAGTGGGGGAAGATTGGTACGGCGTGGAGCCATTGTTTATTCCACCCTCTTTAGTTTTATCGCCAACCCATGATTCTTATAATCTGGTCCAGGCTCCTTCATCTACTTCATTAACGATCACCGAACCGCAGAGGGCACATCAGTCGACTGCAGGTTATTCGGTTTTACCATTCCATTCAACAGAAGGCTCATTGCCAATGAATTCTCGAATTTGGCAAGATCCCTGTATAGACTGTTTTATGCCAGATCAAAACAGCGAAACCGTAGAAAGAGCTGTTAGTAGTAGACATCAAAATAGCAATTTATCTATAAGTTCTACGGCAGATCATCAAGTTTCTGGAAACTTGCCCGTTGCACCACACTGTCATAGTACAACTACAAATTCTTGTTTGGCACGTTTGCGGTCTGTGTGGCGTTCATATTTAACGGAAATGCCGCAGTCAACGACTGCTATACCAACACCTATGGTACCCGCATCTTTGCCGCCCATACCGAATTCGCCACCACCCATATTTATAGTAAATCCTTATGCTGTTTCAGAACATAATCCTACGCACTACGGCAATGCATCCAGTATTCCACCAGTACCCTCTCTTGGTTTAGTGGGAGTTATTAATCCAAATCCAAACGCACCACCATCTACTTCGCTTTATTTGCAGCCATCCCTACAAGACGCTCAAAATCCCAGACAAATGAATCCTCCCCCTTCTCATTTATCTATGTCGCCTGGATCAACTACACCAAATGCCAATCAATATCATGCTCATCCAATGTATCAGCACTCACATGCACATACCGCCACACGTCCTCACGAAAACCATATTATCACCCACAATCATCATGGCCATTCTCATGCCATACCACACACCCACAGTTTACCACATACACACACTCATACATTCCGCACGGCTTCTGGTAGTCATGGACCAGTACCACCACCCTATTTGGTCCATCAGAATCTGTGGTTACGGCAACACAATGTGCAAGAAATACACAGACGACATATGACACCAACTCCAATCGACTTATCCTCAAATCCCTTGAATTTAACCAGTAGCTTTCGTACAAGATTTCAACAATTGCCCAATGTGTGTTCCTGTGTTCATGGTCGCAATGGCCCAGTCTCCAGTTTGGATCCTGTAAGTTTTCTGTATTTTATTTGGCATTTAAAGGTACAAATTTATAGTTTACACATTGCAGGCCTATTATCCTTATGATTCTCGTCCCCAGCCACAAAATCGGAGATGTCCTGTATTACGTAGACCCGCTGTACATCATCATATGTTTCATCATTATTCGCCAGTGCATGTAGAAATTGATTTATCTACACCACGCATTGTTATTGGTTCATCTATACGCCCACCAAGAGGAGCAACTTTGGTAAAATGTTGTCTTGATATTTTCCCATATATCATTTATTTGAAATTTTCTTCTCTACGTTTAAGGAAATTATTGAACGTAATACGTTGCCCCATAAGTACCGACGTGTTAGACGTCCTAGTGAATCAGATGAAGATGCTGAGAAGTGTGCAATATGTTTATCACTTTTTGAAATTGAAAATGATGTAAGGTAAGTAATATATGAAGCACTATTAACCACTTCGGTACGGCGCCTATCGACCACGAAACGTTGCCCACAGCCGGAATTCACCGTTCATCGACAGATCTGTTATGAGATAAGCTTTGAAACACTGAAAATTATGCGAGTAAAAACTCCGCTAACACAGAGATAAGAGAAAATTCATGGATGTCGCCTATATTCGAAGCTCGGCCGTGCGCGTTTATATCATGGCCGTCGACTATAGGCGACGCTCGGCTGTGTGGTGCCATCTGTAGCCGTCGCCTATAGTCGACGCTCGTACCGAAGTGGTTGCAAGTACCTTAAAGGCGATACTGGTATTTGATTTATTGCATTATTAGGTGTTGTGAGGCATCGCAAAGATATTATTTTATTTATTTTTCTTGCTACTAACGCTGAAGTATTAACTGAAATGCGCAGCGGTTAAAATACCTTGTTTTTTTAAATAATTCGTTAGCTTTTAAATTATTGGAGATACTTTAGCTGGACGACGTACTAACAAAGTAATTCGTAAAAATGATATACTCGCTGTTGCAGTTCTCTAGACTTACTACATTAAATATTAACATTGCGTGGAAAGTAGGCGTGGCACACGAAATTATAAATTTATATAGCCTGTTGTCTCCCTCAGATGATAATAGAAAAAATTTAAAGAAAATCTGTCCAACGATTTATCTTCTCATACACCAGAAAAACAGGAGAAATGGTTCCGAGATACCAGAAGTAATGTCAGGAATTTGATAAAAAACAAAAGAGGCGAACGTCAAAAAAATAAATATCTTAAAGAAAAGGATTATCTAGTTTTAAGACAGCTATCTGATGATTGGCAAAAAATTGGTTATTAGCGGGAAAGCATCCGAAGTATCAAGGTCGTGTATGGAATTTGACGTTCGATTGAAAAACCATCAAAGTCGAAATTGAAGCCAATTAACAACGATATGCTATATGTTGTGATTGGACTTGTACAAGTATTTAGTATGGATGTAAAGCGAGGAACTCCATGATTTCATTTATTTCTAAGAAATGGTATAATTAAATGGCACAGGCAAAAAATAATTGAGCCTTGAACTTTTTCTCAGTTAAAACTTAAAAACAAACTTTGAAGCCTCAAGATTAGAAATTGTTTTTTATTGTTGATTTCTATTAACTTAGTACCTCATATGAACCGCACTAAAGTCCCTTTCACACTACTAGATTGAGTAAAACGACTTGTCAAAAAGTCCAATAAAATGTGAAAGTAATTAAGTGTGAAAACAATATGTTATAAATCTGATAAAAATACGGATGAATATTTGGCTCCCACCAGGGTTGGATTCGTACAAAAGTGCAATAGTGTAGACAAACAATGTAATGAGAATATTTTACTTTTGAATTTTTGGACAGTCATTAGAACGATTATCATTAGATTTATCACTGGAAAATCCAACAAATATCTACCTACACATTTGTATAATAGTGTGAAAAGGCCTTAAGTCATATTGTATTTTAAAACGAAAGATTTAATGCAATTTGAGAAATCGCAAATAGTTTTTGAAAGCATCCAATCTCTTCAAACATTTTATGGAATCGTATTCTTTTACCCATGTTTTCTGTTGACAATTTTAAAAACATTGAATCTCATAATTTTTCGCTTGAATTTTTATTACTTGCCATCATAAAAATATTGCCAATTGATTAATTTATGGAATTTCGAACCGTCATTCTTAACCCTGTATATTATTGGTAAAGAAAATCACAACAGATTCCTTACGAAGCAATGAGATGTTATAATCCGATAAGATAAGCAGAGACGTGGCTGGAAGTACCGCCGACGCATGTCAAACATTGGATCTTCATCCTATTTCCACAGGGTTTTGGAAATCTAATTGCTTTTGTCCTGTATCGTATATTTAAAAGTACTGATATCACCATCAAATTATAACAGATTTAGTTAGGATATGTTTTCAAATGGACCCTCGTCGTTTTTTTCCCAGTGCCATCCAAGTGAAATCCATCCTATAAAAATATTTTACCACTCTCCATTTCCTTGTAATAATTTTGAATAAGTAAATTTCACGATGTTGAATAATTTTTTTACAAAAAGTCTTCTACTTATCTAAATTAACAAAACTTTGGATTTTTGATTTGATATTCGGAAAACATCGGAAGCCAGCGCTGTAAGCATTTTATTTAAAGGAGGATTTCATTGCAGGTCAGTGTAATCGCAGCACAAACTTTGTCGCCATCCATAACAAACTATTCCGTACACAATCTTTAAAGAAATGAATATCGAACCAACGTGATGGTGTGGTACGTGCGTCGAGCTTGAGGGCACAATCACGTGATTGCGTCTGAATGCTGGCGTTGCGTATGGGCCAGATTAAATCAAAGAAGCTTCAAACCAAAATACGAGAAACAAATTGATTTCTGAAAAAGTCGCTTTTTTTATATTACGAAATCCTCGTACATTAGGCAAGTTTTTTTAGCAACTATTCTGAGTTTATAGGCGTGAGAAGTAAGAAGATTTGAAAGGAGTACAGGAGAATACTTTTGTGTGAACGTAAATGCAAGTTCAAAAGAGAATTGCAAATAATGTTTGCATAATGTAAATGGAAAAAAAATAAAAAATTCTTGCATTTGTTTCGTTTTAAATTGTGAGACGTTCGCTTTTGAATAATTTCTTCTATTTTCATAATAACGTATCCATGTGAATATTTTTTTGATCTCTTTGTAGACGTTTGCCTTGTATGCATTTATTCCATACCGACTGTGTGGACCAATGGTTGGTTACAAACAAGCATTGTCCTATTTGTCGTGTCGATATTGAAACTCATTTAAATAAAGACGCTATTATAGCAACATCTAGTGGTAACGCTGAAAATGCTTCCAACAGTACTGGCTGGTGGCAACCTACAGCTGATTGTTGAACAGGGTTTGTTTCTTATTAAAATAAAATTAATAAATATATAAAACATTAGTGTTCCTTAATAGAAAAAAATTATATTTCTATAAAAAAAGAAAACAAAGTTAAAAATTTATAATTATTTAACTTAAGTATTTATACATATATTTATATATTTAAAACAAGAATTAAGAAAAACATAAAAAAACATTTTTATATATGTATGTATTACGATTTTACTTTAAAAATTAAATTAGCAATGAAAACGAGTCATTTTTACTTTTTCATTTAAAGATTTAATTTTTAAAACAAATCTTTCTGAAAAAAATATTAAATGTTATTTTATTATTTAAAATAATGAAGTTTATACAATTTTTAAATAAGTTACAACTAAAATATTTAGAAAGACAGTGTGTATATTTTTTCTTAAATTTAATTATGCCTGCGGAAATATTTGAAATTTCGTTAAATTATATTTTGTGTTATTAGATTATTTTTTTCTACTATACATATTAGTTTAATTATATTTCGCCTAATTTTGAATTATATTTTGTTTGTAATTTGTTGTAACCTGGTATTTTTTAATACTGTTTTTCCTTTTCTCTATTTTTGAGTGTTATTTGAGCTCCGTAGCTGCCAGATCGATTAGCTCCAATTTGCAATTTCTTGTAGGTGTCAATTTAAAAACAAATTTTCGAGTTTGGCTTGTATTTATTTAAAACAAATTTCCATGATAATGAGCAATAAGCATTTATACTACAACTGCGTTTATATGAGTTAATCATATAAAAGGAATTTTTAGAAAACTATATACCCTATTCGTGTTATTCTCAACTTATTTCGTATTTCGTATGGAGTTAATCGATTTGGCGACTGAAGTTTTCATATTATACAATATCTTTTTAAATAAGTTATTTGTGCCATATGTATATAATTAAATATAGTTTTAGTCTCTCTATAACTTATGGCGTTTTCGTTTTCTAAATAAAATGTTGCATTGTTAAAGGGTACATGCTTAATATCCTCTTATTATTTGGGATTTTATACAGCACGTAAAGGGCAATGCCTTTCGCCATTATAAAGGGTAAAATCTTAAAACAAAACACCACCTTTTGTGGGCGAAAACATTTTACGAGTATAACAAAAGTGCAAAAAATGTTATTTTTTTCTAGAAACGAAAACACCATTAGCTATTACATTCGTTAATTTACCAAGTCTTACCATTTTGAAATAAAGTTTTGGTAGTAAATTTGATAAAACGGTTCCAAAATAGACATTCAAAACATTTGTTTCAGCTACCAAAATATATTGAAAAAAATTGAAATGCTCAATAAAATTAATTCAATGTCAATGAAATTAAAAAAAGTAGTAAATTTCGCTGTTCCTTTTAATATGTACGAATAATTTTGAACTTACATATTTACGCAAAATAGTTTGTACTTTCTACAGTACTTTATGCAGTGAAAATTTGTTGCCATGAACATTTGGGAAAATTTCAACATTTTTGAATGAAAGATTCTCTAAAATTATCGACTTAAAAATTGTTATTTTGTTCGCGTATTGATGAAAATTCGGCCACTCTACGCCTATGAGGGGAATTGGGGGGAAATAACTATTTCATTTCCAATTAACAACACTGAAGCTCGTCAATAGCTACTAAACAAAAATCGGTTTACAAGTAGTGGTGAAAATGATACTGAACTATTTTGTCTTGCGCCTAGTTATTCAGTTCATTTAACTATCATTCCTTTAACAATTCATGGCAGAGAAGGCCCTGTGTTATTGTTGTTTTCTTGTTTATCACTCTGTAAAAACAAATTGGACCAGGGTAGACTAAACAGGTAACCTCACCAGCTCATTCAAAGCAAATTAATAGTATGTAGACTCGCGCGAATTTACAGTGTTTTTGGCTTATTTTCGGAAGTCAAACTCCATACATAAAAAACCGGAAATGGCAAAACATTTTTGTAAGGAATTTTACATCCAATAAGTTTAAAAAGTACTCGGCTGTGCTGATGAGTTTACTTGTTTAGTCTACTCTGAGCGCAGCTGATGACTTTTTTTTTAACTGATTAGATGTCAAATTCCATTTAAAAAGTGTTTCGCCATTTCCGCCTTTTCCTTTTATATGGATTTTGACATCCGCAAAGAAGCCGGAAATGCTTTGAATTCGTCGGTGAGTATGCCTTAAATTGGACAAAACACATGCGAATATTTTGTTTATTTTTTAACTTGATACTAGACGATCGAACGCGGTATCATGAGAGCCATCGTGCTCTTATAATAGGTAAAAATTGCTATTTAACAGCCGCGCATGATGGGTTTAAACAGTTTTTAGTATTTTGTGTTTATCAGCATGCCAACATGATCGAGTAATAGCGCTCCCGTCAAATAGTCCAAATCTCACTTGGATTTTTGTGAACAAAGTGTCACAGAAGACACCAGAGATGTAAACTTTGGTGTTTGAAAATTGCTAGAATCAGCTTTTTTGCCGCGGTCAGTCCCTATAGAAAAAGACAATTATAACATTTAAAAATAATGTGACAAATTATCGAAACAAACGCAAAAAACCAGAAAACTTAAATAATGAAAATTGAACTTAGCCCAAGTTATCCTCTAAATTGTGCCCTTGATACTTCCTGTGAATAAAAAAAGTAAATTTAATAAATTTAATTAAAATAAATATTCAACCTTTATTTTTATTATTTTGAATACGTTTTTATTAATGCGCGAGAAAAATTATCCAAAATAAAGAAGAAAAATGTAACAAAAGAGAATAGAAGCGGTCAATCATTTAATCAAAGTGACAGATAGTTAAACAGATCACTATATTCTCGCATGACCTCTGTTTCCTTTTTGAAAGTGTGTACACGGCTGGTCACATCGCGCATTTTCAAAATAATAGGTCTGTTCCAGGTGCATAACAAAATAGTCCGGACTATTGAGAGTAAAAAGAAAATTACTCTCTGAATGTGCCAAAGTTGTCCGAAATTGCTGGAACGCTAAAAACTACAATTGAACATCTTTAAATACTAATGGTGCCTACTTTCTCAAATAAATTTTGTTTTAGTAATTTTATACGCTTAAAATGCAGAATATTTTAAAAGCAAAACATTTGCATCATTGGCAGCAGCTGTCTGTAACCTCTTAACTGATCGATAAAAGCATTTTTTTTATTAAATAAAGTGATAAATATGCACAAATATATGTACTTACAATTTCAAGTTTATTGGAAAAATTTTCCGTTTTTCTTTTTAATAAATTTAAAATAAAAACTTTTTTCTTTATTTAAACATTTTATGATTTTTAAATATAAACAAAAAACAGCTGATTATTTAATTCTAGTCCGAACTTACCCAAAGAAAAAGTTCGGACGATTTTGTACAGGAAATGAAAAATGTTACTCCCTCATTTTCTCTCAAACTAACTCGGACTAGTTCGGACTGTTTTGTTATGCACTTGGAACAGCCCTAATGTGTTCCGTAATTCTGGCAAATAAGAAGTAAAGTCTATCATATGAAACAAAAGGCTTATGAAAAACACAAAAACATTATTTTATTCATGGTATATAATTTTCGAACGAATTGTAGTCATCCCTTGTCAGGTTTGGTTTGGATACAAACCGGTTTCAGCTATGTGCCATATTTATTGGCATTTTTCGTTCTTGTCCAATTTCGAGCCACTTTTTCAAGCATTGCTAGCCGTATGTCACGATTAACGCCAACAATGTTGGCATCCAAGCCGTCAATTGTCGCTGGTTTGTCAGCGTAAACCAATGACTTTTCGTGGCCCCACAGGAAATAATCGAGTGGTTACAAATAGCAGCAGCTTGGAGGCCAATTGATAGGCCTATTTCTCGAAGTCCACTTATCGCGCAAATGTTGCTTTCAATAAGTCGATGGTTACGGTTGCTGTAAGGTACCTAGCGCCATCCTGTTGTAACCACATCTCAATGATCATGGTGCGGTAACGATCTCCATTGACCATAAGGCGAGCTCCAGCTTCTTTTTGGAAGAAATAAAGTCCATTGATGATTCATTAGCGTCTATTGTGGTTTGGTTTTACTCCATATGCGGCATAATTATTTATTAACAAACCCTTTAAACCAGAAATGGACCTCATCGCTCAACACAATTTTGCGATAAATTATCGGATCAGTTGACTGATTTTCAATACAGATCATCTGTAAGAGATGGTGGTTCTAGAGTGTCAGAGCCGTCTCAAATCTGCCACTTTTAGGAATACTTAATTTAAAAAAGCAGTTTGCTTGAACTCAGCTGAATTTTAAACAAAATATTTTTTCGATATTCACTGTAGTAGAGCACTTTGTTTTTTACTCCTTTTTCTTATTAAGCAGCTTGTTTACATTAACCTAATAGTGGCTGATTTGTCAAAATCAAATGTTCGATACCAGTGGCGTTGTCAGTTGGCAGCGTAACTGAGCTTTGGTTGCTTACCGTAATAGACCCATAAATTGTATCGCACGTCTCAAAGCAAGTCGCATGTGGTGACTTTTATCGCGAGAAAAGAATATTAACGAACTACATTGTCATGACTCGCACTTTTCATTCAATTTTTCATAAGGAATTTTTATATATTGATAGTTATTATAATTTTTGCAAAAGTTTTAAAGTTTTCGAAGTTGATATGCAAGCTGGGCCCGACAAATTATTTGCAAATTTTTTCCATTTTAATTACCACTTACCGGTGTTTTTAAAATAGCTATACCCCAGAGCCACCTATCGGTTCAAAAACAAAACGAAAACCTAACTGTATGAGCAAAAGAAAAAAAAAAAACATTAAAAGAAATAACGAGCGAGAATTGACTTTGAGTAAGTATCTTTATTGTTCGATGGTCCAAGAATTACTGCTCTTTTTATTTTAAACAACTTGCAAATACGTATAAAATGTAGAGATGTAGAATTGCATTCCCGTTAGGATTATATGTATGTTAACATGTATGTACTTATGTATATTATAAATTTATGCAGTTCAAGGGCAAGTTAGAGCGACAAAGTAAAAGAATTAATTCAATGAAATAGAAATACAAAATATAATGTAAAAAGAAATGACAATTATCTTTATTGTTCTGACCGAACACTAACGTTTTATATCTCCTAAAACTAACATTATAAATTTCTCATTTTTACTACAATTTTTTGCTGTGCTCTTAAAATTTTGCGCATGGTAAGACTTAGGACGTAAATAAAACATTAAGTTATAAATTATAAATATAACGTTATTTTCAAAAACGCAACGCAATGCCAGAAATTATATTTAAAACAAAAACGATTGTTATTATTAATATTTTGTTTTTTGTTTCCGATCGAAAAACGTTCGTTTTCGATAAAAAAAAAAAAAAAAATGGCGTTGCGTTGCTTTGCGTTTAATTAAATAAGGCCCCATAATGTTTTTTTAAGTAATTCCAAATTGTATATTTGTTTTCTATGTATTTATTTAAATGAATTTTTTTAGTATTTACCAAAATTTATTTAAAACTAATTGCACACACACACACAAAATCTACTCAAAGAATAAAATTTAACAACTTTAACATTAATATTTATGTGATTGATTAAAACCGATTAAATATCTGATTTTCATGAATAACCGCATATGTCGTCTGTTTAAAACGACGGGCTCGTTTTGATTATTTCCAAAAATTTGTTGTAACAATTCCTATATGTTACACCATAAAGCTATGCAGATAAAGCAACGTATAGTTTACGTTGAACAAAAATGTTGCTATGCCAAAGACCCTGCAGATTTACCCAACAACGTTGGCAGAGCATTTCCTGTGGTTGTTGAAACGTTGGTAAAACGTCAGTGGTGTGCCAACGTTCAAATGATAACATCAATCTACGCTTAACCGATTAATATTTCGAGCGTTGGCTGAACGTTCTGGAAACTAAAAAGCTTATATTTTGCCAATACTTATTTTTTTTCTTGGCAGAGGCTTTTCCCACTACTTTGTACTTCAAAAGTATAGTGTTATCCTAATATATAAATGTCGTCAATTATAATTTTTTTTTATATAAATAAGTTATAAGAAGTATATAAGAAGCCTCGTGCAAATGGTTGGGCTGTAATTTTCCAAAAATTCTCTGTAGAAAACAAATCGAAAAGTATCAGGTGAATTATGAAGTTTTAAATAAAAACACTAAAATATTTTTGAACTTATCATCATTTATGGTTTCGTTATCCAAATCGTAAAAGAGCATGACATGTTTCTGTTTTTCTTGATATCTTGTACCATTCAACATTTGTTTGGAGCAGCAAAATAAAAAAAATAAATAAATAAAATAATATTATTAATAGTTTATGAAATGTTATAGCAAAGACTTGAAAACCCATATTTTTACGCGACATGAGGAAACACAAAATTATATATTGCAATTTGGAAGAACCAAAGGAATTTATTAAGTTGAAGATACAAGTTCGACTTGTGGGTAACACATTGGATTATTATCATGAAACCAGTTCATACGGTTTTACCTCGTGAACCGCAGATATTAATTATAGCAAATTAGTAAATGGTATCTAGAGGTATACAAAAAGTTGGGTTTTGAGAAATACTTAAGCTCTTATTCAAATGGCTTTAGATGAACTACGCATTATATTTAGGTCCAAACGCTTTACGTCGTTTCCAAAATGTTCTAAAACTCTTCTGGCCTTTTCAGGCGTAAAAAGTAATGCAAAAATAATGACAAGTTCTGACAATACCTCAGACAATTTTCAATATTCGTTGCTGTTCTGTGTTCAGAGTGGAAACAATTCAAGTGGAATTGTAATAATTTATAGACAAATTTTAATTTCATAATTTTAAAGAATTTTTATTTAAAGATTTATATAAATAATATGGAAAATAAAACAAAACATATAAAATTATAGTACACAATCGTTGTTTTAATATTTCAGGGGAATTTTATTTAAAAAAAAGTTGATTCGGTTTGATTCCACTAACGTTTTTCTACTCGAAATAAAACGCAAAAAATTATTCGGAAGTGGAATATAGAACAGCTAAAACATGCGGAATTTTCCGATTCCGCATAAAAACTCTCTGATTCGGAATACAGAACAGCAACGAATAAGTAATTAAATTTTTAGTCATAAGTATGATTTCTTTATTCTTTCTATTCTATATCTAGAAAATTTATTTGATATGATAACTTTGATATACAGTAAAAGTTAAAATTTTATTAGACAACGAGTACAATGGAATGCATTTTCATGCCGCTTTACACGTTAACAACATTCTTTGTCTTTTCTACTAATTTTGTGTCAACTGTAAATATTATCTATTTAACCCAATACTAAAGACAAATAGAATACGAGAGATGAAACAGAAATACATAGATTTGCTTTCATTGCCAACCAATGGTTGTCTAAAAGCAATTGCATATGGTAACAAAGAATTCAATAACAAAAAAGTTAAAGTGTTGTAAACTTCGTCCTCAAACCAAGGAAAAAGCAAAAAAAAAGAACATGAAAATTGAAATATTCATTCTCGTATTCTATTTGTCTTTAGTGTCGGGTTAAATAGCTAATGTTTACATTTGACACAAAATCGTGAAAAAATTATTTGTCAGTGATGGATTTTTTGTACGGTCGGTAGCTTCTGCCTGGGCTGCTTATCAGTTCAGTTTTGTGTGTATGTGTATAGTAGGAAGTAGTCCAAGGTTGCTGTATGCAGGTAAATATTAAAACAATTTATTCAGTAATAACAACGTATGTGCGTGTTGTTGTGTGTGCTTTTTAGGCGAAAATAATTCGTCCCCAACCAAATCAAGAATTATAGAAATTATATTGTGTTTTCGTATTTTTACCCTTGCGTTTGAAATAAAGCAATATAGCAGCAATCATTAAAAATTAAGACTAGCGGTTCTTCAAGAAAACCACAGATATAACCGAAAATATCAAGTAACAAATTATTAAATTTAATACATAATAAAAAAAATTTATAAAAAATGGAAATACATACAAATGTTTACGATTATAATTATTGAATAATAATAATTGTTTTAAATTTTTTTTATACATATTTCTCTTTTGAGTCATAATTTTTTTAATAGCACAAGTTAATTTTTGTCATCAATAAAGTTAAAAATCAACCTTAAATATAGATTATCTTCATTTGATAAAAAATGAAGAACGCCCCTTGCGAGGCGTTCTTGACCATCATTTCCGAAATCCTTACTTGGGCAATTAAAACTGTAATTACTGCAGGGAATTTATATAATTGCCACGAGTAATGCAGAAAAAGATATCCACCCACACAGAGCTTCATATGCACGGGTAAGTCTGTATTAAAACTGGAAATTGCGTGTTATCTAGAACTCATATATTAGAGACCAAGTACACTCCTGGTCACTCATCCCTGTTTCAACGTGGAACAACTTCTCTTCGCTGGACTTATTTGGCCAGACTCCAAGCAGAGACATGAACCCCCACGAGGAGGTATAAGTCATTGTCACTCAGTTAGGGCAAGCCATAACTTTGAGCCTGCCAGCTGACGTCTGTTTTTATTTAGTTCACTGCTCTCCTTGCTTAAATTCACTCGCCTGTCTGTTCATCTTTCCGGATTCAAAAACACAGGTAGAAGCGTATGATTCGCCTTTCCGTTCGTAATTTTTACAATATTTGACGAGTCCATTAAGTGTATATGTATGTATAGGGTGGCCCACGATATCTTCAGCAAGCGAACATAAAAGAAATTTCGAATGTTGACTTTCAATATATTATTATTATTATTAATGTATGGGGGATATCGAAGCAGACCACTTACTTTCTGGGACTTTCAATATAAAATTAAACAACTTTGGTTCACGGCAGTATACAACTTTTCCACAGTTAATTCCAAAAAAAAAGTACGTTATCAACAAATTTATTCATTAATCATAATGTTACTATTACACCACTCTATACATGTCTATTCTGGAGCCTTCTAGAAGAGTTGATTTAATTATGTCCGTGTGTAATTCTTAAAGTTGAAGTCGGTTTTCCCACATAAAGTACTTAGCCTTAAGTTATACCTGTTATCTCTCACATGAAGTTTCGAGAACTTTGTTTCGAAAGTCTACCGAATCGGTATTTTTCTCAAACGTTTTCATGTTCTTGTTTCTGTAAAAGTGCAAAGCGGAACAAGTAATAACAAAAATATAGAATCACAAAGAAGATGAAAAAAAGAACCAGCATTGAAAAAATGGCTTAAATCGGGGAAAAAACTTCTAAATTTGTCGGTAAAAAGCGCTAAAGCCTAAGAGGACCCAAGTTGGTAGAAAAAAATTAAATGGGTAAAAGTAAGCCAAATTGGGGAAGTAAAATAGCCAAAACACCAGAATTCAAAAACGATAAATGTTGACTATGCTCTTGCCAATAGAACTTAAGTCGAATTTTAAAATTGTTCAGCAGATCGAAAATAGTGTTAATATGTTATGATGAATAACACTTTTGTCGCACACATATAATGAAAAGTAAATATATGTCACAGAAATCAAACTCGTCCAAAAGCGAAACGAAAACGTGTTTAGTTTCCCTAAAGAGCGCAAAACGCAAAAAGTCTGCGTTTTTACTTCATTTTAGAATAGAAAAGTATAATTGATAATATGAAGAAACATTCAAACAAGATTTTATAAATGGTAGAGAATCTTGTTTGTACTTAAGTTGTTTGTTAAGAATTATTAAAAATCCGTTTTGTTAGCAAAATCTTTATAAAGAAACATATGTATATTTTACATTTGGTGATTATTATGTAGTATTTTTCTTAAATATATTTTGTAATTTTATTTGTCCGCTCAAAAGAAATTATAGCGGCTTCTGTCTTTTTTTTTTTCTTTTAATTGTAGTATGAACCATGATCCTTTATAATAATTTTTACTAGAAAAAGCTAAAACCAACACAAAAGCAGCCTAAACTAAAAACAATTGCCACCTTAAATAATAACACTATGCAACAAATTTAAAAAAAAATATTCTACCAATGAACAACCACTATATTTTTTTGATGAGTTATGGTTGCCTAACTACAAAAATCGCCTTCATTTCGAATTCTATGGATAGGTTTTTTTTTCAATTTTTTTTTTAAATATGAGATTTTTGAAAAGGCCGCTTCACATATTTTATCATACCTTTCAAACGCCTTGTTCAATTTCGTTGTGCTATATGTCCACAAATTCCAAATTACAACAGCAATAAGTCATTCTAAAAATCAATTGGTAAATACTTATTTTATTACCAAAAAACCAGAAGTACCCACTAAACAATATCAGTATAAAAAACACATTCACGCATACATACACACATCCATACATGCATACATAAAAATTTAAAGTATCAATTACAGAAGAGAACGAATTTTGGGCAAAACTGGGTACTTCTGGTTTTTTGGTAATAAAATAAGTATTTACCAATTGATTTTCATAAATGATGGCTCATTTTATTTCTATTATATGTAGCTTCATCATAAAATAATAAAACTGGTAAATATTTGCGGTTTTATATTTTTTATAAATTTTTGAAAATGAAAAATTTCACAATTTTTCGAAAAAAAAAATATTTAAAAAAATCCGTTTTTTGAAATGACTCCAAAACTAATGGGTATAGTAAAAAATAGTATTAGAATGACTTATTGCTGTTGTAATTTAAAATTTGTGGACATATAGCACAAAGAAATTGAACAAGGCGTTTGAAAGCCTTATCAAAAATCTCATATTTAAAAAAAAAATTTTAAAAAAACCTATCCATAGAATTCGAAATGAAGGCGATTTTTGTAGTTAGGCAACCATAACTCATCAAAAAAAAAAATATAGTGGTTCTCCAATGTTTTTTTGGTTGTTGCATAGTGTAATTTAATGCGTACATAAAGAATTAAAAACATCGAAAAATACATTCGATTTGGTTACACTTTAACTTCGTTTTGATAAATTCTGCATTATTCGTTTATGACCGAATCTGTCTCTGTTTTATCTCTAAGAGCTCTCAGGTCGGGATATAAAGCTCCCGCCACCACATATTGACGGTCTCCTTTATAGTTTTGTTTATATTCATCAATGACAGCAATTCCGGTATTCTTCACCATTTTTTTGGCAATACCTTTGGGCAACATATAGTTGACATTGCGACTGACTATGAAAGCATTGCCCAAAGTATCAAAAGTATTAGCAGCTACAAAACTGGCAGGAGAGCCGTATCTGAAATATGATTTATTAATGAGTTAATATTTTCTTTTATTAGCATAGCGATCTCTGGCAGATTTAAAACTTACTTGTGTTCTATGATCTTAACAGAATTTTCACTTAAATTATTGCCAAGAATGGCTGCAGATTTTTCCAGACCATCAACTATGGTGCTAAAACCCTCAAAAGCTCCAGCTGCCAATGTAAAAGCTCCTTCCATTTTGCTATTCGCCTCTTTCTGGTCATAACCACAAGTCTTTTGTAGAAGATTAGCGCCTTGCTGTTGTATGTGGGGAGCTAAGAACCTACCTATGACCACTGAGGCTGAACCAACTTTGTTGGCTACCCAACCTGTAACACCGACCGCTGCTGATGTTACTCCCTTAGCCACTTCCACTGTCGTCTGTAAGCTCTGCGAGACCGGTGCAGGATTTTCTGGAGCCGGTTTTATTTTGGAAATAATATAAGGAGTACTTTTCATCATTAGCTCTCCTGTTTTCTCTGCTCCCTTAACTAATCCTTTTGCAATATAATCGGCTGCAGTAACAATATGTCTCGATACCTGTTGACTCGTATCTCGGGTCGGTCGTGTAGCTAAAGGCAATTCTTCGATGTGACCAGCTAAAACAGCTTCCAGAAGGTCTAACAAGAATTGTTGCAGATCTCCAAATTGTTCTTCATTTAACTCCGGTGGTGTTGTTAATATTATGCCAAAAGCTGAACCAGCAACATCTGCCTCGAAATCGGGAAAGATAAATGCTCCAAAATCTGTGCGATAACACGTAGTTACTGTTGGTACTAAAGGATAAATCCAAATCATATCGTCGACTTGTGATCTTGATGGCTGTTGTTTAACTTGTGCACCAATGGAACATTGTATAAAATACATGCCGTTTAGGTAAATCCATTTGCCACCAACTGTGCACATTACCAATGACATTGATGTTTCACCCTGAAAGTGTAACGGATATATGGATAAATGTGTACGTAATTTAAACATGTCAAGAAATTTTAAGTAATTAAATTTTTAGGTCGTTTTCTTTATTCTTTCTATCCAGAAAGAAAACACAGTCAAAGCTCGCGTTATAACGAAAGGGCAATTTTTCAACATTAACTACCTTATATAACGAATTTTTTAATTTTTGACGTTCAGTATAACGAATTTTTTAATTTTTGACGTTCAGTATAACGAATTTTTTAATTTTTGACGTTCAGTATAACGAATGCTTGGGTATATATGAACAAAAAAAATTTTATGCATGCATTAAAAACAAAGAGAAATAAAACAAAAAGAAGGAAAAGAGAAAACAAAGGAAAAAAAACAGATTATTGTTATATGACCGTTATTTTTCTGTCATCTTTCTGGCTAATTTTTTCACGCGTATGAATTGAAGTTTGTTTTTGATACAATTTTAGTTGAGCTTAGTAGTGTAAAGAAATATGGGCAATAGAAAAAGAATTTATTTAAGTGAAAAAATTAAAATATTAGAATAGTGCAAAAGTGGCAAACCCTTGTCGGTTATTTCTAGTAAATATGCGATATTAAAATCTTCCATATGTACATTAAAGAAAATGGAAAGAAAAATTGTTTCAAATTTGGAAAACACCAACAATGGATCGAAAAATCGCCGATCTATTCGAAAATGAGAGTATCCAGATATGGAGCAGAAATTGTATGAATGGTTCCTTAAACAACGAAAAATATTGATTCCGGTATATGGCATAGCATTAAAAGCAAAAGCCTTAGAGAAGTTTGCAAGTCTCACAAAAACAAACATCCATAAATTCGTTTTTCATATAAAGTATTCTATTAAAAATCAACTAAACTAAACGAATCTTTCGCAATAACGAATCGGGGTGTCATTATATCATTCGGTATACCGAGCTTTGACGGTATATTTGATATGATAACTTTGAAATATTGTAAAAGTTTAAATGTTATTAGACGACGAGCAGAATGGAATGCATTTTCTATGCCGCTACACACGTTTTCAAAATTCTTCGTGCCTTTTCTACTAATTGTGTGTGTCAACTGTAAACATTATCTATTTTACCTAACACTATAGACAAATAGAATACGTGGTAGGTTTCTTCAGTCAAATCTACAACAGTACTAACACCGTGCAATACATTTACTGCAGCCTCTGGCGTCCAAATTAACTGTGCGACATTTTTTTTATTTTAAACTAGCCAAGCCCTGCGCACGTTACTACGCCCCTTAATGAGCTCAATATGTGTGCAAAGTTTCAGAAAAATCGTCCTGTGCAAGTACCTCAAAATTATAACTTTTTTATGGGTGTGGCCCTTGCCCACTTTTTTAATTACGACATTATATAGTCATGACAGCTCAATATGTGTACAAAGTTTCAGTAAAATCGATCTAGTGCAAGTAGCTGAAAAATTAATATTTATTTTGTATGGGCGTATTTCATTTTAATTTATATGTAGATGGGCGTAGCCCCGCCCACTTTTTTACCACCCATAAACACTCCCTGGAATGTGTACAACAACTAACTAAAGTTTGAGCCCGATCGGCTTTACGGTTTCGGAGTCTATAGCTAACACACACACACACAGACAGAGTTTCACTTTTATATATATAGATTTGAAGTCCGCCCATACCTTCAACCAACCGCACCTATGGAATACTGCAAGCATATCAACATTATATACGAAACAGTGGCTCGCTGTTTATAAATTATAATAAGACATTTATCATTAAAAGGTGTTAACTGAAATTATATGATATAAACAAAAAACCAAGGGTTAAAAAATGCTACATTAAAATTGCTATAACTTTAGCTTTGAAGTTTGTATTAAAAATACAACAGCAATATCGACAATTCATATATGACAGCAAAACCTGCTATATGTTTATATGCTGCAAACATTTTTTAACAGAATGCTAAATCAAAATTAAGTCAAAATTGTCAGGCTTAAGTTCGTATTATTACTCATATTGTTAAGAATTATTAAATAAAATAATTAAATTAAGTTTCGCTGCGTTTCATGAAATAAGGCCCTTAAAAACGTTCGTTACTCACAATGTGATTTCGGCCGACGAACTGATTGTGTGTATTTGCATATACTTAAATGTATTTTATTTTCGGCGACGAATATTCGTCATTTGTCCCAATTCCATTCAGGCTTTCGCGAAAAATTATGTTAAGAGTATTTTTGGCACGCAAGCTTACGAACGGAACGTTCTTAACCATGCACGTATATTTTTAAAATTCAAGAATAGATTATTAGAACGCATACATTTTTTCTTTTAATTTGCATAAATATAACTACGTATGCTGATTGGGTTTTGAGAAATTTTTCAGATTCACGATAGTTGAAAAAATAAGAAAACAAAACTAAAGTTAACAACCACTTACCGCTATTGTTTGTACTACACCATTTGGCTGGATTTTATATAACTTCACTTGAGCCTGAAACAATGTGTCATATACCACTGGTATATCCTTATCGGCTATGACCTCTCTCAAACCTTTAGCAATTTGTTTATAGGTTTTAGGTGGACCACCGCCATCAGTTTGTATATCATAATATGTGGTTGGATTTTCTAATAAAGTAGATTTCTTTTTGGCTTGCGGTTCGGCAAGATCGGCATCGTCTTCTTGAGCTTCTCTGGCCTCACAATCAATTGGTGCTTGTTGTTGTCTTAATATTTTCAATCTATAGGTTACTTCTGTCTTGGCGATTTTCAATTTTTGTATTGTCGCACAAGCATCAGACCATTCAGTTTCAATGCCATTGGTGTTGTCCGGCAGGCCAACTGGTATGGACAATACTGCTTCAATTAATTCCAAACTTTTTTCATATGCCAAAATCGCTTCTAAAGGGTTTTCTTGTTCTTCCAGTTCGACAGCACGATCGATTTGTTTGAGCGCCAATTTATTGGCCTGTTTTATGCGCTCATATGAGCTAAGGAATTCTGCATCCGTGGTCATGGCTATGAGCTAGTTATGAAAAGAAAATGAAATTAATTTCAAACATAAGCTTTATTATTTTAGCTTAAAAAAAAGGAGAATGTTGCCGTGTGATTGTTGTGGACAATAACAATAAAGTCAAGTAGGTACCTATTTGTTTTACTTTGCACTTTGGTTGTATCAAACGTATTGATCACTTACTTGATTTATTTTTGAATTAAAGTTCATTTTATTTTCTGTTACAATTACAGAGCAAAACTATTTCAGGCTTTAATAACTACACGTCCTGAATTGTAATAGTTAACTAAAATTATTCTGGCGTCCATCCTCTGTTAACCTTTTTCATACGAACAACTGTAATTTATTCATTCATGTTTTTTCTCTTCTTAATTTAAGAAAATCTAATAAAAATTCTTGTGTAAATTGAATTTGTGCCAAAATTATCTTAAATGAAATAAAAAGTTTGTGGTAAAGTGGTTGGCTATAAAATGTACTACATTAAATTAAATTTAGTCTTAAACTTTGGAAAATGTCGAAGGTAACACTTTCCAAATTCGAGTTTTCGAAACTGCTGCCTCATGACGTTATCATTTTGACGTTTTTTATAAATACAGAAAGTATATCGATATGAACATAAGTATGTGGAAAGTATAATCAAACTTTTGAAATGAGAAGCTGAAACTTTTGAATGTAATACCACTTGACATTTATTAGTTTAGAAAACTAATATAACTTTGAATGGGAGGTGCCCCTGTCACCCTCTAATTTCTTCCTTTTTGATTTATTCTTACTATTATAGCTCTCCGGATATAAGGTAATAATAATCATTTGTATTGGCTGTACCCCTACCCACTATCTTCTTTAATTTAGTGTGCGTTACGTATGTTAACATATCGTTGTATCGGCAATAAAAATATCGACGATGCCGAAATATTGGAAGACCTGAAATATCGCCATTATATCGCTATCGGATGCATCGGTAAAATAAAACATACTTTTGAAGAGGACTGACTTTAGTAAATTTTCTTCCCAACAAACCAATTTATGCCACAAGATGAAAGTCGAAGATATTAATATCAAGGGATGGGAAAAATTTGCTCCAAATATCTATAACAAATTGAGTATTTTGTATTTTATTATTAATTAAGACATTGAGCTTTAATATGAACATTTTAGTAAGCGATGTTGTTGTTTGAAAACACTTTCACACAGCTCATATTCCGGCATATATTTTATCATAATGCATACATATCTTATTAGTAAAATGTTCCAGAAAATTTTGTGTACTGAATAAGTCGTTTTTTACTTTTTCGTAATTTTTAGACATATATAAATTTTTAACATAGAATCTCTGACCATGCGGAAATTAGTGCGCCAGTTCAAGCCTAAATTACACGAAACCATTCGCGCTGTTTTTACCCTCCTCATAACTTTGCTTTCTTTAATCATAAAATAACCTCATAGGACAAGTTTTACCATAAAATCTTCACGAGATATGGTGGTGTGAAAAGTGCATATTTTGGTACATATTCACAGACTTACTCATCAATATTATGGGGCACTTCCAGGCTTCCCCCTTATTTTTATTATAACCAAAGAGCTGAAATTTCGTATACAGGTAGGCCTCGGAGAATAAGTAATGAAAAAAATGAGACTACGGTTCCCTCGTACCTTAGTCCCCCTAGATGAAAAAAGCCAGATTTCAGATTTCTTAATTTTCTCCCTGACCTACCTGTATACTAAATATCAGCTGTCTATATATAGAGATGCACTTTTGACCTTCATATCTCGGAAAGCTTTTATGGTAAAACTTCCAAACTTGACCTATTAGGTTACCTACATATATGCGGAGTCCTTATTTTTCAAGTTTCATTATTTTACGATTAAACAACGCAAAGTGTGCATTATAGGGCTGAACTTGGCCTGATGCACTACTGTGCACCTTAATAATATGGAATTTAAAATTTTGTTACAAACGCAAGGAGAAATTATTATATGCCACAATAAAAAGTAGCGGTAGCAAACAAATGACGTATGTATAGCATGATACAGTGGTGAAATTTAGATAACGTAGAGAAGAAGAATACCATAAAATTATAGGGATTCTGTGGGTTGCTACGTTATTTCATAAAAATATTTTTTTAATGACTCCCAGACTTGCTGATATTTTGCGCAAAACTTACACAGATTCATAAAATTCTATTTTCATAAAATTATGTTTTACTATTAAATGACATGTTTTTATTTACTCTAGTAATTTTTAAACAAAGTATGTATGTATATAATAAATGCATACATATGTATACGCACATGCATATGCATGCATTTATTTAGTTATTTTTCACTTTCATACCTTTTTTGTTGCTATTGCATTTGCAAACGAAATACTTTAATTTTTTTTTTGCAATTGGAATTTTCTTATATTTGCACTATACCAAAGACTTTCCATTATATGGTGTATGTTTTGTCTAAACTATATTTCTGTATTTTTTAATAACTGGAACACTCTACTTCTTCTTCTGTTATTTATTATTATTTTTGTAATTATTTTTCTTTATTATCACTCTATTTACGTTTAGCCTTTTATTAAAAAGTATGATAATAATACTGTTAAGAATTATTGTGTCTGCAAAGACCCTAGAAAAACAGCTGTTTAGTTACTACGTACCTACTAAATACACCACTGTTTAAAAAAAACACGTTACAAGCTACAACGGTTTGAAATGATTTTTCATAATGTTATTCTCTTACAAGTTATACTTCTACTCATTTGCATAAGACGCTAAAACAGTTAAAACATACGCAAATATATATATGCACAACTCTCTTTCTAGGCAGAATGAATCTTAATTTGATTTAAGCAGCAAGCACCTGGAAGATTGGTTTAATTATACGTTTTTTTAAACGAATGTATGGATTTTGCAAAGCATTATTTTCAATTGGTATAATATTAAGGTCACATTCCCTATTGAATTTAACACTTTTAAATTTCATTGTCAGAAATTTCTTTATATCTTCTTAGTTTTAGAAATTCAAAGAGCTATTTAAAATGATAGACCAAAATATTACACATTTATAGCATCATTTTTATTATTAAGTTTTTGTTTTTTTAAATCGCTCCAACATTCATCAAGTTTCTTTATAAAAATATCTATTTCAGAAGTTGTCAAACCCAAAGAAGCAGCAGCCGTCAAATAAGATGGTCCATTCAGATCTTCATGACCTCCCCAATCTTAGCATTTTTTAAAATTAAAATCAAAATACAATAATAAATTTAAGTAAAACTTACGTTTAAATTCATAACCATCTATAGACTTATTGAGCCCTTTAGCAACAACTCTAGTCCCTGAAATTCCTCGTGTAAATAACATGGAACCCAGTTTTGTTGACTGCTCTTCCGTCAGTTGATCAAGAATTACAGCCATTGATATTGGATTAAATTTCAAGCATTTAAGAGAACATTTGTTTATATATGAAAAGTGATCGAGACAAGACTTTAAGTAGTTGTATGTTTGTTTTCGGTCACGAGTAAGTTTTAAATATCCATTTCTTCCCAAAGAAAGTAATGTCATGAAAACATCCAGGGTTTGTGAGCTGGAAGCACGGCCTTACAAAAATCAATAATCATAAGAATTAAGTACATTTCTTTTAAAATAAAATAATTACCTGCATATGTTTTAGCTACTTCATACACAGTTTCTTTACTAAATCCCGCAACTATAGCTCCTCCTACTGGTACTAATAAGTTTTTATCTGTACTTTGTACAAAGAGATCAACACGTCCTGCCTGACTTGCTTGTTGTATATGAGCGCAAATATACGAACTTTGTAATCCATAAGCATTATTGATCACATGAGGTATTTTATATTTTTGCGCCATTTTTGCCAGTTCTTGAATATCATCCATGTTTCTTGGTGCAAAACAACTAGTAGTGGACATTATACATAAAATTTCTTCGATAGGCAATGATTCCAATTGATTCTTGAATTCCTCCAGGTTTGTAAAAAGACCTTCCATGCCCGTTTTTCTCGAAGTATTAATAATTATTGGTTTAAAACCTGCTGTTGTCATACTTTTCAAACAAGACTTTTGATCTATTCGAGACCATAAAATATATTTAGCTTGGGGTCTTTGCTTCCGTAGACTTTGAAAACATAAAGACAATGTCATTCCTGTGGCCATGGGCAGCAGGAAACAACTTTGACAGTTGTGTATTCCCATAGCATGAAACAAGTCTAAAAGCATAGCATTTGTTAATTGCGATAATACTGTAGAACCGACAGCTTTGGGTTGGGCCTCTAACAAATCACCAGATCTTCCTATGCCATGACCAAAATTATAATGGCGTCGTGCAACTAGTTCTGGAACAGATACAAAATGTTCAAGTATTATGATTGCTTCAGCCAAGTTGAAACGAGTCCTACATACAATCAAATAATTATAAAATTTTATTAAAATAAGATGTGCTGGTTTGCCTGATCTCAGCCCTATCCTCTTCAGAAAACTGTTATACTAATTAACTTACTGCAAACAACACGTGCCTCTCTTTCACCCAAGCCGGCTTTGTGTGTAAAATTATTACTATCCAAGTTCGCTAACTGTTGGACAGTGTGCTCTATAAGATCATCGCTCCAGCCATTTTCAGGTAAGGAACGCTTTAAATATACATGTTTAAATAAGTTCTTATTCTTAATTCACACGAAACATTGTCTTTTATTACTATGTACCTTTTCTAAAAGATCTTTTACACAAATTTCTTTTGACTTTTGAGATTCTACCGCTAGTTTCAAGTAATTGGCAGGCACTAGTTTTTCGCTTATTTTAACATTTTTAAAATTCATTCTACTGTAAAAGAAACGCAAATGGTAGTTAATACATTTATAAGTAAACAGAAAGAACTGGTTTATTATTTGTTTTCTCCATAGTTGGTATTGTAGTTTAAATAACGCCGTCAAAAATTCATCAACTTCCTTATACTACTGTGATACTATTGTGAATAATTGCTTTAGCTTAGTTTGTAACCGTTAAATTTGAAAAAAAATTTATATGGGAGTTCGAAGTTAAAAAAAAAAACATGATGGAATTATACTTTGAAAAAATGTGTGTTTTTTTACTCAAACTTTAATTATAATATTTTTGTTTTAATTATCGTTATTTTTAAGTGATATGCAATTTTCGACAAAACATATTTGGGTTATGCAATTGTATTATAAGTGAAAATATTCATTTGATTAAAGCTGTTCAATAAACATCGCGATTTTATGTTAATGAAGAGGTTATTGTAAAAATTTTATTATTGGCGAAATGTAACTTGTATAAAAATATACATTCAGTGAATTTTAAGAGATCGATATTTTCGCAAAAACAAAGATAAAAAAGAGTTTTTTTTTATGGGAAAGAACGTTTTTAAGATACATACATATGTATGTATATAATAGTAAATCGAAAAACGTTTTGTTTTTTAAAAAAGATAAGTAGTAGTTTTTAAATACATTCTTTCTTAAACATTTTTTATAAAATTATTGATTTTCTTTAAAAGTATAATTTTTTAAAAAGGGGATTATAAATGTAGCACATACATATCTACATATTTTAGCGTAGTCATCAATTTTTGTAGAACAACTATTCGACGAAAATGTTTAATTTAGTACCTTTGGGGAAAAAAGAAAATAATTAATTTTGCCCATTATTTAAGATAGAATTTGTAATGTTTCGTAAAGGACAAATTTTGCGAAAAAAATATTTTCATCCAAGAGTAATTGCTGTTTCTTTGTTGTGATGATAATGATTCTTTCTTTTCTGAAAGTAACAACTTTGAAAAAACTGATTTCTTTAAAACGATATTATATAATTTTTTTTAACAGATTTTTGTTAAGAAATTATGTGTGTCTTGTATGTTTTCTCTTTGGAAAGGATATTTATTAAAAATTAATTATATCTCTATTCGATACGGCAAGTCACAAGCAGTGTTCGAATTGTGTGAGATAATGAAATGGATTTTTTTCTTGTTGGTTGTTGTGATAGTTGCACTAAGCTTTAACAGCCAACTGTTTGGGTATAATATCAGCAGTCAGCCAGTGCTTTAGAGAGTAAGCGAAATTTGTAAGGCGGAACCGTAATCGTCAAAGACTTGATAAGGAAAAGGGCATACATCCTAGAAAAAAGCGATTGCGAGTGCGCACTTCCAAATAAAGCCTTTGATTTAAGTAAAACAATGAATAATTCAAATAAAGTCTTGAATTTTGGTCTCAAAACTCAAGTATTTTTCTTCGTAGAAACACAGTAACCATGAAAAAAGGACGTTAGCTTGCTATCAAATTTTCGCTAATACGTTTCTCATCAATCATAACTATCATACATGCATTTAATTTACCGCATATTACAAGAAATCCATCCCTTACTTTTTACAACAATAAATTATTAACAGATTTCTTTAGCTTCACGGATATAAAAGATTTTTAAGTAATTTTTTTAAAGGTGATTTTATGAAGTGGTTATAGTTTAGTACAGTGTTGAAAATGTATTTACTGCAGTAAGAAATCATGTTTCCTTTACGCTCAAGCATACATACAAAAGACGTTTGAAAGTATCAGAAATTCTTTTGTCTTTGAGATATAAACGTTTATACCGTTCACAACTGGTGAAACAGTCCCAATACAGAACAATGGAAATCAATTTCAAAATTAAGATCAAGATTATGATCTTGAAAACAAACAAAGAAACGCGCACAAATCATAAAAATGAAGGAAAAAAGGGGTTGTTGGTTCCTTTGGCATGAGTACAATCACATTTATTTTGAGGTTAAGTTTGGTTTTTCTGCTTTAATATAAATAATAATTAAAACAGCATTATTATAAAATATTACTAAAACTAAATGAAATTAAGGGATCTTGAGCCGACAAAAATTCTTTGTAATGGAAACGCCTTAAAAGAGAAGTATGTGAATAGAGCAATAGATGGGATGTATTTCATAACAAAAGCAAGAGGGGGGAAAAAAAGATTTAAAATCTAGGAGAATAATTTTACAATTTCTAGAAAACTATTTGCATAATTTGTTTTTTTTATACCCTTCACAAAAATGAAAATGTTGTTGTTTGTAATATTCATTTCCGACCTAACAGAGTATATATATATATTCTGGATGCTTATAGGTAGGGAATTTCAATTTCAATTCGTTCCAAAATTCTACATTTCAATTAACTTTCTGACGGCACTAAGCAACCTAGGATCTTGAAACTTAGACCATATTATCAGTGCGATCGACGAATTTTGGGTATTAGAAATTAGTAATATCGGCTTTTCTGAACTTTTTTTTTTTTTTGGTATTTTTACTGTTGAGAGGAAACTGAATCCGTATCAAATTAACTATAAAGTCCCCCTACACACAGTAAAAAGTTTTGGATTAATTTGAATGCTAAGCCGGTGTGTATATATAACAATTATCATGGTGTTAAAAGAATTCCCTCAAGTATTCAAGTTTTCAATATATGGTTTTAAATTTAAACTATTTCGAATTTAATTTCAAATTTAATTCCAAAGAAGTTTAAAAACAAGTATGCTAAGTATTAAAATTAAACCAAAACTTTTTACTGTGCAGAAACTATCATGCCAAGGCTCACAGATAGCTTACGGACCTAACTTTTGGAGCGAATTAGAAGTTTTTTGAAAACCTCAACATTTTAAAAACAAACAAACCCGAATTCCCCGAAAAACCAAAATGTCCAAAAATTCGAAATTTTTTCAAAATTTTAAATTCACCACAAATGCAAAAATTTACCAAAAAATCGGGGAATGCTTAATTGTTTTTAAATCAAAATTCAATGAACTAAACATAATAAACAAAATTCATAAAATTTCATATATTCACCACAAAAATTTAAATTTCACGAAATTTTGTAATTTCACCAAAAAGCCGAAAATTCACAAAAAATCAATATTATATATAGCTTTTGACAAATATATAAAAAAAATTCACCACTAAAACAAAATAAAAACCAAATTCGCCAAATTTTAAAATTCGCAAAAAGAATTTTATTTCACCAAAATTTTGCAGTTTCGCCAAAAAAAATCGATATTTTATGAAAAGCGGCGCAATTGTAATAAAACCGATGTTATGCAAGTTCCGAAACACATACATATGTAACATACATCTTTAAAAAAAACGAATATTTTTACAAACTTCAACATGTTTCGAAATTTTACGAAAAAAAATTGCCCAAAGACTCTAAATTTGATCAAATATAGGAAATTTTTCTAGAAGTCGCATTCCGCTATTATCTACAACTCAGGATAATATCGGGAAATTATCAAAATTTTAAAAGCTTTCAGAGAAAAGAAAAACAACCCGATTTAAAAGTCTTGTATTAAATGACGACTAAAAATTTAGGGCAAAATTAAAGATCGTAAGCAATTCTTCCCCCCGGGAAAAATCTATAGTACATTTTTAGTATTTCATACGTTTGTGCAGAGTATATAATGTTCGGCTATGCCGTTACTTTATACCTTTAACATTATTAGCATTATTGATTAAGTAAGAAAAGAAAATTGAAGCGATCGCAAGAAAAATACTCGTATATGTTATACCTACATATGTATATACATATGTCCGCGTGTATCTATATATTTTAATTTTAAAACTATGTATATAAACATATTGGCTGAGGTAGCGGTGCTTACGTGTGTGTGCCTTGCAGATAATTGTAGCAGTATTTAATGTACAGCTGCTGCTGATTTTTTTTTTTCTTGTTCTTCGTTTTGTAACGAATTCATTTTGCAAAGTTTAACAGGACTTTCTTTAGAAACATGTTTTTAAGCCTTCTGCTACACGTGCCAAATTACTGACAGTTTATATGTATCTATGATTATAGTAAAAAGGAATCCTGTTTCTCTTATTTCACATATTTCTCCATTTAACATTTTGTGTTTAATTTACGAGGATTGTTTCATATGTATTTGAATTTGCTTTTGTGTGGCATGATTTGGTACTCGCGAGCTGGATTAAGACTGAAAAGGGTACACAAAGAACTTTATTAATCGATTAATTAATCATATGATTAATCGAAGGGAGAAATTGTTAATTACAATTAGGGCCATTTTTACAATTTCCCTTTAAAGTTCACTTTAGCTAAGATGAGGAATGAAGTGACCTTCAACTATTATTCGTTTTTACAAGTTCCTTGTAAAATAAAATTAATCTTTTGGAATATTGGGCGAAACCGACTACTTTTTTGACAAAAATAATTCGGTTTTTAAGAATACATAGTAGCCAACGACTTACTTTTATTTATTTGTTTACTGGCAAAAAACCCTTGAGATTTTTTTAATTTTCAAAATATTTTCTAGCTTGTTAAATAAAATAAACGCGACCTCTTTTGCCTTTTTATTTTATTGTTGTTGTTTACAATAATGGCAACTCCAAACCTATAAACCTCACGTTAGAAGTTAAAGGTAGGAATATCTTCCCTTTAGCTTATCGGACAGTTTTATTATAATAACGAAAAACGAATAGTCTGTGCGATAACATCGTAACTTTAACTATCGGCATGTTGTAAGAATGACCTTTTTTAATCGAATAAAAGCAAGCGAGTAATCGTTTAATTTAGCTAACGTTGAAAATTATCACAAATAATGTACAAAATTATTAATTACATTAATGCAAACAAAAAATTAATAAGTTTACTAAAATTAATTATTTGATTCAGGGCTTAAGAATTTTTTTTTTATTAATTTGTTTAAACCGAAGTTTAAAATAGGAGTTTAAAAAAGCACTTTATTGTCAATCTATTCCGCTTTTACGTAGCGAATGCGCCTGCTTTGAAAAAAAAGACGATCTGATGGTACAGTGATTTCAATCAGAAAACAATATTTTGTGCAAGTGTATATGAATTAGTGTAACCCTGTTTCCAATTAAACCACCAATTTGAAAACTGGAGCGTTAAGAAAGCTTAGCTCATCTTGAAAATTTGTAGATTCAGTGACATTTCTTTTTCGCTAGAGAGAAATCGAATTCAGCAACAATGGAAATTGTGTAGCTTTCACTTTCAATACTGTCATAACCACCGAAAGCGTCAATCGATATTAGAAGTTTTATTTTTTATAATCTGAAGTCAGATGTTTTTGTATTTTTTCGATTATTTTGCAAATAAGGATTTAACAAAATTAATTAAGGTTAAACGAAAAAAAACTTCAGTACAATTAAATGGTTAATCGCAATAAAATATTCGATTAACAATCGTTTTTTGATTTATCTTGGCATTACTAGGTGTACAGTTAAGCACTAAAATAAGGATGCACCATGAACTTCTAGATCTATTCCAGTTTTTTTTAAATTAATTGTTGATAGGCAGAAAGCTGAAATTTGGTAGACAAATAAGCCTTGGAGAATAAGTAATCGGAAAAATCTGAAAGTGGCCACTTTTCATCTAGGCGGACTAGGGATCCCACACATTTGTATGGGACACTTCAACTATAGCGAGAGAGCAGGTGATCAAAAAAATCGGAAAACGGACCCTTTTCATCTAGTGGGGCCTCCTTAAGTATATGGGATACTTCCACTATAGCCATAGATCTGAAATGGTATACAAATAGATCTTGGGGAATAAGTTATCAGAAAACTCTGAAAACGGGTACTTTTCATCTAGGGAGACTAGGGTGGACCCTTATTTGTATGGGGCATTTCTACTGTAGCTAGAGAGCTTAAATTTGGTATAATCACACCCTCTGTAAACTTTAACTTAAAAAAGTTGTATGCATACCTTGTATGTATATAGTATTTAAAAAAAACCAAAAAAAAACTTGAAAAAAAAACCAGATCCGCCCAAAAACATGATTGTGAAAACAGGCCAAGGTCCTGTCCAAAAATTTCGACCGGTAAAAGTACTGATAAGGACCCAGTTCTTCATACGTACAATACCATCTCATTTCTCGGCAACTTGCTAGCTTGGCAATATTTTTTGAACTTTCTAATATGAGGGAAGTGTACATATCAAGAACTTGGTCCTCTATTGATCTCAGGATTTCTCTTATTTTTCACAATAGAAAATATATGATTTTTTAGAAGAAAAAATAATAATAATCCAAAAAGTTATAGCATTTGCCTTTATTATAAAAAAATATTAATCACTATATCCGTTCCTTATTTATCAGGTTACATTTTTGCTCCTAACTGTATGTCATGTGGTGTGAAAACCTTCTTTAAGTGACTGGCGATGGCATTTTACCTTTTCATTTAATAAAAACAAGAAATATATAAAAAAAAATTAATCATTTTGAGAGATTCCGCCAAACTTGGAGACCTTTTTATAAACGAAATTCTAAAATTATGAATTCATCTTTTTGGAAAATAAATCAAAAATTGTAGCATTTATTCAAACAAGTTTTCGCTAGTTTTGGATTAGAACGAATATATAGACTTTGTTCGAATCGGTTTCATGCTCGTCAGTAACGACAACGAACTGGCATTATTCAGGCTGTACAGAAGTAATTGAAAATATCAAATCATTGACACCAGCAAAGATGTTATTCCATATACAACTGGGAATTAATCCTGTAAGCGTATCAGCTTTTCACTTTTTAAATTTGATTTATATTATTAGAAAAAAAATGGCAGAAATTAAAGACATTAAAACATTTTAATCTATATATATATAAAAGTGAAACTCTGTCTGTGTGTTAGCTATAGCCTCCGAAACCGTAAAGCCGATCGGACTCAAACTTTGGCAAGTTGTTGTACACATTGCAGGGAGTGTTTATGGGTGGTAATTTGTTACAAAAAAGTGGGCGGGGCTACGCCCATACAAAATAAATATTAAGTTTTCAGCTACTTGCACTTGACTGCTTTTTCTGAAACTTTGCACACATATCAAAGTTGTCATAACTATATAATTTCGTGATTAGAAAAGTGGGTCGGGCCACGCCCATAAAAAAATTATAATTTTGAAGTACTTGCACTGGATCGAATTTTCTGACTCTTTGGCCACATATTGAGCTCATTAAGGGGCGTAGCAACGCGCGCCGGACTTGGCTAGCCAGAAACAAATAATAGTTGCCAATTAAAAAAATCATCATATCACTCTGGAATTTTCCGTAACAATCCTCGTTGAAAAGTTGTTCAACATTTTTCTTAATTTGTATAAATAACTCAAGGTGTTGCTATCAAGCTTTCCTATACATACATATGTCTTTCAATTTTTTTTCTTATTTCTCATCCATATGTACGAGTATTTCACCTTTTAATTCATTCATTTCATGACATTTAATATAGATTTTTTTTTACTCTCTTCCAACCATCTGCCTCCAAAATACGCGTTTTATTTCGTGGTTGCTCTGCCGTAGCTTTTGTTCAAATCAAATAACCAGTTTCTTGACATTCATCCACTAAAGAGTGCTCCTCTTTTCATGAAATAAAAGAAATCCTTTTTTCTTGTTTGGCAAAAATAATAAAAAGGACTTGTTTAGTCATCTTTATTTTATTCATTCAATGTCAGTATTTCTTTTGAATTCTTCTTTTTCATCTTTCAATATTTTTGCCTCAATTTTATTTTATTTATTCTATTCGTTTTGTGTTGTTTTTATAGATTTTTATTTACTTTTGTTTTGTTTGCGTTACTTTGCCTTTGTTCATTTCTTTAGTTTTCATATATTCACTTCAAATTCCTTTACCTTGATATTATCCTTGATTTGCCAGATGTCATGCGTGAATTTTTATCCTGTTGAACAATAAAACTGTTGTTTTGTATGATCGCGTTTAACGTGTTTTATTTAATTTTTTGTTGATTTATTAGTTTTATAAAATGATATGTGAATGTGTGTGTGTGTGTGTGTGCGTGTGTGTATGTGTTTAGGGTTTTCTGAAGCAGAATTTGTAAAATAAATCTTTGTTTATATCCTTTATTTGATTGTCAAGGATGATACCTTTTGCTTTATTCTTTCCTATTTTTGTTTTAGTTGGAATTAAAAAAAAAATCCCGATTAAAAATTGTAAGCTGCTGTTACTCTCGCATAAAAAGTGATTTTTAGTATTTCGAGGATTCTTAGCAAAATGTCGCAAATAAGATTTAAATATTTATTCAATTGTGGATTTAGGCCGTCAGCAGGCAGGCACAAAGATATGGCTTGCCGTAACTGAGTACACTGTCAGAAATTCAGGCTTATACCTCCAAGTGGTGGCGGCCGGTAACAGGTTCCTGTCTCTGCTAGGCGTCTGGCTAAATAAGTCGAGCGAAGAGAAGTTAACACTTTTATAAAAAATTCCTTATCCACGATGGGACAGCCAGGGATGCGTGGTCAAGAGGGTACTTGGCTTCTAGTATGAGAACTCGGGATAAAAGTCTTACAGACTTATATGGAGCTCTTTGTGGGTGGACGGACGTCATTTTCTCCACTACATGACTCAGGAATCCTTAAAAGAGGCGGGGAGGAGGTTAACCTCTGTAGAAACTACGGTTTCAACTAAACAAAGGAGGAATCCGGCAGATATGGGCAATACTGGCTCGCTAAGGATGGCCGGGCCAATCGTTAAATTTACTTAGACGTTGGACCATGAGGTTCTGATGGGGAAGGACAACGAAGCCTCGCCAGTGGTGGAGAGCTTAATCTCTGTAGGAATTCCAGTGTTTATTGTCCAACGGAGGCATTCTGAAGATATGGAAAACAGAAAACCTCGCAAGGGGTGGACGGGTCAGTCTTCAAAGACACTCCTGAAAAAGAGACTGAGACGATAGCGTACATTGTATGTGAATGTCAAGCACTAGCTAGCATTAGGCTTAGGCCCACGGGCAGATATTTGCTAACTGTGAATACCACGGTAGACCTAAGTCTTACACAAATGTTAGCAAGTAACAAGAGACTCCGTGATGAGGAAGAAGGCCGACAGTAACTAGTCGACAGTCCGAAAGCACAACAGTGAAGAGTAAAGGCTAGTGGTAACATGAGGCTCGAATGAGAGTCAGGTATTCGCAAATCGTTTGCTTAAAATCAATTCGAGGAAAGAAGGGATCGAAAAGGATACCATAAAGTTAGCGGTCTGCTTCGATATCACCCCTAAGTTATTAAACTTAATCGGGGGGTTTTATATATTTTTTTTTGTGAAATTATTTGTTTACGAATTTATAAAACTCATTTTTTTATTTAAGCTTTAATTTTATTTTAATGAATCTTTCTTATAGAAAATTGCAATAAGTATTAAATATTATCTTTGAAATATTATTTCTTAATTATTGCCAATGTAATAACTAATTTATTGTATTCAAATCTTGTTGGGTTGAGCAGAGCCGTCTCGTCAGGCTCAAACTGTGATACATCGCGTACGAGAGTGTGGGGATGGAGCGCTGGTATGTTTACGTATTTGGGCGAGTGTATATTTGATTGTTCCTGGATAGTGCGAGCTTCTAGATCTCTACGGATATTTTCATTTCTTATGTACCAGGGAGCGCATAAAATCATAGGTTGTCTTCTTTGTAACTTCTGGATGTTTGATGCGTCAGCAGTACGCCACAGTTCAATGTCAAGATTTTTAATTGTCGTTTTTAATAAGCATAACCGAAATTTCATAGGACCATCTACAGTGCAACTGATAATATAAGTGGTGCAACTATTTATGTAACGTGGTGTGGAAACCTTTTCTTTACATTTTCAATGGATTTGTTAGCTCATGTGTGGTTTTTAAATCTTAGTAGATATTTGTAGGCAATAGGAGATTTTAAGTGCCGCAAGCGTGTTTTTCTTGGATCAACATTTTTTAAATAGATGTCAATAGCGGAGTCTTGGTTCCGTCTCAGTTTGGTACGTAAAGTTCTTTGACGTAAGTTCACTAGGGTCTTGTTGTCAGGAGAACGACTTTGTTGCCTTTGCCTTCTGACCCTCCTCTTTTCCCTAACAAGAGTTTCTATATCAGCCGATGATTGGTATAAATTATTTTTAACTGCACGTGACGACGTCCGTAAAATGATCCACAGCTACTTGAATATCACCTGAGCTTCTCAGAGGATGTTTTCTGAGTTAGGTGAGAGCTCATATAAATTTCATAGTCTAAGCAATTCGTGTTTTTATTTTGATAGGAAATAAGTGCTTCATGTACAGTCGCAAAAACGTCGTGTAAAATATCGATTATCGGTGAATGATCAGAAGACAAGTCATAGGACGAACTTGCGAATAATTGATCACGTCTGATATTTTTTATAATGGCAAAATCAATAAGCTCTGGCAGCTTTTTAAAGTCCGACACGACGTCTAGCTTATTTGCTTGAACTCTATTGTACAGCTGTCTCCCTCTTGGACAGGAAGGTGAATTATCTAGGCATTATTCTGGATTAGGCAGTTACTTGAAAAGCAAAAAAAAAAAATAACTTAGAATCCGTGATTTGGTAGCCAAAGGCCTCTCAAAGTACAATTAAGAATAAGTTGTATGAGGTTGAAAGGATTGCCTGTATGAGTACATGAGTGTGGTGGTTGTGCACGTCACTAACAGAGGCACTCGAAGCAATTCTGTGATAGGACTTATTCATTAGGCCGCAATGTCAGCTTTGCGTATAAAAAGCGATGCCATATGGCATAGCTTTGGGCCTAACAATAGGCATAAAAGTATTCTTGGCCGAGTCAGCAAACAGCCTAGGGACACTTAGATGCCGATGGAACACATGCGTAGAAGAATAGTAGTCGAAAGGCTGCACTGATCGAGAACGACATCAGCATTTCTGCTGATGGTTCTCTTATGAACGGCAGGGTAGAAGCAGGTATATACTCAGCGGAGCTAAACTTGTCCTATAATCTGTGTCTGGCAGAGTTCGTGTCCATTTAACAGACATGCTGGATAGTCGGGTGCATGGAAGAAAGAACTCATAGAACTTGACAATCAATCGGTTGATACAAGTGAATGTATACTCTAAACGAGTGCTGGAATGTGTTCTAAAATTAGACAGATTTGCCTCGGTGAATGAGGTAATGTTGATGTGAGTTATAGAAGACATAGATACAGCTAGGAGTAAAGCATCAGACAAACTATTCAAAACGGGATCTGCTGTAAATTCCTGTGAACCAGAACACAGAGTAGCACTGGCGAATGTTCTAATGCGAGCGGACAAACACTGGTTAAATGTGAATACTATGGGGGTTTCAAGCCCCAGACTTAAATTACAAGAACTCCGTGATAAGGAGGAAGGCTGACAGTCTTAAAACACTACAGTCAAGGATAAAGGCTAGCGTTAGCAAGAGTCTCAATGAAAGGGAGCAAGTCGTAAATTGCAAATCGGTTACCTGCAATTTATTCGATGAATGAAGGCGATCTGCCTCGATATCCCCATCACATTAATAACAAAGATCCTTGGCTATGGTAATTTTCAAAATCTTGAACTTATTTTCGAAATTTTCGAAAATACCTAAAACATGAAATTTTTGATTTATACTGAAAAATTAAGTTCGAAATTGCCAACAGAAGTTGGCCACAAACAAGTTCTGAGCGCAGCTTGGCTATCCGCCGTTCGATATATTCTCAAGCCTCATACCCTAATTCTCAAACATTCCCTAACGCCAATGAAGCTGACGTAGACTTATGCCTGAAAGAAATTTTGGTATATCTCCATGGAAATATTCTTTTAAAAATGAGTGCCATTTAATTTGATTCTATCATTTGTCCCAGTGCAGAAGGAGGACTTTAAAAATCCTAAAATCAAAGATGGTTGAGAGTGCTGAAATGTTCTAATACAAAATGTTAGATTTCAAGCGAACCCAACACACATGCGAAAAACGGCCGCGACTTCTTCAGAATTCGACTAACATATAAATGCAGCATATATCCGTATTGGTCTTTTGGCGAAATTGTTTACAATTTTATGAGTAACGCTTTTCATTTTTTTTTTATTTAATTTTATTCTTCGAAGTAAATTCTCATGATTGTTTCATCTAAAAGTGTATTCGAAATATGGAAAAAAATCTTTTTTAAAAACCAACTATGTTGGAAACTTCGAACTTAACTTCGAATAAACAAATTTAAGTAAAATAACAATCTTATGGCCATAACTTTATAAAATCTTGCAATTTCGAGGCCCAAATATAGCGAGTTAATTTTAGTATTAACGAAAAATTTTGTTTGGCGTATGTTCGAAAATTCGAATTTAATTTCGAAAATTCGAATTTAATTTCGAAAATTAAAATTTAATTTGGAACATTACAGAAGTAGGTTTAAGCTAAAAAATTAAGGTACTAAATGCCAAGATACATAATTTTACTTCGACAGAAAGGGTCTCATATTCTAACCCTGTTTAGATGTTCAACTCAGACTAAACAATCTCGCAGGAATATATTATTTTTTTGTTTTATCTCCAAATCAACGTCTTAGCAAAGCTTTCAAGTATTTAAAGAGATTTTCAAAGTAGTTTCCTCAGAAACAGCGATTTCAATAACACTGTGTAAAAATTTAATTTATAAAAAATGTTTAAGTTAATTTTTTTTAACATTCAAGTAATTTCCATTAGCTCTACTGTACTTTGTGATTTACATCTTTAAGAACAAATAACTTATTCAAAGTTCAATTACATATTTTAATGGGCATAAAACTTTTATTGTCGGTTTCGCTAAAAATTCGAAATTAGCTGTAGTTCGAAACTAATTCATACCGCACTGTAACCATTAAAAAAAACTCATAAAAATTATGCAAATGTAAAATGAGGCATAAAATTAACATAAATAATCACACTCATTTTCTAATTCCAAAGAACAAAATTTCACATTTAGCTTTTCTCCAGCAGCAAAATCACTTCCTTGCAGGAATCTTTAAAATAAAAAAAAACATCGTGAGAAATTTGAAGCAACAGTTACAAACAACGTCATTAAACAAAACGCATTTTCTTGTTTTCCTTTTTCCCAAAATTTCATTAAGAAATTCGAAATTGTATGTGTGACGTAACCCTAATAGAGTAAATGATGCGCATGAATGTACGAGGTGCGTTGCGGAAGAACAAAAAAAACAGCAGTTATACATTTTCTTTAAACACCCTTAACTCTTCATCTGTATCGGTTTTGTTCAATTTAAAAATGAAATTATGCTAGCGCTTTTTCGAATCTTGGAAGCTCTTGGGGAATTATGTTTGAAGTAATACTTTCAGTTTATACAGCGACTCAATTTTATTTATAAATTATTAGAAACCAAGAGAAAGATATCGAGGAAGGCGTACGAACAAGTAATTATCGGCCATGTTCCGACACTCGCATCTCACACAAAATTTGCGATTGTAATTTCAACTCGCATGTAAGGTGTTCCGTAACTCGCATTCGCAAGAGTTTTGGCGAGTTCAAGTCGCCAGAGTATACTGAAGTGAACTGCTGTATTTAAACTAAACTAGTTTTTAAAGAAACTACAAAGTTGTGAATAAATTAAATTAATAGTGTTTTCTTTTTATTTTAGTCAAAACTAATGACATTTTGTAAAAATTTTTCTAAAAACATGAAATTTAAAAACGTTCTTTGCTTCTGCAACTTTTGCCTCTGTATTTCTTCTTTTGCACTGGCGATTTCAGTAAACAGCTGATACGAGTCATCTTCGAAAAATATACGCAGCTAGTGCTGTAATTAATTCAAATGAAATGCCCGGGTATTTTTTGTAATATTCTAGGTTCAGGTATTAGAAATATTAAAAATACAGAGTTTTCTTTTAAAACTTTTCAAAAGCAAATCGCATGTAAAACGCGTGAGTTGCAAAACATGCAGAAATAAGTTTGGCGATTTGCTACTCGCATGCGATTTGACACTCTTGAGAGTGTCAGAACATGCCCGTATGTGAAAATAAACTGAGAATGCAAAACAGCTGCTATTTTGAACATATAATCGGAGCATATGTTTAACCTACATAAAAATATATTGACTTATGCTGCGTGGAAAATTAAAAAATTTCGACTATTTTTAAAACACACCTCGCAGGCGCAAAAATATATCAAATGCATCGAATTGTGTATGAACATACACACATACTTACTTTTGAATTCGTTTGCTTCCACCATGCTCTGCGTGCTTACACACGAAAGGATTTCTTTCCCCTTCTTTATTTCAGGAAATAAAAGTGCGTTCGTATAAACTGCGTCATATTCGTTTTAAGTTGTACCCAGTATTTGAATTGAACAAAAGGATGTTGGTAGTTACGCCTTATTTTTATTTCATCTCAATTGCGTTGTTGTGGAATCGTTACAATTTTATTAACGAAAAAAATCCTCTTTATCCTTTTTGTCTTTTGCGACAGGAAAAGTGGTGTCATTTTTTCATTTTTCATATACTGCTTGTGGGGAAAAGTGTGAAACGTTCAATTCGAAACATTTTATGTTCATGAAAAATTCTGCAAATTTGCTCAAATATCAGCTTTGGCTGATAATGATTATTGAAGGTTAGTTTTTTAAGCTTCGAAATTAAATTCGAATTTTCGAAGATACTGAAAACTTTACGAATTTGCAAATTTTTCATAAATATTAAAATTATAGCTTGATGTGCTTGTTGTGTGGTTCTAAAAAATGACTTTTTTAACCGAAATTTGAAATGAAGTTCGAATTTTTAAACAAAATTAATCTCTTATTTTACAGGCTTTTTGCATAAAAATATACAATTTTACTAAATTTTCCTTAAAAAAATTAGAATTTGTTAAATGTCTAAATTATGTTTGGTTTGAAATTTCGAATATGTTTCATTTCAAAAAAAATGTTTTTTTACACAAATATTGAAATTTCGAAATCAAGGAAAAATGTTCAAAAAAGAAACTGCTTGGAAAAAATATGGAGTTTAATTGGAAATTTAACATATTATGTTCATGAAAAATTCTGCATTCGAAATTTCGCAGATACTCAAAACTTTATGATTTTGCAACTCTTTCATAAATAATAAAATTTAAGTTTGATATGTAGTGGAAGAATTGTTTTTTTTTGACCAAAATTCGAAATTAAGTTCGAAGTTTTAAACATAATTGATCTGTTATTTTACAGACTTTTTGCATAAAAATATTACATTTTTTTAAAATTCGGCTAAAACGTTAATAATTAATTAAAAGTCAAAATTATATTCGAAATTTCGAACAAGCTTTATCTTTCAATTTTCAAATATTTGTTTCGAAACTTATTAAAATTTTTTTAAGCCTTAATGCTTTTCGGATCGGAAGTTAAGGTGTCCAGGAAGCTGAATTATCTGAGCATTGCCCTGGATAAGGAACTAACCTGGAATGAACACATCGAAACAAAGGTCCGGAAAGCAAAAAAGATTATGCATCAATGTAAACGAGTGTGTGGCAGTAGGTGGGGAATCTCGCCAAAGGCTGCATTCTGGATTTACACAATGATGGTGCGACCCATTATAACTTACGCATCCGTGGTGTGGTGGCCGAAGGCCTCTCAGGGCACAATTAAGCGTAAGTTGGATGGGATTCAGAGGGTTGCCTGCATGGGTATAAGTGGTGCAATGCGCACGGCGCCAACATAGGAAATCGAGGCAATGTTGGGATTGCTGCCGTTGGACTTATTCATTAGGTCAACGGCCGCATTGTCAGCTTTGCGAATGAGGAGCGATGCGGTTTGGCATAGCTTTGGGCCGAACATCGGGCATAAGAGTATCCTGGACCTCGTTGGGAAAGAGGTTAGGGTTGCTCAGATGCCGATGGAACGCATGAGTAGAAGAAGGGTAGTCGAGAGGCTGCATCGGACACTCATTGCGGAAGGCATTATACACAATGAGAGTATGGAGAACGACATCAGCATTTTTACTGATAATTCTCTTATGAGTGGCAGGGCAGGAGCAGGTGTATTCTCAGTTGAGCTGAACTTGTCCTGTAGTCTGTGTATGGGGAGGTACGAGTCAGTTTACCAGGCAGAACTGCTTGGGTTGCTGGATGCGTTGGATCACTTGCTTCAAAGCCGAGTGCATGGGAAAAGGGTTCTCATTGCACTTGACAATCAGTCAGTTATAAAACGCATGAGGCGAGTGAACGTGTATTCCAAACTGGTGCTGGAATGTGTTCTGAAACTAAACGGATGTGCCTCGTTGAATGAGGTAACGTTGATGTGGGTTAAGGGACACATAGGCACAGCTGGGAATGAAGCAGCAGACGATCTAGCAAAAAGGGTATCTGATGTGGATTTCTGTGGACCAGAACCCAGGGTTGCCCTGGGGAATGGCCTAGTGCAAGCTAAAGTTCTTCAATGGGTAAACTCAACACACCTGAATAGGTGGAGGGAGAATACCACATGTAGACAGGCTCGAATGGTGCTCAATGAGCCCCTCGGCAGGAAGGCCAGCAAGGTGCTCGGATATAATAGGGCTACTTTAAGCTGGATCACTGCTTTAGTGACAGGACATGGAAACTTCAAGTACCATCTGGCTAAAATGAAAGTCGTGGAAGATGATACTTGCAGACTATGCCTGGAAGAGGCTGAGACGGTAGCGCACATTGTGTGTGAATGTCCAGCACTGGCTAGCTTAAGGGCAGACACTTGTTAGATGTGAATGCCATGGGTGAACTAAGCCTTAGACAAATACTAGCAATTACAAAAGACTCCGTGATGAGGAAGATTGTCGACAGTTACCAGTCGACAGTCTGAAATCACTTTAGTCAAGAGTAAAGGCTAGGGCTAGCACGAGACTCAATTGAAAGTAAGGTGGTTGAGGAGCGAAATGGGGGTTGAAAAGGGACCCAGAAAGTAAGTGGTCTGCTTCGATATCCCCCCACACATTAATAATAATAATAATGACCCTAATATTCATCAATCTTTAATGAGTTTTTAAGGAGTTTCTTATTAGCAACTTTGCGAAAAAAAATTAATAATTTATAAAAAAGATTCTGAAAATATTGCTCAATTGAAAACTTTCAAAATGTGTTACCAATAGTTTTTTGGAATGTGGAGTCTTATTAAAAATTTAATTAGGACAACTTTGATAATTATATTCTTTAAATTAATAAAACGAAAAAACAACTATTTTATTCTGCCCCACTGTATACTATTTGAATATTACGAGCTTTTTGATCGTTTTCCGTACAGGTTTTAAAAAGCATTTGAGCGTTTGCACAAAATACATTTTTAATGAAAAAATAAATTTTGTAATTTTTTGACAAATAATTAACCACATTGATGGCAAAATTAAGATTGGGATCAGCTGCACTTTGATCTTTTTCTTTACATTTTTCTTTTATCATTTTGGGTTTAAGGCACTTTCAAATTTTGTAACGATGTTCAAACATGGTTAAACAAATATTTATTGCTTCTTGAATATTGTCCCTTAAGGATAAAAAGAAAATTTGTTCAGGCACAAAACTGAAATTGAATAAATTCATGATTTCTTTTTTTTTTTTTGCAAACATCTGCTCTTTTTAAAATAAAGCACACACTTGCATACATATGTATGTGTGTACGTGTGATTCATGCTTGCTTTGCTATGCTACACAAAAATTTCTAATATAAAACAAGTAAGAGAGCTATATGTGCCGAATCTTATATACCCTTCACAAAAGTATGAACTGCAGATTTGTTTTACGGGTGGAAAGGATTGTTTGCGATCTTTAATTTTAGACATTTCTACTCGTCTTATTTTAACTCTCCTTTCGTTAACCATTTTCGATCCATTAATAGATCAGATGTTTTTTTTTCAAACTCGGCTTTTTTAATGGTTTTTGTTTTACCTTTTCTCTTAGCGATGATGAATTTTGATGAAACTTTTTTTTGTGAATTGTAAATAATAACGGAACTTGATTTTTATTAAAATTTTTAATTTTTGGTAAAGAGTTGTCGTTGGTGCAGTTCCAGCCTTTCGGTAAAATTTGTTCAAAAATTTCTATATATAGTTTTTGGGCAAAATTTACGAATTTTTGAACTCAAAATTATTTTAGGCATTTTCTGATGGATTTGTTTGCGATTTTTTAAGTTTTAAATTTTCTGTTGTATTTGTGAATTGTGGCGACTTTCTTGTAAAATATCGAATTTTTATAATTTCGACTTTTCTGATAAATTTTACAGTTTTGGCTCGAATCTAAATTTTTTGTTGCAATTTATGGTGAAATTTCCAAATTAATTTTTAAGCTCTAATTTTATTTTATTGAATCTTAATAAATTAAAATTACAATAATCGTATCCCTAAATTATTATTTATTACCAATGTAATTATTGGTATTTTTTTTTGTGAAAGTGTAATTTTAAAATTTTTGGTGAATTTTTAATTTTTATAGCTTCTTGTTGAACTCCATATTTGATGGTGAATTTTCAATTTGTGGTAAAGTTGAAATTTGTTGATAACTTTTTCAGAACAATGTCCATTCTTTTGGAAAACTTCGAGCCATTGAAAATTGGATCTTTTTGGTTGAAATTTATATTTTTGGTGAATTTTTAGACTTTACGGAAATTTGATTTTTCTATATCTTGTGAAATTTTGATTTTTCTTTTTTTAATTTAAATTTCTGGTGAAATGTATTTTTTATTTAAATACACATGTACATAGTTGCGTAGCATCGAATCAATAAAAATATGACGTTTTCATAAAATGTTGTTAATTATAATTTTCGGTTTTTTGGTGAAATCGCAAAATTTTTGTGATAACATTTGCTAGTTTTAGAAACTATTGATTTTTTTATCAATTAAATTTTTTTTAACCCAGTATTCCGATTTTATGGTGAATTTAAAAATTTTTAGAAAATTTGAAATTTTGATAAAATTTCAGATGTTTCGTAATTTTTTGTTGCAATATCGATTTTTTGATAATTTTGTTATTTAGGTAATTATAAATTTGTCCACTATAGTTTGATTTTGGGGTGCATTTTTCGAATTTTGGTGAATTCCCGAATTGTAAAACTTCGTTTTGATTTATTTTTAAAATTAATTGATTTGTTAAATTAATTTAGTTTTTTTTGGGAATTTTTGGGAATTTCCAATTTGTGGTGAAATTTAATTTTTTATACGTTAATGTAACATAAATTTTGTTAAAATTTTGGTGTTTTGTATAAAATATTGATTTTGTGAAACTTAAATTTTTGTGGTGAATATTCCAAATAGGGTGCATTTTATTTTTTTTTTAAGTTTCGGGTTTTTATTAAATTTTGATTTTTTGAAAAAAAATAAAAAAAAATTGTTTTTAAAGGATCTCGGATTAATAATTTCTATACGGGGATTTTATAGTCAATTTGATAAGGATTCGGAATATGCAAATTTCATGGGGTTGTGTATAAGCGTTTCCCCGTAAGAGTGGAAATACAAAAATATCCAGAGATACGGTTTTTCTTATATTTCCGGAACTTGTGGACTGAAATGGTGGATTTCAAATAGTGAAAATTCGTACTCATTCCGATATCCTACGTTGGCTAGTGCCGTCAGAAAGTTATTTTCAACATGGGACAGGCGGACATCGTTAACTGAACTTTCCTACCTATAAGGGTCCAGAACATACTTTGTTGGGTCGGAAATAAATATTGTAGAAATTACAAACGGAATGACAAACCTATATATACCGTGTTCATTTTTGTGAAGGATATAAAAAGAGATCTTTAAGAAAACTGCTCAAACTTTCAATATCGGTCTTATCATTTAAAGGAACGAGTAAGTTTTCGTAACCGTCTTCTGGTTTTTTAAATGTGTTTTTCAATGAGACTTTAAATGCCGATTCATTTCGTATATTCGTGCAACAAAAGGGCAGAGATTTAAAATTTATTAACAGATTTCTAAAGGTGTACAAAACGAGCACATCCTTGTCTTTCTATTGTTGTTGTTGTTTTTCGGCAGGGATTTTACTTAAGCAGGAAAGATCACATTCAAAGGATTAAATTCGAATTTAAATTTTTTCCTTTTTGTGTTTTTATTTCTTCTTTTTTTTAATGAAATTTCCGTTTCAATTATTTTAAAGAAAGGTAACAATAACTTCTTTGAATTAATTAAGTAGGAATAAACATTTTAAATTAATGAATAATTATATATTAGATTATGGCTTAAAACTAGAGAATTTGATGAAATTCTTTAAACCGTTTTTTTTCGATATTTAAAAAATTAAAAGCTCCTTCAAGAATTCTACCTCTATTCGAAAGTTATAATCCCCCCAAATATCTCAATGTAAAAATGCTGCATGTTCAATAATACGAAATTTTGGTTAGACCCTATCAAATCAATTCCTCTGCAAGTACCATTTATAAAACGCACACTTATCGAGCTCTAACCGCCTAGTTAACGTATCTGAAATATTTTTCGAAATATCCTTTCTGATGCAGAATTGTTTTACCGCCTCCAACACGTCGTCTGGTAAAATATTGAATCGAAAATAACAATAACAAAAAATAACGTAACTGGCATCAAAAATGTGAGAGTCGCCGAATCCAAAGCAAATGAATTAAACATAAAGCGCAATCAATATTGGCATATGTACAGGGTGTTTTTTTATAAGGCTTGAAAATTACTTCGAGCATATGGCCACCGCGGCTTTTTCTGACGAAGCATACACTGGACGTTCAATTTGGGGTCACTTTTTCGAGCATTGCGGGCTGTATGTCATGAATAACACAACAATGTTGGCCTCTAATGCGTCAATTGTTGTTGGCTTACCAGTGAACCGACAAGGCACGTGAACCGACAAGACAGAACTGAGAGGTGTCAAATGGCACGACCTTCGAAAAAAACTTATCGCCAAATTTAGGTTTCAATAAGTCGATGGTTGCCGTCGTCATATGACATATAGCGCTATCCATGTCATCCACATTTCTAAACAAAAAATCAATGATAATTGTCCACTGACCTTCGGCTTCATTTTTAAAGAAATAAGGGCCGATAATGCCGCCAGTGTGTAAACCTTATGAAACGGTGCATTTTTCTGAATGCAATGTCTGTATGGTCCGTTGTGAATTGGTTTCACTTCATATGCGGCAATTAACAAACCCGTTAAGCCAAAAAGAATTCAGCGATGAGAACACAATTTTGCAAAAAAAAAAATGGTAGCGTTATTTAAGCATCAATTTATTCAAGATGATTCGTTTGACACTTAACTCTTTCGTAAGTTCTTTCAGTCTTAAAAACACCCTACATAGGCTAATGGCGTTTTCGTTTCTTAAATAATATCTTGCCCTCTTAAAGGGTACATACTTGAAGGGCAATGTTCGAAAACGGGTTTTTGAAAAATGTCGAATAATCGATCACCCTCATGCCTACACTGACAAACCAAAAGTAATATTGCCAAAATATTTATATTCTCCGCCTCTATAAATCCCCCTAGATATAAACATGACTACTAGAGATGACACCTGTTTGCATTTTCTGCCATGCATTTTTTAGCCACATGGAACAAAAAACTCAAATCTTGTATCCATCTAAATCATATACAAGGCACAATATTGAACACGAAATAACACGGGGAATTACGTCGTGTGTAAACCCCTGACTATGTCGGTACTACCCTAGATATGATATTAATAAATGTGAATGTATGGGGGAAGAAGCAGTGATTTTGGGGATGACTAAGTTGTGGCAAGTGGCGACGACTAGGATTTTGTGAAAAAAAGGTGTTCAAAGTGAAAGCTAAAACAGAGGAAAAAACATTTCTGCAAAGCATCCAACTATTCAGATTAAAATAAAATGAAAACTCAAGTGCAAAAAGTGTAAGAACTTCTAATTAAAATCTTATAACAAAAAAAAAGCTAGAATTAAAAATCCAAGCAAAATAAAAAGTAAAAGTTAACAGACGCGACGTGCTTCCAATAAGTTAAGTCTATTTTATTACTTAATTTTTTTTTTTGCATTATTATTTCGTTGTAGCAGCAATTAGGCCGGTTGGTCGGAAAGAAGCCGAACCCAACACGGCGAGCCCTAGCCGGGAAAAGTAAACGCCAGCATCCCAGAAACGCCGCCGACAATCTGGCCATACCTACTTGGAAATTTTGTTTTGTTCGTACAGCTGTTGCTGCACTCATTGCCACTAAAATTAAGAAAACCCGCAATCTATCGCACATCGCCCTAATTTTACTAAATAAGCTGCCAATATTTTATAATAATAATCCATATTGATTTTAAATATCAAACATTTTTCTAGGTAGCATTTGTTATGCAAACACACATATAATTGAGAATTCACAAAATTTCTGTTAACCCCTGTTCGCCGTCTTGTAAATAATACTAAGGAGAAAACTGAAATCGCACTATTTTGCTTAAATTATCATCTGCTTTATTTTGTTGTTTTTGTTTTCACTTTTGTACGAGCAGAGCGAAGATATTGAATTACGTAGAAAACCAAACAAATTTTAAACCGGAAGTTTTATGCAAAAATCTCTTTTAAAACAAAAGAATTTCATTTTCGAAAAGACCGTTACATTTGAGAAAATATTTTGTGGAAAAAAATTAATTGTGATAAAAGATTTGCTTATGGAAGAGCACTTGAGTTTTTCTGCTTTTCTGTCCATAATCATATGGTTGAAGAACGTAAAGAAATAAGAATAACGAATTTTTAGCCGAAAATTGCTGGACTTATGAAGCAAGGGACTAACGTCAAGTGGTAGCAAAAATCAAACGTGAAGTGGATTATGCTGACCTTTACAGATGCAGAAAATATCGAATGCTGTTTCGAATTTTAAGTTGTTAAAAAAGAAATGAAAATTTTTTATTAAAAATTGTGGAAAGTGAACGTAGGATTAACCCTATTGTTATAAGATGGATTAAGGCTATGATTGGATCTACAGCTACAAATCCAAGAAATGGAGGTGCCGAAATCCGGGATAGGGTAGTCAAGGATTGCCCGAAGGGTGGAGTTTTGTTACCTCTTTTGTGGAACATCACCGTTGACGACCTTCTTTAAAAATTGGACGAAATAGTCGTCCATACTATTGCGTATGTCTACGGTCTGGTAGTTATGGTTGGAGGTAAGTTCATCGGGGCCATTCAAGGTTGCATGAGACAGACTCGCATGGTAACTGAGGCATGATGCAATGAACAGGGGCTAACTATAAATGATAGCAAATCTGACACTATGCTCCTTACTCAAAAGGGGAAGGGTACAGAGGTTGAATCTTTAATGATTTTCGGGCCGGAAATCAATGTGTCCAGGAAGGTAAATTATCTAGGGGTTACTCTGGAGATAAACTTAACTGGAATTAACACATCGAAGATATGGATAGCAAAAAGAATCTTGCATCAATGCAATGATGTTGAGACCAATAATAACATGTGCATCTGTAGCCAAAGACCTCTCAATTAACAATTAAGCCTAAGTTGGATGGGATTCCAAGGATTGCCTCTATGTGGTGCAATGCGCGCGGCACACGCGACGAAATACTAGGATTGCTAATGTTTGACTTAATCATTACCTCAACGGTCGCAATGTCAACTTTGCATATGAAAGGCTATGCTATATAGCATAACATCGGGCATAAGGGTAGTCTGGATGTAGTCAGAAAAAAGGTTAGAAAGTCTCAGATGCCGATAGAACGCATGAGTAGAAGAAAAGAAATTGAAAGACTGCATCGGACACTCATCGGGAAAGGTGTCATACACAACGACATCAGCATTACTGTTGGTTCTCTTATGGACGGCAAATAAGGAGCAGGTGTATAGTCCGCTAAGCTTAACTTGTCTTGCACTCTGCGTCTTGAATTGCTTGGGTTGCTGCAATCGTTGGATTATCTGCTGGAAAGTCGGGTGAATAGAAGAAAGGTTCTTATTGAACTTGACAATGCATTCATGAGGCAAGTGAACGTATATACCAATCTAGTGTAATGTGTTCTGTAATGTGTTCTAAAACTACACAGATGTGCCTCGTTGAATGAAGTATCGTTCATGTGGGTTAAAGTATACATAGGCATAGCCGAAAATGAAGCAGCGGACGAACTAGAAAAAAGGGGATCTGCTAAGAATATCTGTAGCCAAAATCCACAGTTTCATAGGGGAATGGCCTAGTTCGAGCAAAAGTCCTACAAGACCTTAATTAAACCTGAAAAGGTAGAAGGAGGATATCATATCATACACGCTTGAATGGTGCGCAAAGAGATAGATAGGGGCACATTAAGCTGAATTACTGCGGTAGTAAATGGTCATGGAAAGTTGAAGTATCATCTGGCCAAGATGATAATCTAAGAAGATGTTACCTACAGACTGTGCCTAAAAGAGGTTGAGATGGCAGCGCATATTGTATGTGAACGTCCAACACTAGCTAGCGTAAGGCCTAGGATTACGGACAGGCACTTGCGAATTGTGAATGCCATGACATACCTAAGCCTTAGATACATTCTAGCAATTGCAAGAGAAATTAGGCCGACAGTTACTAGTCGACAATCTGATATCACTAGAGTCAAGAGTTTAGATTAGTTGATTCTTGATTTGATATTCCGACAGGGTGTTTTGATGTAGAATTTTGGAACGAATTTCCGTCATCCCTTGTCAAGTTTGGTTTGGACACAAACTGGTTTCGGCTATGTGCCATCTTCAGTGTCATTTTTCGTTCTCTAGGGTTAACACGAGACTCAATTAAAGTAAGTTATTTATAAATTACAAATCATTTCGAGGAACGAAAGTAAGCAGCCTGCTTCGATATCAACCCTACATTAATGTAATAATATATACATATGCATTTCTTAGCAGTCAGCAGTTTTGATTTCTTGAATAGTTTCAAGTTTTCCTCCCGCGTACTTTTTAGCACAAAAGCTCTTACTAGGAGTAGGTTTTGCGAAGTACTCTTTTAACGGTTTCTATGATAGAAGTCAACGAACGCACCTATTTTCGAAAACGAAAATAAAAAGTTAAATGTATGCAAAATTGGTAGTTAATAGGTTCACTGTGCAGAGTAAAGGCTACAGTTTTTTTGATTCTTGATTTGCTATTCCGACAGAGTGTTTTGATGGAGATTTTTTGTCAAGTTGGTTTGGAGACCGTATTAACTATTTTTCAATTAGTAAACAAAATTATTACATTTGTTTTAATAAACTCATCCACAAACTTGAAAATTCTCACGACGAAATGATAATAAATTGAGTCCTTTTTTCAAGTAAAAGAAAAAAAAAATTCAAAGTTTTTAGGACTTCAAATCTTTAAGATTCTGAAGTTTATGACCAGCGTACAAGCATTTATTAAATGTACAAAAGCAACAAATGTTGTTCTCTCACACTTGTTGTTGTTGTTTTTGGCGGTGGCAGTTTGTTTGTTAAGTTTTCAGTTTCAACTTTTTGTCGTTTTATTTTATTTGTTTATTTTTCTCTTTTTACTGGAACGATTTTTGTAAATTATCAAAAAACGACATTTGTTATTTTTACATTATTCAACGTGCTTGGAGCTTAACGATCAGTACGATGATCATCAAGATGATGCTGGTGTGGTAAAGGCAATAATAACGTTGGTGGTTGGGTTGCATTTAAACAATTTTATACACATACATACTCGTACATATGTATGTATGTGCATACATATGTTACATATTGGCAGCTGCTGCTTGTTTAACAAACATTTCGCAAGTAAAAGCTGCAAAATACTCCTAAAATAATAAAAATGAAGATGCTCCCAACATAATTATGTCCATTCATTGTTTTTGTACGCGAAAAAGCAGAACACAATGATGACGATAACGCAACAGACACATTCACATACACATTTAAATGTGTGCCTGCATGTGTGTAAGCATGTGTAACTGGCTGTGTTTGTGTGTTATAAAGAAAACGGATGTGAAGGAGTCTTTTATTTAATGTTTTGTCGTTATTTTCCGTTGTTATTGTTGTTGTTGCTGCTCGGCTCTTGTTGCGGCTGGCTGCTGTGTCTGTCTCACCGTATTTTGTGGAGCATTTACGTTTTTTTTTTATTCCTTTTTCTTCAGCCTTGTTTGTATAATTTTTACAGCCTTCCAAAAAATATAAAAAAGCAAAATCCCAAAAAAAAAATGCCCATCATGCAACTGTCTTTTTTAATACAGAATTGAGAAATACAATTTAATTTGAGTTTATGTAGAACAAAGGTACTTTATACTGGAAGAAAGTACTTTCTGCAAACTTATTGCAAATAAAAGTGCCTTACTATTGAGCCGATATGTAGAGAGGGATGCTATAATTCTATTAGGCGACTTTTAGAAAATACTGCAGTAATTTCAGACTAATTAATGAAGACTGTCAGCCTTTTTTCTCATCACGGAGTCTGCTGCAATTGCTAGGATTAGCTTAGGCCCACCATGGCATGTAACAAGTGTCTTCTCGTGGCCCTAAACCTTTTGCTAGCTCGTGCTGGACATTCACGCACAATATGCGCTTCCGTCTCAGCCTCTTCTCCAGGAGTATCTTTGGAGACTGGCACGGCCATCTCTTGTGAGGTTTTCTTGGCCATCTTTTCAGAATTCCCCCATTGGCGAATAAACACTGGAGTTTCTACAGAGATTAACCTCGCCACCTCTTAAGAGGCTTCATTGCCCATCCCTTACGGCCCAACACCTTAGAAGTGCCTTCCACGATTGACCTGTCCATCCCTTGCCAGGCATTTTTTCTATCTCTTCCGGATTCCTCCCTTGCCCAATTACAAGGCTTCCTAATTTTTCCCTATAATGGAGAAAAATACTTTCATCCACACAGAGCTCCATATGAACAGACAAGTCTGTATTGAAATTGGAGATCAGCTGGTATCCAGAGTTCGCATGCTAGAGACCAAGCTCCTTCTTGGTCAGGCATCTCTGGCGTATGCTATTCTACCGGTGATTATGGATTTTTTATGAGAAAGTGTTAACTTCTCTCCGCTCGACTTATTTAGCCAGCCACCACGAGGAGGTATAAATCAGAACTTGACAGTGCAGTCAGTTACGATAAGACATGTCTTTGCGCCTTCCAGCTGATGGCTGGCTGGCTTCAGGATGTTGATGCGCAAGTAGTATCCCGCAGCTGAATGTCATATGGCCATATGGGCTTTCTAATGGATTTAAATAAAAGCACTTTATGTTCCAAAGGCAGGGTTGTGTTTGGATATATTAGGCATTATAATTACTTTGTTTTAAGTTGTATGCCCGGAATTTTGCCTTAAATAGGCAGAACCAAGTCTATCTAGGTGGATACCCAAATATTTAACGACGGTTTTCTCTAGAACAGGGAAAAACGTTACATGAGCACATTTTAATTATTTACCTTTTTTATTCTGCACTTTTTAACGAGTCCTCTAGCTCCTTAATGTAAGACCGTAGTTGTTCAGATGCAACCTGCGGAACTTCGTTAACACTTATAAATGCAGTGTCATCTACAAACGTCTTTGGGCTGGTTGGAACAACCACTGCATAGATGATATATAATAGCGCCCTTAGTATAGAACTTTGAAGGACTTTAATTTGGAAGTTTTTAGAAAAAACAATTTTTGCTTATTTTCAAATGACGATCTAATATGACAATGCTATGGTCTTGCTCAATACTACTATACCTTGCTCGTAAACCGAACTGCTGGTCCTTAAAGTGTGTGTTAAGGACCAGCAGTTAATTTATTACAATTATTGACTTTGTGTAATTGAAAAGTCGATCACACAACACAAAGTTTTGACAAAAAAAACCTTTAAGGCAAATATTTGTTGAAGATAATCTCTGATGAGTCGCCACATGCTTTACTTTGGGTTCCTTGTCATCATATAGTACGCAGCCACTCATTTTAAATGAGCTCCATGACGTCAGATGTGGTTCAGAAACCAATATTAGACACGTTTTCGTTTTTAGTGGCTGGCAAACGATCTATTTAGTTACATAATTTATAATTTTGGTACTTTTCACTAGACATTTTTCAAAAATGTCCGTATGCCCAAAAAGTTTGCTCTACTTTTGCGTTAATCCGATAAAAATAAAATGCAAACATGAAAAACTAAATTCGTACGAAATACATAAATTTTGCGACAGGTGTGTTTTTCAGCAGTGTATTTTTGTGTCTTATTTTTCGTACTTTTGGTCCTCCAACCCAAAAAAAACATTTTTTATTCCAATAAAAATACGTACCACAAATTATTTGTAAAATCTGAAAACTTCTTTCTTTAGTTAATCCACCAAAAATCGAAACAATAAAATCGAAGCTCCCACGAATTTTTTTTTCGCATCCACTCACTGATTGGTCGTCGTATTCGATTGTTGTACAAAAGATTGTCAAAATTGTAGAAGTTGTTGTAGCATCTTGCAGATTTTCTCTTGTTGCTTTAATTTAAGGAAACTGTTGTTGTTATAGAAATAAATATTAGTGGCAGTAGTGGTAACATATGTTGCAATATTTACTTTACAGGAAGTTACAATCAGGGTTTTTAAACGGAAATTAATGTGCAAATATAATGACGATTTCCACAAACTGTTACATTTATTTGTCTACGCATTTTTACAATATTGGTAAATTTGATTTTCGTTGCTGTTGTAAATTCGTTATATAGACTTTAAAGAAACATCTGTTAGTTGAACTCATTTATTATTCAAGGATAATTAAGGTTTTACTATGGTTACCTTACAACTCACAATGGTTGTTGGATTGTTAATCGTTATTTGAACCTGATCTGTATGTAGCCAGCTCTCTCTCTCTCTCTGTAAATCTTAGTTTATCCGTGGCCCTCAGCTGACAGGCACAAAGGTATGGCTTGCCGTAACTGAGCGCACTGTCAGAAAATCTGACTTATAACTTCTCGCGGTGCCGGCGGGTAGCAGGTTTCTGTCTCTGCAAGGAGTATGGCTAAACAATCTCTTATAAAAATCCCTAATTCACGTTGGAATAGTATACGCCAGGGATGCGTGGTCAATAGGATGTTTGGTCTCTAGTATGCGAACTCACGCTAACAATCGATCTCAAGTTTTAATACAGACTCACCATAGCATGTGGAGCTCTGTGTGGGTGGGCATTTTTTCTCCATTACTTGGGAGAATTACATGAATTCTCTTCGGTTTTAATTGGCCAAGAGAGGAATTCGGAATAGATGCACCATAATACCTCGCGGGGGTGGAGAGGTCGAGGTGCTGTACCGTGAGATGGTACAGCACAAGGAAGCTCCGCAAGAGGTGGAGCGGTTAATCTCTGTAGGAACTTCGGTGTTTCTTGTCCAACAGCGGAATTTTGAAGAGATGTACTCGAAACCTCGCAAGAGGTGGACGGGTCAGTCTCCAAAGATATTTTTGAGGAAGAGACTGAGAAGTTAGCGCACATTGTGTGTGAATGTCCAATACTGACCAGCGTAAGGCTTAGGATCCCACGGGCAGAGACTTATTAAATGTGAATGCCATGGCGGACGTAAGCCTTTAGAAAAATGCTAGCAATTACAAGAGAATCCATGATGAGGAAGAATGCCGACAATTATCAGTCAACAGTCTGAAATTACTACAGTCAAGAGTAAAGACTAGTGTTAACATGATTTTTAAATTATAAATCGGTTGCCTGCAATCGATTCGTGGAAGGATTGGACCCATAAAGTAAGCGGTATGCTTCGATATCCCTCTACATTAATATATAGATTTTTATCTAAGTTGCGGAATTCGGAATTAATTTCGAAATTTCGATTATACTGCAATAACACAAGTTTCAGTTTAACTTTTAGACTGCACCAAAGGAGAGTTGTCTCTTGTGTTAGTTGGGAAACCGAACTCGGGGTTTTCAAATTGATTCTAGTTTCCGAGATAAACCGCTTTATTAAATAGGAATCATAACATAACTAGAGAACGGTTTGTCCTATTCAGTAAAAAAAACCCCAAATTCTTTAAGCCGTGCCTGCATTGTTTTTTAATCTGTCTTTTAGGTTCAGAGATATTTTTTATACAAATTTTTCTTTGCCAAGTATCAATTTATGCGTGAGCCGGTAGCAGGTAAATCTCTTGAATAACCCTTTACATTTTATATATTTAAGGATTTTGTGATATACAATGTCTTATTCAGATTTCCAATTCCAAAAACTCTTTCACTTTAACTAAGTGAAAATAATATTTCATCACACGAAATTCATAATCAGTATTACTTGACAATCTTGTCCATAGCAGCTGTAACGTAAATAATCTTACAAAAAACTGATCAACGAAATTCATGAAACCTAAATCGCCCAACACCTGTTGTTTATTACAAACACTATTTAAAACGATACTGAAAATTCTTTTAAATGTTTCCCAACAACAATTGGTTGTAACAGAAATGTATTACAGGACTACGTATGTACATCAGGATAAAAAGAATGGTAGTACGAATGATGATAAAGGAAGTTCAGTGGTAAAACACTTACACAAACAATGACTTTCTGGGTAGAAGTAGTAGTGATACGAGTATTGTAATTTTGTGTACGAAACACCTCCTGCTACTTGTTGAATGGATACTAATAGTTTTCTGGAGAAATTGGGATGGGATGTGAGTATGTAAATATATTGACAGATTAAATTTATGGAATAGAAAGTAACTAAATTATTTTAAGTTACACCTGTGCAGTATATTATTGTTTCGGAAAAAAATTATTTTAAAAGAGATTTGATGGCCTAAAATGCATTTAAAATTTTTAAAACCCTCAAAATACGAATTTTAAAGGAGAAGGATTCTTTACTATTTTTCAATTTGTTCAGAATTTTTTAATAAAAACTTAATGATCTTATGCAAGTTATAGATAAGTTCTTCATTAATTTACTGATCATCGGCGACATTTCACAAACTCTCAATGATCTTGGACACGAAGTTCATGGCTTTGCGGACGATTAGGTTGTTATGATCAGAGGTAAGTTTGGCTATGTAATAACCGATCGAATGCAACTAGGTCTTGATATTACGCATGACTGATGTGGTAGCCTTCACCTAATCTTAGGGCTACCCGACTTAACAATATCTAAGGATATAAAATATCTGGTAGTAGTTCTAGATAAAACTCTTACTTGGAAAAATCACTAATTAGACATAACAAATAAAGCCTTAAGAGCAACTTATGCGTGTCAAAGTCTGTATGATAAAACATGGCGCCTACGACCGAAAATGGTATCAATGATCACCTATGCAAAGGTAGAACAATTACAGGCTCAGATGATATTCAATAAGATATATCGGATAGCCTGCTTAAGAACGTGTCCCACATCAGCCTTAGGAATGATCACTGAACATTGTGAAGGCAATTATACTAGGCATACAAAGATCTGGACGTCGTCTCGAAACTCTCCCTGTCTCGCTTTCTTCGATGGAACACTAAACTTATCGCAGCACTTTAAAATGATGATCAACTCAGCTCGGGAAAATAATGAGTTAATAGTAGAACGGGACTCACAGTTAAGGTACACGGATGGCTCCAAGACGAAAGTTGGCAGTGCTAGGGCGGTAATTGTAGGGCCACGCTATAGAGCTCTATGTTGGAGAATGTCTATGTAGGGGCACTAGTGGTACCAAAATATACTTACATTCTCTCGGACAGTCAGCCAGCTTTAAAATCATTATCCATCTACTGATTTCAATCAAAGTTCATCAGGGAGGGCTTTAGACTTCTAGATACCCTAGTAGTGAGGATCTAACGTGGGGACATCAGAGGCCTACGGGCAATGAAATAGCAGACTATCAGACCAAAAAGGGCGCCGACACTCCTTTCATAGGTCCACAATCCTTCTGTGCGGTAAACAATAGTTTCACAAATAATTTAATACCTGAAGAGACCAACTAGGTCCACTCGATTACTAGAGAGTCCAAGCAGTCAAGACTCAAAGATCTCGAAAGTGTTAAGGTAGAAGCCATACTAAATCTCAGCAAGAATGATATTAAACTCTATACTGAACTTTATTGAAGGGGTATAAGCTAGTCACTATGCGCTTTACGCTGGTTAAGCCAGCTCATTAGGACACCTTTACCCAACTGAACTGTTAAGAAAACACACCAGACTTTTCTATCACTTGAATAAATAAGCTGGAATGTTAATTCTGCAGACTCTGTCAAAAGGAACAGGAAGTGTCAAAATATGTTAACCGTCCGCTGACGAGCACAAAGGTCTTGCTTGCCGTATTATTCTGCCAGGAGTCTGACTAAATAAGTCAAGCGAAGAGAAGTTATCATTCTTTTCTCCAGAAGTTAACACTTCATTACTCGTGACAACTATATGAATTCTCTGATTGAACTCCGGTCTTAACTGGGGAAGGGAGAAATCCGAACGAGATGGAGAAGAATGCCTCGCAATCGGGTAAATCTCTAAAGGTACTCCTAAGGCGTTGCACCATTCGAATCTGATAGGGATGTGTAATGAAGCCTCGCTAGAGTTAAAGAGGTTGATCTCTGTAAGAACTTCGGTGTTTATCCGGCAAATAAGGAATTCTGAAGAGGTGAACAAGAAAACCTCTCAAGAGCTGAACGGGTCAGTCTACAAAGAAACTGCTGAGGAAGAAGCTGAGACGGTAGCGCACATTATAAGCGAATGTCCAGCACTAGCCAGTATAAGACTTAGGATCACGGGCAGACACTTGTTAAATGTGAATGCCATAGTAGACTTAAGCCTTAGACAAATACTAGTAATTACAAAAGACTCCGTGATGAGGAAGAAGGTCGACAGTCTGAAAGTGTTAGCACGAGACTTAATTGAATAAAGAGTAAAAAAGGGGGCCGTAAAGAGAACCATAAAGTAAGCGATCTACAGTGGCAACACATAGATTTAGCTACTCGTATGTTAATTGAATTTGTAATTAGATTTGCTGAAAAAATTCCAAGTTAAAAAAAATTAAACTAAATGATTTTTTTCAGTATAAGTATCACCCTAATATATTTTAATTGTTTGCACAAAATAATATTTACTGACTTGACTGTGCGTGTTAATTATCTTATTTGTCTGCCTTTTGGTCTTGCAGCCCCTAACCTCACTGTCCATTCATTGTTTTCCCAACATCTATCCCTTCAGCCCGTGTGTCTGTCTATACGTTTCATTATTTATTTGTTAATTTAACTCATTTTAACCTGTGTGCGGTTTTTATGTATCACAACATTTACAAAAATGATGTTGCAGTTTTTTTTTTTTTTTTTGCGAAAAATGAGTTTGAAATGACAGCTCGACAGCAGGTTTTTGAAAATAAATGTTTCATCAACTGTACGAAAATAGTTACAAAAACAAGATAACAGTACCAGCACTTTGTCGAAAAGCCTTTAAGGCACGAGTTATACTTTAAAAACGAGTACGAATGTATTGTGCTACGTTTATGTTCCTCAAGAATAATTGTATGTAGCGAACCAAGACAAGAGGTTAGATATGCACAGTGGGAGGCACGAAAGTAGCACATGGCGGAATTTTAAAGCAACCCTTTAATGAATTCCAAACTAAATATTAATTCGACTAACGCTAAAAATAACTTGAGAAGCAGTTGAGAATTCAGAATTTTGTATGTTGATGGTCGCTGGCCATAGACGGGTATGAATGTGTCAAGCGAATGCTTAATAATAACTCTGCTCCTTCCTATAAAGTATAAAAGTTCCAATCCAAAGGGAAAACACTGGCGCAAGAAGAAAAATAAAATTTTTATAGAACTGAAAGGAAGCTACAAAACTGTTCTTTTTCTCAAAATGGAAACAGACCCACTTTAAAAAATAATTTAAGAATTTCCCTAATTTAGGGAAATCCTTATTTCTTAAGAGAAAATCAAACACAATTTATTAAATACTTTCAAAGTATCTTTAACTCTCCTCCATAAGGTGGACAACTATTTTGTTAGTTGCGTTCAGAAACTCTTTGGTATCATTCTTGTTTTATGCCCGATCCTCACACATATTCGCTAGCGGGACAAATAGAAAAGAAGCAAAAAAATCCCAGAAATTTATCATAATGAAAAAATTATCCCCGTTTTCGCGTTGTTCTTCTAAATTCTTCTATATTGGCGTTGTGGTAATTTTTTATAGGTAGCCTCTTTTGTAAGGCGGATTATGGGAATGAGGGAATTTTTCATTTCCAATTTCGTTGCTTCCAAACCATTTTTAAATCTTTGAAGTGTTTTGAAACTGTTTGTTGAGTCCTAATGCTCGTGTCAAATCTCTGACTTATTCGGCTATGATAATTGAATGAAACATTGAAATAAATTTATTTTCACGTTACATACATACTGTAAGTAATTGTAAACCGTATTGATAATACTAGTAAAAGTGATGTTCATTCACTTTTTTAAAAACACCAATAGAGTCGCATTATATGATTCAACTCTCAGTTGGTTTATGTTAGAATAGGTATAAGTAGTCCAAGCTGAGTAATATTGAAGGCCGTTTCATACGCGACAAGAACTCACAACTCAAGTCTCGGAAATGATATTTTCGTAATTAATTAGCCGACTGATTTTACGGTAGTAAAAAATAGGTTTAATGTTTTAGGCAATACTGCGACCTCATTGGGGTATTGCCGATACATTTTCAAAACGGCTCCGGCTGACTGATTTCATAGCCGTTTTTGGTTAACAACTGTTCCTACAGCGGCTTCGGCTTGACTGTCTTGTCTGTTACGTAGACCATTTTAATATTGTAGTATTATAAAAATACAATTTAAGTTATTTTATATCAAGATACCCAAAATTATGCAGCACCGATCCTGAATCCACATTAATTAACCGAACCTAAATACACAAACCAGTGCGATAGGCTGATTCGTATTACGCGAATCAGTTATCACCAGAACACGAATCCGAACCTGTAACAGTCGATATCAGTCCAACGATTCTCAGTTAACGTAGCTTTTCTGTCGTCACATATTTCAACTTCTTTGTTTTCGAATTAAATACAGAAAGCGTAAATAAAAGTACTCTTCTTATTTGCTTTGTAAAATAAAACCTTGGGTACGACTGAACTGCCACAGCCGATGCAAAATCACGTTGCACGTTTTTAAGTTATTAAAACCCTTTACGTTACATTACTTCGGTAGTAGCAAACTCTATAAATATTTGAAATCATTCAAAGATCTTCAGTCGTAGATCTCGTCATATTAAAGAATTAAAATAAAATATCCGGCCACTGAAGCTAATCCGTTAAGGAAAAGAGTATAGACCCTCTAATGGAAATAAAACACAGATAAATGGCGTTAGTTGTCTTGAGTTTGATAATATATTGCAATTTTTATTTGAATATGATTGCCGGCATATAGCCACCTCGGCTGGCTCGAAGGAAGTCCGACAATCGGAAGTCCTTTCAATAAATCAATAAATCAATTGTGGCATATTGCACCGTCTTATTGAAACCACAGCTCCTTCACATAAAAGACACACAAATGTGGTACAAAAAAGTCCCCATTCATGGCCCTGTAACGTTCTGGCCGGCATTGTGTTTGAAAGAATAACTTTACCGGCCAATCACCCTTATTCTATTTGACGTCGTTGACACTACACGGCACCGTTTTATGTCGGCGGCTTTAAATCGGTATTTCCTTTATCGACGTCGATATTTATCGATGACTATTTATTATTTGGTATTTTGAAAATGCGACGTTGTTATTGTGTTGTGCCGGCGCTGATTTTGTCACAGCGCTTTTTGTAAACGAACTTATTTCACAGAACGATTATAAATAGAAAAAACTAGAGTTCTAATCACTTCCAAAAATCCTTCCCTGGCAAGAGGCCTTCAAAGAGGATTTACTCCAAAAAATTTTAAAGGACACCTGGATAGTATTTCTAAATGCCTTTGGTTCTCAAAAATGCACTCCAGATGGATGGCCCCAGGTTAAAGTCATTTTCAACACTCACCTTGTGAGAGTCCTGGTATAAAAACTTCAGCGCTAACTTTAACTTCACGAGCTTCGCCATTAGTGTGGACTCCACTTTTGAAATTTGCGGATATCAATTGTAGCACATGGCTCAACACTGACTTATTTAATTTGAAATCAGTTTTAAAACTTCCAAACAGAAAATAAACTTCCAAAGAAAGTAAACCAGCTGACTTAAGTATTAGATATGTGCGTTTTATTTTACTCAGAATATCGATAAACCGTCGACGTCGTCATGGAACTGTTAGGGAATACCAAGTAATGTCGACTCAAAAGTCACGACGATGTTGCTGACGCCAAATAGAATTGGGGCAAATAAATCAGTGATTTTCTGTAGATGTCATGGTTTTTCGGTAATGGCTTGTGGATTATCTTCGCCCCGGGTTCGACAGTTTTGCTTATTGGCATCTCCATCAATCAAAAATAAGCTTCATCGCCGAACAAAAATTTCTTGTAAAAAATGGACGAAGAGCGCTATGAGTTTCTCAGACTGAATCATGTTTTTCTTCAGGTTGTTCAGGTGTCCGTCTATGTCTATGTTATGTTAAAATCGCCAAACAAATTGAACAAGAAACAAGTAACAGCTGTAAAAATGGCGCACATATTAAACAGTATTGCCAACTTCGCTCTATAGCTCTCAAAATAACATTCGTTATATTTGTGCTATACGCATGCTCTCTGCTGTATAATCTTCTACACATTTTCAAATCTTGCACACTTGTCTCTTTGTTTATAAACGCAATTATACGTTGCTGTTCCCTAGTTGTGGCTGCAACTCTTCTTGTATACAGGTATTTAAAGCATAATTGTTATCCTGACGAGTGCCTGTGCTCGCACAGTTATCCTGTCGTAAAAACTAATAAAATAGCAGATTCTCTATATGTTAACAACCTGCTGTTGCGCTCGTCTACCAACAAGAAAACATATCTAAGGCACATATGTAGCTGTCTGTATCCTTGGCAAGAAGCAGCCGGTTCAAAAATCATTTACAAGCTGTTTCTCTCTCAATATCATTCGGGTTAAAATATACAACCACTTCGTATGTGGCTGAATGGCTGGCTTGCTGGCTGGCTGACTAGTTTATACATGCCATGATGCCGGAGACACATTTTTAATGTAAAATATCACCTGCCTGAAATTTATTTTCTTTAGCACAGGTTAATTTCTTTACTGGTGCTGGAGAGCAACAGTTTTTCTTTAATCATCATTGTTAATGATTGTTGTAAGCGTTTGTACGATTGTTTCATAAATGCCGACAGTGTGTTAAGGTGTATCTTAGTGTGTGTGTGTGCGTTAAAGACTTGCAACATATGTATGCTAAATAACCCCTTTTTGAATTTTTATAAGGAATACAAACAGAAAGGACCTGCTATATTTCGTGTGTGTTTTATTATTTTTTTTCGTTCAGATCAATTGGCAACTTGGCCTTTAATTACTCTGGCTGTTGACTCGTGCTGCATGTTTTAGTTGTGGTACTTAAACATACAACATCGTACGTATGTACATATATAAGTATGAACATTTGCCACAAGCTGCATCATTTTTTCTTTCAACTTCAATTTGTTTAAATAAAAAAAGGATTATTTTATTGCAGGTTGTATGAATTGACATAATGCAACTTTTTCTTTTTTGGTTTTAAATTAAAATAAACAACAAACATTTCTATTACTGATGTAAAACAATTTGATAAACTTGGTTTGCATTGTCGACTATTTTTGGCCCCATCTGGCGAATGTTTCGACCTAAATTTGCTTAAAGATTCTGCGGCGAACTTCCGTGGGTTTGCTGAACTGCAAAAGCTATCAAGTTTAAAATGGACTTCATTGCTTAAGGCCATAAAGCACTATGAGATTTAGTCATCAGATCTGTCCAAAAATCCATGTGTACTTACGCGCCTTTTACACCATTAGATCGAGTAAAACGACGTGTCAAAAATTCACGTGAAATGAGAAAGGATTGCAGTGTGAAAGGAATATGTAATCAGACTGTAAAAAAAATACCGATGGAAATTATTTTTAGAAAAATTTCTAAGCGCCCAGACCTTTAATTTTATTAGGGTCGCAGAAGCAACTAAAGTAGATACCAGAAACAGCTGTTAAACTAATAAACTAATGATAATAAATAAAATAGACTGGTTCGCCGCCGAGAAGCACGGCACGAAAAGAGTGCTGAGCTTATCGGTTATCAATGTATTTTGTTTACTCTAGTGCTGGAAATGTGTCGACTTTTTTGCCACTTAATTTTACTACTTTTAAAAAACCGATCAAAAACTTGAGCTACCCTTACGAAATTCCTCATCCATCCCCAGCGAAAGTATCGTTTCGGTTTCTTTCCATACTACTTGCTCGAAGTAAAGCTGGGTATGCACATGTGATTTGCTCGTATGCCATTTCTCCACAACCTGCGGCAAATCAACAAAGCGGATAAGGCAATTAAGGGGGTTAATTTAGTTTTAGAGTTCACGTGTAAACGTCTATTTTATAAAATATGGAAATAACAACTCAAGAACATTATAGAAATTTCTTCTTTTAAAACTCCCATAAAGACATCGAGAAATTGTTTAGTTTGTCATTTTGCCGCTACGCACACTTTCAACGCTTCACATTTAACTAACATGAAAAAATATTAAAATGCTCCCGCGCAACGTCATAAAAATCAGGCACAAGAAATTAAAACATTTTAATTTCTTGTGATTTGCTCGTTGACTAGTCTTTGCACATTTAACACGACATCGAGCACGAGCAAATCACATGTATATGCCCAGCTGAAACAAACTCGTCTTTTACATTTCGTTTTAAACGTTAAATTATTAACGTTGATACACATTTTTTTCTTCGAAAAATTTTTTATATCTGTCAAAAGTATTCGGTACCCAGCGAATTGTCTTTCTCACAACAACATTATTTTTTTATGGCATTGAAAATGAAAATTTGAGGAGTATCACCCCTTTCGAGGTTGTCTTGTCCATCTCTTTAGAATTCCTCTGTTGGTCAGTAAACATCGGAGCTCCTACAGGGATTAACCCCTCCACTTCTTACGATCCGTCATTGTCCATCCCTATTGGAATCTCACGGTCCAACACCTTAGGAGTACCTTTAGTGATTACCGGACCACTTCGCAAGGTATTCTTATGATGTAGATTTTTGGAACGAATTTCCGTCATCCCTTGTCAAGTTTGTTAGCAAACAAACCGGCTTCGGCTATGTGCCATCTTCAGTGTCATTTTCGTTTCAGGACGAAAGCAAATTTCTATCAGCTCTTGTCAGAATGAAAAATGACACTGAAGATGGCACATAGTCGAAACCGTTAGTTTCCCTCCAAACCAAACTTGACGGAGTATCAAATCAAACTCTACTGGATTCATGTCTTCCATTGGCCATTTAAAACCGAAGTTCCTTCAGAGAATTCATATAAGTACCACGAGTAATGGAGAAAAAGATGTTCACATACACAGAGCTCTATATGAGGGCGTTAGTCCGTATTAAAACTGGTAATCAACTGGTATCCAGAGTTCGCATACTAGAGGCCAAGCACTCTTGGTAACGCCTCCCAGTCATATGCTGTTCCACCATGGATAAGGGATTTTTATAGGCAAGTGTTAACTTCCGTCGGGTTGACTTATTTAGTCAGACTCCTACCAGAGACGACAACCTGTTACCGGCCGCCACTGCGAGGAGGTGTAAGTCAGAACTTATGACGGTGCACTCGGTTATGGCAAACCATACCTTTGTGCCTGCCGGCTAACGACCATAGCATACGGTTATTTATAGAACAACATATCGGGCGAATGGCCACTACGGCTACGCTGACGCATACTCAGTCTTTTCCACGGCCATTTTGCAAAAATGTCTTTCGTTGATTCAGTAAAAAGAAATCTAATAGTGTTAAATCACACGATATAGACGGCCAATTTTGATAACCGAAATGAGAAAGTTCATGGCCAGGGTATGTCTCATGCAGTAATTGAATTGTTTCACGGGCTGTATGGCATGTGGCACCGTCTTGCCGAAATCCCATTTTGGACGCAATGTCAATATCATCCAATCTGGGCAGAACGAACTGTGTTATGATAGCGCGATATCGACCACTATTAACAGCTGAGATGCGGCCGATAAATGTTTATTATTATGTTTGAGATATTATTTAATAATAAAACCACACTGTTCTATCGCGTAAAGCTTTATTTTTAACTAAACCTAAACTGTCAGCTGTCAAAATGTTTGTTTAGGGTTGCCAACACTTTACCGCACAAATGCCGGCAAATTCAAATTTTGCCCTTTATTCATCTTTCTTCCAAAGCTTAGTTTGTGTGTAACTAAAAACAAATTTTCAAAAAATACTTAACAATAATTTCCACAAGATCGTTAAATTTCAAATACAATTTTGTGTGCCGCAAAAATTTTCCATTCATTCTTTTTGCTCGTAGAAGAATAAAAAAAAAATTTAATGTTGAAAAGTTTTAAGGCTGTCGTAGACTCACAAAAAGATTTGATACATTATATTGGGCCACTGATCCTTAAACAATAACTAAGGGCTGCATACACACTGTAAGGATCACTCATTAAAAAACGTGTTCAATCATGTTAACAGCAAAGCAAACCCCAAGGTGAACAATATGCCCTTTCGGTTTGTTTCATGGCAAACATAACATCCTTAAGAATAATCTACAAATGTGAAACGAAAATTTAACCACCACCTTTTCAAAATTGTAATCTTCGAAAGGTGTGAATATTTAGCAAATTTTCCACGGTTAGTTCGGGCAAAACAATTAAGGAAAAGCCAGCAACAGGAATCAAAACAAGAAAACTCGATATTTCTTCGTGTGCTGCATTTCTAAATAGAATAAAGAAATTAATTCAACGATTCACCGCTTAGGCTGCGAAACAAATTCTAAACATTCAATTTGTTACAGCAAATTTAAATTAAGGGAATTCTGTTTTGATTATTTTCTTTAGCAATTCATTACTCTTATACTGGTACGAGTATCTAAAAAAATGCAACGTTGGAGTTTAAAACATTTATAAAAGTTCAAATACCCTTCTCAAATTTCTTTTGTTGTTAAAAGTTCGAGGAATGAACTACACGCATACCTACAATGGAGTTAATTAACGAGGTTTTCTTTAATATTTCATTGAAGTTTTATTAGTATGAACGAATTGTCGAACTGATATTTGTATAATTGAGTTAATAATTTCTATTCAGACCTAAGTTTGTTGAATTCTTTCGGTTAAGAAGGAGTAGCTTTTAAATATATTAATACGACTAGGTGACCTCGTGAACTTAGCTTCACCTACAATTTATTTGATTACAACTTTTGCTCCAGACTCCTTAGTCCTAGAGGGAGACAGTTGTATAACACAATTCAAGCAAATAAGCTAAATTGATTCTGAAAAGTTATTGAGTGCTCCTAGATTGATGGAACTTGGCACAAATATGTATGTCTTATGGTCATAAGCTATTAAATCTTGATAAAAGAAAAATCGGACCAAGGGGAAAAAGTTCCCCTTAGCAGTACTAATGCCACCTCTAAAAAATTTAATATTTTTTAACAAATGCAACTTTTAACGTAAAAATTTAATTTGTTGGTCACATTAAAATTTTGTTTTTGTTATTGTTGACTTTCTAGGCGATTTTTCTACTGTGCGGTGTTTAACATTTTAGAATTGGATGAAATATCTTTTAAATGGTGAATTTAAAAATTTTAAGTATTTTAAATATTATGGTGAATTTCAAAGTTTTCGGCAAAATTTCGTTTTTGTAAAAATTGTTTTTTTTTTTAATTTTAAATAGTTGGTCCTGTTTTACTTTGTGATTTCAAGAATTTGTGGTGAATACTAAAATTGTTGGCGATGTTTTTTTTTTACTTTGCGATGCATTTGAAAAATTTTGGTAATGTTCGCTTAGTTATTTTAAATGAAAATTCGCTTTTTGTTCGCAAATTTTATTTTTATGTTGTTGGTAAATTTTTGATTTAGTTGTAAAAATTTAATTTTTTGTGATTTTTCGATATATGGCGAATTATAAAATATTGGCGATATTGTGGGAAATTTTTAAATTCCTTTTGCATTTTCGGTTTTAATTGAATATTTTTTGGATATTTCTTAAGTCATCAAATTTTTTGTAAAATTTATATATTTTATAATTTTTCTCTTTGAAAATCGATTTTTCAATATTGTGGTAAATTTTCATTTGATTAGGTACACATTTTTAAGTTAAAATTCGCTTTTTGTTTTTAGGTTTTCGGTTATATGACGAATTTTGAAATGAGGGTTTGATTTGAGTATGTTGTTGTCATTAAAATTTTGGCGATTCTTCAATTTTGGTATAAAAGTTTTAAAATTTGTTAAAAATTTTCGAAATTTTTTTAGTTTTCTGTCTATTTTAGTTACATATTTGGGAGAAATATTTTTTAGCTTTATATTTGAGTTTTCTCTAATATTTTTGTTTTTTAAATCGGTCCAGCCGTTTTTAACTTTTAACGGCAGTTAAATTCATTTTCTGTGCTGATAAGTATTGCATTAACACACGCTAATGATAAAAATTTAATTCGAGAAGTCTTCTGAATATTTTTCATATATTCGCTGTTGGGTGAGAACGAAGTTCACTCAAACTACAAATTGTTTTATTCTCATTAAAGTCTTATGACATGCAAAATTATGTGTTCAACAAGTTAAAAGCAAACTGCCCTAAAGCATATACATACATACATAAATATGTATTTAAAAAAAAAAGCTGAATTTATAATTGAAAATTAGAATAAAGGTCCTGATTTAGAAATAAGAATTATTATTCTTTGCTAAAAATTTCCACGATTTTTTTAAGTGAGCTCTTCTTCTTGGTTGGTTGATTTTTGATCGGTAAAAGCTTTCCTTTCGCGTCACCCAAATGCTAATGTTAACAGTAGACTAGCACTGTCAGGCGCTGATCCAGGGGAGTGAAAAGGCAAACTTTCCTCCCCAAAACCATTAAAAATTAACATTTTCCCATACGAAAAGTTTACAAAAATTGAAGGGTTGTTCGTTTTTGTTAATAGACAATCGTTAATATATGTATGTAAATACAAACATATGTACATATGTATGTTATGTTTTTATATACATATGTATGTATGTAAGTTTTAGTGATTTTGAAAGTGGGTTTAAAAGTTTGAAAATTAATTTTGCATACAAATGAACATTGATTTGAGTTCTTTTGTTGGGATGAAAAGTTACTTATGTTATTTTGTATTTTTTATAACAAATAAAAGAATTTATAAATATGTATGTGCTTTGAAGATTTTATGCAATACCTATGTATGTATGTACATATGTTAAAAATACGAAGCAGATTTGGAAGACTTTTCATTCCATTAATTCCATATTTTTGAAGATTTGACCTCCACAATTTCTTTCGGTTACTTATGGCTAAACTGAATTATTAGTTTTAAATTTTAATTTAGGCCGTTAAAAATAAACATTTTTTAAATCAAAAATTTTTAAATTCGTTCATTTTAAATATAGCCACCAGCACTTGATTTACTTAAAAGAAAAGGTTACAGAAAAAATAATAGGGGAGTTTCGACAGACACTAAATCGTTAGTGAACATACATACATATGTAGTTAGTTGAAGTCTTTGCTATAGCCTAGTTTTTACATTCAAAAATGATTTTTCTCTTACAATAAAAAAAATAATTTTTATATAGAAACAAAATCACTCACGCAAACTTTTTCTCTCTTGACAAATCAAACTCACTCAAAAAAAACCGTTCAACGAAAAGTAGTGGTATGAGTGAGAAAAAGATGGTAGATCAGGGATGGAAAATGAATACTTTTTTATATCAGTTTTCGCATCCATTATTCACTGACATAACGGTGCCTGCTCAATGACCTGGTGTTTTCTTATTTTATATGAATTTTGACATCCCACACTGAGCCGGAAATGCCTTGATAGTACCCGTAATTCCACCTGTTATCAGTTTGCCTTGGTCCTATCTTTAAGTATGTGTTATGTATGTAGGTGTATTATCTTCTGTCTCTAATGGTTTAACTGAACAAATGGCAGGGCGTTTTCGTAAAGCGTACACAATAAATTCTCCTTAATAATATAATACTATTCATACTTATTTCTGTCGAATCGTTATACGTATAACAAAATTTGTTTCATAAGTATGTACCTATAATTCTATTTTCCTTACTTTTTTCATATGATCATTTTTGTTTGTTTGCATGAGTACAATAATCTCAGGAACTCAACTTGCCATTCCTGACGTAAAGGCGAAGACAAAACAACAGAAATGTTGTGTTTTTGTTGTTGAAAATAAATCCAAGAAGGCCAAGCTCAAATTTTAAGAAAAAGGAATCACTTGTGTGTGCGCCTTCGAAGGCAATGGTTTAGTTCACGGCTAATTCTTTTTTTTGAAGAAAATTAATGACAAACTTTAAAATTAAAGTGAATTTCTTATTTTCCAAAAAATAAAAGGCTGTTGCCAAGTAAAAAATAATAACGGTATTTAAAAGTGCTACTGTGTTAAATACATATTGACTTGTAAAACAATTTGTGTTTTTAAATTCTAGAAAAACAACCGTTATATGGCTCCACTATTCATTTTAGTTATATTTTTAACTGCATAACAGATCGTAAACACTTCGCATAACAACGATTAAAAAAACAGAACTTTAAATGCACCGTTGCAAAATAAGAAAAACAAAACTAAAAAAGAAAACATGATCAGAGTGTGTTGTAAAATGTACAAAAATGAAGGAAAATAAAACTAAACTTGAAAATAGTGGGTGCGTCATTTTAATCATCTCTCTTCATTGTCATCATGATCTTGAACTAAAGTTTGAGTGTATAGGTATGTACATATGTATGCACATATAAATGTTTGTAATGCAATAACAGTTTTTAATGTTTTTTGAAGTGTACGAACAGTAAAAAAAATAAGAATAACGGCCAGGAAGTGTAGTTTTTTATGGTGCATTTTTTTTAAATATGTTTTAGTTTCTTGAGCTCTTATTTTTTTTTTTTTTTATTGGAGAACTAATCCTCATTTGTAAAGAACAGTTAGGGATTTATTTAAATATTTTCTTTAAGTAATTCAAATATTCAATTTACTTGTTATACAAAATACATGGAATAATTATAACTTAATTAAATAATATTTTAATTTGCAGACTTAAGCCTAAATGGATTTTTATTTCAAAGTTTGATTAAATTTTTTAGATTTTAATTTTTCTTGCCGTCTTGGTGATTAAATTTTAGTTTTTTCGTTTTACACCTATTTGTGGTTTCAAATTTCAATAGCAAAGCTCCTCCAAACGAAAAAGGTCGTAGAAAAACAAAGTAGGTACTTATGTAGTGCCAAAACCGGCGTGGCCCCAATAATTTGCTAGTGATTGACATCTAAACTTAGGATGAAAATTGCTGAGGCACCGTTATAAAAAATCGAAGTTTTATGTTAACATTACTAGTATCGTTATATGCGAGCTTCTACCGTTAAGATGATTATAAAACTGATTCTTGTAGTAAGAACGTTATAAATAAAAGCTGATACTTTTAATGTACATTAAATTTGTCAACATCGAGGTTGTAACCAGATGTGATTTGGATTAAAATGTATCGTTGCTTTCGTCTAAAATTATAAAAAAATATGTAGCCTATTTTTTTAATTTTGTTTTTTAAGTGACATTACGTTTTTTTTTTTTTTATTTGACGATTTGTGAATCAAATTTTATAATAATATAACGGTAAACTTACATTTTATCCCTTTGGCAGCTGCTACCGTCAAATTTTAGCCCTTCAGTCAGTCACACCGAAGAAAATCAATCGGCTTTCTTCTCTGGACTGTATGGTGGGCATTGTATATGAAAGTTATTTCCTTGGCGATTCCTAAATTTTTCTTATTAGTACAATAAATAGTAATAATAATGGGGGGTATTTTATTCATTCTTTTTAATCTCCTATTCTTAAATAAGGTTTGTTTATAAGTTCAGTGATTCTCAGCCACTGTGCTGCGGTGCTTTAGTATGGTGCGAAACTCTCAGCGTGTCGCCAATTTTTGAACTTTTCCTATTTAATAAAAATTGTAAGGATCAAATATTAAAAAAAAAAATGTATTATGTAATTCTTCGTGCATGCATCGTTTTTAATCAATCCATTAATAGACGTACTGCACTTTCTGTAGTATCTATATTAGACCCCTTTCAGACCAGCAAAGTTTTCTTAGCAAAGTCTTGAGTTTGTGGAGGAGAGAGGAAAAGAGAGCGGGGGTTGGTACAAAACTTGTACTCGCAAATTCCTTTTGTGTTTTTAGTTCGTAAACCGAATTAATATGGCTGCTCTTTATATTTGACAAATATACAAACAAAAGAAACAGACTTTGTCAAAGTAAAATTATCCTGTCTGAACACAAGACAAAGTTTAAAAGAGAATTCAAGAAACTTTGTCAAAGAAAACTTTGCTGGTCTGAATTATATTTAGAATTATCATAACTATTTTAACACACTTTATTTTAGGTAAGTAAGCGACTTTATAACATCACTTTGTGTGCCGTCAAAATTCAAAAATGAAATAGTTGTGGCGTTACAAAAAAATGTTAAGAATCACTGTGCTAGTGTGTATTTGCATATATTTTTGATGCGTTTGCATTAATTGTAATTATATTTTCTTATGAATTAGTGTTGCCACTGATAGCATAAAAAAATCGAATTTTTATTAAAAGTTCGCACAAAACTGTCATGGCATTACACAAACAAAATACGCAAAGAAAATAATAAATATGTAGGTATGTATGTATATGTATGTGCGCTCGTTTGTAAACCTTCGTCAAAAGCTGTGCTAAAAGTTCCAAAAGTATCCATGCAATCTCGATGAGAGGCAAAAAATTGTGCTGAAACTGAACGTGAACATCTATACGGTTTCTTTAAACAAAAGACCAGACCACCAACACATTTTCTTTATTTTCGAGAGACTCTCTCAATGTGCGAACATATTTCTGGCTAGTCAAGACGTAATGTTGAAGACATTTCACCAGAGTTGCATTGTGAATTTGATTCAATTTATGATGTAATTAAGTACTATTTGACCAATTTATTGTCTATAATAATATAAAAGCTGCCATATATATACAATACGATACGAATTTTTTTTGGTACTGCGCCTAGAAATGTCTGTTTTTTTATGTGTTTAAAAATCCAAAATTTTTTAAATTCTCAAAATTTGCGCCTCAAATTCCCGAGGTAGGTCCGAAACTATTGAACAGAATTATGCTGTTTCGTAATTCTAATGGAATATAAAAAAATGTTTTCGAGTTATAGTCATATATTGTCATGCAACTTCTTTCTCTTTGAAAATAAAGTCATATCTGGTAAGCAAGATGGCAATTCGGTTTTAGCCTCCCAGATGACATAGGCAACAGCTTTCAGTTATGGTGTACCGAAAATCGTGTCGCCATGTGTTGTTACTATCTTGATAATATTATACTATTTTATCTAATACATTTTAATGGTAGATACACACGAGGAATAATCAGAGAAAATGTAGATTTTTGGAACGAATTTTCGTCATTCCTTGTCAAGTTTGGTTTGTTGACTAACCGGTTTCGGCTATGTGCCATCTTCAGTGTCATTTTTTGTTCTGTCGAAAACCCCAGTCAAGAATCAGTCAGAGAAAACATTTGCATTTTCGAAAAAGGGCCACAAAAACAAAGAATTTCAAAAAATTGTGCTGTTAAGAAAAAAAAATAGGTGTAAAGGCTCTTACAAACAAAATTTGTTTTATTTCTGTATTTAAGTTAGCAGCAAAGCTTTTTTTTATTAAGTTGAATTAAAAATTCATTTCATTTATAGTTCTGAATGAAAATTATACTGAAAAGAATAGAATTGTTAAAACTTATGAATTTTAAATGAGTATTAATGGTTTTGAAAATGTTTTAATCGTACTTTGGATTCTCCTTTGTACTTCGTATTTTATTGCAATAGTTAATTCTTCTAATTTAAAAATGTATCGTAACATTCGAAATAATTTTCAACAAAAGTACTTTTTAGAAGCTATGGTTTTATATACAAGAGTAGAAGAAGTAGCACGAGCCTTTGTGTAACTTGTTAGCGTTTAAACAGTAGCATTGTTGAAATATAGCTCAGTACTAAACGCAATAATCTCATAAAGTACTACGAACTAGTTAAAATGATGCAAAATGGTACATTAAAAAAATCGGCAAAAAGTGTCATTGGCTTAAAAAAGGTCAAATTGAGTTCTGCAATGTCAATGCTATTTCATTTTAATGTTGTATCGTCTGTAGCTATGTTCCCAAATATGAGAATTTGTTTATATTTTGTGTTTCTAAATGTGTCCTTCGTCCGTATCGATGTTGTGTACTAACATCATTTGCTATTCGTGATATGTACACAGAACTGATGCTTCCTCAGTGGCTGTATGCAATGATAACTGGTTTCTAAAACATGTTTCCTATAATGTTCTATCGTGTGCGTGTAGCCGACGTATGTATATATTTTCAATTGAACTGCAAGCGATGAAAATTTATTCAATCATATTTGAAGTGATAAAGCTTGTAGCATTTTTTTTATTTCTAATGCTTTGACTCCTTTTGAAACATTTTTGTTGCATCTGGATATAATGCTACTCCTTCCAGCACATGAATCAATTAAAAAGATCTCGAAAATGCAATATGTGAATGAAAATAAAAAAAAAGAAGAGAATGGATGTTGCCTAGGAAAGCTTATTACACTATACAGAATACTCACAAAGTAAATATAAAATTAGTTTTTTAATAACAAAATTAAAAAAAAACTTTAAAATTTTGCTACTTTTTACTTTGTACTTTAAAAATTCCGATAATAAAAGAAAACAAGAAAATTTAGTAAAGGTTTGGAAAAATTAAAACGAAAACGGCAACACTAGTTTGGACATCCACACTTGAGTATTATGATGATCATTATGTTTGTTATATGTATTAAGAACATATAACAGAGTTTGTTTTTAAGTTTTCTTAAATAATTTCAAATCCTGCCTTGTCATCAGAAATTCATGTCTCTTTCACTCGTACATGCACATTTTTTTCCCATTTAATATTTTCAACCTGCAAAGCATATGGATGGTTAATTTTTGAGCCTTTGACTAAAAAGTAACGTTTTCGTCGCTTCTTAATGTAATTTGGAAAATTTTACAACAATAAATACCTTAGTTTCGAATTTTCTAATCTACTTTTTAGAATTCCTTTACGAACACTTTACAAGGAGGAAGTTGCAAAGAAGTTGATTTTTAGTTGCTTGAAACATTAAGCCATGCAACGAATTAAAGTAACGCACGCAATAAGTTGAATATTGATCTTTATTTATTTGTAGAAAATCGAAAAAGTGACTTAAGGTGATTTGCTTGTGCTCTCGACGTCATGTTTGATGCGTATTAGCAAGTCAACGAGCAAATGACAAGAAATTGACATATTTCACCGATTACTAAGAACACATTTAAAATGTTTGTGATTTGTGTTTACTGTCTATTACGTTGTGTGACAGATTTTATTCTGATTAAATCGTAGGACTATCTAGGAAATTGATTGATACAATTCAATTTGAAAATTATCACCATTTTCATCGTTTTAAACTAGATTTTCATAAAATGTTTACATATATCGTTTTTAAATGAATGCTTTTTATTTATTTTTTGTTTTAGCAGAAATAATTAATTTTCTTTTTGGCAGAAAGTAATTATTTCTTGATTTTTATTTTATTTTGCCAGATATAATTATTTTTTGAAATAATAAAAACTAATTATTATTTATTTTTTGGGATAAATGAAAATATTTATGATGTTTACTTTTCATTAGTTGTGGTCGCATGCAGTTCCATTTGTGCCTATTAACTAGCAATAGTATTTCAATATTATAATATCTTTAAACATTTAAAAGTGCTACCTCATCGAAAATAACGCAACCAATACTTTATTATCAGGTGCCGCTCGATGGGTTAAATTTTATAAAAATTATGATTAGCTGTCATATGATACCCATTTTGGTCCATTTCGTGCCGAAATACTCAAAATGGCGCAAAATTTTGGGGGTCCTTAACACCACAAAGTAGAGATTGCCGCCGGTTTTTATTACTTTTTCTACCCAAAATTTTTGCTTTTTATAATAGCTGCTGTCTTAAACTAGATTTGTTCCCGAAGGGAAATAATCAGGGTAGACAAAACAGGTCAACTCACCAGCGCAACTGAGTACTTTTTTTAACTTTTTGGATGTCAAATTCCATATTAAAAGAGGCCGGAAATACTTTGACTTCGCTTGTGAGTTTACTTGTTTGTTATCCAAGGAAATTGAGTTATAAATTTTTATTTTTTTTATTTTATTAGTATTAAAAATACTTTGAAAAATGTACTAAATAATTAGTTGTTATAATATATATAAAAAAAGTTCTACAAAATTTCATTAAATCGAACAAAATTTACAAATTTTTTTCTAAATAATTTACTATCTATTTCAGTTTTCATGTTATTCGGTAAGAATTAAATAATTGAAGCCCTTTGTAAAAAAGTGATCTCTGCATTTGAGTTGTTGTAACCCGCTGGATACGAAAATCTTCTGCATTTCTCAGTTGATTTGGTTGTACATCTCTAACATAGTTTATCTGTTCCTTTAGATACTCAGGCGATTCTCCTTCTTTCGTCTTTTTAATAAATATCAATGTATTAAATTTAAGTCTTTGTTCTTCATTCATCCATTTGAGGTCTTGTGTAGCATGTCGTTTATGTGTGTATATCTGTTGCAGTTTAGTATTGCTCTCATCGCTTTATTTTGAAGTTTTTGCATTCTTTCTACTTGTGATTTGTTACAGCGAGTAAAAATTATTGTGGAGCCATATTCAAAATGAGGTTTGATTATTGTGTTGTATATGGTTTATTGAGGTTGCTTTTGATATTCTGTACCTTATTCTTTTCAAAAGTTCAATTTTTTAACTCTATTATAAAGCCCAGGTACTTTATGTGTCCATCTTTTTCGATGTTTTCGTTATTTATTTTAAATGTTCCTTCTGAATTCATATTTATTTCAATTATTTTCGTTTTATTTTCATTAAGCTTTAGTTTGTTCATCTTTAACGAAATAATTATGTTATTTATATCATGGTTAATTTTTTCTCCACAACTGTCATCATCCCCTTCTGCAAAAATCAACGTGTCATCTGCATATAACACCATTTCACACTTTTCTAATAAATTGGTCTAGCCTACCTGTTATCAATTTCCCTTGCAAATAATATACCTATTTCTGCCAAAAATAATAAAATCAAATTAATTTTTATTTCCGTCAGAAATGTAAAAATCAATAAAAGTTAATTCTGCTAAAAAGAAAAATTTATCTGCAAAAAAAAAAATAGAAATCAAAAAATAATTATTTCTGCCTAAAAAATAACATTCGGGAAATAACAATTATGTTTTGATTTTAATGATTAAAAAAGTCATAATTAATTACGGTTCCTGACTAAAACTCATTATCTGATACATAATACGCGAATTCCGTCAAATCACAAAACTAAGTTGTTAAAAAAGTGATGAAACAATAATTCGTCACCTAAGAAGGGGCACTATTTATGCACGCCAGTAAGGCAACCATTAAAACGATGCGATTAATATTAAATAATCTAGAGGCTAGTTTGCTCCCCCTAATGCAGTTTTTTTTTCGATTTTTTTTATATTCCATTATTTTTAACATAATGTGACAATTTCGACAGAAAATGCTTGCAGGGTAATACTCAATCAAAACGAAACACACGCATATGTATGTATATATGTATGTGTGGATATGCCTATTCACCTTGCGCTATTATAAAGAGTGTTGAAGATGTTGATGGTGAAATTGTTGTTCCTTTTCAAACCAACCAATCATATCCATTAACTCGTGCTTGTCGTTTTATTGCAATAAAGTTAATTTTAATGATCAGAAATAATTTTCTTTTGTTAAATTTCATTATTGCTTTTGGTTTTCATAGGAGAATTCTTATTATCGCTTTTATAATAGTGTGTTTATGTAGTAGTTGTTAGGTATAATAATTTTACATCTTTATTATTTTCTTTTGCTGTCATGGCTTAAGAATATAGTAATGGAGTACTGAAAACCAAGCGATGTGATAATAACATTTTTTCTGTACGGATTTTGTGCCAATAGTCTTTTGCATAACTCCAAAAATTTAAGTCGGAAAGATTATTTTTAAATTATACTGTGAAGATTAAGTAAATGTTGCTCAAATTTTAAATATTTATAATAGGTATATACATATGTATGTATATACATACATTTAAAAAATTAAAGATTTAAAAAAAATCAATATTCATCCTTATTCTATTTGGCGTTGGCAACAAACATCATCGACGGTTGGTTGAATTTTTGAGTTTAATAAAATAAATAAAACATCTAATATTTTTGAGTCAGTTTATTTTGTTTACAATTTTTGTTGAAAAAACTTAAAACAAATAAAGAAGTTTATTAATATGTTTTTTTCGGTTTCGGATTTCAGGGAAGAAGGAAACAAGACAAAAAAGCTGTCCTGCAGAGTAGATTAATCAGACAGAAATCTGAAATATTTCAAAAGTTCCAAAATTATTTCAGATGAAATAAGTCAGCGATTTAGGCATGCGACACAAACTATGTCCCCAAACTAATTACGGAGCCCGTCAAGTTGGCGGCAACGCAGTGTTTAGGCCAAGGTTCTTACGAGGTGAGTGTAGGGAATAACTCAAACCTGTGGCCATCCATCTCCAGTATGTTTTGGTCGGCCAGAGCATTAAATACGGTCTAAATACACCATCCTACGGTTCTTTAAAATTCTTTGGGGTAGATCCTCTTTAAAAGACTTGCCAGTGAAGAATTTGTACAAGTACTTCCACTAATTTCGCAAATTGGTTGGAACTTTTTTTCAATTTTTTTTTTAGAGAGAAACCGGTTTCGGCTATGTGCCACATCTTCAGTGTCATTTTTCTTTCTGACGACGTCACATAATACCAAAACCGTAACGACATATGTTTGTCGACATCGACAAAGAAAATACCTATCGATTTAACGTGAGGTTGGAAAAAGTACTTTTAATGTCGTGCGGGGTACTACGGTAATTCGAAAATTAAAAAGTACTGAACTGAGAATAGCACTGAATCTGTTTCTTTGTTTACCATCTTTACTCAACAAGACTTGTTTGCAAAATGAGTGTATTGAATCCACTGAGTGTTTTTTTAGATGTAATAGTTTTTTGTAGTTAGCGGTTTCTAGCGTTTTTCGTGGCAAATCATATAATTTGAATTTAGTAGAACGTGGCACTGTTAAAATATAAAATTATAACATTAATATTACGCTTTGAAAAATTTCTTGTTTTTAAGTTACGCTTATAGTTCAAAAGTATCGCGCTCGAATTTTGGAACCTTCTACTGCAAGAAAATGTTGACGAGTATTTTGTCATTAGAATTTATAAATGAACACTTATATAATTATGACTTATAAACACAGTCGATTCAAGTTTATCTTTGTATATACCCGGCCGCAATATTGGGTCCTTATTTTATTAATAACAAACCAACGCTACGCCAGAATTTAAAAACGGAAAAAATATTTAATTTTGTTTGTCTAATTCTCCCGAGCTCCAGATATTCAATAAAATTTTCTTTATTATAATGTATAATAAATATTAATTTTATTTTATCCAATATTTCCTGACCATGCTACACAAAGGCGTAGCGTACCTGGAGCTCGGGAAAATTAGACAAACATAATAATAATGTTTTTGAACCCTATTACAGAAAATTATTCTAAAGTTTGTTCGCAGTACTACACCGATATGATCAATAGAATATATTTAAAACATGATCTAGAACGGATTTCACCGGAGTTGTTTTAGAATCGGTGTTGATTTTAATTTGAAATTTTTGTAGAATAACCCTTAAATATGAAAAAGGGAACATGGAATTTAAAATTCTTTTTTTATGATGAGTTGGATTTAAATAAAAACTCCCAATATCAATTTAATTTTTTAGCTCTCCCTCCACTCTGTTAGTGTAAAACACCCAAACCTACCGACTGCTGTATACAACACAATAATCCATTCCATTAATACAAATACTCACTTATGTTTCTTAATTATATAGCGGGACATTAAAAAACTTACGCTGTCGTTCCAAGAAGAAAATCATCATAAAAAAATAAATAAATTATCATAAAAATACAATTTTAAAGTAATTTTCTCATTTCAAAGTGTTGTGGCCTACACTACCACTGAATGAGAAAGAAGTTCAGCGAAAATACCCATAATAAAGGATTAATGCCGGTTACGTTTTATTTTCTTGTTCACATGTCTGACTGTAAGTCTTTCAGCTTGCAGCACGTGATGCTTAAGCAGAAATACAAAATCTGTATTTTTTGGGTTCAAAATACATAACATTGCTGCGTATTACCAGTATAAAAATGGTCAAAAAGCGACGTCATTATCCAACAGCAACTACATACAAACCTTGTAATCTCCCCTTCTCCCTGTCCTCCTAAATATAACAGCTGGGGGATTGAAAATACTCCGCATTCGAATGACTCACTCGCAGAGTGTTTAACATGAATGAGCTTGTTTTTGTTTTTTAGTAATATACATATATATGTACGTACATATGTATGTATGAAAATCATTTAATTCAATAAAAAAAAATAAGTGCAGTTAGGAAGAGGGTTGGTTTTTGCATTTGTCAAATGGTCCTACACTATTTGGAGTTATTTTAGCTTTGAGGTGTTACTATTATTTGAACAGTTGGGAAATTGAAAACAGCTTAAAATGGGAGTAAAATTTTAAACATTTAATGATGTCCCAAGAAAATGTTTCAAATTTCCGAAATTCCAAAATTACAAGTAATGCAAACAGAAATGACTTGTCATCACCTTTGTCGTTTTCTAAAAAAAATGTTTGTTGGCCCCGGTTAATTAAGCATGTTTGTTCTTCATTAATCTTCCCCCGTTGTCTTATCATTTTTCTCCTGAATTTTAATGAGAGTAACTTCAGGCATGGGAAATTCAGTGTTTGAATTGGTAGTTTTGACTCGAAATTGTCGGAAAATTTTTGGAAAAATACTTTGGTTGTGGCATAACAAAAATTTAAATTTAAAAATGAACATAATATATACATATATAATATATAATGAACTTAAATTTCGGTCACTCGGACGAAAAAAATATTAGATGGCTTCAAGATAAAAGAAAGAAGCAGTAAAGACATGGAAACAGTTGATTTCATTATATGGAAACGGAAAGTCACAAAACCATTATAAAAAAAAATCTACAAAAAATTTTCAAGTTCTATTTGTTTCCGCAATTTATTGTAGAGTCCACAAAAATAAGCCCGTGCTTTTGAAACGGCAGAGATATTGGTTGGCCAGATTCAAACCAAAAATTTTTGTCAACGGATCCAAATTGTTTGCGATATCTTTCAAATACATTTGGTTGATTTTTAGGACATATCTGTATGACTTATTTGTGTCGTCAGCCTGGTAGGCACAAAATATAGTTTGCCATAACTGTGCGTACTGTCACAACAGGTTCCTCTGTCTGCTAGGAGTCTGGCTAAGTCCTTAATCCACAGTCGAACACTATACGCCAGCATTGCGTGGCCAAGAGGGTGCTTGTTCTCTAGTGTGCGAACCTCGGATATCAGTCGTATTCAAGTTTTAAGGGATGAAGGAATGAAGCCTCGAAAGAGGTAGAGATCTTAATCTATGTAGGAACTTCGGTGTTTATTGCCTAATCGAAAATTTCTAAAGAGAAGGACAAGAAAACCTCGCAAGGGTTGGACGTGGGGAAGTCTCCAAAGGTACTCCTTAGAAAGAAGCTTAAATGGTAGCGAGCATTGGTGAATGTCCAGCACTGGCTACCATTAAGCTTAGGACCACGGGCCATGGAGAGGTAGACAAATGCTAGCAATTAAGAGCTACTTTCGGATGAGAAACAAGCTCGACAATTACTAGTATGCAGCCTGAAATCACTACAGTTAAGATTAAAGTCTAGACTCGTAAGTTACAAATCGGTTGTCTGAAATCAAATCGGTAAAATAAGGGGTAGAAAAAGGGACCCATAAAAAAAGTACAGTAAAGTAAGCGGTCTACTTCGATATCCATTCCCCCTACATTAATAGAATAATTACCCTTTTACCGAATTCAAATTGTAAAGTGAAAGCAATTAATTAAATTACATTAAAAAAAACTTTGATTATTAGTTATTCCAATTAAAATCAAAATAATATTAAGGGAATTAACTCGTTTATGTGCTTATAATACGCTTCATATGATGTACATATTTATCAGTGCAGTGCAGTGCAACATTAACAAAAATAACATCACATATTACCTCAAAATTAAGACATTTTAAGTTGTGTCACCTTTGCAGTGGGTGTGCAATATGTACGAGTACTTGCTCACATTGAGATTTTTTTTATGTTTGGTTATTTTGATACGTGGATAACTTCTTTTATATACTGGGCTCCTGTGGTATTGTCCTCTTGCAAAAACCACTGAAAAAATTGCAACAGTATTGAACACTCCATCTCTGTAACTATTGTTTCTTTACTGCGTCATAACTTTCCCCCCTTTCATTTATTACTTCTTTTTTTCTTAATGAAACTTAAGTATAAAGCGTTCAAAAATATAAAATTCATTTTTATTGTGGGTTACGCTCAAGTTTTTATGTTGCGCAATAATTTTTTGTCGTTAAATATAAAATTGTTTAAATAAACTATAAGGTTTTACATATCAACCAAATCAATATGGATGTTATCGTTGTTGTCTGCTATTATAATACAATTTAGTGTAAATATTATATACACATATGTACATACATATGTATGTATGTATTTGACAATAGTAAACATCGTTTTTCTACAATTTATGCTTCTAACGGACTACAGGATGAGTCCGTAACAGGGGGGCTTACTACGATTATTTCAAAAAGTATTAAACGGTGTGTGGGGGAGGGTGGGTGCCGTTGGAATTATCGATAGTGCGGATTTGTCAGTCACGATGTTCGCAGTGGTCGATTTTTTAAGAGTAATTTCTAAAGTAATTGCTCGTGGGCAAAATTCGGTATTCGGCGAATACGTGATGGACCGAGTGTAAATTTAATTCGTTCGTGGGTGCAGAGATTCCGTGAACCTGCTTCGGCTATGAATGTCCTACGACTAGGGTCCAGTCGATCTTCAAGGACTCCCGAAAACTTTGAACTGGTTGAAAGCAGTTTACGTGAAAATCCGCGACTTTCAAAACGGAAAAGAGCAGCCTCACTGGGACTTCCAAGAGCGATTATTCATGAAATTTTCAAAATGGATATGAAGTTCCATCCTTTTAAAATTCAAATTTTTGTAAAACCATGTTTGAGCGTTTCTGAACTGAAAGTACCATTTTTTGGATGACATCTCATACTCTTTAAAAAATAAAATCCGCATTTCTATTCAATCGTTTAATGCTTTTAATAAAACTTTGTGTAAATTATTACGTTTTTTATTTAAGTTTGAAAATATAAATCTGCTACCAGAGTAAAGTAACTTGGAATAATACATACACTATGCAAAACCCATATTCGTACACCCGCTAAAAATAGAGAAATTACAAAATATTCAATATAATACTCAGGTTTTTTTTTAAATTTTCACATCAATTTATTATTTTTATGGAAAAAGACTAATAATATATATTTATCTTATAAATTAAGCGCTAAATGACGAAGAATTCATATAATGTTTAACAAAACCCGTATTCGTACAGAGTAACGACTTCAATAAAATTAAAAATATTATACATAAGGATTAAAATTAGTATTTTGTTGGATATCCTTTTTGCTTTATGACAGCATTTAGACGTCTTGGCATCGATTCCACCATTTTGGAAGTTAGTTGTGGTGATATTTTAAACCATTCTGTCCTCAAAGCTTTTTTTAGGTCGTTTACGTTTTTAATGTCGTAATGTTTTAATTTTTTCTTGAAAATTGACCACAAATTCTCAATAGGATTGAGATCTGGACTTTGAGGTGGTTTTTTGAGGTATTTGGGGCAGTTGTACAGAATCCAAAGTCGGGAATCCAGCGCTGTATGTTTGGGATCATTATCTTGCTGAAAGATAAAATCCCTGGAAATGCCCATTTTTTCCGCACTTTGCTTCACATTTTTCTTTAAAATATTTATATAGTCCCTTGCTGTCATAATTCCATCAATGAAATGTAGATTCGCAACTCCTGATGCAGAAAAGCAACCCCAAACCATTACCGAGCCTCCACCATGCTTGAATGTGGGAATTAGGTTATTACGTAATAAGCTCGTGTTCTTCTCTCGCCAAATTTTAGCACGTCCATCCGATAATTTTATATTAAATTTGGACTCGTCCGTAAAAATGACTCGTTTCCAGAAGTTAAAATCCTTATTTTGGTACTTTTTAGCAAACGCAACCCGTTTTTGTTTATTAATCTTGCTTACAAATGGTTTTCTAACAGCATACCGACTTTTGAATCCAATTTTTTTGATGTAATTTCGAACTGTTTGAGGTGTAACTTGAATTCCAAAGTTCTGTTCGAAACTTACAGTCAGTGCAACGCCACTTATAGAAGGATCAATGCGAATTTGGCGACGTAGGAATGAGCAGTGTCTTCTTGTTAACTTACACCGGTTTACATTTCGTTGCGATTTTTTAAACTGTCCACTTCTTTTATATTTCGACACCACGTATTGGATAGGAGAAGCACTGCGCTTCATTATTTTGGCAATTTCCCGTAAAGATTTTCCATCAATGTGTAGATCTATTATTATTTTTCGCTTTTCATTTGATAGTTCACTCGATTTTCTGCCCATGTTGAATTTTCCCAACTTTTTATAATAATTCAACTGACTATGGTATTTTATAAAAACACAGATTGTAACAAAAAAAGGGGAACCACACAAATACAACAGAGTTTAAAACTCCCATTAACAGCAAGAAAATAATGACGTTGCCAGCTGTACGAATACGGTTTTTGTTATCCATTATGTGAATACACCGCCATCTAGCGGTAGATTTACAAGATATTTATATATGACTTGTATTTTGTCATAAAAACAATAAAGAGATATGAAATTTTTAAAAATTTGCTTATGCGTTGAATATTTTGTAAATTTTCTTATTTTTATCGGGTGTACGAATATGGGTTTTGCATACTGTATATATTTAAAATTTTTAATGATCTGCTTTTTCTTTACTAACTATATATTTTTTTTCATTTGCCACCACAAATTTGTGACATATTTTCAAGTGTTTTTTGGGAGACAGTTTTTTAATTCGATTTTGTTTGTGTTACATATTTGAGGGATGTTTATTTAACAAACTCACCATCAGCATTATTAAATATTGCTCTTGGGTAATGTTAATTGATGCTCGCTTGAATAATTTTTTTTTTCGTATATTTTCATATTATTGATTTCAATCTTTATGGGTGGTCTCTTTATATTTCAGAATTAAAACTGAAATAAAATTGAGTTTCAAATTGAAAATTATTTTTTTTATGTTTTGAATTTTTTTGACTACCAAATGTGAATGTGGATTTACTAAGCTGAAAATTAAAGTGTATGTCATTTGTAGAAAAGTATAACTAAATTAAGGCGCACGGGAGAGAGCGACAGAGGCCAAGTCCATGATAGTGTTTATATTACACGACACCATCCACTCTGCTAAGGTGGTTGCTAATACAAGTCTTTCGTTGGATTTTTGCAGAGAAAGATGTAATGATAATAGTTCTGACTGTAAAAAAAATCAAAAGTAAAATATTCTCATTACATTGGTTGCCTTACCTATCGCACTTTTGCAAAAATACAACTCTGATGAAATTAAAAATTTTAGCCTTTTAAAAATATTTTCAACAAAATTATGAGGCCAAGATTCCATCTGTTTTTTTTGTTTTGCTGGTTGATTAATGATGATGTTATTTATTACATAATGTTTTCACCCTTTAATGGTTTCTCGTTTTAGCGAAATATAATAGTGTAAAAGGGCCTTTAATAGTATTTTTTTTATTAAACAAAAACTGCTATGTTGATAGAAGTTGTTTTATCTGCAAGCACTTTTTGTGTTCGTAGCACTGGGTTTTTCTCTTTGCTAAGATTCGGTTTAAAACATACTTACGTGTATGCTGTTTAGCAGATTTCTCATCGAAATAATTTGGCAAAATTTATTACAAAAAACGCTTTCCCTTTCCCTTATAATAATAACTAGTTCACCAGTTCCAAGTCAGCGGTATTTTGGATGAGATGGGTGGGAGTTGTGTATTTTAAGCTGTTAAGGACCGTGTCGCTTTTAAAACCCAATTAATGTATGCGGCAAGCAATCACAGACAAACGAGTAACAAGAAAATTAACGATGGAATATCCAGTCGTAAGTTTTAGATATTGTTTCAGCTGACCAACACTTTCCTTCCGAAGGGGTAAAGTGTTCTTTAATTGGTTTTTACATTGTATGCGTATATGCATATACATACATATGTATGTACTTTTGTCAAAATCGAATGTCGAATTTTCAATTTGAAATGTAAACATTATCTTAGAAGATGGTAACAAGAGCAAAACACATCAGCGCAGAGTATCTTGAAGTTTTTCTTTGTTTAAATAAAATAAAATCAAGAGAAAAAAAAATTACCCAAAAATGCCATCGATCATGCTTCGCTTAAGTAATTCTAAGAATTTTAAATAACCACCATAATACAAGTATCATCTGTATCTGTCTCTGTATTTCTTTCCGCTGTAAAAATTCTATAGTTTTAGGTCACCAGTCAATTCAGGCAAACAGTCAAATTAGGCGGCGTTTAATATTATTTTTCTAAAGTTTTCAACAAGATTCCCTCTTAAGCTTGTTATAACCAAAAAATCGAATTTCAAGCAAATATTTTACGCTGAAAGTAGTGTAAAGGAAAAAAGAAACTACAGCTAAAAGAAATATCAAGATAAGTTTTGCTCTTATAAAAGGATGTACATATGTATGTATGTATACACAGGGAAGGGAGACTCCAGAACGGTCTAAAATGACCATTTCAGTAAAAATGTTCAAAAGTTTTGTTTCTTGTGGTTGTATATTTATTCCACTTCAAGTTTTCAATATTTCCAAAAAAGATCAATAATTTTTTTTTGCTTCTTCCTTAAAAGAATCCATTTAAAAAATTTTTCCATCTTGTTGTTTTTTTTAAATATTGATCTGTGTGTTATTTTAATGTAGTTTATTATGGTTAGTATGTGGTTTGCATACGAGGGCAGGCTGAAAATTTATTGTGTTGATACTTTGTTTTCTCATAAAAATATAATTAAAAATCTTGATTTTATATGATCGGTATTGTATGATCGCTATTGTACTGCCCACTTGTTTTATTTGTTTGAAGCAATAATTTTTTTATACGCTATAATTTTTTTTATATAAAAATTTAAAGAACATTTGGAATATTATGCATAGGATGTTTTTCTAAGGCCGATAGAACTTACGAAAGCGTTAACTGACATAGAGCTCACTTTTTGAGATTTATGATCAGAATACTCTGGCAAAGTACCAGGCATAGATAGACGCTTGAACAACGCTATCAAATCATCCAGATTTACTTTAAAAATCAGGCATCAGCTGATATTTTTTCGCAAAATTGTGGTAAGACCCAATTATAACCAGAAAAAAATGCGGCGCACCTTATTTCTTAAAAAAATGAAGCAGGAGCTCCCGTTACTGTCAATGAAGATTATTTCCTTACCATGATCAATGATCTTTTGTTTGAGAATATGGATGACATTGACCCGGGCGAGATGTGGTTTCAACAGGATGGCGCTACGTTTGCAATAAGTTAATTTTGAGAAATGGACCTGTCAATTGGCTTCCAAGTTCGTGCGACTTAACACCTCGATTAATTCCTGCGGAGCCACGTAAAGACACTAGTTCATGCTGATAAACCAGCAACAATTGACGCCATGGTGAAGGCGATGAAGACATCCGTAGTCCATGTCGCATGTAAAGCATGCTCGGTAAAGGACAATCACTCCCTAAGTATAATCTAAATACTTGGTTTATTAAACAGGGTATGAAAATGTAATCCATAAGCGCATAAAAGTAGTTAATTTCCCACAATCTTCGCAAAGAGATTCGCACATGAAAGCTCGACATTCGTCGTATAACAAACAGTCAACCGATTTTGACAGAGAGGTATTTTTTTTTTTAGAGACAAATTGTAAACAATTTTATTTTTAAAAAGTTTCAACAAAAAATACTTTTGTGAAAAGGTACTTTTTCAAAAAAGTACTTCCTTAAAAAGATAATTAAAATAGTACTCTTGCAGAAAAATACTTAAAAAAAAGTAAATTCCGGTAGTAACTGCCACAACAATTTCTGAACTCTTGATAACTATCTGACATACTTTTTTTTTAAGAACTTTACAAAAAGTACTTCTTCAAAAGGTAATAAAAACGATTTTTTTCCACAACTTTTTGAAATATACTATAGACTTTAAACGAACTTCTACCATTTGCCCTCGTATACAAATATTTGTGTATATTTTGTGGCAAAACAATTTAGTTCACCACCAAAAATTATAAGTGAATAATTTTGTTGGTTGTTGCGTTTACTTCTGTGTGTATTTTTGCATTTTCAACCTTTTTTTCCCAATTTCTTTTTTATGAGAGATACAATCATTTTAGTTCCTTTTGAGATCAATAAAATGTTACCGCTTTGCAGCAGCTTGGTGGTTAGTAGAAGTGGTGTTTGGTTTTTTTAATTATGTCCTCTTTAGCACATGTTTTTATCCGAATTTTTGTTTCCTTTTTTCTTTGTGCTTGGAATTCAAGTATAATTTCTTGTAATTATTGTCAATGATATTTATATTTACACGAGTATATTTTTCATAATGTTTAATGCACGAGGGATGTTACAATATGTTTTGTGAGGCTTGGCGACTCGTGAGTAACGTTAGTTGATATTTTATTTTTTGATGCATTTGCGCGAAGTGTTTGGAAAAAAATATAAAAAGAAATAATCCAGTTGTCAGTCATTGCTGTGCTGGATAGAGCCATATACAACTTCCGTCGTTTCGATGATTTCATTGCATTCCCTGCAGACGCTGTTATCCTGAACCACATATTCGAAGCGGATGTGTGCTTGTAAGCTTAATTGTCTTATTAGAATAATTGAAATGTTACAGATTTCGTCCATATTATCTTTGTCTTATATACGGCAGTGATTATGACGTGAGAAATTTACTAATTGTGCATGTGTCTCAATATAGTCTAAAGTAAGCCATAGACAATTGAATCGTTGGTACAACTTAAAGAGGTTGTTCATGAGATTGCAACGTTTGTGGGCGCTCGTTGTATTAAGTTATGGTTTGGGTTGTACGAAAAATTAAAAAAAAAATTTTTTTCGTCAAGTTGTACTACGCGGTTGCAACGTTAATGAGTGTGTTTTACAACCTCTTTCTATTTTGAGCATATTATCACACCACATCGCTGTGATGTATAATAAAGATTTTAAAATTGTACTAAACTTAAATAGTATTTTTTCCACATGAAAAGTACTATGGGTGGGTCTGTATTTTTATTATCGTGTGGTTACTACGGTAATTCGCATATCAAAAACCACTAAAAAATAGTACAATAGCACGGAATTTGCCATCACTGCCACTTGGCAAAACCCTGTTGTGCGTGTTTTATTTGTCATCTTTACGCAATAAGACTTGATGGCAAAATTAAGTTGTACAACGAAGTTGCACTGTTTATTGGCAAAAATCTAATATTGATTACTAACCGAGCTGTACCATCGGCCGCAGTGTCTATAGCTTGCCTCAGGCTTAAAGTATTTTAGATATGCTTATATACGACAAACCGAGCAAATTACGCCATCGGATGCAGTCTCTTAAGTTTTCCATGGCGACTGAATATGTTCAGATGTTTTATTTAAATGTTAATTTTTAACTGTTTTTACATGAGTAACTGTTATTTTACATGCCGGTTTATGACTCAATTCAAAATCCCTTTGATTGTTCGTTCATCTTTGCGGTTTTTACAAAACATCCCCATAAGATAAGAAAGAGCAAGCAGCCAGCCAGCACATTGAAGGGACAACAACGGCAGCTTAACTGATACACAGACTCAGTATGGAGTTTTATTACTTTGAAAACATACGATATTGAAACACGATACCGAATGCTCCTATAACCTACAGCTAGAACGATTCTTAAGACTTATTACTGAATTTAGCTCACTTTCATGTTCCTTATGAGTTTCTTTAAGCTTCTTCAGTTGTTTTTTAAACAAACTTTAGAAAAAAAGCGTCGTTTTTTGTTTTAGGAATTCATTTTAATTGTCCGTCGTCGTCGTCGTCTCTGTAAAATCTTTCAGGTAGATTATTTTCTAAGAATTTCTTTAAAGGAAAAAAAAATAAATTAATTCTTAATCATGCTTATTTAAGTTCAGATTTGTTCTCTTATATATATTTTTCAGAAATTTATCTGTTGTTGGCGAGAGCCTTGAAAATATGTTGTATTGTATACTCTTTTGTTGTTGTTGTAGGTGGTTTTCATGTGTGAATAAAACGATTTAGTTTGATGCTCTGATTTAAATGTTTAATAATTATTTAACTACGAGAGAAGAGTATAAAACACAAAAAATAAATCTTTTTTATTTATGGTGGACGGGGCGCTCTTTCTAACACAACGTGTGGGAATATCTTTTAGAAACATAAAATTTATTTTAGCCATTGATGAGGGCGAGTGAAGTTGTCACAATAGCTTTAAATAATGTATTTGAATCGATTTTTATTTGCGTGAGGAATAGAAATTAATCAATTTTGAGGTTATAAATGCTTTGATTAAATGTTTCTAATAGGCTTAGAGCCATTATTACCACTTGCCATTAAAGTTCACGTTAGTAAAAGGTAACTTTAGCTAAAGTGAGGAATAAAGTGACCTCTAAAGCTGGATTCACCCATGATGTCCAAACAAAATTTTTGTCCGCACAACATTTTTTTATATGAAGTTTGACGGCTCTCTTCAAGAGAGAGAGAAAATATTTTGTGCGAACAGCTCTCAGCTTGAATTGATTTAATTTTATATTTTGTCCAGACAAACTTGAACTGAGTTGCCAATAAGTAAAATTTGTCATCTCAAAGTTGAATTGAGTTGCCCATTTACATAAAATTTGAACAATTTTGTTGCGTATTCCAATTCAAAGTGTATGCAAAATGGAAAATAATAATTTAATTGCTCAAAAGCTTATCGAGGAAATGAAGAAGGCTGAAAGGGAGTGTATGTATGATATGAGCAACAGCTCATACAAAAATAACCACATACGGCAGCATTGATTGTCCAGACAAAGTGTTCGAAATGGTTGAATGGTGTTTCAGAAAACTCTCACTAAAATAACTTTTGTTCGGACATCATGGGTGAATCCAGCTTAACTCTTCGTTATTACAACTTCCTTGAAAAATAAAATTTATCTCTTTAAAAATATTGCACAGCAACAGCGAAATTCGACTACTTTTTTTGACAAATAAAATTTGTTTTTAAGACTACATAGTGGCAACGATCTAGCTCGTTAATATAAAATAAACGCCGTATCTTTTTCATTTTTATTTTTGATTTGCTAACTAAATTAAAATTGGTTTTTTGTTGTTGTTGTTCAAAATATGGCAACTCCAAATCTATAAAACCTAAACCTCACTTTAAAAGTTATAAGAACATTTTCCCTTTAGTTGATCGGACAGTTTTTTTCTTAAAGTACAACACTCATAATAACGAAAAACGAATTATCGCTCCGATAACATCCTAACTTAAACTATCGGCAAGTTGTACGGATATTTAATCTTTGATGCCAAATGTTGTTACATTTGCTTAAAAACATTTTTAACTAGAGTCTTAGCATTATCCCAAGTCGCTTCTAACTATCTGTCTAATGTAGAAAAGTTTGTCTAGATTTGGCTGACGGTTACTGTACAAGTACAAAGCAATTCCCATTTCTCGCCGCAACTAGTTTTGAAATTGCAAAATATTTTTTCAAACACTTAAATATATTTTCCATTTCTCTTTTCAGATAATGAACTGTCGTTGATAACATAACGAAGGTAATTAATATTTTTAAATTGTAATTATTAAAATTTAGAAAAAAATACCGTCCTATAAGTCACGTTTCCTCTGCGTAAAGGTTGGTGGATTTTAACACATCATATAGGGTGTTTTTAAGCCCGATAGAAAACTAAATTTTAAATATATTTCACAATAATTCAGTTTTAATGGAAAACAATTTTTTCATACAAAAGGTTATGGCATTAACATTTAATAATGATTTCGTATATATTATATGACCATGGTGGCTGTTCTTGAAGTGCTTTCTGGGTGTCCATTTTTGGGCCACTTTTTCGAGCATTGCTGGCCGCGTATGTTACTAATGACGCGAACAATGTTGGCGTTCAAGTCGTCGATTGTTGCTGGTTTATCAGCATAAATCAGTCACTTTACGTGGCACCACACGAAATAATCGAGAGGTGTCAAATCGCACGACCTTGGAGGTCCATTTCTTGAAATCAACTTTTCGGCCACATTTTGATTTCAATAAGTCGATGGTTACGGTCGCCAAATGTCACGTAGCGCACCTCTCTGGAGTGCACCTCTTCCAAAACTGATTCGAAGTTACAAAAATTTAGCAACTGCGGTGAAAACCACACAGCTCAAAATAGAAATTTGCAAGTCTTCCAACACTTCAAAAATAATTTAAAAATCGTACGCAAACCCGAATATGACCGATATACGACTGTCCAATTTCCTAGGCTTCATGATGAATCGTGCTACGCTGTAATGCCTGACGAGGATTTCAGCTTGCTCAGTAGAAATCCATAGCTAAAAGCCCCATAATGTGATAGCGTTTTCGTTATAAAGTCGTTATTTAGTTTGTTGGCTAACTAAAATTATCATAACGTACATTATTTAATAAACATAGCAAGTGTTGAAATTGGCATCCATCCTCTAGCTCGTGTAGTGTAAAAAAAATGTTTGCATCTCTATATTAAATTTTATTGAGTACTATTTTTTAATAACGCTAAGTACTATTTAATTTTGGCCAAAATATGTGAAAATAGCGATTAGTGCAGATTAATGGCTTAATTTATAGCAAAAAGCATATTTTTTTGCTAATTATTTTTCGGCGAGGACGAGACGAATCGGGCAAAAATGTTCATGCCCTACATATAATTAACTTGGTGTTATAACAGAAATCCAGCGGCTCTGATTGATTTTTAGGAAATGTAAATTTGTATTCGTTGTAAACAAACAAGATTTGTTTCATTGTTATAAATCTATTGCAGTTAACTTTTGTTAAATCATAAAACGAACATTTTAATACCCGCTAAAGCCCCACTTAAATGGTTGAAAATGATCACAACAAACCTGTTATATAAAGCGAAGCGAATGTATTGTTGTAGTTCCTTTCACAAAAATATATAGTTTAAAATAACTGTAACACTGGGACAGTCGTAGAAAGAGAGGTGTGGTAGTAGAGAGTTCATAGTAAATCCACATAATAGTTTTAAGGCAGGAACAACAAAACAAAAACAAGGAAATTATTCTTTGTAACAGGCTCTCTCTTGCAGCAGCACTAACAAAAACAATAGTTTAAAACAGTAACGACTCCCTGACCGAAAAATTAAAAAAAAAAAAACTAAGAAAACCAGTTTTTCATTTTTGAAAGAAACATTTTCCTACTCTCATCCTACTATGGATTGCGATTTTTTCTTCTTTCTTTTATGGTATTGATCTTGATGTTTTTTCTACTGCATGCGCACATATACGAAAGACTGTTCTGCAAATGCTCAAAATGAACTTAAACAAATGCAGCGCTAAAAACAATAACAAGTCTTTACTTGCACCACCATGATGCCACCACAAAAACGGGGCAACCCACAAGGCAGGTTCTCGGTTGGTTGCTAAAGATGATGATGAGGATGTGGCTGCAATGCTAAACCTGGATTCTTCATCGTTATTTTCTTTGTTTGATGGGCATTTATTTGAGCAGCGAGACTTAACAAAAAGAACATGAAGTTCAAAAACTCTCATTTCAATGCATTGCTGCGAAGATGTAAGAAAAAAAAACATTCGATGGACACGGCAACATTAGAACATGTGCCAGCAATTTGACCAAATAGTTTTCTTAACCAACTGAACAAACAAAAAAAAAACAAAGCATGGACAGTCGACAAACATGACCGTTAACAAGAGCACAAGACTATTGGAAAATTTGAAGTGGTTAGGATTTGGGTAAAACTAATTTCAATTATTACTTAAAAGTATTTTCAATACTGAAACGACTTTTCCACAGTTACTATTGTAGTGAGATAATTAATTGCAAAGGTGTTAGGCCCAGCAGTGTAATGCTAAGATAGTTTTCCCATTTTCGTTGGATTTTCGCAGAGAGAAATCCAAATGATATTCGTTAGTAAAATATGCTCATTACATTGTTTGTCTACACTATCGCACTTCTGCTTAAATGCAACCCTGATAAAGCAAGTCTCGAAAAATAATGAGATCCTTACTTTTTTTTACAGTCTTGATTGTTTTCACACCATAATACTTTTTCTTTTTATTTGAATTTGCGACAAATAGTTTTTCAATTTAATAGTGAGAAAGGATCTTTAGTTAGAGCGTCGACCAATAAGCGTTGATCGTCTATTATTCATTTGGATTGGATCCTGAGCCGCTACCTACCAGTAACACAAATTTTTCGATCGATAGCTGCGCGACCTTTTTTTTTTATATTCCTAAAGAGATTGATGGCGGAAACTAACGATTTAAGCTGATTTTTGATACTGTCCGAAGTGAAGTGATTCCAGTTAGGTTGTTCTGAACCAATCGGAATAAATGGTAGTCAGATGGGACAAGGTCTGGACTAAAGATAAAGAGTGTGAGGTAAATGTTACCGTACGTTGTTTTTCAAACCGTTTTTTACTGTTGCAGCAACGTAAGGACCAGCGTTGTCATGGTGAAAAATTATAGATTAATGTCTAGTAGCATGTTCTTGACTTTTTCGTTGTTTACTCTTCCACAACCGAATTATTGTTGTCCGTACAGTTCTGTGATAGTCTGAGCTCGAGTCGTCACATACTACTCTGCACATGAAAATTGTGTTTTCTTATTATGGCATACATATGTGGACATCATACTGCTCGTATTAAAATCCGGTTATTATAATATCCGTTATCGTAACGCTGAACGTTACAAGTTGTTAATTGTTTCGAATATATGACTTCTTCGAACATTATTATTGTTTCTGGGACCTCAACAACCCAACCTAAATCCAAAGCAAAAGAGAGGAAGTAATGGTGGATTTCATGAATGAACTTCAAAACTCGTCTTCTCTCCGTCAGATGCCTGACTCATTTGGCACAAATTTTGTATGCTTCACACATAAATTTGTTTTGAACGTCTTCCATTGCTGTCTGTCTACATTATTAAACTGTACTTTGGTACATTCCGAAAATAGGCAAGCCTAACTGCCAATTGAAGTAGTGCAGAAATAGCATTTTACAAAGCTGTAATGAATGTGAAAACCGAAATTAAAAAACATGCGCTGCGCTCATGAGGGAGGGGTAGTGGAGTAATCCGATCGCGCATCTGCCTTCTTACTTTTTCATCTTCGTCGCCATGTCACTTGAAATTACTTAGTTTCATATTGATTCAAAATTTGCCATTTGCAATACAAGAAAAAATAAGCCCCAAGCCGCTCTGTACTGAATTGTTGACATTGTTGATAGTTGGCTAAACTTTTCGATGCAAAAAAATTTGTATCATCGGTAACAATATATACATAACATATGTAAGTACGTACATATATAACAACTGGAGTCTCACCTGTGGTCAAACAGAGAGATAACTAAATCTTAGGTTAAGATAAATTGCTAATCATGCTTTGAACTAATGCTTCTACTTAACCTTAGATGCGCTACAACTAATTCAGTTCTAAAATTAAGCAAGACGCAACGGGTTTTCGATTCCTCTACTTTAGCGTTTGACCTGACTTTGTCAAGAAACTATTAATTAATATTGATACATTTCGTATGATTGACTTGTCCATCGTATTGCTGCTCTTGAGAATATCAAACTGGGATTCTTTTTAATAAAGCCTGAAAAGTCACAATCACTTATGCCCAGTTTCTTAGTTGATATTTAAATATGCAATTAGCTAATTTTTACTTGAATTTAAATTGTATTTAAATACAGCTTCAGTTTTTCAGTGTTAAATAATTCTTCGTATTAAATCGCAATAAAAATATGGTAGCACTATGAAATGTCAAAAAATTTATCGATAGTTTTAAAGAAAACAGCTGTGCACCATAAATAAAAGTTGTCGACAATTCAGCATCACTCATGTCTTCTTGATCGGAATTCATTTTGTTGCCTTTTTTATTTATAAATGTATGTATATTTACACGTATATGTACATATATGTATATGTACTTATATATTCAGATATAGTTTTTAATTTAATTTACATATATATATACTTTTTATATTTAATAACTTAATTTCTGAAAAATATTTTTTAACCAGGAAATTGAGAGGTAAACAAACGTCAAAGTCATGTTAACTTTCTGGACTTTAAATAAACTTTAAATGCCCAATGTTGCTCATTTAAGTTGCAATTAAATAAACCTTGAAAAACTGTATTCCGTATTTAAATAGAATTTAAAGCTAAATGACATTTTAAATATAGAGTCAAAAACTGGGCATTAGTCTCATCTTTAAAAGTGTTTTCATATTCATATTCATACACGCGGTTGAGTGTAAAATTTTATGATTTAAGATCTACCTAAACTTCGCTATGTTAAAATTAACCTGAACGTTTTAATTCGACCTTATAAAAAACCTAAAAATGAAGTATATGAGGCTTTTTAAGCCCGATTAAAATTTTAAGTTGTGAAAAATAACAAAAATAAATTAATTTTAATCAAACGAATTTGAAAACGATTTTGGACATATGGTCACGGTGGCTGTTCTTTGACGAAGCGCATTCTAGACGTCCAACTTCACGTGGTCGGACAGGAAACAATCGCACGACCTTGGAGATCATTTGACATTTCCATTTCTCGTAATCAACTTAACGCCAAATTTTGATTTCAATAAGTAGATGGTTGCGTTTGCCATATGGTACGTAGCGCCATCCTGTTGAAACCAAATCTCACCCGGTTTCAGTGTCATTCATGCGGGCCCCGGTTTCATTTTTAAAGAAATAAGGTTGAATGTCGCCACCAGAGGGTAAACGGTACATTTTTCTGAATATAATTGAGACTAGGGTCTGTTCTGGATTGGTTTCATTCCATATGCGGCAATTTTCTTTAAGCCAAAACTAAGCCTCATCCGCTGAACATAATTTCTAGAGATAAAACATCGGATCAGTTAATGACTGATTTTCAAAGGAAATCTGGTTAATTTGGTGGTAGCATTGATTTGCATGATGATTTGCCAGAGCTTACTGACCATAAATGTGAAAAAGTGAGCGCAGAATGACAGCTCGTTCGATAGTTAACATTTCGTCAGTTCTGTCGGGCTTAAAAAAACTCCCACCTCTCTGCAAAGTTGTTCGATTTCGGCTAAAATTATGGCTGTGCAAAGGCTGCTCAATTCGACTAAAAGAGAACACTAAAATTGAAGCTGCTAATATCGCTGTTTTAATAATAAACTTGTTCTTCTGAGAAAAAAACTTCAGAAAAAATTCGCGTTTAAAGGTTAATTTACAATCCTATTGGCCTGTTTAATGATAACTTCTTAATAAATCTTATTAAATCTCAACAATGTTGTTGTGCATGTAGTTTTCGAAATTAAAACGATATCGAAACAAGAATGGTAATAAACAAAGAAATAACAGCAAAAGAGAATGTAATAATACATTGCTGCAACACATAATATTTGCTAGACATAATACAGCAGCAGCAGCAACAACAATATTAGCAATGAAATTATATAAATAATGATGCAACATTTAGGAGACAAGGAGAAGAGATTGATGCGGATGGCCTAGTAACTATAACACTGTGACAAACTCAAGCCACAAACAACTAGAATGGTGGCCAAGTGGTCAGATTGGAAAATAGGTATAAACGAAAAAGAAAGATGGAGCAAAAACAGGATGACTAACAAATCAAACAACAACAAATAATAGGCAAAAACCAGCTCAGATGCTCATGACAATAATGCATGCATGCAACCCCAAACAACTCACACAGCAACCAATAACTCCTGAGATTGTAGTAGTAATAGACTTAACCTAAAGGCATACTACGCCACACTCGTAACTGAGAAACGTGTATTTGAAATGGTATCAATAGAGTGTAAAACTGCCTGTTTGTCCAACTTGCAGTGGCTGCATGCTGCAGCACATTGGCAGCTGTAATATCTAAAGCAACAGTTGGTTTGTTGTTTATTTCTCTGTGGCACACGTAAAGTAATGTGCAATAAAAATAAACTACTACTAACACACACGCGAAAAGTAAGAGAAATGTGAAGAATCGTTTATGTCATTCATCCCATAGAATTTGTTACAGTTATAACAAGTTTTTTATAGAAAAAATTTAATAGAAAAAAATAAGTCTGGCTTGCTTGCATTACAAAATCTGTATTACCACAATTTTATGTCCTATATATGTTCTTCAAGGAACTTATAAACTGATAATTGTGTGCGTGTGAGAGAGAGAGGAAGAATTTAAATAAGTTGTTGACCCAATCTGTAGTAAGTAGATGATTTCTATATTCAGGAAATGTAGATTTAATGCCCTCGTTAATGTAAATCATTTCATATACCTTTTATGTGAGGTTGGTTCCTCGCCAAATTTGCCACGTACGATTTGAGGATTTGTAAGTCATATTGGTATAATCTTTTGAAATTCACAAGTTCTGGTGAGAAATTCATAATCGCCCTTATTCAATTTGACGTCAGTATCACCGTTGTCACTTTTTAGCCAACACCACATTGTATCAACTTCGTCATCAATTCCGTTATAATTTGCTATTCCCCAATAGTCTTCTAACACAACGTCGACGGAATTAACAGGCTTTAATCGGCCTGTATAATGTAATCTGACTTAAGTCCTTTCATGTTTTAGGGATTGTAACGATCTGCTCGCAACATAATGAGGTAATCATATCATTGATCGTGTAACACGATCAGGTGCGGGCGATTTCTTCATATCAAGCCTTTTGTCGTTTTCAATACGTATAAACGAAATTTCGTAGGGAATATTGGCAGTGCCACTGTTGTAATTGGAACCATTTATGACATGTGGTGTGAAAATCTTCTCTAAGCAATTAGCGCAGACGTTTGCATTTTCACTTTAGTTTTTGGCCCAAGTGCGGTCTTCAAGTCTTGGTGGGGATTTGTAAGGCAATGGAACATTGTAAGTGCCTTACAGTTTTCCACAGTTATGATTCGTGTTTTTTGATGAATTCAAGTTTTTCAACTGTCTCAATTTATTACGTAGGGGTTTTTTCATTTTTATATGTGGAGAACGAAAATGTTAACCACGGCCTTCTCTAAAGCCTTCTTTCCTCTCAATTACAGCTATGATGAAGGGTGCGGTTTTCTATTAACTGAAAAATTATAGAATTATATGGTGTTTCATAATTATGTAACAATGGGTAGTTAGATAATCATGCGCAATTTATAAAGAATAATAATTGGAAATTTTCTGCTCTAGAGGCACAAATGACGCCACGCGAACTATGTTCCGATTGGCTTAAAATGTCAAGCAGTCAAGTGTCGGGTTGAAAACTCATATATAATAAATACATTGTTTCGCTCGAAATTATTTCGTCTGTCGTCGAATTTATCAACAAATGTGACTTGAGTTCGAAAATGAAAAAAGAAAATCGTCTGTAATGCGGCGGCTAGTCTTGGCTCCAGGGGGGAAAGCAAAATGATATTTGTTTAATTTAAAGCAAATTGCGGCTTTACTAAACGCACCAAAGTGCACTCATTGAACCAGCGGCGTTTAGCTGGCCCCAGCTAAAGCCTATAAATGTCCAAGTTCTTGTTTACGGCTAGGAATCGCCTTCTCGTCAGGTTGTTCTACATCCTTTTATAGACAGCGGCGATGTTTTCCATCGATCTGGCGGCACTTTGATGCACGAATGCGCTGGCTGATTGTTGACCGAAAAGGTAGAGTGAGAGAGCGGACTTTGAACGGTCGACTCCGTAAAATTGTAAAATTAACGTGCTGCTCAAACGTATAACTTTCCATGTCGCTTTGGCAGCAACGACTGTATAATAAACAAAATAGTTGACAGAAGCGGCGCAAATAAAAAAGCCTCCTTTATCATTTTGCTCATAAGAAATGTTAAAAATTTAGTATTTATACAAATATTAACACGTTGAGTGCCGGACTGGCGCCGGTGACTGATACTGACCTTTGCGTTTATGCCGCGTCAGTCACCGGTGACTGACAGTATAAAATATGTTACCATAAAAATTGGACTGAAGATGGCTAATCTCCAAACAAAACTTGACAAGGGATGACGGAAATTCGTTCCAATTTTATTGAAACAAGGTAGGCATAAAAATGGTTGTCCCTCGTAAGTGTCACAAAATGTTATAACCTGTTTGGTCAAATTTCGTGCCATTTTTCTGCCACTCTGTGCCGCATTTTCTTCTTAGTACGATTTGCATTATTTTCGCACTGCTGAAACTCGCGCGGCCAGACCGCGTGGCACTCAACGTGTTAATAAACAAATATAAATATTTGTTAAATAAATACGCCCCCTCAGCATTAAACAAGCAAACATACAAATGCTGCATGAAAATGAAATATTGACGCGAACAACATTCACTTCAAATGATGGCCTATGATATATGTATAAGTACTTCTAAGTAATATAAATAAAAGATATTTGTACTCCTCAATAAAAACGTTACTGGTTCCTGATTTCCCTGTACTTACGAGTACTACAGACAAACGAAATGGAAATGTTAATGAAAAAAAATAATATTTTAAACAAACTTTAGGAATTGAAATCTCAACACTATTTGTGAAATTAACTACATAAAGCATGTATGTACATATGTGTATGTGTATTGTTTGGTTTTATTAGCTCATATTGGTTTAGTTTAAGCTACCCCCAGTCATCTACCACCAGGTGGTGATTAGATAACAATTTGTTGATTGTTTTATGTAAGAACTGCTTTTTAAAAGATCAGCTGTCAATAATACTCCGTAATATTTATTATAAAGAACTTTAAAGCGCTGCATCAGTGTTGTGAACAGAAAGGGGTTTGTTTGAAATATGATCCTTTGATTGTGGATTCTGCTACCTTTTAACGAATTCAGTTACATGCGACGGTAACTGCTTACACGTGCTAAGGGTAAGTTTAAAATTTTCTGTCATATTTGGACATGGAATGTTTTAACATATTTATGCATAAGAATATCTACATATATGGATTATGAAGGCCCGTGAAACAGTAGTATAACTAATTTATATGCAAGAGGCCACCTTATGCATTAGTTACCTCAATAGGATTGTTCATAATTTAAGAACAGTAATGTTGATCGGGTCGTCTCGTAAAAGCATATCAAAGAATGGCGATGCTTCTAAAACTTGTACTGCTCGTTTAGGATACTCTTTAAGATAACGAATCATGAAACTCGCATTTGAACTAGAATCCGAACATTAGTCAAATAAATGTATGCCCTCGTGGATATCACCGATAGGCGCATCGTTTTCATTCAGTACTAAGACCAGCGTTACATAAGCGGAAAGGCAGGTGCCGACGTGAATCTGTATCACTATGCTATGCATATGAGCAACGTAGATGATGATCGATCACTCATCGGTTTGTCTTAAGATGCAATCAAACGGCAAAAATATTCCACGAAATAAGCCCTAACTAACCATTCACCCCTACATTTCTCGAAATATTTCCCAAATCAAAGTTTGCAATCGTGAATAAATTCCCTGGAAAATTTTCAAGTCAAAAACAGTTTGCCTTATCATGAATGATATTATTCCTTCAATTCGTTCACTTTTCCCTTTGATTTGTTCGCTTTATTTTTGCTAACAAGCTGTATAGTTTATGAAGTATTCAGTTGTTCTAATTAGAATGTTAAACTGCACAATAAATTAGTTTAGCACAAAATCTAAAGTTACTAAAGTGCGGAAAGACATTATGCTCAATTATATTCAACACAATATCCATCACTTTGGCGTAGTGAAGATTTCCGGTGGAACTCTTTGACTGTAAGTTTACTGTTTTCTGACGGATAAGTTGTCCTCTTTACCACAAAGTCTTTGTTCTAAGGCAATCCGAAATTTGAGAGAGCACCTTGCTCAATGTGGCGAAATTTCGCCATTCCGACTGCACAATGTCTTGCTACCCGTTTCTGATATTGACACTTGGCAAAAGATCGCAAGCCAGGCACCGGAGCGCTTACTGTATTGTAAATCACTGTTCAATGAAGAGAACAAGAAATCCACGGGAAATTCAGGATATCAATTTTCACTTCGAGCGGAATGCAAATTTAATGGGAACAATAGTTTCACTTCTTATTCACACTGTAGGAGTGATTATATTTTGGCAAATGATTATTCAGTATTACTTGGCAGGTATAGGATAAAAAGAAGTTTAAAAATGTAGGGTGACCACATCTGAATGAGATATAAAATTGATTCCAGATTTATTTTGAAGCTACAATGGCATTTTTTATGGAATAGCACAACATTCCTATGACTACTTGGACTTTGCTGGCAGTACTTCAAGATGATTTTTTGGCTAAAATCCGGATCTCCCGTCAACATTTGCAGCGACATTGTCTCTGCAATTCTGGCGTCAGCACAATCTTACCGCAAATCCAACCGCAAAATAAATCGGGTAGACTCAGGTGATGTCAAATCACCTGATGATCGGCGCAGCATCGAAACTTGGTTCTTGAATACTGGCCGGCTATTTTATTTTTTACTTTCCACCCCTCTTTGTCGGCTTCGTGTATCAACGCCGAAAATAGTGTACGCACGCGCAAAACTTTAACACGGTGGAACGAATTGCAAATGGCAAACCTTACTGAATATTTTGACAGATGGATGGCATTGGCAAATTTTGACCGCTTCTTATGTTAGTATGTTGCTTTGTTTGACCTTACCCTCCTTTACTCTTCGACTCATAAAAAGAAAAAACTTTTTGGGTTCTCACATGATCGAAGTAATAAATGGCCCGCTTTAACAGCCATGACTTGGCACTTCGTTACAAGAAGTAGCAGTTGACAAACAAAAACCTTATTTTAGACAGCTATTAATCAAGTGGTTCGACGCAAAAGTGTACAGATTATGAAGAACATTTTACTAATTAACCTCCTGTTTGAGATGTTGAAACTTCTCGAAGATCCTAACCATTTCATTTGAAACAGAACCGTGTATGTCTAAAGTAAACAAAGATTTCTGCCACGGAAGGAGGGTCAGTAAGTTCCTTAGATATAATAGAGCTATCTTAAGCTGGATCTCTGCACACACATTAAATGTGAATGCCATGGGGGAGCTAAGCCTTAGAAAATAGTAGCAATTACAATCGACTCCGTGATGAGGAGGAGTGTCGACAGTTACCACCAGCCATCTGAAATCACTAGAGTCAAAAGCAAAGGCTAGGTTAAGCACGAGACTCAATGCCAGTAAGGTAGTTGCGAAAACAAAATTAAGCGACCTGCTTCTCGATATCACCCTCTTTATTAAGTTCCTTAGATATAATAGAGCTATCTTAAGCTGGATCTCTGCACACACATTAAATGTGAATGCCATGGGGGAGCTAAGCCTTAGAAAATAGTAGCAATTACAATCGACTCCGTGATGAGGAGGTGTGTCGACAGTTACCACCAGCCATCTGAAATCACTAGAGTCAAAAGCAAAGGCTAGGTTAAGCACGAGACTCAATGCCAGTAAGGTAGTTGCGAAAACAAAATTAAGCGACCTGCTTCTCGATATCACCCTCTTTATTAAGTTCCTTAGATATAATAGAGCTATCTTAAGCTGGATCTCTGCACACACATTAAATGTGAATGCCATGGGGGAGCTAAGCCTTAGAAAATAGTAGCAATTACAATCGACTCCGTGATGAGGAGGTGTGTCGACAGTTACCACCAGCCATCTGAAATCACTAGAGTCAAAAGCAAAGGCTAGGTTAAGCACGAGACTCAATGCCAGTAAGGTAGTTGCGAAAACAAAATTAAGCGACCTGCTTCTCGATATCACCCTCTTTATTAAGTTCCTTAGATATAATAGAGCTATCTTAAGCTGGATCTCTGCACACACATTAAATGTGAATGCCATGGGGGAGCTAAGCCTTAGAAAATAGTAGCAATTACAATCGACTCCGTGATGAGGAGGTGTGTCGACAGTTACCACCAGCCATCTGAAATCACTAGAGTCAAAAGCAAAGGCTAGGTTAAGCACGAGACTCAATGCCAGTAAGGTAGTTGTGAAAACAAAATTAAGCGACCTGCTTCTCGATATCACCCTCTTTATTAAAATAATAAGCTTTCTGCCATTTTGTAAGCCTTGTCTAGCGATTGTCAGAACACGGACTCTTGCGTGCTTTGCACTGAAAGCTTAATTGCGTTGCGTATATTTCTTCTTTCTTTCCGTTTTTATGAAATAATTTCATGTATTTTTCCCTGTTGGGTATTGGAAACATTCCAAGGTATCCAAATAATTTTACATTTCGAAGATTTGCTTAGCTATTTCTTTCCTATTTTGCTCAGTGTTAACATCAAAGAATTTAAAGAACAAAGAAAAAAACATACATCGTGGTTGAAAAAAATTTTCATATTAAAATTGATAACAATATAATAAAATAAAATCTAGAAATTGACATAAACCTTTACTTTGCAAAGGCAAACGGAAAAAAATTTAAAAATGTGATTTCATGCGAAAATAAAAGTATTTTCCGCATGATTTGTTCTTGTTGAAGAAAGATCATCCTACAACAAAGGAAGAAAGGTAAAAACTCAAGAAGGAAACAAAATACTCATCATGATGGTGTGTTGTCGTCGTCATCGTCGTCTCAACTTCATTTTGGTGAAAATCATTGACGATGTGTGTTTCTGGTCTCTACTCATCTCATCATCTCCCAACATGAGTTCTATTTTTTGTCTTGTGATTTGTACTGAATCATGTGTGTAGCTTGTGTTGAAAGAAATTTGAAAGCAATAAATTTAAAATTAAAGGCTGAACAGTGGTTCAACAATAATGACGACGATAATGATGATTATGAATCCGATACCAGTTGAAAAAAGGTGAAAACAAAGCTGCTTACAGGTAGACAAAGACAAAAAAAAAAAATTAAAATAAAAGAACTGAAGACAGGAAAAGAACAATAACAAACAACTTGTTGTCCTTCTGTCTGTTGTGATCCATTCTCTCTCCATAGCTCTCCACAGTAAGCCATTATATTCTGGCACCACACAAATAAATAATATTAATAGTGAAGGCATTATATTTCTATAGAATTAACCCTGGATGAGAGCGTAGGTTCACAGAAAGCCTGTTGGAGGAACTATCGATCACTTGTAAGTAAGCTTTGTCTTCTGTTCACAATGTTGAACAAAATTTGAATGATTGCTTTTTTTTTTTGCTATGTGGGCAGATATGGTGGCCGATATGGACAGTTATGGCTATCAAATCTTATATTTATATATTTATCTATCGCTACTGATACCGTAAAATTACCATGGCAAGTTACATAATTGTGCTTTAAAGGCATCAGCCAACACCTTAAGTGAAATCAATGTCAGATCGACCGATATTCTCGACCTACGCAAGAAGTCGAACTTACATGCATCAGGACTGCAAGCATTTGTACAAGATCTAACTGACAGAGGAGCTTTAAAAGTTAGTTATCACAGACTGTGTTTTTTCACTGTGCGAAGTTTTCGGAGCGCTTGTATAAGAATTCCAATTTTATTCAAAAAAAAAACAATCGTCGTTAGGAACTAAAAAAAGAAATCTGAATTAGTGCGACACTAAGGCAATTGAGATTTCACAAGAAGTTATACTATGTTCAGACATACACCTTATTTGTGTAATAAGAAAATTTTACGCAATAACCGCCTTAATTGAGCTCAATTAACCATACAAAAACACAAATTCAATGCAACTCTGATCTTAGTAAGCAGACGATTTTTGTACAAAAATAAAATCAAGGCGCAGATTCATTAAGGTGACTGCATCACCAATAAAATTACATTCTATTCTTCGTTGAAGTTGTCAAACTCTATATAAAAAATGAGAACAAAAATATAAAGAAATTTACGGTTGTTCTATAAAATAATACGAAAAAAAAATTATTTTAAACATTCACCAAAAAAATGAAGGATATTTTCAGCTGTGAAACGCTCATTGAGTAAGCTAAATTGGATATGTGTGAACACCAAAGTTGCAGAGTTGACAATCCTTGGTCGTAGTTCTATGAACTTAAAGTCGTTCCGGTATGTATACCCGATTGACAGTAATTCATTCCAAAATACTTGATGTCATACTTAATACCCGCTTCATGACCTCAGACCACGCCACCACAACCTGCAACAAGATCCTGAAGTCTCTCGACGGTAACACTTGGGAAATGGAGAATAAATTCTTGTTGACTACATATAAATCGATTGGCCCAGTCAGTAGCGGTTAACTATGCGGCACCGGTATAGGACACCTTTAGTTGACAATACTCAATGGAAGAAGCTTCAGAGTTGCTAAAATGCCGCCCTCAGCACCGTAACGGGCTGAGTTTACATGACGTCAGAAGTACACCTACATGATGAAACTAAGAAACAGTTCCTCTTGGGATGTCATCGGGGGGGATATCCGAACTACCATCTAATGGATTTTAGATCCCGTTGCAACTGAAGAACGTAACCTGCCACGAAGCACCAGCGTGGTACTGGCACAACTTAGATCGGGATGGATGGTGCACTCGTTTAATCTCGCACTGGGTCCAGGATTACCGACACCATTCCCCCTATATATGTCCTGCATGTGGCATAGCTCCACACAACGCTCGACATCGTTTTAACTGCAGATCAAATACAACTTTTCTAGTACCACCTAGATCCCTTTGCATTCAGTGAATAGATTTGGCACAATTATTGGGTCTGGCTTTAGCTGAGTTGTGTGATAACAGCGAAGAAAAAGAATAAAGAATTGGCTAAAAAACACAACAACATCAACCCTTCAAATTCAATCACCTAAATTAAGGCGCATGTCTGAACATAGCGTTATTTTTAAGTGCCGACTTTCGAAAACAATGTTGGACCTGGCCATCAAAAACCATCAACAACGTACATTATAGAAAAATTATGATCAATTTCATTTGGTGTGGGCTTCGTTCTATTTTATTACTTACATTCCTTAAAGGGTTAATTTTATATAATTTTGCCACAAAAAAAATAGCTCCTCTTATCTTTTTTTTCTTTAAATTTTGCCCATTGTGTTAATAATGGTGAATATCTTCATGATGACGAGGATCGCATTGGTATGTGATCAAAGAACAAACTATCACAAAAGCATAACAAACACACCGGAGTAACAGCAGACCTAATAATTACGCCCTCATCAGTTTTATTTTTTTTTTTTATGTTAATGCATCGTATCATATACATTTATTTAGAGGCTTTTAAACTTAATAGCGTAACTGTACTCTCTTCTTCTGTACCATGAAATAACTATAATCTTTAATTAATAAATTCTTCTGCTCCTTCTTTGTTTTCAATGTATGCTTTCTTTCTTGTTCTATCTTCTTAAGGGCGGAAATTTAATATCTCAACTATGGTTTTTTGTGTTTTCGAATCATTTTTATTTTATTATTTTAAAATATTTTGGTAATTTGATATAACAGTTCATATTAATTTTAAATATATATTTTTTTTCCTTAAATTACTTGTTCAAGGATTTTTGCTTGAAAAAAATGTGTTAAATTACAGTGCGCATTTTAAATTAACAAAAAAAAAAAGGTTTTTCTAAAAGATTCTTTTAAAATGTGTGTTTCGTTGCAGTACAGCACAACAGGTAAATTGCATTTAGGTGGGGAAGGTGTCAATGTTTTCATTAATACAAATAATATTGCACTTGTCCCGGCCTATAGGCGATTTATAAGAAAACAGCTTGAAATATAAATAACCAGTGTGAATCACAGTGTAAAGACGAAACATGTCTATATTTAATAGAAATAATATTAATTTTAACGCATACTTATAAATATGTATTATAATATAATTTTAGCTTTAAATTGCATCAATAATTTATTTTATTTTTAAGAATTATTTTTCTCTTTCCTTGCAGTGTAACTAACTCACTCTTGATGCCGTAATTTTCTCTACAAACGCTACATGGTAAGTTTATTAAGAGCTTCTTTTACACTATAGCTAAGTGAGAAAATTGGTTAACTATTTAGTATGTATTTACAAATACAGTAGTAGGCTAAACTGTTCACAAAAATTTCTCAAATTATTGTTTGAAGAAAAAATTTTCTTATACATTTTATTATATACTGCAGTTTAAAATGAGGGGTATCAATTTGCTAACTAACCCAATAAATAAAGTAAAGAACTTGACATTTTTAATCCAAACTAAAAAATTTTAAGACATATAATAATGTAGGGGGGAATATATCGAAGCAGACCGCTTACTTTCTGGGTCACCTTTCCACCCTCTTCCTTTCTCGTACTGATTTCATTGAAACTTAATCTCGTACCAGCCTTTTTATTGACTGTAGCGATATCCGACTCTGTTGGCTGGTAACTTTTGGCCTACATCCTCATCCCGGAATCTCTTGTAATTGCTAGCATTTGTCTATGGCTTAGATCCCCTGGGGCATTGGCATTTAAGAATTGCCTAAGCCTTATGCTATCCAGTGCTCGACATTCACACACAATATGCGCTACCGTCTCAGCCTCTTCCTCAGGAGTATTTTTGTAGACTGACCCGTCCACCCCTTGCAAGGTTTTCTTGTCCATCTCCAGAATTAGGCAATAAAAACTGACGTTCCTACATAGAATTACCTCTCCACCAATTGCGTGGCTTCATTGTCCATCCCTTACCGAATTTCACGGTCCAACGCCTTAGGAGTACCTTTAGGGATTGACCCGATCACCCCTCGTTAGGAATTCTTGGTCTCCTCTTCCGGGATCCTGCCTAGGTCAATAAAAACCTGAGTTTTTTTTCCAGATAATTCTTAGAAACCAAGCAAGCACCCTCTTGGCAACGCATCCCTGCTGTATGCTGTTCCACCTTGAATTAGGGAGTTTTATAAGGGAGTGTTAACTTCTCTCTCTGCCAGACTCCTGGCAGAGACAGAAACCTGTTACCGGCCGCCACCACGAGAAGGCATAAGTCAGAACTGACAGTGAACTCAGTTACGTCAAGCCATACCTATATTGCTGACAACCAATTTTATCACTTATTCGAAGTGAAAATTGCTAGCATGAATTCTTCTTAGAATTTTGGTTTCCTTCATTGAACACCTGTTAAAAACAAGCTATCAGTCCACATTAAATGAAAAAAAGGAAGAATAAACTCTGCAAAAAAGTTCAAAAATTGATAAAATATTTAGAATCGGCAACAGCAATTTTATTACTAGAGAAACTAGACAACATCAGGTTGTTTGTCGGAGTTTGCGAGACATATCTTCTTACCCTGTTACATTGCAAGTGACTCAATAACAACTCTCTGCCTTACACGAAAAATCATTCCGTATTCCACCAATCGTAAAGCTTCAGTCCTTTGCAGAGGGTGAATATCAGAAAAGGTTGCTAACCTTTGAGCTATGAAGTTGGAATGGTACAATCAACATTCTGCGAGTGCTCTCTCACAAGTTTTGTTATTGTTGGCAAAATTTATAAAATTTCGTAACTGATTTTTGGAAAAGAAAATTAGTAATGTGTTAAGCGTTCCTGTATAATGCAGACAGTAAAACTGAATGCATGTACTTGCCTTAGTTTTTTCTGTTTAAAAAGATTGAAAGATTTGTAATCTGGGCTGTTAACGGGAGTTACCAGTTTTATTTATCGAAAAAGAGCAGTGCTAACCTCACTGGAGTTAAAAAACTGTGGATTTTAGAAGATTTCACGGGACATATAAACAAAATAAAATAGTGGTGTGTGTGTATTTTAAGAAATATTTTGTTGGAAAAATTAACACAAATAAACAACTGAAAAAACTTTCATTCACTTAAAACATTTTTACATTGTCGCACTAGTAATGTGATTTCTAAAATTTTTATTTGTCGAATACTACAAGTGGTATAGTGTAAACGTTATATTGTATGTTAACTGTTCGATATTAAGAGAGAATATGGTTGAAAATTTAAGTCTAATGGCTCTGTTATTTTTTTTAATAATTTCATAAAATCAAGTTATTTCGTTAGATCAAACATGTATTTCAAGGTATAGGAAAGCAAAGGAAAAATATTCGCGCAAATTTTAAAGAAAACTACTTGCAAACTGTTAAGTTAATTGCTTTATTGTTAGGAAGAAGGAATTTTTTGGGGCAATCTTTAAAGGAACCTAATTGAAAAAATTATATAATTACGTACATATGTATGTACATACAATATGTATAATTGCTTTGCAATCAGCTGTTTCTTTTAATTCATTATTCTATTTGGTTCTGCAATATAGTATTTGTATCTAGTCTTAACGTAAAAAACTGTAACTGATTTTTTATTCTCATTTTTTTTTAAATACGGTTCGTATTTTGTTATATTTTGTTCTACAAATCGAAAAATTTATAGTCTGAAATTAGCAAAACTAATAACTTTTAAATTGATGACAACATTTTTTTTTGCATTTAGATCAACGTCTAAAATGAAATATAAAAAAGCGAGAATTCCGAATACTGCACGGTACGATGATGATAAAAATAGGTACAATCCCACAAAATGCGGTACATCTGGCAACCCTGATGATAACACGAATTTTCGTAGGACTTGTTGTGAACATTTCATGACACATTTTTATAAGTGAATGAACAACCTATTCCTACATTTTTGAGAACAAGCATATTTAATAAAATGGTAATTTGAAGCACTGAAAAAAATTTGTCTCAGTGTGCATTTAAGCTTTTCTCATTTTAAAATAACGGATTTTCTTGCTTTTTGTGTGTATAAATGTCACCATTTTATTTTCAATCATTACAAGTATTGAAACGAAGAGAAACGAATCTCACAAAAAAAGGAAAAAAGCTCTTTAATACAGTTGCTCTATATTTAACATTGCAGTTGTGCAAGAGTAATCAGAGAGAATTAATTGTTAAGTTTATTAGACTTCAGTAATATATTTTTTTTTTATAAATTTTTGTTGTTAGTAAACATGGAATAGCATTACTGTTTTTGTTGTTTTTAAGTTTTTGCTTCAACAAAAAGGGTGACTTAGCAATTGTGCTATAAAGCGGTGGAAGGAGGGAGGTGGTAGTGTCGTAAGGATATATAGAAAACCATCTTCTAGGAACTGCGTATAGTTAACTCAAAAAAGATAATTGTGTGCCGTTTTTATTAATTAGAAATCCTTTCGAGAAGGCCCAAAGCATTTGACTTTGTTGAAGGAACGTGGTATGTTGAGCACATTTTTTTTTTGTTTTGGGTGAACCAAAGACGACGGATTATTACTGATATATAAAATTAGTTAAAGTTTTATTTCACTTCTTTTTTGTAAAATTAATTATTGATTAATTCTTTCAACTTGTAGCTATAGGGTGACCAGTTAAGAACGATTGGTAAAGAAATTTAAATAAAGCATTAACGGTATGAGAAGTCAAGTTTATTCTGGCTTTATTTCAATAGCATATCATCCAAATGGCCACCATGGTTGCGCTAGAAATACGAGATATTTAATTTTTTAAATTCGGATCTCCGGCCAACGAATTACGAACTCTAGACGTTGTGTTGTTGTAGTCCGAAATCCAACCTCAAGATATAAGCCGGGTTGACTCTCGCTAATCTGCGTCGAGTCGACATTTCTTGGTCTTCTTCAATACTAGCCGCTACCGACGGCTATGAATAAATGACAGTGATAACTTTGTCTGGTTGTTATTGTAAAAATGAAATAGGAATTTATTTGTTGGGATGGATATAAGCTGAGCATTTCCCTGGTTGGAATTTTTATAAACCAAGCGAGAAGAAGAAGAAAATTAATAAATTAATATTTTTTATTTAAGTTTTATATAAGAATTGTGATGAAAATATAAGCAAGAAAAAAATTGTTGAAATACAAATTACCCGGATTTAAAAAAATTTTCTTATTGTGTAAAACTATTTATGAGCCGACCGTAGTTATCAGCCAAAAATTTTCCGTGGTGAACAGCGTTCGTTATCATTCGATGATATCCAGTCTGTAACAAAGCTAGTGATCTATCTATAAGGGCCAGTGAAATGGTGTGATTTGGCTTGATGTGATTCTTTTGTGAGCTTACGTGTAAAGTCCTTTGTCTATGCCTGTCTACCAACGTCATTTGCAGTCGTGTAAAACAATAAAAACACGAACTCAAAGAAATATTTGTGGTTGTGTTTGTTAACAACATTTATATGTATGTATTAAAAGAATTTACGTACAAAAAAATTGAATGATTTTTTTTTTAGTTATAAATTTTTTCTACCATTAATTTAATGTATATTTCCACACTTTTCGTTTAAAATTAATTTAATTTTCTTTTGTATCTAATAAAATTTTAAGCATTTAATTTTTTTTTTTTTTTTAATATATTCAATAGTGCAAACAGCCAGCCGTTTGTATGACTTTTTGTACCCTTTTTTTTAATCATGACTCATTTGATTTTTGCTTTCATAATTTATTTACTATTTTGTTTATAGTGTTTCGTGTCTACGTTTATTATTAAATATTTTTTTCTCGTTTGCTCGAATACTTAAATTTCTATCAGTTGCTGTGTGTAATTTAATTCGAATTGTTGGTAGTGCGGTTTTCAAAATTAAAACAGAATGAGAAATAAATAATTTATTGATTTTTTGTTTATAAAAATTAAAATTATCACATTTGATTAAATACGATAACCTTTTAATTAAAAACATTTTAAACAAATTAAACTTTTTTGTTAAAATTAATAATAAATTTATTTTGCGGCCGGGAAGTTCCACCCTTTTTCGAAAATTTCTAGTGGCGACTCGCCATAATTCCATTTTTTAATATAAGTATGTAGTTTAGACTAAAGCTACATACATCCATATAATACATACATACATATGTACATATATTTTGAAAATAAAATTTTAAGTCATTTTTAACCTCGATTGCTTTTCCCACCATCTTATATTCCACTCGTATCTATTAAACTTGTTTATAAATTAAATTCATACCTATTTTTTTTTCTTTTTCGGTACCATATTTTTCTTATGTTTTCTTATCTATTTTCATTTATCTAAAGTCACATTTTTATTTCACTTTTTTTCTTTTTAATTTAAAACTTATTTCTTTGTTTTACTGGTTCAGCTTTTTTTTATTAAAAGTAATTAAATTTGAGTATTTAAGAAATAAAAAAAAAAATATAAAATAAGTCATTTTGTTAAATCCAATTGTAAGAGATTTTACGTTATTTAAGAGAAGAATTTTTTGCACTTTAATTTTTCGTTTCCAATATTTCTCTCTCGGGAGAACTGCCAAGAAATCGAAAAAAAATATATTAATAAGGTTTCTTTTCATTTTAAGTAGGGAGTTAAGTTTACTTATAAAAAGAAAACGTTCGTTAAATAATTAAAACATAGAAGCAAAAAAGAGATGCCAGATCAATTATAAATCAAGAATATTTTACTACTCAAGTACTAGAAGCATCAAGTTCGTTTTACAGTATCTGTATATTCAATAGTATTCTAATGCAAACTTCAGAATTTTATTGGCTTAAATATACAATTTATCGATGTGTGTTTTTCTAGATATACCATAAAATAAAAAAAAAAATGTTTAACGTTATTATTCAGGTGAACTAATGCAAATATCTAATAAACTCTTGAACTCATAAATAAATTGGGAGTGTTATGTGTTCATCTATTTTGTACTTCGCTTTAAAATATATTAATGATTAAAATTATCGTGTTCAGGCAGTTCTCAGTAGGAGTATGCTTTGAAGTGTTTTTTTTCACATTTCAAAGCCGAATATGGTTTTTCCACTGAGTTTATTTTATAAAATGTGCAGTGAATATATGGATCTGTCTATCATGATTTTATGTACTCGTAATTGTGATTTCAATACACTCCAATCGTTTGGGCGGTATTTCCGTATTTTTTAATGGAATTTCACAACGAAAAATAAAAGATCGATCCTGAAAAAATACTGTCATAATATTGGGGCGATTTTTGCTTAACATTTTTACAGTCATCAAGTTGTATATAAATGTACATACCACCAATCTGTCTTCGATTGTGGTCGAAAGAGCTGATTGAACGAATTTTTATTTGCTATTATGGCGAGCATTTGACGAATATCGCTATTGTAAATTTCACTCCTTTAGATTGTTCACAGCAGTACATTACTATCAGCTTAGGCAAAAACTAGATACAATTAAATGAAACTAGAGGCTCATTTCTCGAAAGTAGAAGTCATATATTTGGGGCCCAGACCTTAAACTTGCATAAAATTATCAAGTTACAAATTAAGTCTAGAGGAATATCTGTATCATCCCATTCTATCTATTCCTGTTTGTTATCCGACAAAGTGAAATTATAGCGATAAAACATGCCTGATGTAGACGTCTACAGATATTGCATAAAAAAAAAGAATTTTAAACAGATGCCTGTTCTAAAAATCACGTAATTTTAAATCACTTATTGTTTGGAAACCGCAAGTGTAATGTTTTCCTTCCTGTTCTGTCACACGGACAAATATTTTTGTGTTTTTTGGTGTGGGTTTACTTTAAGAAATCACATAGAAACAACTGATTTCTTTATCTGCAAACGGAAAAGCACAAACCAAGCTACAATTTCACAAAAGAAGTAAGTGAAAAGTTATTTATTTGTGAAAACTTTATTTTCTTACAAAAATCAATAAAGAACAATTCAGTAATTTTCTATGACGTCCACAATTGAATACTCGCAAAAATAATCAATTGATTTGATAACGACAGTGACTTTGTTGACAGATTTGCAATATTTGTTGGCATTTTCACTTGTACATTTGTTTTTTTTTCACAACCATCTGGTAGCCCTGCATAAAGACGAGCATATTGTTTTTATTTTGTTCTTTTGAGCTCTCCTTCAAATACATTTTTGCTCCCTTGAAGTGTATGAGCGAGCATGGGTTGTTTGTAAGTACGTGTGAGTGTGTGTAAAGAAAATGCTATTAACCGCTATGCTTTTGGTACGATGATGGTGGTTGCTTTTATTTTAAAGCAGAATTATGTTTTTATTTTTTTTATTAAATGTGTCTGCATACATATTTTTATATTTAAAATTACAATACATAGAAAAATATTAACGAAAATACATAGCAAGAAAGGAACATTTTTATATTTAAGCGCATAAAAAATACAATGAAAAAGGCAGGCAAGAAACGAAACAACAAGAAACCAACCGAATACAACAACAACGCGCGCGAGTTTATTTTAGAGAAGAAAAGCAAACGTAATATAAAATAAAATAATAAAAAAAAACATTTGTAGGAATTTTTTTTTACGAGTTTAGTTTAAAATTAAATGTTGAGGAGAATAGACGTCAAGATTTTATTTTTTACAAATAAAAAAAAAAAAATTAATTAAAAATACATAATTAGTGTGTTGAGTAGAAAATCTTTATCAAAAAAAAAAAACGTTTTTGAAAAATATTTTTAAATATTAACTTTAAAAAAGGTAAGTTATAATAAATATTTTAAAAGAAAAATTATTTATTTTTTAATTTCAAAGTTCACTTTTGCCGAAAACTTTTAATACAATATTTTATATGTCTCTGCCTTTGTTGTTAGTTTTTGTTTTATTTTCTGCTAACGTTTTAATTTATTATAAATTTATAACCGCAGTGTGAAAAAAGCTTTATATTAATTTTTTTTATATAAATTTTCTTGTTATTGTTTGTCTCACTACATTAAAAAATATTAAGATGGTTGCATTTTTGGTTTTCATTTTAATTATATGAAGAGAGAGGGAATTTCGTAAATTCTCAGTAAAAAAAAGGTGTGAGAAAAGAGTGGCTTTTTAGCGGCCATGCGCTCTTTCCTAACATGTGCTTTGTATTAAACAGAATTGGTTTTTTTGTTTTATGCGAGTTTTTATTGTTTATAAATTTTTAGTGTAGAACACACACAAGAAAGCTTTTTTAATTTAATTGTTATCAATAAATTTAAAGATAATTTATTATTTATGTTTTTGCTTTAATTCTTTTAATTTAAATTTTTGCAAAATGTGTAAACTACCCGGAATTTATAGGTAGACAAAAAATTATTCGTTAATTTTTAGTCTTCAACCTGGCCTATATAAACGAAGTTCATCCCCGCCGTGGCCGCCCGCGCACTTTGCCACAAATGGGTGAATTCGATTTAAGTTTAATTAGCGAGTTTCGCAACCGACCTTCGTTTTATGATCGCAGTTGTCCTCGCTTTAAGGATAAACTCTATAATGCCCATCTGTGGCAGGAAATATCAAATAAATTGGGTTTTGATGGTAAGTAGATTGAAAAATCTGAATTCATTTATAATAAATAGCTACTTGTTTGTGGGAACTTTCATTCAATTTTATTGGTTTAAGTCTGTCAGTGTTGCAAATGTTAAAAGTGTGAAAAAGAATTTTTTTTATTTTTTAAATATTTTAGGGCAATATTATTTTCGTTAAAGTAATTGAACTAACATTTTTATGAAGAAAAATGTTTGTTTTCTGGAGGATTTTCTGACAAAAGTATGTATGTACTCTTTTTAAGTTTAAATAAAAAATAGCAGATATTATAAAAAAGATTTTAAAAAACCAAAAGACATTTACAGATGAAAGAATTTCTAACGATTTTAATCGAAAATGTGTACAGTTTGAATTTGTTTTGATAAATAATATTCAATTATTTTGTAGCAAATAGTATAAGTAAATATTATTAAAAGTATGAAATACTACCAAATAAAAATTAAAAATTACAAAAAAGTAAGTTTTCAAAGTTTAAAGTTTTTGGAAAGCTTATGTTGAAAAATTAGTATTTGAAGTAGTAAAAAATATCTTTCTGAAGTACTTTTAAAAATTATAGTGGGGAAAAATTACGTACCGTACCGAACGATGTACCATGTCTAAGAGTTGCAAAAACATTTTTTAACAAGCACTTTCGTAAAATTGTGTACTTCACTTTTAAAAATATTTTTTTCTGTTTTTATTTATGTAAAAGCTTTTGAAAACAATAAAGTATTATCTTTCGTCGGTTGTTGTAGGATTGTTTAATAAAACAATGTATAAGCGTTTTTATTTTGTTTATAATTTCTTGCCTATTTTTTATGTTGTTTTACTTCGAAAGAGCAAAATTCTTGAAAATATCACATCACGAGCTGCTGAAAAGAACATTTAAACTTATTATAAATTGGCAAAATTTTATGATTATTATTGCTTCTTATAATTTTAACCTTTTGTTTTAATTTGCTTAAATTGATATTTTTTTTTAATTTGCGGGGTTATTACTCTCTTTGTACAAACTCTGTTCTAAAATGGAAAAAAGTTCAGAGAATATAATTAATTGAGCTTAATTTAAAAATTGTAAACAAACTCTCATTTTTAATTTAATAATGATGAAAAACAAGGAGTTGTTTCTTCCATTATTTATATTTTAAATATACATTTCCTCTCCTCGAACCAACCAGCCTATCAAAATAGCAAGTAACTCATTTTAGGGTGAGTATTAATTTCAAAGGGTTTATGAGGGCAACCCATAACTAAATCGATTTGTTTACAAAATAAAAGTTGAAAAAATGGCATAAAAATACACATGGCTTTTATGTTTTGATGCGTAAAAGCTTAACAAAAAAAAAAAGAGTATAAAACGAGATAAAAAAAACCAACTTTTGAATGAAACTACTACTAAACACATGTTTTCTATTATTATAATATTCAATATCATTATCAAACTACCTCGGCACTCACTTACTGTGGCATTAAACCAAACCCACAATAAAAGTTAAAACTATATTTTGCTTTCAGTTTCCATATTAAAAGATCGTATTTTACAATTACGAAATCGTTATAATTTGGAAAAGAGACGCATTGAACAGTTACGAGAAGAAAATCCCCATAAATATTATGATTCACCATGGCCATTATATGAGCATTTACAATTCCTCTCAGATCATATAAGGGCCCGAAGATCATATAAGAAAATGTTGCCATTAAATGGTAGTGGTGGTGGTGGTGGTGATAACGATGCTGGCCATTTTGCAGCGGGACCAGATTTAAGTAATTCTTGCAGTAATAATTCCAATTTAACTTTACGTCATGTCACCGATTCAAGGGGTGGCTTAGACGGCAAAAGACAAAATTTAGCTGCATTTCCTAATGGATTATTGGCTGTCAAAATGGAAGAAGATAATTCTGAGAACACTGAAGGAGAAACGTAAATTTTTAACTAAATTTATATTATAATAGAAAAATCTTATTCATATGTAACCATCTTTGTTGTCGTTTTTCAGAGAAAGTCAAAATTATGATTCGGAGATAAATGCATTTGAAGCATCAGGATTAATGTAAGTTTTCATACAGAACAAAATAGATAATTACTACTCTTTAGTTTTGAATGGAACAGAAACAACACTAAGCAAATCTGTAAAAATTGTTTTAATCATTCGCTGACACGTTACGGAAAACGATCAGAAGATCAGACAATGTAATAATAGGCATAGTGGTGAGGTTTGAAATAAATGTTTTTTTTATAAGAATTTGAAGAATTTTAGTTGGTTCTATTGGACGAACAAAAAGGACCACAAAATAATATTCAATTCAACTCTCTTTGGCCTTCGATTTTAATACAAAGCGATGTTCTACTGGGTCTGTAAACAAAAAAATTTTAAACATTTTAATTGTTTCTTAGTTGGGCCCTTTCACACTATTGGATTAAGATAGTATCATAGTGTTAAAACAATATGCAATCAGAATGTGAAAAGATATTATTGATGAGCCCTACGAGTTTTATATTTTTTTTTATTTATATTTTATACAAAGAAAACGTAAAAAGTACTTTTTTCCCAATGTGCAAGTTTTGTCAAATAATCAATCCATGCAAAAATTTAAAAATTTAAAATTTTTGAAATTATTATAATTGAAAATGAAGATCAAGTGATAAAATTTGGAGCATGTAATTAGTTCAATAATTTTTAAGCACTATGTCTGTTATAAAGAAAAAATCTTTTAATAAAATTATTTATTAAATTCGATATTTCACTACGCGTTTGTGTAGCAAATAAATTATATTACAAAAAACTTCAATTTACAATCAATAGAATAAAGATAATTTGATTTATTGTTAATTGAAATATTGAAAAATTTTCCATATTTTATTGATTTGGTAATTGAGTTTTTGCAATATAATTTATTTTTTCATTTCAAAGGCGGCATAGCGAATTATCTCATCTTATCTTAATAAAAGACCTAGCGCTTAAAAATTATTAAACTCATATTATGAAAAATGATTGAAAATCATTAAAAACCGAATTTTAAAATAAGCATAAAACGGAAAAAAATTTAAGCATTACAAACTTTTTCGTTTTTTAATTTTTTCGTTGTTAAAATCGGTTTCCATCACATACCTGAATAATAAAATTTGAAGGTAGTTTTTAGTGTTTATTTAAAACTTTTCCTATTTATTCATTTCCCTATTTATTGTGTTTACATAAATCGAACTCCTAGTCCTCCTCGGGTTATGACAAATTCTGTGCTGCAACCTAATAATTAATTTTGTATTTACCGAGAACCAGATTCAATAAAAAAATCTAATTTATATGCATTTGAACCTTATTACCACATATGTATCCATAAAAATCCAATGAAAATCTTAACACTTGTATAACAGTGTGAAAGGGGCTTCAGAAGGTAAAATTTCGTTACATGAAATTTCATATAAAAATAATAAATGTAATTAGCCTACGATTTTATATTATGATAATTAAAAAAGATAAGATGGTTCGGTCCTCTTTATAGCCAGAATTGAATAATAGTTATGAGTTTTTAAGTAAATTGAACATTTGACGGCAAAAACTTTAATGAAAATTAATAAAAGTTCTTATCAGAGCGGCGTTTAAATTCAAAGAAGTCCACAGATTAGAATGTTTTTCGGTTTTTGTTTGTAGGCAAACTATGCACATACATATGTATGTATTTATGTACGTCGAAGAATTTCATGTGTTTTTCCAGTTTCGTTTAAAACAAATTTTAGTTTTTACATTTTATTCGCAAAAAAAACATTAAAAAATTTTTTTTGTCCATATACTTATTTAGTCCAGAAACACATTCCTCGTTACCGGTCCAACATCATATACAGCAGCAACAACAACAACAACATTCTGCATACAAATATAAGCAACAACAACATCCCACCATTAGTATACGCCGCTTAGACTCCTTAAGGCAAGGTTATGCCGAATCCGCATCTATTTACAATAAAAAACAACAACAAGCTGCCCAGCACACATCATCGCTCAAACAATCATTACGGCAAAATGATGGTGATGAACCAGTTCCGGCAAAACAGCCGCGTTTAAATGCATGTGAATTAAAATACACAGCATTTGGTAATTTCATATCCTCATCGCTATTAGAGTTACCTCCCAGTACAGCTTTAGAATTGGTAGAGAAATTTACCTCCGATGTTGTTAAAGTATTAATGGAAAATGCCCAGCAAGAGCAACGACATTGTAATGACATGGAAAATTAAGAGAAAGTATAACTTTACAAGATTTTCCATTTATAATTTATTGATTTTAAAATGTATATAAGTTTATTATTATTATATCCTATTCTATTTGTTTTTTTTTCTTACTAAATGTATTTATTGAACAAAAAATTAGCATTACATATTAAATTAAGACAGATATAAAATATATTTCTTTGTATTTGAATGTTTGTGTCCAAAAAGAACAAAATTAATAATTAATTTGTTAATTTTTTTATTTTTTTGCTTTAATTTAGTTTTAATTTTTATGTGGACTTGAAAAGCTTGTTTGTATTTTATTAAAAAGAACACAATTATTAATAAATGAGCAAAATTTTTTAACGAAATAAAAAAAGTTATTGATGTTAAAATATGAGGGTGTGGAATTATAATTGGTCACAAATGACGTATGACGTCGTATCATTGTGTGATCTTATTTTTTATTAAGTATTGTTTCACAAATTCCTCATGGAAAGGCTTACACAGGATCAACGCCTGTCTCCAACATGTTCAAGTTGTATTATGAAAGTCCGTGTTTTGAAAGAAATGTTTTTCGTACTCTACGAGCGAGCAACGTATGATGTGCATCATCCATCATCCATCTCGTAGTCAATATATTTATTTTTCCTATAGAAGTTGTGCTTGTTCTGATGGGTGGTACATACATAAATAATTTGTTTGACCGAGAAGTTAAGCTCGTCTGGAGGATGTGTACAAACCAAAATCGGTTATTAATCGTTTTTCAATGAATCTGCCATCACTAATCAAGTATGTGATGGAAATCCTTCGATATTAAAACGGATTAGTTCTATGGTCTTGGGAGGATAATTTTTGAAATAATCTTAGATTATTGTAACTAAAAATTAGTACAAGATATAGATTCAATTATAAAATTAGATAACAAATTATACAAAATTTATCAAGTATTGAGCACCATATCACAATATTTTTCGTTTTATATTTTCGTTTCAAAATCGTTTTCCAGGGAGCAAATTACGGCATTCGATATCTATCGAAATTTCAATTATATTCCATTGAATTTCTATTATGTTTTATCGATATCGAATGCCGTAATTTGCCCCCAGACTTTTTGACGTTTCAGAAAGAATCTTATTTCAAACCATAGTCCACTTAAGATGAAATCAGCATATTAGTTGTTGTATACCCATCATATGTCAATATTAACTTCTAAAAACTGATTTTTTTTTAATCAGGTATGTTCCGGAAATGGGTTTTGGGAAAGTGGTTTGAAATCACAAAAAAAAAGGGTACAGGATGCCAGTTTCAAATGACTTACATACTTGTTTTGTGAGTATTCTATTATTGATTTTATAATAAATTGCTTAAATAGATAGCAGCTAAAATTCGTTATTGACTTCTGGGAGAAAATCAGTTATTTCATATAAAAAAAATCACTTAAAAAGAAATTATGTTTTTAAGACACTATTCTTCCGTGACATTGTTGTCTTGTGATTTCCCTTTTAGATATAAATAAATCGGCTGATTTCTAGAAGTAAAAACAACACAAAAAACAAATACCGTGTGATTTACAGAATCACACATGCGATTTTAAAACCACTAGAGATTTTATGAAATCACCTAATTTTCAGAACAGGCCTGTTGTATCACTTGCTTATTCTTCCTTTCCTTTAGATTAAATAAAACCAGCCGTATAAGTCATATTTTTTTAGATTCGCAGAAATAAGTGGAATACATAAATTTTACAATGTTGGTACTTGATGTGTATTACAAATAAGTGGAGTTTGTATTATAAGTTGTTGCTGCATTAGAATGATGCTTGCAATGCTTTTTGAACCAAGTTGCGACTACTAAACTAGTGTTTATTGGAGTAGTAGTCATCTGAGTAATCGTCCAGCTTTTAGAGGACTAATTAATGACTGCGTTTATTTTTTATTTGTTGAAAAAGTTCTAAACATATGCATGTAAATTGGTGTACAGTGGCACGATAAAAATGCTGTTTATTATAAGAAAAAAAAATGTTTTACCAACTAAACTACAGAGTACAACAATTTGGATTAGTCCATCCATATTCCAACGTTACTCTGTTATAATCCACAACATGAGATTTTTTATAGTTTGAAATTTTTTAAATTACTTCTCTGTATCATGCGATAAAATATTCATTATATAGAATAAATTGAACAATTATTATTGTTATGGGGATTTAATTTTATGTAACAACTTGAAACGCTTAACCTACAGGTGAAAGACGAACGCATGCTATTTGTTGTTCATGTGAATTAAACGCAAAATTAAAACAAATAGATAATTTAATGAGTTCTACCGAGTTAAGCCGAAAAAAATCCAATAAATATTCTATTCGGAGTAACACGAAATTTTAGTCCAATTCATCAAACTAGTTATCAGACACTGATCCATGAAGATTTGGTGAAAATTATTAATGGTTTCTATAATGGTTATAAATTTTCCGTAAATTTGTTAAACTATTGAATAAGTTAATTTTATCTATATGTATTATAACTATAATTCTTTTTCTCGCTATTGGCTGTAGTCTTCGACAAATATATTGGTCGTCGGTCGGGCAGTATAAATTTTGATATAAGAACATTGACGTAAGAGAGTAAAATTTTAAGATCGGAGTTCAACCAATTCTATAAATATATATGTAGCTTGAAATTATTCAATTGTTTTTTTTTAATAATTAAGTCTTCAAAAAAATGTTTATTTTTAATTAAAATATATATTTTTTCATTTTAGGAACAAGCAAAAATCTAAAGGAATCAAACAATCTTAATGGTAATGTAAGTAAGGAAATTTTTAAATTGTGCTCAGTGTTATTGCGTTAGTAATTTTACGATTTATTTAGTCATATTACGTAGGCTGTGCCTGGTGCTTTATTGTTTTTTATATTTCACTTCAAATTGCACTAGTCCCGGCCTGCAGTTCTTGACCAAACCAACATGAAGTTATTTTTTAATTGCTAAACACAAGAAGTTTAAGGAAACTGAAGACGGTATTTTCTTTTGAAAGTTTTACAACATACGGTATCGATAGAACGTCCAATTTTTCCACCATAATCTGATCCCAAATTGGATTTAATGGGAAAATTTATTGTAAAGGATGTAAATCGCTGTTTGTTTAACCATTCCTCTATAACCGAGCCCTTTTTTAAGATTGAACTTTATGCATATTTAATATTCCATGTGAAATGTACAGTAGTGAGAAAAGTTATTACAACTGACCACAACATTTTGTGACTATATTAAGTCATTTTTTTAGGTTAAAAACACGTAACTATATGGGAGAATTTCAGTAGTACCTTTGGATGGTAAAAAAAAGCTACGATCCGTATTTATTATATGGAGGTAGAATTTTGGAACGAATTTCCGTCATCCCTTGGCAAGTTTGGTTTGGAGACAAACCGGTTTCGGCTATGTGTCATTTTTCGTTCTGGAGGTAGACTTCCTTACAATATAATAGAACGGTTCCAGATTGAAATTTATTTTCGAAAGTTTCACTAAAATATTCAACTGGCTTATATCTGATTCACTAGATCTAAATTTAAGAAAACAATTGCTGAGAAACTGGACTTGGTGTCGTGGGTCTACCGCGCACAGATCTACGAATAAATCAGCTCATGCGAATTTTAACTAATGCCAAGTATTACTGTGGGCAAATTTTGAAAACAATTTTTTTTAGAAGTCTAGCACCTTCGATGAAGCTTGCTTCCTCAAGTACATCTCAACCAACCAAGCAACAATCGACGGTATCCGCCAAGGCAATTGTGTAAATTTATAGCCTCGGAAAAAGATACGGTTACAGCTCCATGGTACTCTGCACAACTTTTCGAAAATTCGGTGGGAAATTAGAAAAACCTTACTGACGTTTTCCCTTCCAACAAAAATGTTACATATGTTTGTTCCTTTCTAAACAAAATATCCAATATATACATACATATGAAAAACAGCACGTTCCTTTCTAAATATTTTGCACAAAAAACTGGCGAATATTATTAATTGTTTATACAATAAAAATATCGCCGATACCGATATATCGGGAAACCTGAAATATTGCCGATATATCGGTATCAGAAGCATCTCTAGATTTATTACATATGTTTAGTTTTATGTTGAAATTTTATTCTATTATTTTTGTTCTATTGTAATTGTTAAAAGTGCATCGCTTGGTGAAGATTTGGGTAATTTGAAAAATGTACTACCTACTTATAAGGCAACATTTTTTTCAGAAGAGAAAATGCCATTAGGTAACACTGTTTGTTTGCTTTTAAATAAAAACACAAATCGAGGTAAAAGGCTTTCAAAGTTTTAAACCTAAAATAAGCCTTTGAAAAATTTATTCAAAAACACATTTATATTAAATTAACGGCAATTATTCGTATTTCGATGCAAGTAGTTTTTTAGGTTTTCCCTAAGACTGGCTTGAATGCAAGTTTGTAGAGAATGTAAATTAAAAAAAAAAAAAAAAACACTTAACACGCCTCTTTTGCGTGTAAGAACTCTGGACAAAAAAAGGAAAGATTAAGCACAATTTTCATGTCAGCTGTCTGTCACAAGATTAATTTTCACCTCCTGTCTTTTTTGTGCTTATTTCAGCTCTTAAACACTTAATGATGATAAAGAAGCTGCCATAATTATTTCGACCCTTAACACCCTAAAGGAACTTTCTTTCTACTCTGGCACATATTTTTATTTATAATGTGGCATCAACAGACCATATTTTATTTGCATTCATAAATAAAAGTAACAGAACACGGAGGCACATTAATGAACGCAAAGACTTAAATAATAAGAAGATTCGACTAAAAACAAAAAATAATTTTATGGAGATTCAACAATGTTGTAAGCAGGATGCCTGCCTGGCTGTCCATAATCGAGTGCATATGTTGGCTAAGAAAATTTTGTCTAAGCTGTTTTTTTTAATACAAACAATTTAGTGTAAATAAATAGCACAATAATGAAGTCAAATTGTCTGTACTGTGGCAGACAAAACAATAGGTTCGGTTCAACACAGATATTTAGACTTAATGGCTGAATTAAAAGCCACATGATTATTTATAAACTACAAAGTGCATTGTCGCTGCTGAGCTGTTAATAAACCATGTCATTTGTGGTACCAGGTACTCTTGTTATACGGAAATTAATGTAATAATTTTTGCTCTAATACGATACTAGAGTGCGATAAGGCATGAAATCGTTCACCAACGGTAACGTGTATCATTTAGATACGGCGCTGACTGTATTTATTGGTTATGTAGTGAACACTATGGATGATTTAATAATATGAAAGAAACTTTGAGTGGAAAAAAAATATTAAGCGAAATGCAGAATTCATGACCTGCATACCTATAACAATCAGACTATGTTCATCCACATCCAGCCCTCCAAACAAGGGAAAGATTTGGTGAGAACAGTTCGAAAACGCAAAAAATCAAGAGTAGATTAATCGAAAAATTAGTAATAATATTGGTGGATATGTAGCAAAAAAAAAATGTAGTTATTCAACAAAAATGATTGCCAACTAAATATATATTAGTGCTATATGCAGGTCCATGTCTGCATTTTGCTAATACGGCTACATACATATATATATATTTTTTTTTTGTTAAACGACAAGTGTACATATGCATTTGTATTCTTATTGTTTGTGGTTTTTGATGAAACATATGTACAATATTTTATTAAATATTATAATTATAGGGCGCATGTCTCATGCAACCAACTAATTCATTCTTTCCTTTCGTTTATTTTTCTTGCAATTTTTTTATTTTTTTTTTTTGTAGAAGCTTCACCAGCGCAACATTGTTCAATCATCATCATTATTTATCCTTTCAGAAGCCAAATGAATTTTGGGAGTACTTGCTTTAAAAATGAAGTAAGTTTTTATCCAAAATGAAATTAAATATGCACATTTATTTTTGATTGCATACTGTGAACAAGTGATTAAAGAACAACTTCACTGCTGGTAATGTTTTTCTCGTAATTGTAGAATTTTTTTCGCAGGTGAATTTGCAAAAAAAAAAAATGTTGTTAAATGGCGACAATATTGTAAAGTAATTTGGCCGCTTATAATCTCATTACTTGTTGGTGACAAAGAAAAGCCGTTATGTTATTCAGCTTCAAGACTTCTGATTATCATGTGATTTCAAATCACTTGCGGTTTTGAAATCACACGTGTGATATATTTCTGTTCTGTAATGATTACGAGCAATATTATAAAAATTACGAGGTAATTGTTAACTTTTAACTTTTACTTTTATTTACCGAGTAATGATTAATTTATAATTTTTTGATCGTAATAATTGCAACTTTTGAGTAAATTTTTTTGGTCCGTGACTTTTCGAACTTCCCTCGTAGTTATATGAAATGAAACACTGTTCCGATATACTACTGTCAAATTTTGAGCACGTGTTGTCATTTACTTTGCGTTTAATAGCTGTTCAAACCATACAACCTCGTGTATTTGTCTAAAAATGGAAAAAAGTGAATTTCGAGTGGTCATTAAACATTATTTTTTGCGAAAAAAAAACCGTCAATCAAACCAAGGAAAAGCTCGATAAGTACTATGGGGAGTCTGCACCATCGATTTTAATGATAAAAAAAGTGATTTACTGACTTTCGTTGTGGTCGCACAAGTACAAATGACGCTGAACGTTCTGGACGGCCAATTGAGGTCAGTACACCCGAAAATTTTGAAAAAAATCCACGATATAGTGTTGGCCGATCGAAGAGTAAAAGTGCTTGAGATTGTTGATGCCATAGGTATTTCATATGGCAGTATGGTTTCGATTTGAAATGATCAGCTGGGTATAAGAAGGTTGTCTGCAAGATGGGTGCCGCGTTTGCTCTCAATTTACCATAAACGTAAACGTGCGACAACTTCAAAGGATTGTTTGGAGTTGTTTGACCGCAATCCAAATGAGTTTTTGCGGCGTTTTGTAATAAAACAAATAATATGAAACTAGTTTGTATTATTAGATACACATCATATTGAATTCTCTTTGTCGAACTGAACGTTCAACATTTTATTCATGTAGTACTTGAGTACATGCAGGACATGTGAAGTTTTGAGCTCGTATCATGTTCCTAAAACGAACACGGACGAACACATATGAACAACATGCACTTCGTACGCGGTACCTCAAAATTGAGTACTTTATTTTGGTCTGATACTTCGGGCCATGCATTGGCCTTTCTCGTGTACTTCACGTATACAAATGTAATTGTGCAGACCTCTATAACGAACTGCAGAAGAAAATCAGTTTATCAAATCAGACGTCATCCAAGCCTTTTTGTTTGATTGCCACGTAACTGGGAAATTGTTCAAATTAACGTTGCGAACGCCCGAGGCTTCGTAGCTTTCCTTATAACAAAAAGGCGTCCCTTTTATCCAGCCATATTGACACAGATTGAATTTGGCTGATCTTACATATTGTTTGCTAACTCGTGGACACTTAGTTTCTCATTTTTATGTATTTGAATGACATTAACTTTGGCTTTAACAGTTAACACTGCTTTAGACATATGTAGCTATTTAAGTATACAACAAGCTCTTTTAGTATATAGGGGATTCCCCTGAATACATACATACATGTGTATTTGGTCTATGGAAATATGTTCAAAATCCCTAAGGCTTTTTGCTACTGAAAAAAGTGTCCGTTTATGAGAGATGTCCGCTTAATAGAGGTGTCCGTTGGGAGAGAGTACACTATATTTATAGGTATCATTATTTTTAAGCAAAAAAATTGAAAATAATCACTACACTTTTAGCCAACAAAATTAAACTCAAAAGAAATCGTTGTTACGATAAAAAAAACTCGTATATAATTATTATTAATGAAAGTTCATTGGATAAAAAAACCAAATATAAGCATTATCTTTGGTCCCTGGTGTTTTTCGGTGTGGTTTTTACTGTTAGAAATCCCATGAAAACAGCTGATTTTCTTTATCTGCAAGTGGAATATCACAAAACCAAACAACGATTTCACATATTTTATTTATTTTACAGTGTTTAGTTTTTATATGCAATAACTTAATTTCCCACAAAAATCAATAATAGATCTATTAAGTTATTTCGGCAATTTCTTTTACAGGCCACAATAGAATACCCACAAAAATAAGCAAGGAACTTGAAAACAGCAGTAACTTGGATGACCGATTCCAAAACACCTTTTTTGTAATTTCAAACCATTTTGATAAATAATTGTTTCCAAAACATAACTGATTGTCCCTTTTGACGTCTTTTTATATCTGTTCCTAAGCTAAGGGACACAAGCACTTTACAAAACTTTAGATGAAACTGTATCAGTAATTCTTGAAGCCCTTCCAGGAGTGGAAAAAAGCCGCCCTGTAGCAAAATGGAGATTGTTTTTTGAACGGTACTAAATTGAAAATTAAAGAAAAAAAATTATGAATGCTGGTATAATTTTTTTTTTTTTTTGAAGCTCATGTCTTAAATTAATCTTAAAATCAAAGTTAACAGATACTTCACCAAAAAACCCGGTAGGCGAGATAGTGAGATAGTTCGTCTTACGCCAGTTGAATTTTTTCTGTCCATTACATAAATATCTCTTTACTATGATGATTTTGGTGTACTTCCAGCCTACTTTATGAACTTTCTTAGAACATCGCGCACATATAGACTAATTGGCCGATCAAAATGTGCGATGAACGGATCGAAGCTGGATTCCTTGAATTTCATTTTATTCCCAAAATTATTAATAATTAAATTACCAGTGGCGGTATAATGTATGATGTAACTATCAATTACATCGTTTCTAAGATTTCTTTTAGAATCTAAAATTTAAAAAATATTGCAGATAACAGGTTTGCACTACATACATTTTGAACACAAATTATTTAAATAATTTAAATAGTGTTTATAATCGCTTTTATTTAATAAACAAATATGTAATACAAGCTTTTGCTTTACTAATTTCGATTGCATAAGTGGGGTTTAGACGATGATATTTTTCATCCGTAAAATGAGAGTAAAAATATGATTTCATCGGTATTTAAAAAAATTAGAGTAAATTCATACCTCAGATTTTTTTTCGTTTACATGATTGGTAAAATACCAAAACATATGGTGCGTGCACACACACACACATATGTTGCTATTTGTTTACATAAAAATCAGACATGGAAAGTTTACGCCAAACAATATTCTTTCGTAAAGAACTTCTAGTGTTGTACAGTTAATATTGAAATAGATAAGCTATTTTATATGCAGGCGCATATACATACACAATACAAGTTAAATTTTACATACGTTTTTAATATCTAGGAACGAAAAATTAAAATTTTTCTTTATATATAGTGCAATTCATTAGATCTAGTTTCTCATCCCTGAAAAATTCTCTCCTGATCAAATGGTGTGTGATGGTTTTTGAAATTTCTTAAAAAACAAAGAGAGCCGTACGACTGTCAAATTTTCATCGGTATTTTCTCTCAATTAGGTACGACTTCATTACATATTGGATTTACATGATCCCATCCGTGCACAAAAAATTGAGTAATCGTACGACAAGTCACATAGTCTAAATGACTCTTTAGAAATCATTTATCCATATGGTACGTCGTTGTTGTTTTTTCAACAAAATGAACAGATTTCCTCACATACTTTAGGGCGAAGCATAAACCAAAATATATGAAACATCCTGTGCAGATGGTGTGCTACATGGCTAATCAAATATTCGTTACACCTAAAAGTATGCTGTTGAAAATTTTTACTGGAGAAAAGTGCCTTGCTGCTTTTTTTACATTTATGGTGCACTGGTAAATCAACAAAAATTTCTCGTTTATTCAACCTCCATAAAAACAAAATGCGCATACGCTAGAGGGTGTTTGTTTGTTGTTTCATTCAACGAAGCAATTAAAAAAGGGCATTTTAAAAAATTCTGGAAAATAAAGAAATAAGTGAATTTAATAAGAGTAATAAAATAATATTTCTGTTTCTTGAACGCTAAAAATTATGATTCTTATAATATTCTACCAGCATTTTTTTCTGTGCTGTAAGATGTTACTTACATTTGTTGTTTTAAGTTCGTTTGTTCCCTTAATAAAATGCCACATGTTCTGTTTCTTGAATATTTTTTTATCGCTTTTTATTTTATTTTAATGTGTATAATTTTAAATTGTTTAAATTTAAATTTTATCGCGCAATTGATTATATATTATTATACAACTGTTATACTTGCTGACTGTTATCAAGTACACCGTTTGTTTATATTATTAATAATTTTTGTTGTTTTATTTTATCAATTTAAATTACAATATTTTATCGAATATTATATTTTATTTTTATTTAATAGAAGAAAATGTAGAATGTAAACACTAAACATTATCGATTGATTCAGTTTATATTTGCAGTTGTTATTATTTTTTTTTTTATAATAAAGACATTAAGTAAAATATTTATTTATGTAAGTATATTAATATTATGTTTAATATGTTAAATGAAATAAGTTGTTTTTTAATCATCATTTCATTTACTTTTTTCTTAATAATTTTATAATTATAGTACAGTAAGTAGAGACATATAAACGACGACAAAATAGAGAGAGAGAGAGTTATTGAAATATTTGTATATTTTTAATAAATTTTTATTTTTTAATGAAATTTAAATTGTATAACTATATTTATATTTGTTGTTGGTGAGTGGCAAATAAGTATAAATCTATTTTGAAATAGAAACTGCATAAATTTCATAATTAGTACTAGAACGTGTGATCAGTCAGAAGCCTTATGGCGCCTGTTATACTAGAATTTTTATATAAGTTTGGAATTGCGAACCTGGGAATTCGTTCTTTAAAAGCGTTAAGGAAAAACTCATATTTTGTAATTTGATTTTACGCTTTTAATACTTTCTTTTTTAAAAATTGTATTTTCTTCTTTCGAATATATGATTTTTATATGAATAAAAATATAGTAAACTCACTTGGGAAATTCTAACACATTTTCTTGGGGGTCTTTTGAATTACGTTTCGTTTTGAAATCGCCATATTTCAAAAACGAAAAACAGTGTTCTCCTAATCGAACGATTTAATGGATTGAAAGTTAAATTTGTATAAAATATTTCAAATACCAATATTTCAAACCAAAATCGGCATTTTAGTTTACTTCTTTCCTGACATTTGGCGACTTGAAAATAAACATTTTCCAGAACACGTTTTGTAGTACGTTTTCATTGCACCAAAAAAGAGCAGAGGAGATCACGTTTTTTTTTGGTACCATTTGTACACATACGTTCTAAACAAATAGACATTGGCGGATAGAAACAGTGGACAAAACGTGGCAATGGTGATCGGATGTGTTTTCGCATCGAATAGCAGTACCAGGGCATTCGATAGTGTGTTCCTTTATTATAATTTGTTATTCCTTTAAATAAACAATTTTTTAATAGACATCGCGAATTCCATGAAAGATATTTAAGAATCTAAAACTGCACTTGTTCTAGAACTAATTATATTAGAAGCGGATAATTAAAGGAGAGATAGGGATGCACGATGTTTAATTATTTTAAATACACTTTAATAATGACTGCTGTTTTAACAGTAAATAAATACATCAACAAATTTTTATATAATAATAATTTATTTTCTTTTAATTAAAAACGATACGGAAGGAAGGTTTGTGTTTTTTATAAGTTTGTAAGTTGATATAATGACGAGAACGTACTTTTTATTCATCAGGTTTTTATAAACGACTATTTTGGAAATAATTTGAAAAGGCTGAATAAATAAATTTTTGTACGTTTCAAACTAATCTTAAGTTATATATTTTTCATTAAAATTGTTGAATTTTTAAAATGTTTCATTCCTAATTAGCGGGCCTCATCTTTTGAAATTGTAAGCTGAGGACAATAATTTTGCAACCAGCCGATAGTGTATTAAGATGTTTAATTTAAGAAATGCATCGATACACCTTTTTGCCTATACGATACTGATATTTAAACAAAAATATCGGCAGTCCGATACCGATATGCCAGTGAATTAAAATTAAAAGTAAATTAAAAAACATTACTAAGGTATGATGTGCATATGGCACACAACTAAAGAACATTTGTTTTTTTTTTGTCTCCTTGACTTGTTGTGGGATACGAATATTAATATCTCGTTGTATCGGCAATAAAAATATCGTCGATAGATGTAATGGAAAACCTTAAATATCGCCCATAATTCGGTACCGGTATCACTGTATTTGTTGTTAAATTATTCTTATCGTGCTATAGGCGGCGAAATTGTACGAAATGTCAATAAATGACCCCTTACTTTAATGTTTGGAAAGGTGTTTTTTTCACAGCCATAACAAGTTTTATTTTTATGGACCGGACCGATTAATATGTTCATGATTCACGGAAACGAGTGCAGTATAATTGAAAAAAACCGTACAAAATTCTGCTGGGTGCATAAAACTAGAGCTGTAATATAATTTCTTTTAAGCCAATATGATCGTGTTTATTTGGCAATCTTACTATCCTGATCATAATATAATTGAAGATATTTTGATTTGGATCACCCGGAATCAGTCGTGGAGAAAATGGTATTAAAAATGTCGTTACTTTCTTATAAGTTCAGACATGCAACTCAATAAATTGAGCAAGTTGTATTTAATTACACCATTAATTGAGCTAAATTGCCATGCACCTCCGGTGAAATGAGTTTAGTGAGCGGAAAAACTTTGTTCATTGATAAAATAAAATGTCATATATATGAAAAAGAGAAAAAAGTAAAGAACTATAAGTGAATTTGACAGTTTTTTTTTTTAACGAAAATACGTTTTAAACAATTAATTTGATTCAAAAATACAATCGTGAATAGCAAAATTTCTCTTAAAGCCGAATTAATCTACATTTTTCCGAATTCACAAACAAAATAAAACCTTTTCAGCTGTCAAATATTAATTGCGTAAACTAAATTGAATGGTGTGTGTGAACATCTCAATAACTCAATTTAAAATATAATTGTCTCAATAAGGGTGCATGTCTGAACATAGTTTAAATTACTGCTTTCACCATTAAAATTTTAAAACATATCGCTTGCTAAGAAACAAGAATTATGTGATTCTGATCAATTAAATGAAAGGGGTTGTACATTTTTTGTTGATTAAAAAAATCATTATTAATATATTTTTAGTTTCTAAAAATTATTAAGAATAATAATTAAAATATTATTTTTTATTACAGTAAGCCAAAAGTCAAGGTGTCTTTTTATTTTGTAAGACGTTACAAAACGTAGGTTTAGACATTTTAGAGATTTTGTAATCTTAGAATGCAAATACATACATACATATGTAGGATTTTCAAAACATATGTGCACGATTTTTCCGTGAGCTTCTTTTTTTATAGCGTGAATTTTTAACTAAAAGCAAACCAATATAATTTCTTGTCCATATGCTATTGAAATTGTTTGGGTTCGTACTAGAGTTTTTCTTTTTTACTTTCCGGGATCCCGGGAATTACCGCTTCCAATAAATAAATAAGTTATGTTTATTTTCTTCTTCAGAATAATATTTTTATCAAAAAATGTGTACGAACATACAGAAAACCTAAAAAGCAACAGAGGTACCTGCATACTACAGACACTTTAGAGAACTAAGATAGTGTGAAGATAGCTTAAGCCTTTTAATGTAAGAGGTGGACTGGCTCACTAAGATTTTTACAAAACACCCTTTTTTAATATTATTTAACTATAAACCCATTAGCCTCCCACCTCGCAACTTCGAGAATCACTTACCGAACGTATGTATAAACTATTTATAATGTTTTTTTTTTAATGTTCAAAAATGAAATTTTTAATTTGATGCCACAAATAACTTTTTATAACAGAGAACATCAATAGAAAGAGCATTTAAAGCTAAGTAAAATAACACTACTCCCATCTCTCTGGCTCAAAATTATTCTTAATCCCTTTGAGGGGCAAATTTCATCAAATTCTGTTTTGGTCAGTGTTGATTCGATATGGAATATGACCATGTCATAGGAAATTTCGCGCCATTTCTAGCGATTGCGAATGCGATTGAGGTGGGAAAATAGCATTCGAGGTTTTAGAAAGCAACCAATTTTTCATATATTTGCATTTCTAGCGATTTTAATGTTTCATTTGACGGGGTTTAATAAAAAAAAAAAAAAAAAACTATAATCAGTGGTTGCTAAAGTGCCCGGGAATTCTCGCACTAATTTCTCGGGATTACGGAATTGAATTCTTTGGGACGGGAATGAAAAACTCTAGTTTGTACACAAGATGCTCTGCAATTCAATGTACAATATGTCTCGATTTTAAAAGAACAGTTCCTTGTATAAAAAAAAAAATCTTGTCATAAGTTAAAATTTGTTTGAAACGTATTTAGAAACACATTTTGTCATAAAAGACGACGTACATAATATATACCATAGTGAGCAAGAGAAAGAATTATAAGGTAGTAGCAAAGCGAATTGGATGTTGGTGAAATTCCACCCAACGTCGAAATTGTTTCGCCTTGAGTGAACTAATGTGTAGAAAAATAAGAAAGAAACAGAAGCACAACAAACGAAAAATTGTTTCAATTCATAAATATATTAATATTTTTAAATACATAGATTTTAATTGAATTGACATTAAGTTGTGACGAGTGAAATCATCACCTGCGCTCGTAAGATCACCTTGATAGTTTATTCGTCTTGATACTTAGTTTATATTTATGCAAACTCGTCACTATTTTTGTTCTAATCTAGTCCTAATTGTAATCTAAGTCAAAAATTATGTTAAAAGTGCAGTTCTGATATCACAATCAATCAATCAATTGCTGTTTTTTAAACAATAAAAAATAATTTTAGCTAATTTTCACATAAGTTTCAAAAATAAAAGTTTCTCTTGGAGTACTGTAAATCGTTTACAATAATTTTAATAGCATTTTTTCGTAAGCTGAATTGATATTAAATATTTTTGTAAAATTAAAAATTTTTTCATTTTATTATTTTATTAAATCAATTAACCCATTTTCAAAAAAAAAAAAAACACATTATTACTGGTAAAAACACAAGTATTTCAAGTAGAAATACGCCTAGAAATAGTTAAGACGAAAATCGCTTTTTTAGTCAATATATTAAAAATAATAATACAAAAATCATTCTAAAAATAAAAATGAAATTATTTAAATAATTTGCAAAATATTGGGATACACATTGAAGAAAATGTTGTTGTTTGGGTTTTGTGTATATTGCGAGAGTTTTACTTTAATCGTTATTAATAATTGGAGTATAAGAATAATTAAAAAGAGATCATATTTTGGAAGTTTAAGATTAAGCTGCTGTACCTTTTTTGCTTTAGGTTGATATAAATTTAACCAGCGTCACAATTCGTAGGCGATATTATTTTGTTCATCGCGTGTTTTTCTTGCCTTAAATGGTGCCGAAAAATGTTCAAATGCCGTTTCGGGTGTAAATGAAGAGGTCGAATATGAACGCAATCTACGGTGCGGTGTCTTAAAAGATGTTGCTTGAGGCCCAGAGCTACGAGACCTCTGATAAGGCGGTCGTCCAAATGAAGTACTATAAATAGTACCATGACGACGGCTACCAGTGCCGTTGCCCCCATTACCACCAGCTCCAAAACAGCGCATAGCCGCACAAATGAGTGTGCACCAACGCCAAGAAGAGGGAGAGAAATTGTAAAAAGGAGGAGCTGATTTAGGCAACAAATGCTGACGACTTGTATGTATATAAGGATTATAATTCGAACGAAATGAGTTACCACTATCACTACTATTGCCGCTATCTATGCTACTTTGCAGAGCGTTAGAACGAAAGACGTTACCGTTCTGTGGAAAATAAGGATCATCTTCGGTACTATGAAAACCATGATTATCGGCAGCTGTTAATGCAGTTGTATTATCCGAACGTATATCCCGATCGAAATCTCTATCTATGGAAACAGCTGGAGTTATTATCATAAACTGACTATATTTTGTACGATACGAACGATTTGTAGACGATGATGCAGAGGCCTTAGAAGTCGAGCTATGTGAGGAATATTTCTTTTTATTTACAGAATGGTTAGAATTTGAGACAGACTGTTGAGGCTGTGATAGTGGGGGTTGTATCTGTTGTTGATTAACTATAGAATTCAAGAGAGTCTGATTTGTATCGACCGAAGAGAAAGAGGCTGTTGAAGATGTGGGTGAAATATCGGCACCACTAGAGGCTGCATTAAAAAATGAGGCCGTCTGGCCAAGGGCTGCTGTACTGCTAATAATACCAGCAGTTTGACTAATAAACATACCAGCCGGTGAGGGCTGGGTTGTGGTTACCTGATATTGCAACTGCAATGGCAGTGAATATTGCTGTTGTATTTTGGCATGCTTTTGCTGTACTACTGTAATCGCAGAGGAATGTTGTGATGTAGGTAAATGTGAATGTTGAGGGGCAATTGATTGTGTTAGCGATTGTTGCTGTTGTTGTGGCGCCGGGGATGTAGTAGTGGGCGTTGAACCTACAGAAGGCATCCATCATCTTGTTTCCTCATTGCCACTACTACTGTCCTCAGGTTTGACAATCTTATAGGTAATTAAATATTCTGGATAAGCCTGACAAAATACGAGTATGTATAAAATACTATTGATTCTAAAATCACAAATAATTCAATATATCTCACCTGTTCTCCTCTATAAACTACATATTCCGCAAAATGTAAACCTCCCGCTGAAGGTCTGCCTATAACAGAATGATGACCAGGTGGAGCATGGGCCATTTTCATGGCACTGTATTGAAGAAATGATTTACCCAAAGCCACTCGACATAACAACAATTGTCTACAGAGAAAAGTTTAAAGAAGTAACCAAATTTAGTTTAAAATAAATTTTGTACCTTGGACACATATAGCAAGACTTATCCTTGTGCGAAGGGCAGCCGATGCCCCCACCAATACCATAAACATATTGATTGCTTTTAGAACTGTGCTCTGCAAAATATATGCCAGCTCCAAACATGCCTCCTATGTAGGCATGTCTCTCATCAAAACCTTTCTGTACAATGGCATTAATGAATGGACTGCCGTGAAATAGCATACGTTCATTGGCTTGCATTGTATTTTCCTCGGAGACTTCTTGGCGACGATGTGCGTAGCGTTCCCAAAGTTTTCGATTTTGTACCTTTTGAACCTAAAATTATTAAATTACAATTTTAATTCATGGTGGGTTGAGAAATAAGAAAAATTGTTGTTCATAAAACTGAATTTGTGATGAGGTGTTTTGTGTCACCATCTTTGCTCTCTTCTCAACTTACCCTGATTATGTTATAACGCGTAAAGTAACCACCCGCCTGACCGTTATCACGATGCTCTCTTATGGTGGCCTGCATTTCCTCCTCAACTGCTAAAAATTCTTTATCGTCTGGTAAAAGATCTACTAGCAGCGTACCAGGATTAACATTATTTCCAATGCCTTAAAAATTTACAACAAATAAGAAAATATAATTTTTTATATAATTTTCAACAAAGCTCACCTGTTGTTGCTCTCAATTGTGCTATACCCTTTAAAATCTTATGACGAAAACCATACGCTGACACGCCCACTTGTTTTAAGTCCTCATGACCCATTTCCGCCAAAATTTCCAATGTAATTTGTTCTCTTTCGAAGAGATCTATTAAATGTTCTAGTTGCAAACTAGCCAAGAAACTAGCAATATTGGTAATGGATTCAGGATCTGCAACATCTTCACCTAAATCCGTGGAATTGGCTTCGGCTCCCTGAGCCGGACTCATACGGGTCGAAATGGGTAGTGGTACAGGAACACTCAAAGTCATCGAGGCACCCGAAGGCAGTGTTACAGTCTCTGTACTTGGCGATAAAACAGTACAAGCTGCTACATTTGGGTTGGTATTGGTTGTTAAATTATTTGAGGAAGCTGTGGTAACAGGCGGCAAGAGTGTAGAGTTATTACTGATTAATGATTGTTGGGAAGCACTTAATGCTGAACTACTTAATGAAGTAGCCATGGCATCTTGCAAGAGACACTTAACATCATCGGCTGTAGCCAGTTCTATGGGTGTTTGACCCTCTTGGTTTTTCATATAGGAATCGGCTCCATGGGCCAATAATAAAGAACATAATTGTGTTCGTCCCTTTTGGGCTGCTTCGTGTAAAGGAGTGAAACCCCATTTGTCAGTAGCATTAACGACAGTCTTGTGTTTAATAAGTAGAGCAGCGATTTCTAAATGGCCGTACGAGGAGGCATTGTGTAGAGGTATTAAACCGCCCTTGTCTTGAGCATTAACATCAGCTCCATTTTCTAACAAATACTCGGCCACCTCGTAGTTATTATAACCGGCGGCCAAATGCAGAGGAGTGGAGTTGCGTCCCTGAGCATCACGACAGTTTATAGTTTCGGGTGTTACCAAACGTTGCACACGGGCTAAGTTTCCCTTTTTGGCAGCATCTAAAAGAGCGGAGTTACCTCTTAGCAATTCAGCCACATCATGATCTGATTCCTTAACCAAATCAGCTGGCGTGGCACCATCCCGATTCTTTTTTGTAGGATCGGCGCCATGTTTTATTAAGAGCTTCACAATATCATATTTTCCCTTGGCCGCAGCCTCATGCAATGGTGTAAATTTCCACAAATCCGAAACATTAACATTAGCTCCAGCCTTAATTAATAATTTAGTTACTTCAAAATGGCCATAAGAACAGGCATTGTGTAGAGGCACCAAGCCACCCTTATCGGCTGCATGGACCTCGGCTCCATTTTCCAAAAGAAATTCTACTACCTGAACTCTATTGAAACCGGCAGCAAAATGCAAGGGGGTCGAATGTCTACCATCCAAATCGCGACAATTGACGGAATGAGGATTGGCCAAGATAATACGTCGCACTGTGTCCAAATCTCCTGCCTTGGCAGCCTCTAATAAGTGAGTTTCTGTATCTGGAGGATCTTTAAGTATTTTCAATACACTATCGGAAGCTAATTGAGCGGCTGCATAACCCTCTAACGATATAATGGTGGTATCAATGTTGTACGACAGCAATATCCTTACTGCCTGTTCATCTCTGGCACATTTGTGTAAAGCAGTCTGTCCCAAACCATCCAAAGCATTAATTTTGGCACCATTTTTCAACAGTGTATCCATAATATCGTAATGTAAGTGTTCGGAAGCCAGATGAAGAGGTGTTAGGAAGGCCTTATTTTTCTCATTCAACAGAGAGCCCTTGCGTATAAGAAGTTCGGCAATCTAAAAACAATTCAAAGAATGCATTAGGAAAACATTTTAAGTTCATTTATATGTTAGTTACCTGCTTGCGTTTTGGATCTATAGAAATAGCCGATGCATGGAGAGGAGCATCACCCGAATAGGGATGTATAAAATTGACTGTTTCCGAGGAGAGAAACTTTTTTAAACGTGGTATGTTGCCAGTTTTGCAAGCATCCAATACACAGTGGCCTTTGTATTCATCTAAAGAAGAGATAAAATCTGAATGTCAGAAATGGTTAAGACCAAATTATTATTTAAACTTACAATGTATTTTCTCTCTTAGTTCTCTTGTGGGCGCTGAATCTATAGCCGATTTGTTATGGCAGTTTAACAAAGTAGGATTGGCTCCTTTACTCAATAATAGACTACAAACTTCTACACGGCTTTTAGATGCTGCTTCGTGCAGAGGAGTAAACGCCCACAAGTCATTTGCATTTACATCTGCACCGGCTTTTATCAAAAGTTTGGTAACCTCAAAGTGGCCATACGAACAGGCATTATGTAATGGCACCAGTCCACCTTTATCCTTGGCATGCACATCTGCTCCATGTGCTAACAATATTTCCACTATGGCAATACGATTATAACCAGACGCCAAGTGTAGCGGCGTTGATCTGCGGCCATCACTAGCATGACAATTAACATTTAACGGCGTTAGCAGAGCTAAAAGTCGATCTTTAGCACCCGAACGTGCCGCCTCCAACAGTTCATCTTTACGATATTCACCGGTTAGGACAGGTCGTGTATTTTCATCAGCCAATTCCAATGGTGTTTTATTTTCCGAATTTCTTATATTTGGATTGGCACCATGTTGTAAGAGCGCTATACAAACATCAACTTTACCTTTGCTAGCCGCCTCATGCAATGGTGTATAATTCCAATTGTCTGTGGTATTGGGACATGCGCCAGCCTTCAACAACAGCCGAACTACTTCAGCATGTCCAAATGAGCAGGCATTGTGCAGCGGATGAAGACCACCTTCATCACACGCTTGTATGGAAGCACCATTATTCAAAAGAAATTCAACAACCTCTCTACGACCATAACCTGGAGATAGACAAGAGGTAGGAAAAATGTATTAGAAAGAAAGCAGATGACTAATACGTATTAGCATTTACAAAGCTGTGTATTGAAGTGTCAATTCTTTATGCATTATTATGCAGATACACGTACCTACACTTTCGTATACAGTGGGTGGCTAAAAATATGCTCATACGATATGATATAAACCAAATAAAAATCTAAAATATGTACTTCGGGTACCTTTTCTAAAATAGAATTTCCTTAAAGTGTAACTTCTCATAGGAATTATTTCTTTAAGAAAACAACCTTGCGCAAATAGTACAATTCAATTGCAGTTTTATTGAGACTTTTAAATTCAGGTTAGAAAGTAGAGTTCAAAATAATATAAGTGAAATATAAAACTTAGAATTAGTATATTGTATTGTTCCAATATTTAAGATGTCATTGTATAGAATAAAGCTACATGTTTGATTAAAGAGGACGAAAGCTGTTTCTCAACCAAGATTAACATTAAAATTATATTGCTCAAACATATAACAAGAGCTAGCTTAAACTGTTGAGAAGTCAAATGAGATTCTGGGTGTACTTAAAACTACGAGTAATATAAAATAAAAATATTATGTGAAAATAAGGCCAAGTTCCTATCCAACAAACTTGGCCGTTAAAAGTACTGAGATCAAAATGAGGACCAAGTTCTTCATATGTACATTTCTAGGTAACTTGTTAGTTTTATAACATTTTTCCTACTTTTAACGGCCAAATTTTTGGACTTATTTTTACATATATGTTTTTGTGCAGATCTGAATCTTTTTTCCCAAGTTATTTTTGTTTGCTAATGTATGTATGAAACCTCTTTTAACTTAAAGCTTACAGACGGTTGTGTTATATGGAAACCTAGCAGTTATCTAATTTTTTTCTAACTTATATCAAATAGGTAAACGTATATTTTAACTTTTGTCATTGAAGCTAATAATAAATTCTTTATATTATAATCTATATACATATATAAATATCAATGCCACTTTTCGTTGTAATTTTATGACTTAAGAACGGGCTCACCTATCCGAACCAAATGTTTAGGCTTTGTTCGGACTATTTAGCAGATGGTTTATGTGAAGTTTGCATCCGTCGAGCGGTTTACGGGTAAAAAAGGGTAAAATCGGTAGCTCAGTATCTCTGGGCTTAATAAAAATATCACAAAAATTCAGAAAGGACCAACGAGCCTGTTAAAAATAATTGGCTAGCTGTCTGGTACTTTTTGGAAATTTTGAGTTTTAAGGCGATACAACGGGTAAAAACTAAATTTTGGTACTTTTTTGGACAGCATTTATCTTTGAGAGGGATAAAAAGTAAAAACTTAGTTTTACTTTCCCTTAAACAATCTATAATTAATTTTTGTACTTTTTCGAAATTTTGGAATTTAGGGGGAAAAGGGCTAAAAACGGGTAAAATCGGTAATATTCTATCTTCGGACCTAATGCATGTAGCACAAAAATTCAAAAAGATCCTAGAAGGCTATTTCACTTGAAACGTAGCGGAGCACGTACCGGGCTGCTAGTTATTTATATTTGAAAGGAGGATAGATGGTACATCAAATGGACGTACTTGTGTGAGTTAATAAGTATAATACGAAAGTGGGAAAATCAGGAGACTATATGCACCTTTTGTTAAATAACATTTTTATATAAAGTTTCCGAAATTGTTAGTTACTTAAATTAATACGCAAAAGTTTGCTAAAATCTCATCTCCGCTGAAGATGGGCGGCACATCAAACATGAGGGCTTGAAACAAATTAAGAAAACTTTTTCTTCAATTACATAAAATGAGCTGTTTGAATTTTTTATAAAAGAAGAAATAATTCAGGGTTAAAAAAAAACAGAGAAAACAAGTTTTTGTTCATAAGTAAAAACGCTTAGACCTTGAGTCTGGGTATATATGTATCTATTATTCACAACCACTGACTTTAGAGGTTTTTTATAATATAAAAAAAATTTAATACCACAGACAGAGGTATTTACTAATTACTTTAGATTAATAAAAATTTGAAAAATTAAAAATAGAAGATCTAAAAATTTGGAAAAATAACTTTATTTTATATATGAACTTCATTACAAAGCCGCTAATTTATTTTTTATAATCACATTTTCGCAGGAAATGCCCAGAAGTACGTTTTACATAAAGTACTTCCTATGAGATTCCTTTGAAAAAATACCCATCTCTAAAAGGTACCTTTAAAAAAAACATTTAATAAATCACATCAAACCTTATTCGACTTTGACTGTAAGTTTTCTTTTTTTTATTGTTTAGATGTAGGGCAAGTATGGAAAGTTTACGAGTATAATGATGTTTATTAAATAGATGATGATTAAGATGTGACTTGAAATCTCTGTTTAAGGTCTTGCTTTTTAATGCCCTTCCTTCCTTCTCTATATTTTTACCACTAAAGGTAATTTAACTAGTGTGCGCTAGTTTTTTTATTGTATATTTTTGAGATTTGCAATATACATAAATTTTTCCACTTAATTATGAAAGAAAAAGGTGACCAAGGTTATCTGAATGGTATTATTTTACTTTACATTCTACATATTTTTCTCGCAGTTCTTTGATAATAGACCTTTGATAAATCGTATAAATTTTCCGAACTAAAACGGGTTGTGACTAGATGTTTTTGTCATCTTTATTAAATTTATTGTTGTTAGCTCTGTGGTTGTTGTCTCATATAACGTTGTTTAAATATATTTATAACGTAGACAATAAATTAGGTGATACAATAGTTAGATACTGCTTTAATTTCAAATTTGAGATCTGCGAATATTACACTTTAGTAATGTGAATAACTGTTGAGTGTGAGTGCAATTTTGATTTCCATTAAATTTGTTATTTTCTTATAAAACCAAATTAAATATTTATTGTCAAATGTGGGGAAATAATGATGAAAAACAAATTCTGATTAAATTTGTATTGGTTAAAATTAAGAAATTTGTATTTACTTATTGAATATGGCAGTACTGTTTATTTATTACACCCTTTACAAAATTGAAATGAAATTAGTCATTCCAGTTGTAATTTCTACAAAATGCATTTCCAACTCAACAAAAAGCATATAAATTCTGGCTCCATATAAGTAGGAAGTGCTGATGCTAAAATCAACTTTCTGACGGCACTAGACAAACTAGGATCTTGAAACTTGGACCTTTTGATCGGAAAATTCGAAACATATCGATTCATAAGTTCCCGAAATATCCGTAAAACCCCCTTTTTCTGGGTTGTTTATGGGTATTGTCACTCTTGCGGGGAAACGCTTATAGACAAACTCATAAAAGTAGCATATTCTGAATCCTATCATACTTGCAATAAAAATCCTCTACATAAAACCTCAACCCGAGATAACTTACGGACCTAAATGTTGGACTAACAAGGAAAACCGATTTATTCTATAAACCGCCACCTCACCAAAAAATTGCGAAAATTTTAACTTCACCACAAATAACAATAAAATTGAAAAACTTGAATAAAAGATTCTAATTGCCAAAAAAAAAAAAAACGAGCTTCAATTAAAAACTGAAATTTTTCACCAAAATTTTGCAATTTCGAATTCTAAAAAAACCCGTAACTGTATAAAACAATTGACAAAATTCTCAACTTTGAAATTTTACCATAAAAATTTTAATTTCACCAAATGCCAAAAATTTAATAAAAATCAATATTTCACGAAGTCAAACAAAATCGTTGTCAAATGAATATCAAAATAAAAAATTTTCATCACGAATTCCCCACCAAAAAATTAATAATTTACCAAACATTTAAAAATCATAAACATTATAAATTTTACCAAAACTATAAATTAATCTAAAACTAAAATGAAAAATTCACCACAATTTGAGAATTCTCTAAATTCCAAAATCCACCATAAAATCGAAAAACTGGAATAAATTTAATAAATAAATTAAATAGGTCACACAATTATATAAAAAAAATTTTACCACTAATCGGGAGTTTACTAAAAAATTGAAAAAACTCACCAAAAAATTAAAATTTTTTTTTTTAAATCATAAAAATAAATATTTGACTAAAAATCTAAATTAAACTGAAAAAAAGGAATTCCAACACAATTTAAGCATTCACCAAAATATAAAAAACCACTCTAGTCTAAAAATTTTAAATTACCAAAATAATAACATTTCCCTAAAAGCCGAAATTGCACCAAAAAATTAAGAAAAATTCAATATTTGCAAAAATTTTAAATTCATCAAAAGTTTGAAAATTCACCACATAATCGAAAAACTAGAATAAAACAAACAAAAAATACCTCAAAAACCTAATTTAAAAACTGAATTTTTAATTTCACCAAAATTTGTTAGTTTCGCCAAAAATTTACATAAAATCAATATTTTATGAATGACTTCGCAATTTCAACAAATACGATGTTACACAAGGTCCAAAAGACCTACAAAACACATATTTTTCAAACCTAAAACAAACTTCACCATATATTGAACTTTAATGACATAATTTACCCAAACTGCACCAAAAACTCAAAATGTTATAACCACAGAATATAAACAGAATACCCAACAATGACATTTGAAAAAGCGTGTAATCAGGTGTCATGCGTTTTTACGTACAAAATTTTAAATTAACCCGATTACATGAAAGATATAGCTTAATTAGAAACGATAAGGTTTTTTTATCTCTCTTATATAATCGAGGTAATGTTGTTGTGAGTTGTCGCGTCTAGTTAGTAGTCTATGATTATAACATATTCGAAATTTTACTAAAAATACAATTCAGATATTATCTACAATTAAATAAAAACAATCGAGTATTTACAAAAATCGATCTCATCTATTAACCGATCGAAAATTCTTATATTAAATTAAAGTAGAGTTTAAATGTAAAAAAAAACGATTAAAATCGGAGGCCAAAATTAAAGACCGCAAACAATCCTTTGTACCGGAAAAATTTTTAGAGTAGTTCATACTTTTGTGAAGAGTATATAAGTTTCGGGCACAGTCGAATATACGCTTTTACTTGTTAATCTTAATACGTTGCAACACTTATTAAGGTTGCGTCTTATATTTTGCGAAAAACGCCATTAGATAAAATTAAAAAAAATTTGGTTTTTAAACGTTTCATATTGTGTTTCTTCCCAATATTTAGATCAATCAATGAAGTTAACGATTTTCACGGGATGGGTTCTGCTTTTTTTTTTATAAAAATAAAAGTAAACATTTTTTTATCTTGATTTTGTTTAAGTGTACATTAGAAAAATGTATATAAAGAATATTAAACGCTTAAAATATAATTCCATTATGTAACCGTAATATAAATACGTTACACATATACAATTAGTTTCGCAAATAGTTATTAAGAAAAATATTAATTAAGTGAAAGAAATGATTGTGTGTTTGTTGTTATGAAAGTTTTATTCAATTTTCAACACATTAACCTTTGAAAGTGAATATTTATTAAAATTAAAAAAAAGAGAAAATTTATTTAAATTGTAAAAAATATCGAAAGGGAAACAATGACAATATTTGTTGAAACAATGACAGTTTTTGTTTTTAATTTTTATTCAATTTTTTTATTATTTAATTGATTTTCGCATGGTAAACTTTAAGACATTTGGACTATATTGATTTGTGTATTTCAATTCTTAATAAGATATTAATGTTTGTTTGAGCAGTTCAAGACATAAATATTTATTTATATATATTTATATAATGTGTGCAATGCACACTGTCGTTGACGATTGTATGAACGCCAAAAGATCCTCAAAAGTTTCGTGGATGAATAATCATAACTAATTGATCTAGTAATCACTGGAAAATTATTGTTTTTAATAGAAATTCCAGCGAAACTTGACGCTTTTATTTTATTTGCAATATCATGTAAAAACCAGTCAATGCTCACTGGTTTTTTGTATCCACAATAAATTCTGATGCGAAAAATACACTTTGTTTTTAAATTTATGATTTTGCATAAAATTGGCCATAATTGCAGGGAATGGCTTTTGAATAGCATTAGTCTGTCCATTCTGATATTCAGTTGAAACAAGTCGATCGATGTCTACAAGAATTTTGTCGAATTTGGGTAAATGTTTTTTTAAGACAAAATGGCAATGTTTCTCCGGATTAACTGTTCGAACAATACACGGCTTTTTGCTTCCTTTTAAAAGCTTTTTGAGGTATTGGGTACATCTATATCACTTGTCTCGAGCCATAATACATCCGTGGTTTGGTGGCTAGAGGCCTCTTAAAGTATAATTAATCGTAACTTGGATGGGGCTTAAAGGATTGCCTTTATGAGTATGTGGTGCAATGCGGCCTTACGTATGAAAAGCGATGCTTTGGGCCGAACATCGTGCATAAGTGTATTATGGACCTAGTTAGAAAAGAAGTTAGGGAGACTCAGATGCCGATGGAACGAAAAGTAGACGAAAGGCTTCATCGGACGCTCATTGCAGAAGGCGCTATACAAAGTGAGTGCATGGAGAATGACATCAGCATTTTTACTAATGATTCTTTTATGGACAGGCCAGGAACAGGTGTATAGTCGGCCGAGCTGAACTTATCCTGTAGTCCGCGTCTAGGGGAGTACGTGTCCATTTACCAGACAGAATTGTTTGGGCTGCTACATGCGTTGGATCACCTACTGAAAAGTTGGGTGCACTGTACTTGTCAATGAGTCGGATATAAAACTCATAAGGCAAGTGAACGTGTACTACAAACTAGTGCTGGAATGTGTTCTGAAACTAAGCAGATGTGCCTTGTTGAATGAGGTAACATTGATGTGGGTTTACGGACACATAAGCACAGCTGAGAACGAGGCAGGGGACGAACTAGTAAAAAGGGGATCTTCTGTGATTTTTGTGGGTCAGAACCCAGAGTTGCATTGGGGAATGGCTTAATGCGAGCAAAGATCATGCAATGGGTAGAAAAGATGGAGGGAGGCTACCACACGTAGGCAGGCTCGAATTGTATTCAAAGAGCCCCTCGGCAGAAAGGTTAGTAAGGTGTTTATATATAATAGGGGCACGTTTAGCTGGATTAATGCGTTAGTGACAGGTCATGGTAATCGGAAGTATAATCTGGCCAAGATGAAAATCGAAGATGATACTTGCAGACTGTGCCTGAAAATGAGCTGAGACAATAGCGCACTTTGTATGTGCATATCCAGCACTGGCTAGCATAAGGCTCTGAAATCACTACAGTCAAGAGCGAAGGGAAGGCTAGTGTAAGCATGAGACCCAATTAAAGTAAGCTATTCGTTAATTACAAATCGGTTGCCTGAAATCATTTTTAGAAACGAAACAAATCGAAAAGGTATCTATGAAGTAAGCGGTCTGCTGCGATAGCCCCCCCTCCAATAACATGTATATATGCATTTATATGCAAAGCGTTAAGTATATATCGTCTCTTAACTTTCTAACAACGTGATGCTCTACAAATATTTTTAAGAACTAACTCCGGACTTTGCGAGACATGCAGTCGGCCATAACTTTGCCCACAGTGTGGCTATTTTCAAAGCATTTTCAGAGCGTTGTCTACAATATATATTGAATATTTTGTCATCATAATTGTCCTCAACACTTTTTTACAGACGACAAATTATAAATTTTCTTGAAAGAAAATGTCGTCTATTACTACCTGACCAACTGGGAGTACTTGTTTTGAACTTATTGGATGTGAAACTAAATATAAAATTATGTTTCCCCATTTCAGGTACGTTTTTTATATATAGTGTTTGACATCCGTGAAGAAACCGGAAATACTTTGAAATGGCCGGAGAGTTTACCTGTTATCAATTTGCCTTGACCACTTTTTAAAAATATACTTTTCAAAAGTTTTTCTCTTAAACCATTTTTTCGAAATGTAGCTTTTTTTAAGAGCACTTTTTTAAATAATTTTAAAATAGTATATTTCTTCTTGAATAATTTCTTAAAAGGTTACTACTGTTTATTTGAAAAAAATTTAATTTTTTTTATAGATATATTTTTTAATGGTACCTTTTTTGAAAAAGGGGTTTTTTTATATACCTTTTCAAAAAATACTGTTTTAGAGTCTGTGCACGTGTTAAAAGGTACATTGTTAAAGATATTTTTTTTAAATTATAATATTGAAATTAAATATAAGTTTTACTCACACATGGCCCTCGTATTAAGAAGTAAATATTCAATTTGCTATATACAAATATGTATTACAAAATCATTGATTTTTATGGCAAAAACAATAAGCTTTTAAAAACTGGTAGCAAATAATAGCAGTAGCAGCAACATAAAGGGTTGTTGTAGAACACAACATGTGTGCAGCAAAAATCAAGGTTTTGCAAAGAAAAAAAAAAAAAAATTGAGAATTTTTTTATAGTCTTTATTTAGGAACGAAAACTACAAAAAAATCTAAAGACAAAGCAAGAGCAAGGCGCCAAAATATCTAGTAAAGCATACATTTGGTAAACAGTTAAAAGATATCAATAAAACTACTGTTCGTCTATTGGTCGAAATTCGTCAACTGTAAAGTAGAAGGGAGAAAAATTAATGTTTTTTTTTATTGACAACATTAGAGATCATCAATAGCAACTGAATAAAAAGTTAATAGACACAGGAGAAAGTGATAGTGAACTGTTTTGTCGTTGCCTATTTTATATAGATGAGTTAGGTTAGGTCGCACAAATTGGCAGTGAATTTTCACATATTAACATGTGTCCACAATACGAGCCCAATTGCCTGGTAGCGATACAATAGAAGTTTGATGTAGCTAAGCCATACTGCTAGGATTTTCAGTATAGATGTGCCTAAATGAGCCGTTCTACTTCTGACCGAGGAGGTGTTTTATAGTTTCGTCCTCCTAGTCGTGAAATAAGATACTTTAAAGCAAGCCATACACGTTGCGATTGTTTTCGTTGTAACCCCGTCGCAACGTTAATGAGGGTGTTGTACAACCTCATTCTATTTCGCGTTTATTATCGTACTTAAAAAAATTTTTTTTTACATATGAAAGTTACTATTTCAAAAATTCAAAGGGACAACATGTCCTGTCTCTATAGAAAGCATTTTTTTAATTATACAGGAAAAATAATTTAAATCGTTTTTGTAAATATACTTTTAATGTCGTGGGGGTTGCTACGGTAATTTGTAAATCAAAAAGTACTGAAAAAAGTACGATAGCTCTGAACTTTCCATCACTACTATAGGAAAATTATTTGCAAAATGAAGTTGCACAACGAAATTGTATTGTTTGTGGCTAAACCACTCAACTTGATTACCAACAGAGTTGTACCAGCGGTCGCAACGTTTATGGCTTGTATCGCCGTTCTTTATATACAATTTTATTGGAAATGTCTGAACTAACGATACGTTGATTGTTGCTTTTAATACTCGACCCCTAAAACGTTAACTATTGAGTTGTTTACTTAATATTTTGGTTAAAATTGCATTTCTAAACTCAATGAATACAAAGACAAAATCATAAAATTAAAAAATAATTCATTGAATTTGTTAAAGAAACAACAAGTATTAAACCGCTGTAACCATTAAAATAAATAAGTAAAAAAAGCATTAACAATTAAATCAATACCGTGACTTAATTTTCGAAAGGTTCTTTTCAACGTTTGTTTTTATAATTATTTTTTTAACAACATTGCAAGTTTTGATTTATCAATAATACGAGTAGCAACTAACAAATTTATGTGCAGCCAAGAGTTGTAAAGAAATCAATTCAGAATTTTAAACTACTATCATTTGCTTTGCAATTTTATACACGGTAAATTACAGATAATTATATTTTAAATAAACCAATTTTATTGGTTTCATAAAGTGACTGATTTCAGAACACGAGAGAAACTAAACCAGCTACTAAGGAAATATTTTTCTTTATCGTTAGAAACTAAATTACGAGCACATTGACTTCTACCGAAAGTATCTGCTAGATTAAATTTATCCAATATATAAAAATAATGAATGACAACAAACAAGCAAAAGATTAAAATAATTGTCACTTCTCTTATTACATAATTAATAATTCTCCTCTATTGTAAATCAAATGAACATTTCTGTGTGTTACCAGTTTACACGATAATTTTAATGGTGGCCACAATTTTCGTGGTGGTAAAAGAAAACAACTTTATTGTTACATGTGAATTTTATTTAAAAATAATTTTGTGATCGTTTCATCATGCAGCCAGGAAACCAAGACAATGCCAGCAATATGTAGGTAACTCCCAGAAGAGACAATGCATTACAAAAAACTGGAACTGTAAATCAGCACAGCAATTATTAAATAAATTAACAAGAAAAAATATAGGAGAGTTTTGTTGTTGAATACACACACATACATACATATGTACAAAGTTTAATAGAAGGGTTGTTTCATTGTTTATGTTATTTAATTTGTAAAGGGGTCTCCATGCTGATATTTTATAGTATAACCCACTGACATAGTGCCTGATCGCATACCAATGATAACATAATAATTGATTACTTACAAATAAGCCTGCAATTATTTTAGAATTTGTTTAATTACATAGAATATTTAAGTTTTCTATACTTAAAAACCTCATTGGTTTAATATAGAATTTTTTACATAGAAAATTGTGTAATTTTACTATTGAGAACGTTAAATCATTTGTAGAAATAGTTCAGCATGACGTTCGCACATTTTTCATATATAAAACATCAAATACTTTCTATATAGAAAACATCGAATATTATTGTATAGAAAACATTGAATATTTTTTACATATAAATCTTCAAACAGTTTCTATATAGAAAACATCCAATATATTCTATCTAGGAAACATCGCATATTTTCCATATATAAAACATCAAAAACTTTTTATAAAAAAAACATCGAACATCATGGTATAGAAAACATACATTTTTATGCAGAACACAACTATTAGTTTCTATATAGAAAACATTGCGTAACAGCGAATGGGTGTTATATAGAAAACATCGAAAATTAAAGAAAAACAACGAATATTTTTGTACAGGAAACATCGAATATTTTCCACATATAAAACATCGGATATTTTTTATACAGAATATTTTCCATCTAAGAATATTTATAAGGTTATATATATTTTGATTATTACATATATTTTGAATATATAACCGAATAGTTGCTATATAAAAAACATCGAATATTTGCTACATATATAACATCGATTATATTTCATATAGGAAATATTGAATATTTTCTATATTGAAAACGTCGAAATTTGTCCATATATAAAACATCAAATACAGAAAACATTAAATATATCTTTCACAGAAAATACTAAAATTTGACTTCGACTGTTTCTGTTTAGCATTCAATATACTATTTGTATTTATATAGATAAATCGAATGTGTTCTTGACAGAAAACTTATAATTTTGAAATCATAAAATTGTCTAAATTCCATACAATCTTTTTAAATAAAAATCAACGAACGTTTTCTTTAACAAAAACATCCAACATTTCATTATAATTACTGTATATAAAAATTATATTAACAAAATCAAATACTTTCCATATAAAATATATTTTCTACGCGAAAAGCATGGAAAATTGATTATATACAAATATAACAGCAAATCTAGAAAACATAGCTGCTTTTAGAGAAGCATTGAGTATTTGTACATTTGGTGCACAAAGAATACAACAAATCTTTTATTTAAGGAGAACTACCGATTACCTTCTGGATCAAACATATTTCGAACATAGAAGCATAGAATATGTAGATTAAGGCGCACGACAGTGCGCCAGGCCAAGGCATATGCACACAGTGTGTATATTAATTTCCTTTATTTAATGATAAAATAATGAAACTTGAATCTATATATAGATGCAGATTGACATAAAATCTTCCCGAGATATTAATGGATGTGTAAAACGTGCATATTTTAGTACCTATTCACTGACTCGCTCAATCATCAACACAAATTAGAAAAATCAAAAACGGGTACATTTTATGTCGGGGGACTATGATGCCCCGACATTTGTATGGCACACTTCCAAAGTAACTAGAGAGCTGAAAATTGGTATATATGTAGGTTGTAGGTCTTCAGAAATAACTAATTAGAAAATTCTGAAAACGGGTACTTTTTATATAGGTGGACTAATATGATCCCATATTTGTATTAAACACTTCCACTATAGTTAGCGAGCTGAAATTTAGTATACAGGTAGTTCTTGGAAAATAAGTAGTCAGAAAATCGTATAAGAATCTCAACACCGCGTGAGTTTTAAAGGAAACTCTACAACTAAAAGGGCCTAAAAGAAACGCGTTTAAACAGGTTAAATGTAACAATATTTTAATTTTTTACATTATGATACGGACAGCAATCATTGTTACATTACCTAAAACAAATCCGTAATTAATTTATTTTTTGGCTAAATAAGCCATGGAAAATTGGCATTCTTGGAAGAAGTTCAATTTGATAAGAGTATTTTATAGTGTAGTCTTGACTTGTATCTTGAAACAGCCTCAATATTGAAATTGAGAAAGCAAAATATTGTGTGTAGTGCATAATGACAAGATTTTATTTTTATCGAATAACATCTCACTGACTCTCATTTAATTTAAAATATGTTTAATTTTCGAATTATCAAGGTTTTACTGTATATTGAAATTTTTACTTACTATCCGGAAACTCTTGCCTTAAAAGAATAAAAATTTTCTTTTTTAAAGTCTTGTTTTTTTTTGCCATGGTTCAATGTAATAAAATACATGAATAGAAATTTATGCATGTTTTTGATTACAGATTAAACACATAAAATACGAAATAACAAGACACAACCATCAAAATTGTAAGAGAGAAAGAAATCCAGTAGTAACCTTGATGACGTTAAGATTGTTTGTCACAGTATTTTAGTCACAAATACCCTACTGATATCATGTTGACTATATCTTAGTATTTTGATTACTACAGCAAATTATTTCTATGAATAATTTGCAACCTTTAAAATGTTTATTATTAATGGTTGTTGTTGATGTTGCATGGTATTGTTTCTACCGTAAAGAAAAAAAAAAAAAAAAACATAAGTACATTGTATACTTAAGAAGAAAAACTTTTTATACTTTACAAAAAAAAATAAAATATTTCATCACAAATAATGAAAACTACTTTTGCATACTCGAACGACTACACTCGTATGAATAATCGTACGTACATATGTATGTAAATAGGAGAGATATGTATATAAGAGATGTATTTAATGTTATTATTTTAATAAAATATTTTATTTATTTTATTATATTATTATTATTTTATTTTATTTTATAGAGGGTTTTCGAAAGTCATTTGTTGCAACAACAACAAGAATCCGGAATTCAATTAAAACTCGAAATTTTTATATGTTTCCCTCAATTATTTTCGTGTACACTTTTCGCTATACGAGTATTTTTCGTAAACAATAGAAACAACCTTGAAAATATGTATAAAAATGTATTTAATTTTTTGCTACTGGTAAATGGTAGTTCTTTCAAACCAGCAAAACCTTAAATTCAATTGAAATAGGAATTTAACAATGAGACCAGTTAATTATCCATTCAGTTAAGTTTATTTAAAACAAAAGACACCAGACTGAGTATTACTGTAGATTAGCCTTAAAGTGCAATCGATGACTCATTTAAAGTCTTGTAGTTTATGTTATTAAATGTTTAATTAAAGAAGTATACAAAAATGAAGAAATTTTTTGTACGAAGGCTTTATTCTTAATGCGCTGATTACACTATTTAAAAACTGTTAAGTTTTTACAACCCATGTAAACAGCATGTTGAATTAAGCATTATAAATTGTTTAATAAAAATATGTATTTTTTTTACATATTGCACTTGTGCAACAACAGTCTATTAACTCAAAATTCTCTTTGTTTGATTTTACGTGTACGGTATACATGGTTTGTTTAAAAGAAAAGGTGAATTTTGAATTTTCGCAGGCTGTGTACATTCAATTATCGAAATATTTTTGTTATATTGGTACACATGTGTACAATGTCATCCAATTTGGATTAGTAGTTTGTTGTTGACAACTGAAAAGTTTAGTCACGTTTGTGTGTGTTCTTCGATTTTTGATTTTTGAAAAAAATGGATCAAAGAATATGATTTTTTGACCAAAAACAACTCCCTAATCATGCTTCAACCACCTTATTCACCAGATTTGGCTCCCTACCCCTTTTTACTATTCCCAAAACTGAAGAGACCAATGAAAGGAAAGCGTTTTGCCACAATTGATGAGATAACGTCAGAATCGAAGAACGATCTGATGGCCATACCGAAAAGCGTATTTCAGAAGTGCTTCGAGGATTGGAAGAAGCGCTGGCATAAGTGCAGTATATCTGAGGGGGATTACTTTGAAGGGGACAAAATGTATATTGATGAATAAATAAATACTTTTGAAAAAAATTCCAACTTCACCTTTTCATTTGAACAAACCACGTATATGGAAGGATACATTTTTTTAAAGTGGGAAAAACTATAGTAAATTTTTAAAGTGGGTAGATATGAATACTAAGCCTATAACTTTTTACGATAATTATAAAAATTGGTTATCGTCGAAATTCTTTAGAACAAATAAGAAATTCAAGACAAAAACAATAAAATTTTAATAAAAAGCTCCACAACAAAAAATTTGTGTTTTATTTTTCTTACCTGCGTTACTACATTTGATTGGTTGTTTGCCAACTCTAAATGTAGCTGTAAGCGGTAAAAACAAAAAACACCAATAGACTATGATTTGCTATACATGCCGTCTTGACTAGTCATAGATTTGTTCTGCCACCGTACAAATTGCTGTTCGTGTTCAAACATAGTTGTCTGAACAAATTTATGGCTAGTCAATACGTAGTGTAAGGTAGAACAGCAAAAATATTAAATGTTGCCAATGTTTGCACAAGCATATTCATTATAACAAGTGTTTTTTAGAATTTTATAATTTCTATTTAAAAAAATTATTTTTAGCTAATTTTTTGCTGCAGTATTGTTGCACAAGTGCGATATGTATGTTTCTTCTACCACAATTTTTTCTTACTGAACATTGAAGTCTAATTCAATGGGGCTATGTTATCGCAATTGAATTCTAAAATTATTTACTTGCTTTTTTTTTTTTTTGAAAATTTGAATATTTGCCATCTGTGATATTATATAATATTAAAAAAACGTATCTTATCCAAACGAAAACTTTATTACGGATATACTTTTCATAGCAAGATTTGTTGGAAACTACTTTCAAACCTTATCTACCTCTAAGACAGATTTAAGGTTAGCATCAATGGCTAGACGAAAAATATACAAAACATCTATGTCAAATTTATTATCTATATAACATTGCAAAAATATTTTCTATATAGAAATCATCGCACATCTATATGAAAAACATCGCCCAAATATTTTCTATATGTAAAACATCGCACACATATTGTCTATAGAAAACATTGCACGTATAATTTCTATAAAGAAGCAATCGTACACGCATTTTCTATAAAATCATAGCACACATATTATCTATATAGAATCCCACGAGTGCATATTTACTACATAGAAAACATCGCACGCATATAGTATACATATATAAAAAATTTCACATAAATGCTATATAAAAAATATAGCACACATATTTTCTATATAGAAAATATATCGCACACATTGTTTACATGGAAAACATCGCACAAAAAATTTCTGTACAAAAAAAAATAAATAACACCACACATATATTTTCTATATAGAAAACATGACACGCACATTTTGTATACAGGAAATATCGTACATACATGTTCTATGTAGAAAATATTGCAAGAATATTCTATATAGAAAACATTTCATGAACATTTTCTATATAGAAAACATCGCATGGTGTATTTTCTATATACAAAATATCGCACATATTTTTTACATAAAAATTATAACATATTTTCTTTAAACAGAAAAATCACATATTTTTTATATAAAAACTTTTTCTACATGAAAAAACATTGAAACTTTAACAACTTGACACTTGATTTACTCAACAAACAGAAGTCAAGTTTAGTTTATTGTTGGTTGTGATAAAAAAAACCTTCCTTTTGGCCACCATTTTTGTATGACATTTAAAATGTGACCTACAAAGTAACAATTAAATGTTTTATATGTTTCATTTTGAAAATTTTCCAGTAAATATTATTTCAGCTAATGCAAAGATTAGGAAATGTAAATTATTTTTAAATATACAGCTCACATACAACGACGATTTAAATTGTCTGCCAGACAATCATTTGGACAGACTCTTACACGGTCAAATTGGGTGAGAAATGATTATTGTAGGTATTTATACTGTCACTTACTTAGTTACGCATTCACATGGTGTTTTGTGAGAGTGAAATTAATGGAGAAACCGCCAAGTTAATAAACTGGTATTCAGTATGTTTGAGGATCTCAAATAAATATTTTGTTTTTAAATTCATTAGAGCTTTAAGTTTGTTTTATTAAAACGTATTATTAGCTTATATAAAAACAATTTTTCTTATATTTGTTTATTTTTTTTTACTGTAACCTCAACAATATTAGAAACCATTGCATTTATACTGCGGTTTCAGATAAATATTTTTTTTTAATATTTTATTACTTAGTCACACTCGCACTGATTTATACAACAACTTAACTAAATAATACTTTGAATGTTTGTACGAGAGCGGTTCCAAAATTAAGCGAAAGCACAAACAAGTTGGGCACAAATCTTTTTATTTTTCAATATCGATGCACATCTTACAATTTCAATTATAATAAAAAGCAAATGAAATATATTAAATAAAATTTAATAGATAAATATTCTAATTACATTTTGTTGGAAATACTACTCCTCATTTATTCACATTTTCTAAACTGTCCATATTTTAGTTTTTCATACTACTGTGGGCAGAAAATAGTAAGACTTTTTAGTTTAAATTTCGCGCGGAAATCTATTCGTCGAAATTTTTTTTCTACTTTGTTATGAATATCAGTGACATCTGTGCCAAACATCACATCAAAGTAATCGTTAGTGTTTAGTATACGCTGGTCTTTCTGAAGTACAACAAGTGCATTCGGCGATTTTTACAATGAGTGAAATTATTCAACAAAGAAGTTCCAATAAATTTTGTGTGCGGAATGAAATCTCTGGTGCCGAAACGTTCAGAATGTTGCAAAAGGCCTTCGGTGATAATTGTATGTCGCGAACAAGTGTTTTTGATTGGTACAAATTATTCAAAGAGGGTCGAGAACGCGTTGACGACGATCCACGTCGAGGACGGCCATCAACATCAACTGATGATCAACACGTCAATAAAATCAAGGAATTGGTGTTTGAGAATCGCCGATTAACAGTCAGAGACCTTACTGATATCGTTGGAATATTGGAGGAATCGGTGAAAACCCTTTTAAAAGATCATTTGGGCCTAAGAAAAGTGAAATCACGATTCTGCGTACCGCATTGATTCTTTGTGAGTTTTTCTTCAAAAATTCAATCAAAATCGTTCCACAACCACCGTATTCGCCTAACTTAGCTCCGTATGACTTCTGGCTGTTCAGCAAACTCAAGCGACCAATTCGGGGAAACCGTTTTGAGTCAATTGAAGACATTAAACGTGAATCGCTACGCGTATTGAAGGCTATTCCGGATATTGATAGGAAAAAACGTTGGAATAAGTGTATTGCAGTTGGGGGGATCATTTTGAGGGGGACGAAATAGATTTGGCAGAATAAATAAAGAAATTTAAAGTTGTGAACAAAGTCTTACTATTTTTTGTCCACAGTAGTATACTATGTATAGTCTGCATTTTAATATACATACTTAAAAATCTTTTCTAAATTTTTTAAAAACTTTATAATATTTTCTTGTCGTTCGAAATAAACCTATGAATTAACACATGGTTAAACTATAGCGTTTCTTTTAAAATAGCAACCCTGATCAAATAAAAAGCTGTAAGAAAATTTTCAAAAAATGGTGAACACCATACGAATCTAAAATCTCCATCCGTATTTTCTTTCTTTTTTAACTTTCACAAGATATTGTTTTCACATTGTTATCGTTGTTGTTGTATCTGTTTGTATTTAATTTCCTGGTAACTTGTATGAGTTAATGAGTGTTGCGTTTGTTGATGTTCACGCATAGCGCTGGGATTTTCTGCTATTATTAAATTTTTACATTTAAGAATATTTGTTAAAATCCAGTAAAAGAATAATAATAGTAAGATAAGTCAAATAACTTGAGCACATATATTTCTCTTTTTTGATAGAAATTCTTTTATCGATCGGGTAAAACTTAATTTATCTACAGCGTTTTTATTTTGGTTTTATTGTTCAAACACTGCTAAAATTCTTATTTTACTTATATCATGCGCTTCTTAAAACACTAACGTCATGGTCTTGGAAGCACATTAAATGGCATATGCTTTATCTGCATAAGATCCCGTTGATTCACTGTTTTTGTTGTACGTTCGCCTCTTGTGTTTGTTTAGAACTAGGGGAAAAAGCTCTGCTCCCTTGCTTGGAACGCCGTGGTTTTTGTATTAATATAAGCCGTGCAGCCATTCTGATCAATTTGTAACTATCTGCTATGTCTGCTAGTTAGTGCAGTGTTAACAATTACTGGCGGGACCACTTCATTTGATCGAACATTGTGATGCTTATCTTGACAGCTGGTACGGCCTACGTCTTCTATATCAATTGAACCTAGAGCTGTTAAACAATAGTACTGCTTAAGTGTTGTTTGTAGAAGAATACTTTCTCAAAACAAATATTCTCTGAACAACATCATGTCCGGAAAAATATATATCCTAGCTTACTTTCTTTTCTTATCTACTCCGATTGCTTCATTTTAAGGTGGTTACATTTTTATACTCAATTCAGTATTATTGGCATTTTCCGTCAAGTTTGGAAATAAATCAAATCAAATGTTAATGAACACTACTCCCTCTGTCATCCTTCCCATAACCTCTTTTCCTAGTTCTAGCACAATGCATTGCATGAATAGGGGTCATCCCCTGAGTGCTGGTCCTACCATAAAAAAAAATAATAATAAATTGGAATTTCTCGGAATCCATGATTATTGTCCTGTAAGAGGAAACATGTGCTCGCTTTCAAAGAATAAACGTCGTGTGGTTTGTTAGAAAAGCCTTAAAGGGTTTCAGTACCTTCTATTTAATTTTACCGAAATTGCTTGGAAAAATCAAAGTTCTTTTATACAGAAACTCGATTTTGCCTTTGCACTTCAATTTATTTATTGCTTCTTGATTTGATATTCCGACAGGGTGTTTTGATGTAAATATTTGGAACGAATTTCCGTCATCCCTTGTCAAGTTTGGTTTGGAGACAAAACGGTTTTATCTTGTACAATATCACGATCATCAGACATTTAAGGTGCTTAAATGCAAAGAACAGTTTCTAAAAATGCTGAAAAGTTTGCTATTTTCTCGCAATGTCTAGCGATTTCAAATAAAAGTTAGCTGGGAAAATGGTTTAAGAAAGAAAACTAGTAATTTTTGTTTTAAAATATCTTTTTTCCAGCATTTTTAGAGTTAAATTTTGTAGGTTTTGATGAAAGAAGTGGTTGGTAAAATTCCTAAGTATTTCTGCACTAATTTGCCGGAATTGAAAATTAGACGGAATTCACGTGGATGGAGGTGTCGTTGACCTGTTTAGTAAAATACTTTTCGAGATATTGGTCTTTATGGGAGTTAACACAACAATATCATATGAGTTAGGTACAAAACATTTTGTTTCAAAAAGCAAAAGCCATATCAAAAAATAGTTGTGTGTATTGGCTATAGCGACCTTTTTTAAATAAAAATACTTTATCACATATCCGTAAATGAATCCATATCTAAGAATTCATTTTGAACGGCTACCTAACAAACACTACACTACTTAATGTTAAGATGGGTAAGTTCTGAGATTGTCCTCGTATACCAGTGCTCTTAGTTAAAAATTATTTGTTTTTCTATTACCATTATTTTTATTTCGTATGCAGTAAGTACAATTAATATTAATTTTAACAACTTTTATTGTTTTACTTTTGTTAATAAAAGATTTCATTTTATAAATGGCCAATTTTGTTTTGTACTTTTTACACTTGATGTACCATGTAGGCAGAGGTTTATATTATGACTTCTTTGAGGTTTTTCTTTCAAAGTAAAACTTTTAATTTGTTGTAAGAAACACTCGGTGCCGCTCACTGCTGCTCATAGAGGGATTTTGACGATTGATATGATGCGAACAACAAGTAGCAAAAATATAGTTTTGTTATGTTAAATTAAAAAACTGGAATGTGAAAGTGCTACATAATTGTTCAATTGTTGTATTCGATTTGTGAAATAACTGCTTACTGTAAAAGTGTTAACGATTAGAAATATATTTGCGCGACGCAATGTGACTTCACGTGGACCCACACGAAATAATCGATAGGTGTCGAATCACAGGCCTTGGTTGCCCATTGACAGGTCCATTTGTCGAAATCAACTTATCGCCAAATTTTGATTTTAATAAGTCGATAATTGCGGTCGCCGAATGGCACGTAGCACCATCCTGTTGAAAGCACATCTCGCCCGGATCTATACGGTCTCTATAGACCATAATGTGAGCACCTGCTTCACTTTTGAATATATAAGGTCAATGGATGTAATGACGTCTGTAGGGTCTGTTGTGGATTGATTTCATACTCATATTTTGCCATAAAACATCGATTCAGTTTTCAAAGTAAATTTAAATGATTTAGAAACGTTGTTTAAGCGTAAATCTATTTAGGATTGCCAGAGTATGCTGATCATAAATGTCAAAAAGAGAGCGCAGTATGACTGATTTCGTAAGTTCTATAGGGCTTAAAACACCCTATATAACCATATCTAGATTTATTCGAAGAGTGTTTGCTGCAAGTCACCAAATATTTTTAACTTATGAAAACAAAGCGTCTTCAAAGCAACAACAAAAAAGTGGAAAATGCTAAAAAAAAATTTATTAATATAGAAATAAGTTGCTGGGATTTATTCAAAAATTTAAACCCCTTTTTTGTTTTGTTTTCACAAATGCGCAGAATAATAAGTTAAGTGATTTTAAAACCTTTTATATTTTTTCGTGCCGTTGATCAGCAATAATAATGTCACGGAAGTCATAGAAGTGAATCACGGTTACTTATAGGAACAATTCATATCCACTAGATCTTATTAAGTTTACAAATTGCAGTCATATTTTTAAACGAAAGCATTACCGATTCTGAACTTTTTGGTCCAGCATCAATTTCCGTAGCGTTAATCTCTTCTGTCGGTTAAATTGAATATGATGCTTGATTTTATATTTCGACAGACAGGGTGTTTTTATGTAGATTTTCGGACCCAATTTCCGTCATTCCTTGTCAAGTTTGGTTTTGAACCAACCCGGTTTCGACAATGTGTCATCTTTAGTATCATTTTTCGACGGAAATTCCTTCCAAAAATCTACATCGAATATCATACTTCAAAATAGACAACCTGTTCGGTAGCTCGTTCCGAATATCTATATCAAATCACCCTGTCGGAAAGTTAAATCAAGAACCAACATACATAATTTTTTCTAACTTGTTAATTCGGATTAAATCGTAACATAGCAAAGAACACTTTAACTGATGTAATGTGTAACTTCTTAAGTTTTTTTTTTTAATTTAATTCAATTCAATTTAAACTTAGTTCGATAACTAAATCACAAATCTAGGTTTATCACAACAAAAAAATTGTCCATAATAAAAATAATACAAAGTGTTAAAAATATTGTATAGAAATGCTGCATGAAAAGTCAACTACTAAATCAAAATTAAAAAACCAAAACTTAATCGTATCAAATTGCCATTGGTTACACTGTTTATCATTACCATACATACTATTTCTCAATGAATACGTAGTTTTTTAAATTATTAACTGGTAAATGATTGAATATTTAGTAACTTTTTCATGTTGTAATAGCCTCTGTTGCGTTAGTATTATTTATTTTTAACGCAACAATATTTTTGGTTATTATTGCTTTTCAACAAATAGTTATCAATTATATTGTATATGTATTGATTTTATACATTAGATGGTGTGTATATTTTTATAAGTTGCTTATTCCGTTTAAAATTTTTACAATATCCATTCCCGAGCTCATGAAGTTTATATATATTTTGGACCCTGTATGTAGGAAAAATTCATTTAACGATGTCCGTCTGTGCGAAATTAAAATCAACATTTTAAGACCCTAGATACCCTAGGAACAAGGAACCATTTAAACTGAACCATTTGATTATTTTGCATAATTTTGTAAGGTTTTTTGTATCTTTATTCTTACTTTTTTCTTTTGTACCTTCATAAAATATACATATTCTGTATTCTTATCAAATTTGGTGGACCACAGATAACATGAGCTTAAATTTTGGACCGCACTAAAAATTTCCAAAAAACGAAATTTACAATAAACTTAAATGTCTGCGAAATTTCGCCACAAACTTACCTAAAATTCAAAATTTTGATAAAATTTCAAATTCATCAGGAATCCAAAAATTCAGCAAAGAATTGGAAATCGCAATAAAAAATTTTAAATTACCAAAAATATCTAAACTTAATAAAAAAAAAAATGTAAAAAAGACAATCTCACACATAAAATGTTGATATTTTACCAAAATTATCGGGAATTTACTAAAAATTAAGTCTCAAAAAAAAAAATTAAAAATCGTAAAAGCTTTAAATATTATAATAATATTAATTAAACTGACAAATCAGAAAAAAAAATTTAAATGTCACTAAAATGTTAGTATTCATCACTAAGCTAAAATATGGCAAAAAAAAATTTAGATTACCAAAGGAAGAAAATTTTCCACATAATAGCAAATATTACAAAAAAATTAGCCAAGCATCGTACCCCACAAAACTCTCAAAAAACTAAAAATTGGACAAAATATACTAAAAAATTTAAATTTCACAAAAGTTAAACAATACATTCATCGCAAGCAATTTACGCAAAAACTGTAAACTTACTATGTATATGAACAAAATTTTCCCAAATAGCGGCATTTCACTGTAATTACCCAAAAATCGACTTTGTCATTTCGCAAAAAACCCAAAATTCACTTTAAAAGCTAAATTTCTTAAAAAAGTGTAAATGTTACATAAATTCGATTTTATCGTAAAAAATTATCACAAATTTTAATTCCACCCCAAATTGAAAATTCACCATAAAATCAAAAAATTTTTAAATAAAAACTAAAAAGTTCTTGAAAGTTGTAAAAAACAAGAATTTCCACAAAAATTTTTAAATTCCATTACATTCCATTTCACCAAATCTGGACATTTCACCAAAAATTTCAAATCATTTAAAGACAAAGTACAAAAATCTAAAAAAATTTTCACAAATCCGTAATTAAACCAAAAATCATTTAAAAATAAGAAAATTCACACAATAATTACAAAATCTGAATATCCCCAAATATAATTTTTAGATTCACAAAAAATTTAAAAAAATCTGAATTCCACCAATATAATTTGAAGTTTTAGAACAGCTAGATTTTACCAAAAAAAAACCTAAATTTCACAAAAAAATAAACCAGAAGCAATTTGACCATATATTGAAATTTAACGACGGATTTCACCAAAACTTATAAATCTTATAAAAAATGTATATTTCAATAAAAAAGTTTGTGATATACTTCAAAATTATTTCAAAATTCGATTTTTCAACAAAAATTTAAATTTCAATACACATCTATAATTTACCCAACGGCCGAAATTTCATCAAATGCTTTAAATTTTATTAAAAATTCCAAATTTCACTCTTCAGTGAACCGGCAGTAGAAATTGAAAAAGTAGAAATTGAAAAAATAAATGATAGGAATGCTTATGATAAAAATGTAAAATAAGACGAGTAAAACCGGAGGGCAAAATTAGATATCGTCCTTTGCACCGGAAAAGATTTATCGTACTTCTACATTTTTAGTAGCACATACTTGGTTGAAGGGCATATAATATTCGGCACAGCCGAATAAAGCGCAATTACTTGTTGTATATAAACTAAACTTAATAAATATGTATCGCCAGTCTTTATCTTATACTTTAAGAAATGTGTGATGAAACTTAAAAATATCAAATAGTTTCAATTCTTGTGCAACATATGTAGTCAAAGCAAAAAAGAGAGCATAACAATCGCGCATGTGTACTTGTTTGTAAAAAACGAATTTGAAATTGAATATTAATACTGTAACATATTTTAGAGATATTTTTACAGATAAAAAGAATTTAAAACATCGACAGAGGAAACTATTAAGATAAAAGTGTGTTGTATTAATTTCACGCACACATTATTAAAAATAATAGATTTTAATCTTAAATAGTTTTTATTTTCTCTGCTAGAAAAAAAGTAAAATCCGAAATTGTTATATTTTTATATCCTGCAAAGAAGTTTATTACATTTCATTATAATTTTTATTATTTATTACAGGTATCTCGCCTTGCTTCCGTAATTTAAAACTAACAACTTAATGCTGATTAAGGTATATAAATATTTTTTATAGAGAGACAGCATCCATTTGTTGCTACTATTAATCCATCTTCATTTTCTTATTTTTACTCTCCTTTATTTTTACGTTGTAATTGTTGCTGCCACAGTTATTGTTGTTATTAAATGAATAAAGCAAAACTAAGTCAAAGTCAATATTTAGGAAATGTAAATAAAAAGGCAAATACAAAAAAAAAAGAATTATGTCGTTAAAAAGAAACTAAGAACAAATAAAAACAGCCTACAACTAAAAGCAAATAAATAGAAAATTTAAAAACAAAAAAAAAAATGTATAAGAAGACAATCACAATAAATGGCAACCTTAAATGAAGGAAGCAAAAAAAATTGAATTAAAAACTATGAAAAAGAGAAAACAAATAAGCAACATTACGCTATATTGTGATATGAAGTATAAATAATATGATAAGAATACGTACATATGTAACTGACTGGAATAAGGGCCTTTAAAAAGGACACTTTTGAATGACAAACAGACCAAGAGTCTGCTGCAGAGATAGAATGCTGACGTAGTAGCAACAATTTGTTGTTAAATATTTGCATTGTATCTTTATTTACTGTACAATGTATCTAGCAACAACAAAAGCCAACACCAACCACAACAATTGCAGCGACATTTGCAACAAAAATATAAAATATTTTATGTTTTTTTCAAAGATTTTTTTTTTGTATAGAGAAACATAGAAAAAGGTGTGAACCAGGGACACATTTAACAAAAGGAAGAGACGCAGTGACTGCAACAAAAACATTAGCAACAACAGCAATATATGTTTGTATATAGCAAAGACTGATAAAAAAGGAGCAATAGCTGTGGCGTAAGGAATAATCTAGGTCATCGGCAATGACGAAATGCACAATGGGAAAAACAATGGAAATATTTTAAATAACAAATCAAAAAAGTTTTTAAAATAACACAGAGGAAAACATGGACATGGACAAGACAAGTCGAATATTTGACAAAATAAACGTCTTTTTTCTATCTCTTCATAACATACGTTTAGAATTACTCACATATTAGAAGAGGAAATATATGCTAAGTGTATTGGTTTGTTTATATTATTATTTAAATGTTTCTTGTTCTCTATTAAATTTACACTGATATAAATTATGTAAGAAAAGTAAAATTTTAATTTGTCATGACGTTAAAATATTATATTAATGTGCTTATAAATTTATTATGGTTCATTCAAAATAACGATAAACCCCCGAAAACAATATACGTTTTCGAATTCTGGCGATGAATTGCGTTGGATTTTATGAAATGAGGGCCTATATTCATTTAATTACATAAAATTCTATGCCTTATTAGCTTAATAAAGATATTTAAAAAAGAAAAACAATTTTTTCACGTTTTAAAACCGTTTTGGTGCTTTGGATCTTTTGGGATATAAATAAAGTGTGCAAACTCGTATTTTACCGCAATTCTAAAAGAAGAACACAATCTTTCTAACATAAATTGATCACATTCATATGAAGGATACAGGAAAAAAACTATGAGATTTCACTTTTTCTCATTTCGAGAAAAACTATAAACAAAGCTGGAAGCCTCAAAATTTAAAATTAATGTTTTTTATAAACTAGTACTTAATATAACACACACTTCATAGGTTTTGCATTTTAAAGCATAGATTTCATGCAAGTGAGTGGACGAAAATAATTGTTAGAATCTCGATTTATAAAAAAATATAGAATCGCAACATTTTTAACTCTGAATTTTTATAAATATGTTGCCGCTACGTAAATTTATGTTTACCCACCATCTTCAACCCTGTTTATTTTTGCTAATGAAAATCACAACAGAGCCCTGATAAAGCTATGACACGACGACAATCAGATAATGATAGGCAATAAGAGTCATGTCTGGAAGTCCCGCCTACTACACTGCGCATGGCAAACATTGCTGCGTCCACCATTTTTCTTATTGAAAAAATTCTCTATTCCAGATGAAGGTAAGGTACTCGTAGTGTCTTCCAGGTGTAAAAGCTCATCTCGTCGAACCACGCTGATGTATTGTATCCGTGGCGCTCCTAGACTCAATACATCAGCCTCGTTAAAGAGAGCTTTAGCTAACGTTAAGTGAGGTGTAGTGTCCCCTTGGCGTCTCCCAGTGACGATCCACCTTTCTTAAGCAACCGCTAAATCGGGGTAGTGCGTCAGTGGCGTCAACTGACTCAGCACACCGGTCGGCAGAAAAGTTAATCTGACATCGCTGCATGGTGTGGTAGTGTGCAGGTGGCGTCCACCGATTCACCTCTCCAATCCCGGCAGCGCTGAGTGAGATATTGCGTCCGTGGTCTCTTCCAGAAGCAATATACTCACTGTAAGAGATCGTGTTTCTGTCAACGGTTTCGAAACTGTTCCCGTGGCTCAGTTAAGCCAAAGAGACATCTGTCAGATAGTGGCGAGCAAATAAGTCTCAGTGAAGGTAGTTGTGGCCAATTACGTCAAGAGAGTGGCTGTGTTGTACCTAGCATAGTATGAGACTATAAAAGGCGGTAAATAAAAAGCGATGAATTATCGAAGAACGTGTTTCCTTTATCAAGGGTCCAGAAATAGAAATATTCTGTGACTGAACCTTCTGGAGCGGCGAGTTATACTTCAGCAGAGATGCATCGTTACAGTGGCATAAAAGTATATAAGCTGAAAATCAAACGAAGAAACGAATTCCCTTCTGTGACTTTTAAATATTTCCATCCCGCACAATGTATGTACCTATATAAAATTTGTGTCAACACCATTAATAATTGTTTAAGATTAAAGTTTATTTTTTGACTCAAAAAACTAGTAAATAATTAACACGTTCCCCACCGTGTAATAGTTACATATGTATATACAAACAAAACATAGATTTATAAAAACAACAATATTATCAATAATAGAACAGCGTCATCATCGTCATCTTTCCATGCTTGCATCAATATCATCAATGCATGTTGTGATCTTGAACGCAAACAAAAAGACACCAAACTGCACCGTAGCATTTTCTATTTTTGTTTTGGTTTTGTTATTATTTAGCTTACTTTTTTGTATTGCTGATTTTTCCAATTTATACAAAAGTGATAAAAGGCAAAACTGGCTCAAGGACATTTAAAGACATTAGAATTTGTCGTTTATTTCTTTTGCTTCCTTTTTAAGTATAAAAAAAGGTGTAAAACAGAAATATATATGTACATATGTACCTACATACGAGTATATCATTTAAAATCAAAATGTTTAAATTAAAAAAAAAATGTGGTATAAATTTATGTAAAATCAGACAAACTCACCTGCTGCAAAATGTAAGGGTGTTGATTTACGTCCAGCGGTATCACGGGCATTTACAGTTTGTGCTGTTATTAATTTTTTAACTTTCGCTATATCGCCCGTTTTACAGGCCTCGAAGAGTTCGCGTAATGGATCATTGGCCATGACCGCATCCAGGTTAACATTAAGTATAGCTCGGCTGCGGCTGGTCATGGTAACACCAACAACACCATTTACCCTACGTAGTTTTTTATTCACAAGAATGCTTTTTCACTCCAATGTCTACGTCTTTTAATTTATTGTAAAATCAAGCAAACACATACATTCAGCCCATACAATAGAAAACTCCCAACAAACGAGTAAAATTTAAAAAAAAATACCAGCAGACAATGAATTTCTTTTTTAAATGCAGTTTTTTAAACCTATTTGCTAATTTACACAATTATTTATTTAGGAATATGTATATTTAAGAATTATTTTCTTAAAAACATTATACACATTTATTGCATGGTAAAATATTTTTTCCAACAAATTTTCTCTTCCTTCTTTTTGCGTAACTTTTTTTTCTATTTTGTTTTATTCATTTTAATATTCAATTCACTGTTTTGTAACTAATTACTTTTAATTCTCAATATAATATACGCTTTAAATATTTTTTAAATTATTTCTTTAAAATTGATTATTTAATTGTATTTTTTCGTTCAACAGCTGAAAATTTAATGTTTCGTCTATAGTAAAATGTCCCGTAAAACAGCAAAGCAGAGACCGGTGCCATAAGATTTTATCGGCGACGACAGCTCGTGCAAAAACTTTTTGCGACGGCTTAAAATCGGCTACCAGCTGTTTCGGACAGAATCAAAACTAAATTCAAAATATGTACAAATATACATTAATGCATGGTTTTGTGTTTTTCAATAGTTTTGTTTTTACTTTTTTTACGTGCCTAAATCATAGACTATTATTCTGTGTCTAAATGTAATTTAATAAAAATCTTTTGTGACTTCTTTGCAAAAGTAACACCTTTTTTGGTAAATGCTATTTACTCTTTATTCATACTAAATACATCTCAATTTAAAGCAAGTGCTTGCTGAAAAAATTATTTTTTTTTCAATGAATAAAACTTTAATTAATTATTAACTTGCACATAAAAGTATAACCCTGAATTAATAATTATTACACTGAAACACCCCGTAGCTCAAGTTAATGGATTGCATTTACACATAATATATAGACGTCTCTTTTCACTTAGTGTTAATTTTTTGTTCAAGGGTAGATACACACGAGGGAACATATGCCGGCTACACACGAACAATCATTACAGGTAAATTAGTTTGCATTTAATGTTAAACTCATTTACATATTTTGTGTTTCTAAATACAACGTTCACCAGCCTGTATTGATGTTTACTGTTTTTGATGACCTAGTTCGATGCAAGCAGCCTTTCTGTGATATTCATTTGCTTCTCTTCTTCGTTTATTCGTTTAAAAGTATAAGTGATATTTACACACAACTGATGTTTCGTTTATAATTTGATCTGTGGTTGGATCGTCTGTATCAAAATATAAAACTAAATTTTCTAAAATATGTTGCCTCTAAAGTTTCTGCCTGCGTGTCATTGTCGTAATACAATTTTTGGCGCCAAAATTTATTTTTATAGTAATAGTTACTGTCACACTTGATATACAAAAATTCAGGCACTTTATTTGTAATATTTATTATGGTAGTTAGAATGCTAAGAAACATTTTTGTATTAAGAGCTGCAACGATCTTGCGGATATAAGTATGTTTACTGTTTATTAAAAATGATTTTATATCTGCAAATTAAATAAAAAAAAATATAAAGCGCAAAATGGCAATAATTTTTTTTTCAATAAAATTAGGTTTCTATCTTTTAAGGAGTTCAAAATTAAACTTTAATAAAAGGGGAAAAATAATGCGAAAACGGTATTTTGTATTGAAATATATTTATTTTTTTTACGCTAATGCAAAAATTTTTAACGATTTTCAAAGAAAATTTTTAAACAAGCAAAAAAATTATCATAAATATTTTAAATTTAGTGACATTACACAAACATTCATGTTTTGTCAATAACATAATCTTTGGGCTTAGTTCGCTTTCATTAATCAACGACTAAAATCTGAGCTAAAAAAAGTTTTTCTATGGCAACAAGAGAAACGTAGAGACAATTTTTCGCACAAAATCATGGGATATCCGTAATTTTATAGATGATTTTATTACTTCTTCTAATAAATATTTTTCTTTTTGTAGAAAGTAAACTGTTGGTTTATTTTTATATGTACAGTAGGAAAGCTGTTTATGTTGGTCTTAAATATGGATCCTTGAATGTTACTCGTGTTTAATGCTATATTTATGTTGTATTGAAGTTTTAAGAATCAAAGAACTTAACAACGAAAATGAAGGAAAAATCTGTGCAATTTTAACATATACCACAAAATCAAGACAGAAATATAGCATTCAAAACTAAACTATACAAAGTCAAAACAAGATTTCGCGAACACATAAGAGACTATAACAAGAAGATAGGTAATCCCGGGTGAACACCAGAATCTAATTTCGCCAACCACATGCTCAACCACAAATGTAATCCAGGCCATCTTAGAAAAACTGTAAAGCTACTACCCACACAGTGCAAAAGACAACGACTAAATATTCTAGAAAACATGGAAATATACAAAAAGTATGATATTTCACGGATTATAAACTAACAAACAAACTCCAATTCAGATGTTGTATTCGAACCTCTAAAATTAATATGCAAAACACACAAGCTAGCAGACATTATACACAAAGCAACAAAACAACAAAGACACAATACCAAAATTATAAACAAGTTCATAAATCAATAATAATTGAATTCTTACAACTCCTACAAAGAATGCAAATAACCACAAACGTCTACCAGTTTATACATAAAACACCCGACCTGCGAGCTTTACCTTATCACACCTGACAGATGACTACTTTATATCCGAGGTATACCAGCTACCAACTCACATGACAAATTGACAATTGACAGACAACAAAACACCAAGGAATTGATACGAAATTCAGCACATAGCCGAAACCGGTTTGTCTGCAAACCAAACTTAATAATGGATGACGAAAATTCGTTCCAACAATCTATACTTCTTTTCTTTTTATGTACACTTTTTGTAAGACACGTTTATTAGCTTTTAGTAAATAAAACTTAAAACAGAAGCCACAGACAACTTTTATGACCAAAAAATACTAAATCTCGGAAAGACTTGTAACATCTCTGACGTTTACCTTTTGTGCTTTGAAAATTCTGCATCTATATCTTTTCCGCACATAACATAATATTATTTTATAAAATACAAGTTTAAAATTACATACTGAAACGGTATTTATACCATACAAAAGTGCACAATATTAAAAAAAATGGGTGTATACTTTTCATACCACCGGCCCGGAAAGAGTTAATAAGCCAAAGAATAACGGCGGATGAATTTCAAGCCATAGTAAGGAATAATATTAACAGCGGCGGCTACGAAAATTATCGTCGGCGCAGAAAAGTTGGTTCTGGCGCTGACTAAATCACACACAGTACATTTTTGTACTAACCAAATAAAAACATTTTTTAATATTTGTTTGAAAGTAATTTCAAATCTTACAGTAAATCATCATTAAAATTAAGTGAGGAAAATTATTAAGAAAAAGTGTATGAAATTATGATGAAGCATAAATATTGCAACTACGAGAAGAATGTGAAATATTTTTTAACACAAATCCAAACACGCAGGAATGAAAAATGTGAAGGCCAGTTGAAAAATCAGTCCCAGAAATTAACAAAATATTCATAATCTTAAAGTTTTGAAGCAATGATATTCATCAGGATAAGGAAAAAAATCACTGTAAAAAGTTGTAAAGTGAAAAAATAATTGTGTGTTCAAACGACCTAAATCAATAAATCCCATTTGTTTTTTCTTGTATGCGTGATGGAAATATGTATCTTCAAATGCTGTGTGTCACCAATTAAGGTGACTGCAAAAAAGTTGTGTTAAAAGGAAAATTTAATATAAACAATTTACTAAAGTGCAAGTGATATTTATTCGATTCACTTTTTCCCCTACTGAATTTTATGTATAAGTGCAATACGCAAGAACAACAATAATAATAAGGAATAAGTGAAAATAAAGAAAAGGGAGAAATAGATAAAAGTAAATCTATATAATGGAATAATATAAAAAGTGAATTAATTCATTTGCAGTAGCAGAAATATTTGTTGTGTTGATAATTTTTGGAATAGGAAAGTGGTTTTTTTTGCTAAGTACGTATCTACGAGTGCAGTATAAAAAGTGGTTTAACAATACAAATTCAGAATAGTATTTAATTTTGTAAAATATAATTTATATTAGAAACCGAGGTATTGTCGATATTTCGGTATCGGCCGATGCAACGATATATTAACATACATATCCCACACTAAATCAATAAACCCAAAATGTTTTTTTAGTTGATGATGTAACCGAAGCGGTAACTTAAAAACTAGAGATTCATCGATACGATACCGATACTCACCGATACCGCATGTACCGTATAATGTACATAAAGTAAACTTAATCAAAAAGAGGAATCGTTATGTATGTTTTTATGTTACTAGTCTCGCTTACCTCGTCCACAAAAGAACATTCTGGGTTAAAACTAATAAAGATATGAAAATAATAATAAACTTTAACAAATAATATATGTATGTATTATGAATATAATTCTTATATAATTATTATTATTTTGTTAAAAAAATTCGAAGCTCAAGTTCTTAATTTAAGTAATGTAAAAATATGTACATATATGAAACGAATTTTGTCAAAATACATACATAAATTATACTATATATATAAAGTATATACATATGTATAGTACAGAGGCGTAAAATTGATCATCCTATCGGAATATGTTATAATTTATGCAAAATACGTCATACGTCAATCATATTTAATATTTGTGGACTAGGTAGCTGCAGTATACAAACAGAGAAGCATTGTAGCGCTATACTCCGAAAGAGCTTAGAGTAATTGAGTAGATTTTTTGTCAATAATCGGTCGGTGATTTTAGCGCAGCGTGAATTTAGACGTCGATTTCCTAATAGTGTGTAGCGTACTAGGCAAACGTTCCACCGTTTAGCTGCTCGAATCGAACAGATTGGAATCACAATAGATCTTGCAGGGCGCATCCGCCACCGTTCTGGCCGTTCGGTCAAGCCGTGGCTGCCGATGTTTTGAAAACAAAGAAACATCATCCAGACGACATGCTACGCAATTACCAGACGGAACTTACAGCGAATTTTAGTCAAAGAATTAAACCTGTTTTCACACAGGGTGTAAACAGTGCAGCAGATAATGTCCGCTGAGCGTCAGATGCGTGTAAAATTATTGAAAGGCCATTCTCAGTCTCAACAACGCAGAGTAGGATTTTGACCCGAAAGTCATTATGAGCCAGAAGGCACATTTTAATATAAGCGGTTACGCCAATAAACAAAATCTTCGCTTCTGAGGTAATGCAAGTCCGCCTACGATGCACGAAAAGCCCTTACATACACTTAAAGCCCCTGTGTGGTTCGGCGTTCTCGTGGGAGGAGTAATTGGGCCGTATTTTTCTCAGGACGCCCTCCGCAATACGGTTACTGTTATTGGCGAACGATACAGGGCCACGACAAACTACTTCCTACTACTTAAATGAGCGGGGCTTGGCGTAATATAGTTTCAACAAGACGGTGCAACCGCACACACAGCAGGAGCTACGTTTGGCTATTTGGCAGGGTTAACAAGATTGCCCGATTTAATCATCCCAGATTTCTTCCTTTGGGGCTACTTGAATTAGCGGACGTGTGACAATAAGCCGCAGATAATCGCAACCCTTAAAATAATATTCGCATTAAAGCTAACGGTTATTTCCGGAAATCTTACGGAAGGTCATGCAATATAAGACAAAACGGGCAGAAATGTGTACAAATACTGGCGCCAGCCAATGGCGTATACATCTCTTCCACTAAACATAAAAAATTTTAAACTTCCTAATAATGATTTCCATTACTCCATATAATTATTATTAATTAGTAAAAAAGTTATTCAAAAACGAAATCGGATGATTTAATTTGCGCCACACTGCGTATGTATGTATGTATGTTTGTATATACAAAAAATAGTTGCTCTAATATGTTTTATACCTATAAACAACTTCTACTTCTCGTCTTGCGAAGCAAATTGACAAAACCCTACCCTAAAATTTTTAATTTTAATCTCGAAATTCAACAAATAGTAAATAGTTAAACTACATACATATGTACATAAATTTTGATAAACGTATACAAATCTATTAACATACATATGTATCTACCACGGACAAATATAATTTTTGTAACAATTGCAAACATTTATTTTGATACAATTTTTGTTATTGTCAACATATTTATTTAAAGGTACAGAGTGTTATTTTTTGTCTCATTACGCTACGTTGCACATGTTGAGCTTCAGTTAATTACCTACAAGAGAAATCCTGTATTTAATTAGTATTTAAACTAAATTATAACAAATCAAATCAAAAACTAAAAAAACGATTTAAAGAAACGCTTTTAAGCCGACCAACACCTCATTTAATATTTTAGCGGTTTAATGGCAAATTAGCAACCAGTCAAAAGGTGCTTTAAATAGTATAATTTATGGGATATATACTTCGTGCTTTAACCAATAAAATAATATCAAAATAAATTAGACTAAGCGTCCTTAAGAAGTCATCATGGAACTTAAAGTATGGGTTGAAGGCATACAGCGGATAGTATGTGGAGTTACTGTGAATACAACATGTCAGGTAATTGAAAAATAATCCTTATACTCATAATCTATTTATACATAATTAAAAAAAACACTTTATGACCTTTTCCACAAAAAATTACTTTCAATGCTAAAAGTCAATTCTCACAAAAAAATTATTTTTTATGGAAAGTCATTCCATATAATTTCTTGTTTTTTGTTTAGGAAGTTATTTTTTTACAAAAAATAAATTTTTGCATTAAAACTAATTTTTCACGCGAAAAGCCAAGACTATTATTCTATACAAATAAACCTAGTTTAAATTATATTGTTAACTAATTTTTCAGGATGTTGTCTTCGCTTTAGCACATGCTACCGGAAAAGTGGGACGTTTCACACTTATCGAACGTTGGCGCAATAATGAACGCCTCTTGGCACCAAATGAAAATCCTTTAAAATTATTGCTAAAATGGGGTGAATATGCCAATGATGTGCAATTTATATTGCAACGTTCTGAAAGTAAACAGCCACATATGAAACATGAAACGAAGCAGCCACATAACACAACTAATTATAACAGTAGTAATAATATTAATAATAACAACAACAGCAACAATAATAATAATAACAATGAAAGCGCAACTGTGATGTTCAATAAAAAACCTTTGGGCTTAAGCAATATTAATAACAACAACAATAATAATAATAATAGTAATTTTAATAAGCAAAATAATAACAATAGCAATAGTCCTAGTAGTAATTCAATTGATAATACGTTAAATGGAAAAACAGCTATACAACAGGCACAACAGCAACAACAATCACAACACCAGCAGCAATATCAAAAACCTTTAACAATGGAACTGAGCTTAAACGCGGCCCATGAACGAGCTAAAGCATTAAAAAAAAGTTTTGGGTAAGATAACAAATTTAAATCAAAATAGGAAGAAATATTTTTTCTGTTTAGGTTTATAAATCTAAAGAATTTTTATAAAATTGCCACACAAAAATGTGCTAAATTTACACTTTTGAATAATTTATCCTGGCTCAAGTTCGTTTTTTATTCTTTCAATTACGAAAGATTTTTTTGATTATTGATACGACAACCAATAAAATTGCAAAAGGGTAGACTTCGTTCTAACCCAACAAAAAAATTAGAGAAAATATAAAATATTGCGAAGTCTTCTCGAATTCAAGTTTCGTAATTATTAGTTTAATAGACAATGTTTATAATATACACTAACTCGATAGAAAGCCACAGTGAAAGCTAATGACGTGCGTAAATTAACTTTTTCAGTATTCTAAAAATTATCTTATAAATTACAAAAAAATCTTCCTTAATGGAAAGAGAAAAAAAAACAAACTTAATCCTTTGTGTCATAGGGAAATAAAATATTGTTTTAATATGTTCTTTTTAATAATTTCTATTTATAATTAAAGTATTGTTAATGAAGGAAAGCTTTCCGAAAATATTGGCATTGTTAAGGGAATACCTCAGCGCAATATAAACAACTTGACAGCAGCAGTTACAACTACAACATCAACGTCTTTAATACCGCGTCATGAAAAATCTCATTCAAATCCTATAGAAATGCCCTCAAACGCTAGTACCTTTGGCAGTGGACTTAACAACTTTGTTAGTGGTAATAATTTGCTTAAAGGCAACAATAGTGCTTATCAAGAACACAACAACAATAATAGCAATAATAATACAAGTAATATTTATCAACAATTGGGTGCTCATAATAGTAAGTCTATAAATGAAATAAATTTAGCTGAAGTTCGCAGTGCTTTAGATCGTCGCAATATGTTGGCAACAACGAACGCCACACAAAATAACCTGAATATAGGCGGCAGTGCTGAGATAATATTTACTAATATTAATCAATCCCCAAATATTAATAATACAAAGCAAAGCAACGAAAACCTTTTGGATATTTTCAACAGCAATACAACAATACAAAATGAGAATAATTCGCATAGCAATAATGGCAGTAGTATTAAATTTTCCAATTCGCCTAATGATTTTTATAAACAAGCAACAACTATATCGGCTAATGGTGCCTTAGTTCCACCGCCCTATAGAGATCCACCACCACCGCGCAATAGTCCTTTGCAACAGCTTAATGTTCCTTCAATAGCATCAGTAACACAGTTACAAAACTCCAATTCGAATTCAAATTTTTCTTCACAATCGGTTTCACCTCAACATTCTGGTAATGCTTTATACTCGAATCAACCAATTTTGTCAACTACACAGCAGCAGCAACATTCGGATAATGCCGATTATGATGATTATCAGCAGATCAATGATTTAGTTTTGCCTACAAATATGGATGAAAGTGAAAGTATTTTTCAGGCTACACAATACAATGATCTATTGCAGCTGATAAAGTTTCAGCGAGAAAAAATCAATCAACAACAAATGGAATTAACCAAGGTATATACAGTTAAAAAAAGCTTTTCCCATAAACATTTTTCTCATTTCCAAAAGCTGTATTTTATATAATTTTGGATAATGAGGATTTTTTATTGTTAAGAACATTAAATATAAGAAACTTCGCTAATTATTATTATTAATTATTAAGAAGTATTTTCAGTTGAAACAAATTTCCATCATCCTTTTTCAAGTTTGGTTTGGTGACAAGCCGGTTTCAGCTATATGCCATCTTATGTGTCATCTTTCGTTCTAATAAACATGTTTCCAATATAGACTTTGTCATTACCAACTTTAATCAATAACTAAGGAAAAGGCCAATTTAGACAATATTGTTGTTGAATTTAAATATTTATCATAGTTATAGGGTGTTTTCTAACCTTATAGAACTAAACAAAAGATTAACTGTCAAACGAACTATCATACTGCGCTCACTTTTTGACATTCATGATCAGTATACTCTGCAAGTCATCATGAATATATTCACGATATCCAATTATACAAATTTATTTTGACAACCAGCCATCAACTGATCGGACGTTTTATCACAAAACTGTGTTCAGCGATGAGGCTCATTTTTTGATTAACGAGTTTCTTAATAAACAAAATTGTCGTACATGAGAAACGAGAAACGAGACCCTACAGAATCGAGACATCCAGAAAATTCATCGTTTGTTGCGGTTTAAACGCTGATTGCGTAATTGGACCTTATTTCTTTAAAAGTGAAACCTGAACTCACGTTACGGTCAATGGAGTTCTTTACCACGCCATTATCAATGACTTTTGTTTCAAAATATGGTTGACTGGTCCGGCCGAGATGTGGTTTCAACAGGATGACGCTACTTGCCATGCATGTCATCGACTTATTGTAATAAATTTCGCCGATAAGTTGAATACGAGAAACGAACCCGTCAATTCGCTCCAAGGTCGGGCGACTTAACACCTCGATTATTTCCTGTGGGGCCCCATGAAGTCACTACTTTATGCTGACAAACCAGCAACAGTTTATGCTTTGGCGGCCAACATTGTTCGTGTTATTCGTGACATACGGCCAGCAATGCTCACAGAAGTAGCCCAAAAATGGACGTCCACAATGCGCTATTTCAAGGATTGCTACGGTGGCCATATCATTTTCAAATGTTAATGCCATGTATTGATCTTTCTAATGAAAACATTTTTTTTAATTGCACTTAATTTCTTGTGTTATTTTTTTAATTTACTTCTATCGAACTTAAAAAAAACACTATATTTGGAACGAATTTCTGCCATTCCTTATTAAATTTTATCTCTAACAAATTACCCTGTAGGAAAATCAAATCAAGAACTGAAAATTTCGAAATAGTGAAATGTCTATAAAGAACATATTGAATTAATTAAAAAAATATTTTTCGTTATTAAAAAACTCGGTCATGTATGTGATGGAAATCGGTTTTGAAAATAAAACGGTTTAATATCGAAAAAAGCTGTATTAGCTCCGATTTTTAAATATTAAAAAATTAATTACGCATATTAATTACATATATTTTTAAATTGTTCGAAAAATATTATTTATCATATTTTTTACTTTTTGTTGTTGTTTATAGTATGATGCGGAAATTGTTTATTTAGAATCAAAAGAACGTGACCAGGCTCAGGAATTGGAAGCCATATCAAGGGAAATTACGAAGGCTGACCAACTATTTCGTCAGGGTAGTGAACAGGTAATTAAAACAATAATTAATTTCTGAAACGAAAAGAAAAGTTCAGAAGCCTCTTTCTATCTGTTATTTTTAATAATCATTTTTATTTTCCAATTCCCTAGCTCCAAACATTACAATATGTCGAAGAAGAGAATGAATTGGTGAAACAACAAGAAAAAACCTTGAAGTCGGAAATTGCTTTGCTGCGTTCAAAATTGGCCAATTGTGAAACGGAATTGTTACAGTGTAAAAATAAAATCCGTCTACTAATGGATGATATAGAAATTGAACAGAGAGCCCTAACAAACTCCAAGCAAAATATTAGGTTAGTAGAAATATGAAATAACTAGTAGGAGGATTTTAAGTGGTTGTGCCAAATCTAACATACCTTTCACCTTATTGTGTAATATTAAAATTATACATTTTCTATTGACCTTATCAGCTCATTAGCATTAGCTTTTATGCATAAAAATTGTTAACCTATCTGCTAACTAATTATATAACTAGTTCGAACATTTTATGGTGCCAGATATTATTTGAAAAAATGCAATCATTTTTTCCATCATAATTTTAAAATAAAAATTGTCTAAATATCGTAATTCAGTATGAGTTTGCAAATTAATCTTATAAACAACACATAAACCTACAATGAATATACTTTGAAATTCAAAAGCTGTTTTTCAATTGATACAGAATGGTGAGAAACTCGTTAGAAAACTTTATCGTTAAAAATATTTGGTTTTAAAGACTTTTTAATAAACAATGTTTTTTTCTATACTGATATTTAGGGCAGAGCTATTAGTTTTGTTAATGAAAATGTCATTTCGTTGTATCTCTTTGTTTCTTTTTTATACCTTTCACAAAAATGAAAAGGGTATATATAGGTTTGTCATTCCGTTTGTAATTTCTACAAAGTTCATTTCGGAACTAACAGCGTAAATATATATTCTAGAGATATGGGCAAAATTATATTTTCACTCTTGCGTGAAACATAAGCCTATAAAATTAGCTTTTCCTGAATTCTTATCAAATTTGCTACTGAAATTATCATCCCGAGATCCCCTGATAACTATCGGACCTAAATGTTGAACCAAATTAAGAATTGTTTGAAAAAACTTCCAAATGTTGAAAACTTACAAAGAAAACTAAATTCCTCCAAAAGCAAAAAAAAAAAAAAAAATTGCCAAAAATTCAAAACAGCCACAAATTCGAAAATTCACCACAAAATCGAAAAACTGGATATAAAATATGTTCCTACGAAAAAATCAAAATTCAATGAAAAATTAAAATTATACCAAAAAATATTAAACCACCAATATCACAAAATTTTGAATATTGACAATAAGAATATGAATTGTACTATACCATAATTTGAGAACTCACTAAAGGGCGAAAATTCACCAAAAAATCAAACTATAGTTATAAAGTTTTACATTACAAAAATAACATAATGTTCGAAAACCGTAATTTGATAAAATCGAAACTGCACAACAAATTTCCAAAAATTGGAAATTTGACCGAAACTCTAAATTCACCACTAATTCGAAAATTAACTCTAAAATCTGAAAGTTAAATTACTAAAAAATTAATATTTAATTAAAAGTTTACCACAAACTTTTTTTTTCACCAATTATTGTAATTTCTCCAAAAACCCCCCTAAAAGTCACATAAATCTTTATTTTACGAAATTTTAACATGTAAATATAACACCAAAAATTCACAAATATCCCATAAATCGAAAAACTTGAATAATAAACTGTAATAAAAGTTGTTATAGTTTTCTGGACTTTGATTCTTATATAATTAATAACTTCTCAAACTCAAAAGCTCGAGAAAAAAAATGAAATTTTACCAAAACATACCACAGAAACCAAAATTTCCGAATTTTGGAATTTCGCCACAAAAACTTTAAATTAAATAAATTTTGCATATTCAGAAAAAAGGCAAAAAAATTATAAAAAAAAACAGTTTTATGAAAACTTCAAAACAGAATATATCTTACCCAATTATATAAAAAACTTCTAATTTCGCCACAATTCGGAAATTCATCAAAATATTTAAATATTCACTAAAAAATTAAAATTTTACCAAATAAAATTTTAAAAATCATAAAAATTTAATACCATACGTCGTAAACTCTAAATTAAACTATAAAATAAGAAAATGAAAATTTTAACGCAATTCAGGAGAATTCACTAACATTTAAAAATTCTTCTTAAAACCAAACTATTGTTTGAAAAATGTTAAATTACCAAAAAAAAAAAAAACAACAAATTAAAGTTTAGGAAAATTTTATATTCACCAAAACAAAAAACCACAACAACATCGAAATTTAACTACAACATTTACCCAAATTGCACCGAAAACTATAAATTAGATAAAATATTAGAAATTTTACATAAAATCCAATTCCGCTATTATTTGCAATCAAGAATTTGTCGAAAAGCATTCAAAGAAAAGGGAGAAAGTAAAAACAAATTAAAAGAATCGTAATTAAGAATGTTCATAATAAAACGAAAGTAGAGTTTAAAATGAAACCAGAGGCTAAAATTAATGATCACAAACACTTTTACTTTAGTGAAGGGTAAAAAGATTCGGCAAAGCCAAATATAGCACTATTACTTGTTTAAATCAAAACTAGATATTTATGTATTTATTTCTTGTGTTTTTAGACAAAATGTCGAGCGTGACTTTTTAATGGAAATGGAACGTATACAAAGTGAAATTGATCAGGCCATACATAATACTGATTCCTCCAATAAAACAGCGGAAAGTTTGAAAAAGGAAATTTTACTTATAGAAACTGCAATAGCGGAGAAAAAGAGACAGGTATGATGACATAAAAGTATTAAAAATATTATTTAAGCAAATGTTTTATTTTTTTTTTTTATTTAAGGTGGAACAGTTGGTGAATGAAATGAAGGAGGTAAATCTACAGAGTTTGACCGTAACAACATCAGAGGAAATTAAACATTTATTAGAAGGTATACAAAATTTATAAACCATAAATAATTACTCTTTGGCACCAAATCGACCCAATAATTTTGCAGTTGTGCTAAATATGTACGACAAAAAGAAGCCAAGATATCGTATGTAATGTAGTCCTTGAAAAAAGTTATCAAATATGCAGAGTTGAATACCCCAAATACATCCTCAGCCATTAAACCTCTTAGAGCAATTAAACTTCTTAGAGGGCAATATTTGTATGCACATTTGTTATTAACATCAGTGATCTTCATACATTTAAATACAAAAGAAACAATTGCTCGATCCAAAAGAGCGTAGCTTATTTAGGTCTTTACCACCACCAACATTACCACGATTATATAAAAGGGCCAAACAAATGTTATAGTTACCAATTGTAGATTTCTTTCTTATTACGGTGGTAATTGGAAATTTTTTACGTGAAATTGCATAACACATGATTACACGCTTCTTCAAACATCTTTGTCGGGCCATGAAAATATTTTTAGGTATCAAATTCTAATTGAGTAAGCTAAATTGCATACATTTGAACACCAAATTTTAGAAATCAATTTAAAATTTAATTGCCTCAATTAACTCTTAATACTGACTGTCAAAAAAAATTAACTAATTCAGTACTAATATCCAAGTTATGTTATCCAAATGTTCCACGACAAGGCCACACTTTGCGGGGTCCACGATAGAGAAGCATGGGAGGAGTCATCGTAAGGTTTTCGTTTTCTTATATCGCCGTTGATATTCTGCTCGTAAATAGTTCTCCATTGATTTTCATTCGATATGGTTCTGGACCTACGTATTTGTATAATATTTTGTAGGCAACGGCTTATAAAGCTCTGAAATTTTGTTTTCGTTTCTTCGGTAACTAACCATGTATCTGAGCCGTAGAGGATCACCGACTTCACGCAGGCATTATAAAGTCGGCATTTAGTTATGGTATTTGAACGCTATATATTTCCAAGCTTGGCAAACGTCGTACCACCCTTCTGTATGCAACTTAAGATTTTCTGTTTAGCTCCTCCGTTGGTTGAAAGGACACTTCCCAAATATGTGAATCTATTGACGTCTGCTATGTTATGGCCGTTTATAGTGAATGATATATCGTTGGATGATTTAATTCGCAACGATTCTGATTTGTTTATATTGATTTTAAGACCAACTCCTGCGGCAAGTCGTCTAAATTTGATTGCATGTGCTGATGCGAGTTCGAGAGCAAAACTGTGTCGCCCACAGGGTAGATTTGTATGGTTCACTAAGATGCCGTTGTACAGAACTCTGCATTTGGCGCTGTTGTTGCTGTTGAATATAAAATTTATAATTTGCTGTGGTACTCCCAAGTTTTCCAATACGTTCCAGATGTATTCTCTTTTTATTGAGTCATAGGATTTTTCGTATTTATGTATAGAGGTAAACTTATTTCTTGTCTTTAATTCATAAACAACATACATTTTCTTCCTTCTTGCTATTTAATAGCTCTTGATCTTTTGAATATCAAGTAGTATTGAATGATTTTATTATACAAATCGTAGAGATTTTTTGAATAAAAAACATGGAGGTAATAATCAAAAATGGCGTTAGTAGTTATATCAACTAATTTCCAACTTGGTGTTTTTAAATTATTTCTCTGAACTTTTTTGCATCAGACAGCTCATCAGAAAACCTTTACTCGGATTTTTTGAAAATATAAATATGTTTTCTTAGGTGTAGAATTGCGTAAACAAAATAAATATTCTTTGGGAAGCTTAACATAAGATATAAAAGCTTCAACAAAAATATAAATATTTTTTCTAAAAAAAATATGGTGAATATTGCATGAATTTATAATTGAACTAATTTGCTAATGTTGTATACATACTTCTTCAGGATTACCTTTCTATTATATCAACCAGGAAAAACCGTTTAAATACCGTTTAATTAACGGGGGTTTGGCGGCATTTTGAGCGATAAATAATTCGAAATTGCCGAACGAAATCGCCTTTGATGGCAACCATCGTTCTTTTTGAATAACTAAGAACCAGCGCTTAAAATGCTACAAATTGTGCAAAAAATTGTGTAAATGAAATAAGTGAGTTGTTCCCATCTGTTCCTGGGTCGTTTTGTTGTATTGCCAGATATAAATTTTCTTGCTTAACACAAATTTTCGACTTAAAACTTACGAGTCTTTCTTGAGCTTTCAGGGCCAATTCATCTATTAATCACCGTAATAAAAACAACTTATTTTTTCTTTATTTTCAGGTTCCAATAAACCAGGCAGCAGTCGACGTATTATTGGTTCTCCACGGCAATTAGAAAACGCTGTACCAACCAGTAAAAATCCTCATGGAGTTTGGGTTTAAAAAATTTACTCCAAATTTAACAACTATAAACACTGGTTTATCCAGAAAAAAAAAATAATACAACTTCATATTGAACTTACATATATAAAGATATTGGAAAAATGGGAACAAATAATGGAGAACATAAACCCATATTAACAGAAACATATCGATGTTATAGAAATATATTTATTTAAAGCAATTGAAATCAAAAATCTACAAGTGAACACCATAAAACAGCAAATAACATTAGAAAAATATTTATCTAATATTAAAGTATTTTAACGAAAGTTAAGGCATAAACGCATACAATGAAAAGAAAATATGACTTTTTTGAAAACCGAATTAAGTAGCGAATATTAAAAGAAATATGTACTCGTTCTTTTAACTCTTTTAAGGAAAAAAAAACCTAAAGATCTCTCTTTTAGCATCATTATTATTACAGCAACAGCTCATAAGACTTTTGTCTCATATCAAAATATTAAGCGTATCAAACATTCCATTAATCTTTAAAAAAAAACAAATTATCCATAATACCAGAGATTAATATACTTTTTATATATTTTTATTTATTTATAAATCCTTTAGACATTTTTTTTATTAATTTGGTAATTTAAGTAAAATTTTGCTATATTAATTTTTCTCTCTTTTTCATTAGGTGTCGAAGTTTTAATTAATTTATTTTGTTCATTTTTCGAAAAAGTCAATCAATCCAGATGACTGCAAAGACTTCTTAATTGTATTTTCTTTTGTAAAATTAGAAAAATTATAATACACGATTCCTAAAAATATCGATCAGGGTTCTATTACTCGAAAGTTAAAATTACAAATTTACAATTAAAATTTTACAATTAAAAGACAACAACAAAGCTTGTAGAATTGTTGCCTTTTTGTAATTTGAACTTTCGAGAAATGGGCCCAGGTAGGAGCCGATGTAGTTACAAGTCCATGCAGTAACTCGACTTTAAATTTTCCCAAACAAAAAAAAAATTGAATGCAACTTGATCACTGTGTTGGTTTTTTTTACGTTGTGATTAAATGCGGCTCTCTTTTTTTTAAGCCCAAATTTTTAGTTATGTGATCAGCAAATGTGATCTAATATCTTTGGCCTGGATGCTTTTTACCATTTCGGACGCGACCATCTTAGATGCCATGCTCATGTCCTGGCTATATTGTGTCTCAATATTTCAATTATTAGCTCAATGTTTTCACATAAAATTAATGGCACTACTTTCTTTGTGTATTTCCAATTATATATCAGCCCTTAACTTCTATTTTTGGTGGGAAACAATCCCTGCCTACTTGTTGGAGTACGTGGTCCATCATTTCAGCTCAAATGGAGTGTTTCTATTTGATTCTGTGTAATGAATTCAGGGACCATCTCATTTGCTGAGAAATCTTTCTTGTTAAACAACAAGTGTTCGTGCTTTAACTAACGAAAATATTGGCTTGCAAGTGTTCCATAAAATAATGGCAGATTAGTTTTTAGTTAGTCCGATGGTATGCAAGGCTGGATTATATGGTTTTGGGCTAGGGCATCGTAATGTTTTATTATTAATATAGGGCGGTTATCGAAGCAGACCGCTACCTTCTTTTCTCGAATTCATTTCAGGCAATCGATTTGTAATCGATTTACGTTTGTTTAATTTCTCAAGCTCTAGGTCTTCAATAAAATTTTCTTTATTATATAATAAATATTAACTTTATTATATTCGATATTTCGCTACGCCTTTGTATAGCATCGTCAGGAAATAAAATGATATATATATATTTTTTTTTAATTAAGCAAACATAATTATAAAAAAAAGGTAAAAAAACTAGAATAAAGTAATCGATTTACTTTTAATGATTTCAGACTGTCGGCCTTCTTCCTCCTTACGGAGTCTGATGTAATTGCTAGCATTTGTTTAAGGCTTAGATCCCTCATGGCATTCAAATTTAACAAGTGTCTGCCCGTAATCCTAAGTCGGTTGCTAGCCAGTGCTGGACATTCACACACAATGTACGCTATATTCTCAGCCTCTTCATCAGAATTATATTTCGAGACTGACCCCTTGGGAGGCTTACTAGTCCATTTCTTTAGAATTCCTTCATTTGCGAATAAACACCGAAGTTACTCTCTTGCGAGACTTCGTATCCCATCGCTATCCGAATCTCACGGCCCTTAGAAGTACCTTTAAAAATTGATCCATTCACCCCTCGCGAGGCATTATTGTCCAACTCTGCCAAATTCCTCCCTAGGCCGGAGTTTCTTCAGGGCTGTCCACCCTCTTTACCACGTATTTCACGCATAAGTCAGAACTTCTGATAGTGCACTCAGTTACCGCAAGCCTGCCAGCTGACGGCCACATAGTAATATAAAGTGGACCACATTTCTGAATGCATTTGGGTTAACTATGGAGTACTTCTGGTCGTTTATGGAGTATTTATTACATGCTTTCATGGACCATACGTTATTTTTGCAGGAATATTGCAAGTTTTTCTTTAACACCAAACATTTAAGCACGCTTACTCACGCAGATTAGTTTAGACTTATTCACAAACAAGTGGAATGCAGAACAACCAATTTCCGAATTATTCAATTCCTAGTGTTTTAAAATTCTACACGCTTTGGTTTACAGAACAGGGACATTTATTTCAAGTTATTTTTGATATTATTGCAAGAGTTTTCCAAGTTCGAGGGAGGATGATGAAATAATAAATATAAATATACATCGGAAGATGTTATGACAGAATTTTAAGCCCAGATTCAAAGTAAGCAATGTGTTATTTCTTAAGATTTATGAACACATTCAGACTAAAACTTCCTTTCAGTACACCCTGGAACAAATCTGTCCAACACTGAAATGTGACATTTGAAAATCTGCAAGTATGCCAACAATAAGACTGACAACTGCTCTGCTTTGACTCTACTGACAACCAACGCCAACGGAAATAGTTCCGATTATTGTTTCTTTTCGCACAACTGTCATAGACCTCCCTTGTCTATAAGATATTTTTAAAAAGTACAATTTTTAAAATTTGTTAATTATACGAGTATGAGAACTTGGGGAAAACTAACTGTTATAGTTTGCAAATAACTTTTTTTAACGTCTACTAAGTCCGCAGGTATATGAGATTTTCATTCACTTACTCTTAAATAAAGTGTTGCCCTGTTAAAGGGGACAATGCTAACGCACGCTTTTTATTTGGCATTTTATACAGATTATAAAAGGCAATTTATTTTGCATTTGTTAAGTGTAAAATCGAAAAAAAAACACCACCCTTTGTTCGTGTAAACATTTTATGAGTACATATAACAAAAGGGTAAAAAATATATATATTTTTTTTTGAAAAGAAAACACCATTAATTTACTGAAAACTACTTATTTTTGTTTTTTTTTTTCGTTTTGAACTATTTTACCGAATTATTAAAAAAAATATGTTTTCTTTTAATTCAAGAAAAAAAACAATTTTTATCTTTTTTAAACTTTATCCATTAAAATTCTAGTCTTAGACTCAAAAAAATGGGTTCACAATTTTTTGAAATATGTTAAGGAACTTTTGCATACTTTCTCATTTTGAAATAAAACTAAATTTTAAAAATATTAACATGTTTATTTTCATATGGAATCATGCTTTCAATTTTATCAAACTATTCTATAATTGCAATACTTTTTCCTCATATATAACTTTTCATAAAAAATACTGCCTTAAAGTTTTTATAAAATTTATTAGCTGTATTATTTTTTTTATTTAAAATAAATTGGACTTACGTTTTGTTTTAGTCTTTGTTAATTTTTTTATTAAGTTCAAATTGAAAATACTTCACAATTAAATGCATTAAGTTAAAGAAAATAAAGTTTTTAAAAATAATAAAAATAATAAGAAATCTTGCTATAAAATAAAACTCTTGTGCTGTAGTGTATAAGTTTTAATAAAAAAGTCTCTTTTTATATTTTAATAAAATTTGTAAAGGTTCTCCTTCATTGCCTTATTAGCCTAGTTTCTTTCATGTGCTTTTTTTGTTTAAGTTTTTGTTGTATAGAAAATATGCCTATAAAGCTGAGATTAGTTTCATTATCGCATTATTATAATTTTATTGAAAATAAATAATTTTCATAATAAGATTTTCTGTTAAGTATACTCGTGTATTATTAAGTAACTCACTATTATTAAAACGTTAGTTCATTAATAATATTAACAAACTGACAAATATCAATATTTAGAACAAATTTCTTTAAAAATATGCAATTATAACTTTATTGCGCAAAAATAAAAAATATATATTTAAATAGCTGAAGAGTAAAATTGTTTTCATTTCGCAGGATGTATATTTTTCATTGGTAAAATATTTGTCAAATATGTATTGATTTTACTAAACAGTTGTCGCTGATTGACAGCAGAGATTGTAAACACGATGACCCAAAATTTCTTTATCATCGAAAAGCTTTACCTTTGTGGGCAATAACCAGTTGACAGCATTAAAAATCGAAAACTTTGGACCAAAAGAAAAATGTGTATGTGTGTCACTGCATATTTGTGAAACTTTATGGCCAGGATGCTCTTTCTGAAACCATTTGTATAGATAGGTTTCGACCAGCGACTGTAACGGTTAAAAGTTTTTATTTCAAAAATGTTTCTACCTAATTCTATCCCAACTCATTTCATTATTAAAATTCAATTTATTTGTCGGGGGAGGATAAGCTAGTCGGTATGCGTAGTTCGTTGGTTGCTTAAGACAGATTATCAGGAAAGCTTTACCTTCTTAGTAGAACTTAAACGTCTAATGTCTAAAATTATTTAAACCAAATAAGAAAGCCTAAATAAAGACCATCAAAACAAAAACTTTAAAGTTTTAACAAAAAGCTCTCACAAAAATACACATAAAATTTTTAAATTCCAAAAATGTCTCAATACTTCCAACATTTTTTAATGGGTTTGAAAACAACGTTAGCATGGCTTTGGAAATCGTTTTCGAGTTTTAGCAATATTAGTCATGTAACACCATCATTATGAAATTAACGGCATATCTCGGAAACTAGAGCCGATTTCGAAAAGAAAAACGGATGACGGATTTGGGTTCTGCGTCCCAGAAAATCCAAGAAAACTACTTGCACCAAAAATCGTGCTGGCATGTGTTATCAGAGGACAACTGTACAGACAATAATTGGTGTCTTTGAAGAGAGCAATCAACGAAAAGCATACATCATATGACGGCAGAAAGATGTTAAATTCAAAAAACTAGTTCATTTACTTGGATCAATAATTACCCGCAACTCTTCAATGAGAGGTTCATCGATATTCTTATTTCCCTTAAAGTAATCTTCGTTTCTAGCGACACATTAATTCCAATGCTTCTTCCAATCTCCAGAAAGCCAGTTTTAGAATCATTCCTTCGGCGAGTTTATCCTCTGAATCGTCAAAAAATTGCGACGCAGTGATAAATTGAGCCTTGGGAACTGATTAAATAACCAAGGGGCTAATTTTATGTTCTTGCAGAACTCTGTGCACTGCTACTACGGAGGCAACAAGATACGACAATAGCCGAAAATTTTCCTTAATGTGGTCGGCCACAGAGGTGGATGTTTAGCCGTAATCTATTCTACACTTTGCCACATATAACGTCATGTATTGATCTTTAAAATACGACACTCGTTGATATCTCAGCTGTATCTTGTGTTAATAAATTTGAATATAAGGTGGCGTAAAAGTATTGATTCCATAATCGTTGGCTTTTGATTCTGCGTTTTTGAGAAGTTTAGCGATCCATGTTTTATCGATGTGTATTTTGTATCTGTTTACTTTGCAAATGTCAAAGCAGAATTGACATTTGCCGATATTTGCAAAAAGTATTATCTTACGATATGATGACTTTTGCGCCACCCTGTAGAGGATCTCCCAATATTAACGCCAAGTTTAATTAGATATTACAGTTTTTAGTCTTTAGATTGTTATTTTTTGATTCACAAAGTACATAGAACTAGATTATTTATGGACTAACTAACACATCGGGCAAATTGCTTTCATGCTATGCTGGCAATTACATTTTGGATAAATGTGGCTGACTTTCATCGATACAGTTTTTAATTTGTTGACTTCAAACAACACCCGTAAAAAGAATTCGAATGGTGTTAAATCGCGGGGGCCCATTATCACAGAAATTCTCCGCGACAGGAAATGTGTATGTTCTATTATAGACTGTATGGTATGTAGGACCGTCTTTTTGAAACCACATATTATTGGCAACATCAATATAGTCCAATTTCAGCGGAAAAAACTGTATTATCTTGTCGCAATATCGAGCAATCATTATTTTTGAGACATTGTTCAATAACGAAAACACGTTCTTATTGTGTCAACTGTTAAATTGTTTTTTGTGGTGGTCAACACTTAACTGCACAAGTGGCGGAAACTTCAAATCGTGCTTTAACTTTGGAACATCGTTTACTAACCCTTGTTCTAATCGACAAAATAGTTGAATTTTAAATAAAAAAAATGGGACGGGAGAAAACTTTTAATACTTCCGAAAAAGAACAAATTATTATTTTCAAATACAGAGGGCGAATGCAATCCATATAGCAGGAAAAGTAAAAAGGGGAAATGGACAGTTGTACAAGTATACTTGATTTGATATTCCGACAGGGTGATTTGATGTAGATTTTTGGAATGAATTTTCGTTATACCTTGTCAAGTATGGCTTGGGGACAAACCGGTTTCGGCTATGTGCCATCTTCAGTGCCATTTTTCGTTCTGAGAACCTCAGAAAGAAAAACGATGTATAGCCGAAATAGGTTTGTCATGGGAAAATTTGTTCCGAAAGTCCACAGTTGTATACAGTTACTTGAACAATACTGAAAGCTGTGGTAAACATATGAAAGGGCGCATAAAAATGTCAACTACGCGTAAAGAAATGCAAACAATTTGCAGATTTGTTTCAAATTCGTACATGTCTGCTGCGGAAATTCGCAAAGAAAGAGGGTTTAAAGCAACTGTGTGCTCAATTCGTCGTATTTTAAAGTCGAGCCCATTCATAGTTCGCCGAAAACTTCAGAAGAAACCATCATTAAATGACAATCGCAAAGCCCAGCGCCTCCAATTTGCAAAGACTGTGTCAATATAAAAAAAAATAAAATTTTTTTGGAAAAGCAATCAGTTTAGTGGATTCGAATTATATGGATAGAGAGTAGAGAACACTGATGATATTGGGTACCGTCCAAGGAGGGTGCTGAGACATATACTAGTATGAATAGAAAAATTTATGTTATTGATTGGCACCGCCTAAGATACGAACCCAAGCGACTCTACATACCTTATCTATATCCACTAATGCGGTAACTACTTAAAAAAGTAATTTTCGACTAAATCGTTGTTTAGTTCAATTAAATTTATTAAAATAAAATAGAAATACATAATCTTTTATATAACACCTAAAATAAAATGTACACGAAGAACATGATAATAATAGTAAAATAATTACAGGTACTACTCAAAAATTCGGTGAGGCATTGAACGATAATCTAATGACATTGAGCTCCAGGCATTTTTTATTGAAATAATACCAAAATTAAAGAGAAACAATTTAGAAATTTATGGTTAGAGTTATTTTATACTTTTTGTATAGTTATTTGTGGTGAGAGTTTTATTAAAAATTGTATTATTCAATTTAACAATTATTACATGTAAACAATAATTTATGTTTTCCACAACAACATATTTTTGACATAATATGCTTGTCATGAACATGTCACAACCATGTTTTTTCTTTACGTGTACGTCAAATCATTGTGTTCAAGGTATCGTCGATAGACAAATCTTGATTTGATTCACAATTAAATAATGTTATGAAACTTGAAAGTAGTTTTATTCCGCTCTTTTAGTGTTTTATTTATCTAAATCGGACGACCAGCTGCTCGGGAGTTATGGTGAAATATACCAGTATGGCGCATTTAAAGAAAAATATGTGTTTGCAGGCCAGTGTAATTAAGGCCTTAATTTGAAAAAATACAACACAGCGTCAGAATTTATATAGAAACAAAAACAAATTGAAAGCTTAAAAAAATTGACAAATCAATGCTATAAAACATGAAGCGTAGACTTCCCTTGCCAAACACCACAAAATTTTTATGAAAAACATTAACAAATTTAAAAATTGTTTGAAATTTGTTTTTGTTATCCAAATAAAATTCTGGCGTTGCGTTTTATAAAATTATGTATTTGAAAAATGAACAGCAAATTCAAAATAACATTAAAATCCAAATGAAATGTGTTAGAACTGTTAATAAAATTAAAATCGTTTTTATTCCAATGACTTTTAACATAAAATGTTAATACCACTGCTGTGGCGTATGATTGCATATCAATCATACGCCACAAATGTGTGTGCCAGTAAAAAACACTAACACCAGCAACACGTAACAGTTAACAGGCCATGTATAGCATGTATGTATGCATGTGTATATATAAAGAAGCCAATTGCAAAAGGAAATGATCATTTAGAAAACAAAACAAATCATTTCTTCTTTCAGTTTGAATTTTAAATGCAAAGAAAAGAGTGTTAAATAATTTACCCAACCATTTACTATTTATCACACGAACATTTTCGTGTAGAGTTTTGTTTTGTAGCCGACAAATAAAATGAATTGTTTTTTTTTATGGATGCTGTGTACGAATTGATACCATGAATGTTAGAGATATCTGTTGATATTAAGTTTTTTCTTTTTTGTTTTTTTTTCCTGCATTGTTATTATTTGCTGCGTTTGCTTTGCGCTTTTTGTTTTCATATGAAAAATAACACCATCGAATGAACCAACAATCAGTTGTAAACGATACGGAGTTATAAAAGGATGTATTGACGGTTAAATATAAAAAAGGATATTTTTTGAATAAAATCAACAAAGTAAAGAGCATCAAACGAAAATCGTAAACTATATATTCAATGGCCGTTAATAGTTCCAGAAATTAAAATAATATTTAAAACTGACTTAAATTTAAAAAAAAAAAAAAAACATTAGCTTTGTGAATAGTGTGTTTGTTGTATGTGAATGTGTGTGTAAATATGTGAATGTGACAGATTAGTTATTTAGGAACTACTGATGATGACCTGATTGAGGCCGAAAATTGTTTAAATAAAAAATATCTGTGACTGATTTAAAAAAAAAAAACTTTACTAATACGGAGAAAATTTAGCTAAATATTTTCTTTAAATCCTGCACTGAAATAATAGAGCTTGTCGTAAAATCTATTTTTGTTTAAGATCAACAACATTTAAGCCGTCCGGCCCTCCTAAAAACAATCTTTGAGGTTTCACGACAGGAAATTTTAGAGATATAAAAGATTTCCTCAATTATTAGTTAATTTTAATAGGAGAAAAATTTGCCTTAAATGCAACTTAATTGTTATAAATAATGGAATTTGAAAATCTTTTTTTAAAAATATAACAAAAAGTTTCGAAAATTAAGCTGCTACTGATAGAGTTGCTAATTAGCAACAAATGCAAATTTTAAAAAAGTATCGCATTTTTTCTCCGTAAACCCGCATATTTTTATATCTGACTCGTATAATCGTTCATAGAAAAATCTACTTTAATTTTAATTTATGATCTTTTAGACCTTTGCGGTAGTATTCATAAAAATATTTCAATTTTGGTTTAAAGTACAAATTAAGTAAAAGCCACTTTAGGCTTAACAACAAACCTTTGTTAGGAAAACGTATGTAAAAACGTAAATTTCCCAAAAGGAATGTACAAAAATGTCCCAAATTATCCGTGTAGCCGAATCTATAAATAGGTTCTAATTGTTTTAAAAACAGTAACTATTCACACAATAATTTTAAGTGAAATTAACAAAAATAAATAAGGGCTCACATGACTTACTTTTGTAAGGAATGGAAACTGTATTCGCATAACCAGCCTTTTTTATTCGTTTGAATTGTATGTGCATCACTAAAAAAATTTTAATTTTTACATTGATTTTTTATGCATTTTTTTACAAACCAAGAAAACAATTTAAAATGTTGAATGAAAAAAAGTGCTTTAAAATACCTATATGTAAAAATTAGAACCGAGGAGATATAGGGAATATACAAAAAATGAAATACGGCATTTTAAAATAGGTTTACTGTAGGTGTCTTCTACCTGCTTAAAAATACTGCGATAATAATTGTTTTAAAACACACTTTTGCTTAACAATACTTTGTTAAGTAATTCTTGATTTGATATTCCGACAGGGTGTTTTGATGTCAAATTTTGGAACGAATTTCCGTCATCCCTTGTCAAGTTTGATTCGGAGACAAACCGGTTTCGGCTATGTGCCATCTTCAGTGTCATTTTTCGTTCTGAGAAGTTTGCATCAATTCGTTAGTGTTTTATTGTGTGTCAGGTATCTATTTGTCATGTGAGCTCGTAGGCGTCTGTAAGGTGTGAACAGGTAGCAGGTAAAGCCCGCAAGTCGGGTGTTTTGTACGGATTGGTAGATGTAAGCTATGACTGTTTTATTGCTTTGCATCAATTCGTTAGTGTTTTATTGTTTGTCAGATATATATTTGCCATGTGAGCTCGTAGGCATCTTTATGGTATGAACAGGTAGCAGGTAAAGCCCGCAAGTCGGGTGTTTTGTACGGATTGGTAGATGTAAGCTATGACTGCTTTATTGCTTTGCATCAATTCGTTAGTGTTTTATTGCTCGGTAAAGCCCGTAAGGGTGTTTTGTCTGGATTGGTAGATGTAAGTGATGACTGTTTTATTGCTTTGTATTGCATCAGAATTTGTGTTTTCGGATGCCAGGTAGCTATTATAGGTAAATTTTTTTCCCCTGCCTGTAATTGGGACCTGGTGTTTTTGTATAGATTAGACGATTGTGATTACTATTTTATTGCGTCAGAATTTGTGGTGCGGACGGTATGTGTATTTTGTTTTTAATGCTTTATGGTGTTTTTTTGTTGGGGTTGAAAGAAGTCAGTGATTATTGGATTATGAATTTGTTTATTATTTTTGTAATGTGTTTTTATTGTTTTTGGAGATTAATTTTAGAGGTTCGAATATAACGTCTGAATCGGAGTTTGCTTGTTAGTTTATGATGCGTCCGTCAAATGTCTTATGTTTATATATTTCCATGTTTTCTAGGATGTTTAGTCGTCATCCTTTTCGCTGTGCGTGTAGTAGTTGCACTTTTTTTTTTTAATATGCGCTGGATTCCATTTGTTGTTAAACATGTGGTTCGCGAAGTTAGATTCTGGTGTCGATCCGGGATTACGCATCTTCTTGTTATAGTCTCTTATATGTTCACGAAATCTTGTTTCAAGGGGTTTTTTCGAAACTGGAAAGTTACAATTTCTTATATAGGGTCTATTCGTAAGAGTGCACTATTTCATTTCGAAATCAAGCACATCTACTGTGAATTAGGACTTCTCATATATGTATTAGCTTTAACCCGATTCAGATTATCCTGGGAATATAAAATTCTCAAACTCCAGGGGGTTTTTTTTAACAATCTGTAAAGTTACAAGTTCTTTTGTAATTTTTTTTACAAAATTCCTTTATAAGGTGTCTTCCTAAGAGTATTTAAAAATCAGCCCAATTATGCACTACAATTTTTCCCTTTTCCCATTTCTTCCATTGTAAATTAATATTTCCCTAGATTCCCCTTTTCTCTTCTTCTCAATACTGCTTGAAAAAGGGAACAGTTACCCTGTATATTTCTTGGGTTGATAGTTAAGACGATTTTACAAATGATGGGGAAGGGAAAAATTTCCTCAGTAAAATTCGTAATTGGAAGACTTTAGTTATTTTTTGCTTTATTGCAAATTAGACATGTTTCGATTAATTATAGCGTAAACTATACGGTAAATGCCCCGCGACTCTGATGACAGCCCATTGCTTTTTCATGAAATTTTCGTTAGATCTCGTTCTTGAGTTCAGAACTTGTTTCTGGTTTATTCGCATAGATCAAAGGCTTTGCAAAACCGGAAAGAAAAAAATCGCACGGCGTTATATCGCATGATCATGATGCCAGTTGATATCAGTTTTTCGTGATATAATTAAGTCCGGAAATCGTTGCTGCAATAAAACCACTGTTTCATGCGCGGTACGGTAGGTGGGGACGCTCTGCTGAAACCAATTGGTTTCCAAGTCCGTGCTGTCTATTTGAAGCCGCTCTCAATAACTGCAAGTTCGGCCTCATTTAAAAAAAAAAGAAAAGCCTAATCACGGCGCATAAACGGAATCTGCACCACACACTTGCCAATTATGGCCGCATTTGTTTCAGCCCCAAATTCAATAATGTTGCTTATTTACGTAGCTATTTAATAGAAAACTCGCTTCATCAGTGATAATGTTCTTTATCAAAAAATTGCATTAACTTTATTGTTAATGTAGGGGTATATCGAATTGGCTTCAGGCAACCGATTCGTAATTAACCTTACTTTCATTGAGAGTCGTGCTACCACTAGCCTTTACTCTTGACTGTTAAGACTTCAGACAGTCTGCTAGTAATAGTCGGCCTTTTTCTGCATCACGGAGTCTCTTGTAATTGCTAGCATTTGTCTAAGGCTTAGATCCCCTCATGGTATTCACATTTAACAAGTGTCAGCCCGTAGTCCTAAGCCTTATATTAGCCAGTGCTGGACATTCACACACAATGTGCGCTACCGTATCAGCCTCTTTCGGGCACAGTCTGCAAGTATCATGTTCTTTTATTTTCATCTTGGCTAGATGATACTTGAAGTTTGCCGAGACCTGCCACTAATGCAGTAATCCACCTTAAGGTACCTTGTTGGCCTTCCTGCCGAGAGTCTCTTTGGGCACCATTCGGCATTCATTATACTTTGCTCCGTAACCTATTGAAACGGATTGGTGGCACTTTTCATAGTCTCCTGTTTTGAGCTACTGAGTAAGCTGCCTCTTGTGCCGGTGAAGGAGGGAAGGAGGATGAAGACATTTCGTCAAAATTCACTGTACAGTGCTTTACAGAGACATTCTCGTTTGCTGCTACAATGTTGTTCATCCAGTTTCTTCAAATGTTTTTATGACTCTTCGACACACTAGATCGATGTCCTTTCTCGACGGAAAATTCCGCAATCTTTGCGAACGGTCTCAGCGTAAGTTTCTCTTTTTTTATAAAGGGTTTTCACAATTAGAAGATGTTATATTGTGGAACTATAGCAATTAACTCTAGAATCCCGGGATTTCACAGCGGGAACGCGGAATTTGCTTTTTAAATCCTGAATGCCGGCCTTGCTCTACTAACTTAATTCCGATCACTATTTCCTGCAAGAGAAAATTAGCATAAAGTTAAACATCCCTAGCAAAATGGGAACAAATTAGAAAAGAAAATAGAAAAATGAAAGAAGGACACTAAGAAAATTTTCTTCATTGCAGTCCTCAAACAACACAACAAAAGAAAATTAAAAGCCTAAATTAAAAAAACAAAATAAACCACATTAAAGTATATCCTACTCACATAATAACAAGCCTGACATAGAAATGTTCAAAATAGATAAGACACTTAATTAATGACACTCATTATGCGAAGATACGTTGTGCATAGAAAATAGAAATAAAGCTCAACTGCTGCTGAATACTCTACACAACTTGAGTTCATTAAAAGCCAATTTAACAAACAACTTACTTATTTCGAATACATTTGATAAATGAGTTTTACTTAACAACTTCATTAATTTGTTCATTAATTCTTATTGAAGTTTTCAAAATAAATTTTATTATGGTGACATAAAAGGAAAGCAAAAAGAAAAAAAACTACAGCTAGCAGTGCCTAAATTCGAATGTCGATGAAGTCAAGAAATTGTTTAGGACTTTTATTGATTCGGCACCATGAACTTTATGGCCTTTAAATGGTTTTATTTTTATTATAGTGTTTTTTTAAGTATCTCATCCAAATTATTACGTTATAAACAGTGTGTAAATTTTATTACACTAATAAGTCAGAAAGGTAGATTTTTATAGCTGAAAATATATTTAATATTGACACTTCATCACACGATAGGTAATGACTTCAACAACCTGTTGAAGAGAACGAACTGCTCATTAAAATCCAAACGCCATTGCAGTTACAGAACAAAATTTAAATATCCTTGTTAATAATGAATTTTCGGCCACGTTTCTTTATGGTTCCTATTAAAAGTCTAGTCTGCACAACTTTTTTTAAATTCAGCAGCATGAGTTTTTCACCGAACTCTTGTTTCGACAAACGTCTATTTTCAAATAATTAATAGAACGAGAAGTGCACTGAAGATAGCACATAGCTGCAACCCGTTTGTCTACAAGTCAGTCGTCAAGTTGACAAGGGATGATGGAATTCGTTCTAAAAATCTAGAACTTATAGCTGTCCCCTAACACTCTGCAAGTTTTTGGGCATGCGAGAGCGAGAGAGAGACAGAGAGAGAGACAGAGAGAGAGAGAGAGAGAGTGACAGAGAGTTAGAGAGGCAGTAAGGAATAATAAAAATAAGTAAAACATGATTGTGCCTGAAATTCGTTTTACTTTCTCCTTCGTAATCTTAAACAAAAATAAATTATAAGCAAACACAAAACCAGAAATGCTGATTTATAATCAAAAGAGGGTAGAAAAACTCCTACCCCATTACATCTCGGTCATTGGGGCTCTTGGACTGAATTTCGTTTTTGGAGTGCTAAATCGGCCAAATGCGACCTGGAAACGCAGTCTTAAAAAATACAATTTTCTTACCGTAAGCGGTGGAGAAAGAAGTAGAATTTTTCAAAATTGTTTGTGTTGGCAGATCGTTTAATTCTAAAACCGCTGACGTATAATCAAACAGGAAGTAGGAGTATATCGAAGCAGACCGCTTACTTCTTCAATTGATTTTGGGGAAGCGATTTGTAACTTACGACTTTCTTACTTTCATTGAGTCTCGTGCTAACACCTGTAATTGCTTCTTATAATTGCTAACATTTGTCGAAGGCTTAGATCCCCCATGGCATTCACGTTTAACAACGCTATGCCCGTGCCTCTTTCTCATGAGTATCTTTGGAGACTGGGCCGTCCACCCCTTGCGAGGTTTTCTTCTCCATCTTTTCAGAATTCCTCTATTGATCAATAAACAGAGACTAACCACTTCACCTCCTGCGAGGCTTCATTGTCCCTCTAAATATACATCTCAGGGTCCAACGCCTGAGGAGTACCTTTGGAGACTGACACGTCCACCCCCCGCGAAGCATTATTTAATCTCTTCCGAGATTAACCTCTCCGCCTGTTACGGGGTTTCCTAATTCAACCCTGGCGTATGCTGTTAAACCACGGATAAGGGATTTTTTATAAAAGAGTGTTAACTTCTCTCCACTCGACTTATTTAGCCAGACTCCTTGCAGAGACAGAACCCTGTTATCGGCCGCCACCACGAAGAGGTACAAGTCAGAGTAAAAGCTAGTGGTGGCACGAGACTCGAATGAAAGTAGGGTAGTCGTGAATTACAAATCCGTTGCGGTCTACTTCAGTACACCGCTACATTAATAATAACATCGTGCATTTTTTTAGTCTTCTAAAATCTTGAGTCCATGCCAATAAACCAGAAACAAGTCGTGAGCTCAAGAACGACATCCAACGCGTTATGGGTGAAATACAGCTACATCCTTGTCTAAAAGCCATCAGAGCCGCTGGGATCATTCCCCGGATATTTTATTCTATTCTTAAACGAAACATGTCTACCTAAAAATGAAATAAAACAAAATACCACAACTTGCATTTTAGTTTCAAATGCAATAGTGCACTTTTGTTGAGATACCCTTATGTGAACCACTAACATTCATACACAAACATTCACGCACACACAAGATGCATACGAAATGAACAAATTGTTTTAGAGCAAAAAAAAAAAAAAAAAAGTAGCAGAACAGATTTTCAGCATAAAATAACTATTATAAGAAAGTAAAAATACCCTTCAAAATAGGAGAAATATTCTATAAAGAATTAAAGTGAAAAATAGATGACTATTTGTTTGCTAACAATAAACACAAAAATGCAAATTATATCTACTAAAAAAATACACTTAGAAATAATGTGAAAGTTTAAAATATTAAATAAAATGCATTTTGATTAAAAATTTGTTTAAAAAAAAAATCCTCTTTATGTAATCATAAGTGTCGCTTTATTACAACAACATACACGGCTGAAATCCTGCTGCATCATCATAAACGCCGTTACCAAAAGCATTGACATAAATGTCCACAAGAATGTCATCATCAAGTGATGATCATCAACTAAAAATGATTAATCGTTAAACTATTTTGTTGTTTTCGTTTTGTTTTTGCTAAACGGAAACTTCTCTTTTGGCTTAAACTTTCTACGAGTGCAAGTCAGTCATCCTTCCGTTAAGTTTGTTGAATGTTTATAAATCGTTAATGTGTCTGTAGTATTTTCCGGGTCTTTAAACTTTTTGTCTTAAAACGTAAAAAATAAAATCTTACAAACAAAAAAAAAACTACTATAATTGCAAAACTTATTTATCTTTCCTCGTGCACCATACATACTCCTTTGTCTTTTCATGCCTTTGTTGTTTGTGATAATATTGAATTACTGCAGATTTTTCCCACCGCTTTTATGTCATCTTGCAAGAAATCTTCGTTATATATTTTTTTTTTCAATTTGAACATTAAAAGCAATTAAAAGAAGTAGAATAAACAGCGCGAGTATGGTCTATGGACGGAGCATAGCGATTGGCGTATTATTCTTGGCCATCATTTGTGCATTGTCAGCTTTAATATTTTATTTGAGTTTGGGTAAGTATTGGTCTCAATTTAAAGCATTAAAAAACAATTTCAATAAATCATCAATTTTTATTAGGAAAATGGTGTTGTCTATGAACAAAATGTAAAAATTACAATTTGTTTAAATCTGTTTATACTTCTTAACTACAGTGGCATAATTTCTAAATTTAATTATAATTATATTTTCCTATTCACAATCCAAAAAGTGACATGAATTTACAAAATTTATAGTGTGAAAGAAGGTGCCAAAGATTCCTAGGAAATCACCAAAATAATGAGTTAAAAAAGGTAATAAAATAAAACGCAAAGTGGTCCCCAGTTGACGCCTCACATCTCTGCACATTGGGCTCGTTTGCAAAATAAATGGCAAAACGCAATTTCGAAGCCACTGATATCTTTGGAATTTAAAACATAAACAACTAAAATACAAGATTTTAAAATCTGTTTTTATAGGGCGTTTTCTAAAGCCCGAATAAATTAAATTTTGATGAAATAAATTATTTTTCGAAAGTTCAAAAATTGGTATTAACATTTGAAAATGATTTTGGGCACATGGCCGTCACTGTTCTTAACGAAGCGCATTCTGGCCGTTCAATTTTGGGCCACTTTTTGGAGCATTACTGGCCGTATGTCACAAATAACACGAACAAAGTTAGCCTCCAAGGCGTCAATTATTGCTAATTTATCAGCGTAAAGCGTTGACTTCAAATGGTCCTGCAGGAAATAATCGAGAGGTGTGAAAACACTCGACCAGGGTTACCGCTGGGAATTTTAAAACGGCACATAAAGTTGTTTTGAAAAAAAAGTTGCACAGAAAAGACGTTTTTTGAAAAAAAGGTGCACACAATTTTGTATGTGTTTTTATTTGAATAAAATTCATCTAAGAAAAACAAAACATAAACGAATAATTCAGGGGAAGACAAAAAAAATTTATCCGAGAAGATATCTATCGAGTTTGCAAAACCAAAATACTTAACTGTCCTCAAAAGTTTTTTTAAAATGAAAAATTAAAGGAAACATGTTTTAGAAACCTAGTTTCACCTTTTTATACAGACGATGCAACTGCAGAAAAAACCGCAAACGAAAAATCACTTTTGTGCAAATATCACACGTTCCTAGTAAACAAATATACGAGGTGGAAAATAAAATTATGTTAGTAATCTGTGCAATTGATCACCACAGCACGACTGCTTTCAACGAACCAACTTATCCAAAATGGTAAACATTGATACAGATGATGCAACATTGCACTTAGAAACTCAAAAATATCAATAAAATTTTTATATTTTTGTAAACCAAAATGTTTTTTTTTCGGGTAACATTTTCAATTGCCATATCGCTCAAAGTAGTAGCCCATCGTTAGCTGTAACATATATCCAAACATCTGGCAATAGATGCATTTCGCGCCAAAGAAATTGTTCAACTTTTGAGGTCTGAAAAGAGTTAATCCGATTGGTTGTCGGATCGGGCAAGGTTACACCTTTGGCTTCAATACGTTACCTATATTACGTTCCCTCCAAACATTATACTGATTCATTGATTTATTAATAAGCTGATTTGGAAAACTATTTTCGCCTAATATATTCCTAATATTTTCCTTTTTCTTTCTATGGAATTGTTAAGAAAATCCATAATTTTAATATATTAATTCTTTGTTTTTTTTTAATTTAGTTAAAAATTTTGGTGAGTATGGAACTTCGTAAAAAAATTATAAAATTCCCACTTTAGATAAGGTTTGATAACTTTATTATATATTAACCGATCTCAACAAATGAAAGCTACATTTATTCAGAATAGAATGCATTTTCCGTGTCTTTCCGCCATATTTCCGGTGATAACTGTTCGTATTCCTGTCGAATACTCTCGTTACGGGCTGCGATTGTCAAGTATCCCCAAAGAATGAAGTTTGGGATAGCTAAATCGGGCGATCTTGATGGCCATGCCAAATAGCCGAAATGGGAAGCGACCTGGAATCGCTTCTATCACAATATCCATTGTGGCTCCTGCTATGTGTGCGGTTGCACTGTCTTGTTTAAACCACATGTTTACCAAGCGCAGCTCATTCAATTTGGGCAGTAAGAAGTCGTTTAGCGTTCGCCAGCTACAGTCACCGTATTGCCGATGACGTTCTCATAAAAATACTGCCCAATCACTCCTCTCGCGTGAACGCCACATCACACAGTCCGGCAGCCGCCACGGCTACAAGGCCTTTTGTGGTTTCAGTATGATCGAGTTGAGCAGGTAAGATGCGAAATGTTTGCCCAGCTGGCGCGACACTATTAGGAAATCTACATCGAAATTCACGCTGCGCTAACACCACCGACCTATTATTGGTAAAGAAAAATCGAAACAATTATTCTAAGCTCTTGCGAAGTATTGCACCCAATTGCTTGTCTGTTAATGTATAATGCAGCTGGCTAGTTCAAAAATGTCAAAAATTATTAACGTACGACAAAAATTATATAGCATTTTCCGATAGGGAGATCAATTTTGCGCCACCCTCTATATTCTTGTTAAAATGGCCACTAAGTTTTGACGCACATACCAAGAGGTGCATATGGTTAGAAAGCTCCATTTTTCTTCTTTAAATAATCTTTAACAAATTAAGTACTCCAACTAACTTTAAAATTGTTTGTTTTAGAATAACACAAAATTTTTAAGGCGCTTTTAAGGCTTTTGAAAACAGATATGTGTATAAAGAAAGTGTAATTTTGTAACTCCGTGTTATTATATTTATTATTAAATGATGCCACTCCTCGTACACTAGACTAAATTCTATAATTGTGTAACAACAAGAGCAATAATTCTTACATTTGATACTCGTTTCTGCGTTTCATGTCGTTTCCCTAAAAGCCAATAAAAAATATATTTTTCACTCTCTGAAAAGTATTTAAACACTTAAATCTTCATTTTATCTACCATATCTAAGGCCCATTATGCATACAGTATTGTGCAAAACAAAAGAAACAAAATACTTAAAATGCGATATTAACTTATTTTAAGAAACTCTTGCTTTACACTTTGGTAAGTGATTATAGCAGAAAACAAAAGGACTTACTTACTCATTTCCCAATATTAATATCAACAACAACTCCATAAATACAAATTTCCGAATTCTTAAAATGGGATTGTGCAAAACAAAGGCAAAAAAAAAATCAAATTTAAACACACAACAAAAATTCTTTAACACTTGATCTAGCCACATATTTGCTCACATATGGAGAGAGCGTCGGCAGAATAACGGGAAAACATGTGTTCGTGGTGTTTTGTGTGGAGAATACATGTAGATGTTCCTGTTCAGTTTGAGCATTATTTTTAGAGTCTCATCGAGGTTGTTTCCATGTTCTCAGCATAGTTTATGTTTACAGACGAGTGCATACAAACATTTTTTTTATTTTGTTTTGCCTTTTGTGTATTTTCTTTGTGTGATGGCAGAACAGCTATGTGCGAACATCTGTTCAATCATCTAAGTAAGACTAATTATTCTTTACATGAATTTGAAATGTGAGTTTCTAAACTTTGTTTAAAGTGGTTGGTATTAAAGAAATAGCTAGAGGCATGCATTTGTCGCTAAAAAGTATACAAAATATGGATCTATGTTATAGTTTCCAGATTAATAAAAGAAAATACAAGTCCACAAAAGATTCAAGTGTAAATGATTTAGGAGGGCGTCCACGAAAATCTTCCGCACGTGACGATAGGAAAATATGCTATGTTTTCAATAAAACTCTATTTGTCGTCGCTTGTGTAATTTAAAAAGTTACAGACCAGCCAAAAAACCGAAAAGCACTTTCAAAAAAGGTAAAATAGTGTAAGCGTGTTTTTTTATCTAACCAATTTTACAAAAACATATCAGAAATGGACCGCACAGAAATTGGAAACTGTTCTATTTACTGACGAGCTCAAATTCAACTTAATAAGTTCGGATGGTATGCCTACAATTGGACGTTTACCTGGTGAAAAGCTTGAGCTATGCAATTGAAAAATTATTTTTAGATATGGAGAAGGCAACATGATGGTGTAAACGGCGAACGAAGTTGCACCATTATACAAAATTGATGGAAAAAATGGATGTACAAAAACATTCTGAAAACGAAAGTGTTTTTCTACGCTGAGTGGTTAACAACACGATAACTTCCTAGCAGTTCAAGTCCTTGCTTAAACTGCACAATCACCCGTCTTGAAATGGAGTTAAAAACCGCTTTGGCATATGGAACAGGAGCATTTCCGGTAGGAGATTAAAAAATCGGAATGAACTCATTGAAACTCTTAAAACTAAGTGAGAACGTATTCCAGAAACGGTGATAACTAATCTTATAACCTTAGAGAATGTATGCCTAGCAGATGTGCCGAAATTATAAAACACAATGAATATTAAATTGTTGCTTTTGGTTTGCACAACACCTTAATAAAGCAACGCGAATAGGTTTAGTTTATTTCTGAAGAAATAATTAGCCTAATTTTTTTATTTAATTTTTTATTTGAAGTAAATAAATATAAATAAAACATAGAAACATACTTTTGTTGCCTTTCTTTCGCACAACACTGTATGTCAATTAATAACCAGTGCAATTGAAAAAATGTTGTTTTCTTTTATGATCTCTGGTATCAACTTTCAGCAATAATTTTTATATTTAAGTATTATTTTTTAAATACTAAAAAATCATTTTTTATTGTACGAAAAGAACCTGTTTACTTTTAAAAATATGTTACACTTCATTTGGCCTCTTTCCCTGTAAATTAGTAGAAAAAAATATGTTTCTTAATACTCAAGACTTAAAGATCGAAATTTGCTGAATGTTTTTCCAAATATTTGAAGTGTGAGCGTGCGATGGTTACAAAGAGACCATGATGTTCTAGTTATAATTGGGAATGTAAATGTGTAAACATGATTTGCAAGTGTGTGTAGAATGTTTGCGAGTTTAATAAATTAATGCTCTACTACTTGCCAATAAGACTTTATTCCCAAAATGTATGTAAAGGGTGTCTCAAAAAGAAAGAACTATTTGTATTTTGTAGCACCTTTTCATACAAGTGGCAACTCAAATATTTACCAACAGAAGACTTTGTTCAATGGCTAACTGAACAAAGTGAAGTGAATGGCTAATAAAAAAAAATCATCTTTACAGATGAAGCGCATTTCCATCTGTGTGGTTTCGTGAATAAGCAAAAGTGTTGACATACAACAGGCCACTGTGTGGTTCGCATTTCGGTCAGACCGCGTTTTTGAAAATAAGGACTGCAGAGAGAGAGTGAATAGCATTCGTTACAGGAATTTGATAATGGCATTCTTGTGGTCTCAACTGAACAGCATGGATCTGGACAACATGTGATTTTAAAAGTACGACGCCATCTGGATGAAACAATTGATTTATTGCAGCTAAGATTTCCAGACCAAATCATCCCAGTAAATTCTGATCATGATATTTAACGCCGTGCGATTTCTTTCTTTGGGGTTTCGCGAAATCTTGGGTCAGACACAACACTTAGATCCAACGCAATTCAGTCATAACTTTGTCAAAAAGTTATCTAAAATTCCACGAGAAGAACAATAGCCTGTCATCAGAGCCATTGGGGCCATTTGACGGGGTTTTTTTTCGAACCTGTCTACTTTAAAATGCAATAAAAATATCACAGCTCGCTCTTAAAATACGTGCCTTAATTTTAAATGAAATAGTGCACTCTTATTAAGGCGCCCTTTACATGCAGCAATTATGCGTTTGATATTCTTTAATCCATTGCAGATGGCTTTTCCCTTTCAAAAATGGATATTTGCGCAAACATTTGCAAGGAAATTCGTAAACACCTGTAGCTTTTTGTACTCTCTTCGTAAAAGAATCAGTAAAAAATCATGTGATGGGATAAATTTAAAAAAAAAAAATTAAAGAAATTTATAATACTTTAAGGAATGTTTTTCAAAAGTTATATTTCCCGATAGGGATTAAACTGTCAGAGGGATGTTAGATCTGGCAACTCTATTATGATATGTGCCTAGTTTGATTGGCCTTGGGCAAATTTATTTCTAAAATTGAAGCTCAATAATGCAACCGTTCGCTACGTCTATTAGATGACCGACACAATCGTCCATCCCAGCGACTAATTCGATTAGCGATGAATAGTGTTTGCCCTACGTATACTTTACATGGCAATACGCGTTCACAGACTTCGTACAGTCCGCACTGAATGAAGGGTATATAGCACTGATTACCAATTATTTGAGGCGCCGATTGGATGGTACGATGTATGAAAACTTGTCTTTATACAAACAAACCGGCAACTTTGGACGAATTGAAAGATAAGATTGCGCCGATGAATGCTGAGATATGATCCACTATAGGACTGTTTACAATTAGAACTTTTATAATTTGTACATTTTTCTGTCTTTCCAGTTTTAGAATTTCTTTTATTTTTGTTTATTAATTTACGACTTTAGGAGGTTTTAGCGATTGCCCTCAATGTTGGCTCTATACTACTCGTATAGCGCAGTTGTACGCTTTTCTCAATTTAGCTTTTCTACGTTCATTCAACCTAAAATTTGTTTGGTATTTTTCCCGACATTGAAAAAGCGATTTTAACGAATTTTTTTTTTTTAGCAAATTTTAAACTTTGGGGTTTTAATTTAGGTTTTTTTAAGTAAAACAGATTTTTATATTTAAGCGATTTCACCAGATTTTTCAAACTAAACTTTGTTGGATATTTTTTCCGCCTTTGATGCGACGATTTTATCGTTATTTTAAGATTTAAGGAATTTTCAGAAAATTTTCAACTTTGGGTTTGGGTTTTCCCCAGTTTGTATGTTTGGGGTTTATTGTATATTTCCATTCGAAAGAACACGTTTTTGTGGGACAATGTGTTAGGTATAGAAATTCGAAAGTTTTTCCCCGAATCGAATTTCTATTTTTATCAGTTATGGATAATTTTCAGATATTGGCCCTTATTCTTCTCGAGCGTTTTTTACGCCTGTTTACCATTTTAGCTCTAATCTACCTTTTAAGCGTTTTTGCTTTAATTATATCTCTTGACTCTGATTAAACAAAGTTCTACTATTTAATATGAATTTTGTATGGTCTATGGCTGTATATTACATGGATGAGTAAACATAAATAAATAAAAAATTAATAAAATGCAAGACTTACAGATTTCGTTGTTTTTATCCGAATTTTTTAGATAAGTTTTGGCTGTTTTTCGGTTTTATCAATTTATGCACTTTTTGGAATATTTCGTGTTTTCTTAAATTTTGGTCCATTTTCGTTATTGGCGATTTTAGCAATATTTTTAGATTTTGGAGATATTTTTTGCTTAAGTTTCTTTGTTATTTTAAATTTTGCATTGCGCGGTTTTTTTAGATTTAGGCGATTTTTTAATATTGGCAATTATAGCTCTGCTTGCAGTTAAGCGCTTTTAAACGGCTTGAGCGTTATTTTTTTAAATTAATTGTTGGCATTTTTCAATACTGAACATTTTTGCCGAATATTTACTGTTTACGGGGTTTTGTCTCAAATTTTCAATATTCCCTAATTTACTGATTTTTAAATGCGTTTTCGAGGTTTTTAAATTCCAGTTATTATTCTTATAGTCGTGCTTCTCTACTCATAATTTCAGATTTTAGGGCTCTTTCCTATGTTTTTTATGTTGCCTTATCCGATACTAACGAAGTTTCCTCCTTCTTTCAATTTTAGTGAATTTTTCAAGTTTGAGTTTTCACTATTTCTTCACTTTTAAGCGTTTTGAAGAATATTCCTGAAATAAGCAAGAAAACATAATAATGAACAACGTAATAAAACATGTTTTACTAATTCGTATGTGTAAAATTCTAGAAACTAACCACTTTGTATACATTCTTGCATGCTGTTGTGCAAGATAAAAGATGCAAAAATTAATATATAAAAAGGAGTGAATTTCGTTTTCAGTAAATAAGAAGTAGCAAAATAAAATTCTTTAATTTTATTTCAAACACTTTGCTAAGAAAATTCAGATGAAAATTAAATTACTTCTTTAATAAAGCCCTCATTAGAGTTGTGTCAGTCGCGAAATAGTTCGTTCAATTGAGAGATTTTTTCGGAAAGTGTTACCAAGTTTACAACAATTACGAAAACAACAAGTAATATTAAATTCTTGAGCATGAGACAGCAAAATAAATTGTGTGCTGTTTCAGCACAAATTTGCTACATTTCGGAAATAATCTCTCAATTGACAGAACTAGTTCGTAGGCGTCAGAACTCTAGTTTGTATTAATTATTTTGACATGTTCCCCTCTTCCCGCAACAAGACATTATTCTTTTTAAACATACAGTGATTACACTACTTTAGCTTTTATCATTTGCCTGATAATATTTCCCACAACTTCACCCTCTCCAACAAGAACAAAATTTTTATCTGTTTATTAAGAGCCATAAAAATTACATTCAAAATAATCTGAGCAGTTTATATCTCTTTTTTTTGCTGTTGGCCATACATTATGTCTCCTTTGGTTTATTGTGTGTCCTTTCTCTACACTCTACCTAATTCCGTCGGCTTATCATCCTTGGCTTACGTCGCACTTCAATTTTATTGTAAATTATTGCAAAAAGAACCATTTCGTTTTAATGTAAATTGTTTTAATTTCTGGTTTAATTTTTAAATGTTACCCTTAGGCTGGTCGTTGGCATTTAATAAATTTTTTAAACTTTCTACTTTTGCTGAGTTGCTATTGAAATAAATAAAAAAGTTGTTGAACACTTTCCTTGGAATTGTATTAATGTAGCAAAATTGTGGCTTTTAATTTTATGAATGTGTTAACATGAAAATGGTGCTTTTTTGATGAAATGACTTTCTCCCACATTAATATAATTTCTGTCACATAACTGGCGAAGTTAGGCCCAAATATTTATGAAAACGAGCACGGCAATAAACGAAAACACTGCATTTGAAGTAGGCATGGATCCAGAGAGAGAGAAAGAGAGAGTATGACATAACCCACCAACCAACCCACTCCTCAAACAACACAAAGAGATCGAATTAAATCCGGGAAAAATTAGTATATCCTGTGATTTATGTGCTGGTGGATTCATTGATCGTTACCCAATTCAAAAGCTATTTTTTTGTTGAATATAAATTGCTTTCTAATCAGGGGGGCTTGATGTTATATGGAATAAAATAAGCTGTGTGTGAGAGATATTTACCAAACTCTTTATTTATTTGAAAGGCCCATGTATGCCTTTATTTATGGTATATTACATTGGTTAACTGTCCGACGCAGCTTTGCACGATGAAAGGTAATCAAAAGGTTAAAGGTTGAGCGATGGCCTGATCTAAACAAGGTAAAGTCTAGCAGGGTGGCCAGTTTTATACACCACGCAAAAGATAACCATACCCTCATATCGTGGGTGCTGACAACTATGATGACGTTCGCTGTATGTCACGTAGCGCTGTCCTGCTGGAACCACATGTCGTGGTTGAGCATTCATGTGCAGTTCGGACCAAATTATCGTTGATGTGTAGCGCTAGTTGTTAGCGGTGATGACCTCATCTCCAGTGTTGTTTTCAAATAAGTGCGGACAACTGCCGCTGCCGGCCTAAAATCGGCAAACAGTAATTTTTTGTGGATGGATGCCTTCCCCCTGTTGAACCTTGTGCGGGTGGCATTATCCAATTCTTGCAAAAATTCGACTTGACGCTGAAATGATCTTGCGGCCAAAATATAACTTTTGCAGGTACTGCTGCTTTGTTTAACTTGCCCTTGTGATTTGTCATCAGTGATTAAGAAAACAACATGGTCGTCACAGACTGTCAACATCGACCCGCCCTTACTGAAAATCCCTCATAATAAATTATTGCATAATTTTTTTAAACTGTGAATTGGCCGTGTTTTATTTAAACGTCTATACATCTAAAAAAACACCCTTTATTACATAGTAGAGATAATATTTATTTATTAAAAGCGAAGTTTTAAAATTATTTTAAATTAATTAAAGGTTATTTATTTTTTTCAACCACTAAGCACTAGAAGCTGGTAATAGAATTTTTAAAGAAAATCTAATTGAGAGCTCATAACTTTAAATAAAAAATAAAAGCAGAAGAATAAAAATATTTTGTAAATATTTTTAATTTTGGAAATTACGCTACAAAATTCCGAACAATTACAAAGTTATTAAAAGATTTTGTAACTCTTTAACCCTGCTTTATTTATTGACATTTCCCAGGCGTTCGACAAAGTGTGGCATGATAGGCTACTTACGAAAATAAATCGAGTAAACTTCCACAAGCTTCTGAAGAGCTATTTGACTGATAGAACGTTCAAAGTAAGGTAAAAAGATCTGTTTTTTTAAAATGACAGAATCTCTGCAGGAGTCCTTCAAGGTAGTACACTAGAACCGCTATTATATAGTACATCATCTATACAGCGGATATACCAACAAGCCCACATACATATACATCAACGTTTGCAAACTGTACTGCATTTACAAGTGTCAGTAATGATCCAAAGGTTGCATCTGAAAAACTGCAGTCCAAAATTCATGAGCTAGAGTACTAGTTAAATAAGTGGAGGATTAAAGTTAATTCTTCGAAATGTGCTCACTCAAACTTGATACTTCCTTCCAAAGCTATCGATGGCGAAGCAGAAGTTTTTATTTTAAAATCAATTTAAAGTCTACGTTCGTTTGCTGCATGCGTCTAATAAGCGACTGTTTGACCAGAACAATAAAAATCTTCTTCCGTTTTCTTCAGCAGGTGATCCGGCGCATGTGACAGCTGCTATATCTCTGCCTGGTACATGAACACATACTACCACAAATACAAAGTGCAAAACAGTTTTAATTTAACAGAATATCCACAATACTGACGGTGCCGCCGTTTCCATAAGTTCAACGGCGGCTATTTCAGCATTGCATACAGAATACTTGAACATATTATAAACAGGAAGGACCTATTAAATCCTAAAAACAGTATTTTTTCTAAATTTTCAAAACTGCGCGGGGTTTATCAGACAAAAAACCTAGGCTAGAGTATTTAAAAAAAATACATAAAATGGAAATGTGTTTTTCGCACAATAATTTTAACACATTTTCGCATAAAATTTCGTCTATATATTAGACCGAGTATGCAAAAGCGGAAAATGAATATTTTTAAGGCTAGAATTATATAGTTTCAATTGGACTATCCGATGGTCTGCACAAAATTGATTATTAGAGGGAAGGAATCCAAGATACTAGGGGACACATCTAGAATTTGACATCCGATTAAAAAACCACCAAGCAGGAAATTAAAACCGTTTCAAACCATTAACATGCTATATATTGTGATCGGATCTTAAACTGGCGCCACAATAAACAAAACATCAAAAGGACTGTGGCAAATATATATTAAAGGATATTTTAAAATCGCCATTAAAATATCTTTCATCCTAGAGGGCGCAACTTTTTTTCGGCTTACAATAATATATATACATATCGCTCATTTACTCAGACACACGCGGTTGAAGTTTTCTATTTGCTCCCAATACCTACAAAAAATAAACTCATATTCCCTTCTAACGTTGAAAGTAGAAAATATATAAAGATGAAATTTAAAAAGAATATAAAGCATGAAATAACGAAGAGTTCTGCATTATTAGCACCAAAAATGCATTTTTTGAGTTATGACGTTGTTTGAGTAAACGAGCGATATGTAGTTATGTGTGCGAAATAAACTAATCAAATTTTAAGTAAATACCGTTAAAAATTTTAAATTTTTCATTACTATCAATAACTTTAAATATATATTGACTAATATTTGCCCTTTCCCTTCATCCCAGGTCCTTGTCCTCATGGTACGTTTGCCTGCGATAATGGTCAATTGTGTGTGTTACAGCGACAAATCTGTAACCATCACAAGGATTGTCACGATGGCAGTGATGAAGATCCCGTTGAGTGTGGCCTACTTTATGGCAGTCGAGAAATGACTAATAAAATTGTGGGAAATGCCATTGAAAAGCAACGACGTCAACAAGAAGTAACGGATTTAACTTCAACAATAACAACAAACAAGCCAACTGAAGACAACACAACCAAACAACTAAAACATTTAATACAACAGGGAGAGCAGGAATTTAATTTAAAAAAACATTTACAAAAGAACACAACAAAGACAACGGCTATTACGATGTCGAGTATTACAACGCCGTCTACGGCAACGTCGACCACAATAAGTATTAGTGCAGATAATACAAGTCGTATTATTTGTGGTGAGAAAGTTAATGGGTTTGAACATATTTTTCTACTTTGTGTTAAATTTAATTAGAATTTATAAATGATACTTTTTTATTTAAAGAAGAAAGAGAAATTTTTCTTTTTCTCTTCTGTTGATAATTTTGTGTTAATTCAGGCGTATGTGTGTGTTGTTTAGTTAATGGAATTAAATTAAAAATTGAGTAAAAGAAGTGAATTAAGAAGAAATTATTTCTTTTAATTTAAAGCTTAAACTTCAGAAACAGTACGTACGTTTTGGTACATTTAAAAATTTTAATTAAAATAAGATTCCTGTTAACAGTTTTAAATGTGAACTTATTCATTCTTTATTTGATATTCCGACTGGGTGATTTGGTATAGAATTTTGGCACGAATTTCCGTTAACCCATGTCAAGTTTTGTTTGGAGACAAACTGGGTTCCGCTATGTGCCATCTTCAGTGCTATTTTTCGTTTCGAGAACGATCCATATTCACTTTTTTAAATATACAGTGGTCGGCATATTTATTTTGACAAAGTATAGTGAAGAATTGTTTTATTGTTTTTTAATATTGAAATTCCTTTAACGGCACAGTTATCATAATATTTTCTTTACACTAATTCTTAAGCATACGTATGCAAAATATTTTGTTAAAATCTTTACCTATTCTCATTCTGAAGACAGAAATGCAATTTGGTACAAGAATTTGTAACGGCATGATTATTTTGACATTCTATAATTTCATCTCATTTTGCTTTTTGTGTTAAGATTTAATACAAAGCGGTCGTTGTTGAGTATTAAGTATTAACATTCGATGAAAGATAAATAAAAAAATTCTATTACTATTGTGTAAATATGGGAAAAATATCGGAATTAATTAATACATATGTAGCAAGATCAATTGCATGTATAGCCCCAAGGAACCAAATTAAAAGGCTAGAATTCGCAAACAGATAAGTGGACAAGCCCCTATCCTTCTGGCAAAGCGTCTAATGGACCGACGAAAGTACTTTCGAGTATCACTCGTCAGAGAACAAAGTTTTTGTTACACTAGACCAAAAAAACTCGAAAAAACCGCACCTGTTGTCGAAAAAGTTAGTCATGGAGGTGGCACAGTCATGTTCTGGGACTGTATGGCATATAAAGGCTTGGGAGACTTGGTTCCCATCGACGGTTCGATGAACCAAAACCAATATTTGAAAATTTTAAATGAACACGCTTTTCCTTCTGCTGATAGGTTCATTGACCGTCATTTATTTTCCAACAGGACAAAGCGCCTTGCCACAAGAGTAAAATGGTTAAGACATTTTTGACAGAAAATTGCATTGAAACTTTGGATTGGCCACCCCAAAGTCCGGATTTGAATGTGATTGAGAATGTTTGGTCATATATAAAGCGTCAAAGAACCGCAGATCTAACAAGAACCAGGGAAGGAACAATTTCAGAAGTTAAATCTTTGTGTGAGGACATACCAACAAAATATATTCAAAACTTGATCGATTCAGTTCCTAAAAGACTCCGCTAAAGGAGGATACACGTTTTATTAATATTAAAAATGTCTAAAAGTATTACAAAAGTTGGAATAACATATTTTCGTTTAAAGAGTTAAAATACTATATGTTAAAATACCAAAATGCCACCCCTAAATTTTTAAATTAGTTGCATAGAATGCAAATTTAATTTAAGAAATTATGATTTTATGTTTTTTGTTTATTAAATAAATGCTACTTTCATTTAAAAAAAATTTGGAATTTTTAATTATTTGGAAATTTGAAAAAATTCAAAATTGTAAAATAAATATGACGACCACTGTATATTTGTAAAATATATATTTGTAACAATAGTTCGATTTCTATTTCTTGGTGTTTTCCTTAATTTTCAGAAATGACATGGCGAAATTAAAAGGTTTACTTTACATGTCAATTGGAAATATTACTTTAAATTGAGCATGTGATATATTTTATTTTTATTTAATAAGAACTAAAAACAAACACGAAAAACCGAAACTGTAAAATAGCCTAATTGCCATAAGGCGGTAAAACCTTTCTTCCTCTATTAGATTGCCCTACTTATATGAGCAAAATTGTATACCTTTCGCACTATTTGCCCATTATTTTAAATATTATTTAATTTTTTAATTTTTAAATTTTATTATCTGTAATTTTCCACGATATACTGATCAATTAAGTTGGCAAGAATTAATCAAAAGTTCTAATGGATGAACATATTGAGCCTTAACAGTGAAAATAACGTGACATATTTTTCAAATTTGACTTTTTGGTACAGAATTGTTCAAGTCTTCAAATACGTTGCACAGTGTTAGAGACGACTAAATATAGTAAAATACAATGTTTAAAATTCGAAAATATTTTCATACAATTTATTCGTACCTGGGGAAGAAACTCGAGTGAAAAGTTAAACATCTTCGCTAGTCATCTGGAGAATTTCTTTACGACAAATGTCGCAAATATTTGTAACAGCCTACCAATTTATCAGCAATACCGTCAATGACCCTATACGATTTCAGTTACCTGTGCTCCAATTTCTGAATCTATGGTAGGAAACTTACTTACTCCTGCAATAAGAGTTATACCACTCACATTTAACGGCACGCTACGAATTGGTGTCCTGCCTTTCTCCTAGAAGATATCTTAAATTATTATGATCCCGAAACCAGTTAAAGATGCTAGTCAAATTACGCCACTTAGAGCAATTAGCTTACTACTAATTTAAACGCAGTTCTTTGAGAAAATGTTTCTACTGAGTATAACCCCTTACCTTAACGAGCGGCACATTATCCCGGATTTAGTGCAAAACATTGTAATATCGAGCAAGTTTATAGATTTTTTACACTTGTTAAATCGGTCTTTAAGAGAAAAGATTATTGTTCGGCCTTATTAGATATTTGACAGGCGTTTGATAGTTTGGCACAATCTCGCGACTATTTCCTAAAAATACTCACAAGCTCCTTAAGATCTACCCGACATGTAAAGTAAGATCAACAGATCAATTTTCGTCAATTCAAAGAGTGTTGGCGCGTGTTCCCCCAAGGTAGTATATTAGGCCCGCTACTGTATAATGTTTACACAGCAGATATGACAACAAATTCTAACAAATATGCGTCAACATTCGCAGGCGATACTGCACTTGTAAGGGTAAATAAAGACCCGAAAATTGCTTCGGAGGATCTACAATCTCATATTCTTTTGCTAGAGGATTGGTCAAAATGCGCAATAGTGGCAACATGCAAAATTAAAAAAAACTTTTGCTCTTTAAAACTTCGTAAACAATTTTAAAAACTAAAGCTGTTGGTTTTTACAAACAATCGTAAAGCTAGGTATATTTCGAATAAAATAAGCCATACATGTTATCATGTAAACTGGTGTACAAATCTTAATTTTATTCACAATCAAGTGAAGCTATCTCGCATTGACAAAAAATGGTGTAAGTCATTTATCAGTACACACTTGAATTTTATAGACTTTAGCAAAACCATTCCAAAAAGAATGATTTTTTATGATTCGGAATCAAATAATATAGTAATAAGAACATAAAGAGGACGAAGCACATATAGAGCGGTAACAAGATTGAGATCGTATAGAACAAAAACTTGCAGTTCGTCACTGTTAGGAGGCACTAAAGACATTGCTTCAAACTAATGGTCGTCGGGGAAATGAAATGTTTGGATATATGGTTTTATTCTTAGTCTTTTTCATACGTCGTATTGTCATCATACAGATGTAACAATCATTTTTGTAATCCCGTGGTTCACTTCAAAATATTGCCGTCAAACGTGACATGGTATTATGAGTTCCTTCAAGCCAGCTTTTTAAAGTTCTTGAGTAACTTGTACATCAAATTTTCGGTAGTAAACATTTTTCTCTTTCAGCAATAGGAAACCCAAAATCAAGAAAGCAAGACATTTAAACCTGGGAAGTTATTGTATGCCGTTGCTATTTTATGGTTAATTCAGCACAAATGTAGCAAGTCATTGGCATTTCGTAATTAAAAAAAAAAAATTCTAGGGAATTTGTAACATGCTTTTAGGGACACAAATTTACTGTTCACTTCTGGAAAAACTTGTTGAATTATTCCAAACGACGGAAGAGACATTATAAATACAGCACATTTTATTTTATACAATATTTGGTGAAAGGATGGGCACAATTGTGAAGTATGGCTTGTCTACCAGAAACAGGGGTTTTTTTCAATGTAGGGAGGAGTTCCTATAGAGAGTAACCTCTCCACCCCTTGCGAGGCTTCATTGTACATCATTTTCGGAATCTCACGCGAGGCAGTCTTGTCTATCTCTTCCGGATTCCACCCTTGGCCAATCAAAATCGTAGTTTCTTCAGAGATTAACCTCTCCACATCTTGCGAGGCTTCCTGACTTATCCCCCTAATGGAGAGAACTATGTCCACCCACTCAGAGCTCCAGATGCACGAATAAGTCTGTATTAAAAGTGGAAATCGACTGGTATCCAGAGTTCGCATACTAGAAACCACCCTCTTGGCCACGCATCCCAGGCGTATGCTGTTCCACCATGGATTAGGGATTTTTTATAAGAGAGTGTTAAGTTTTCTCCACTCGACTTATTTAGCCAGACTCCTTGCAGAGACAGGAACCTATTACTGACCGCCATCGCCTGAAGGTATAAGGCTTTCTAAAAGCTTACTCTGTTACGGCAAGCCATATCTTTGTGCCTGCCATCTGACGGCCCTGCAACAGTATTACAATACAGTGATACCTTATTAAGTGTGACTTTGTCGTTTTTCGGATCTTTCGGGTTTTTCGGGAGAGCAATTTTAAACTTTAAAATTATATTTTTTTTAATGATCGCATTTTAAAGCGATTGGAAAAAATATATTTAAAAAAAACACTCTTATTCCTGACGGAATTATGAGCAGAAATTCATTGCAATATCACTTTCAGAAAAATAGAGCTAAATAACTGAAACTTTTAAATTTGGGAAATCACAATGGAGTTATTAATATTATATTACATCATTAATTAAAAATAATTGTTTTATTTGTTTAAAATAGAAATCTCAACATATCCGCAACAATGTACCTGCGTTAAAAAGTCTATTGTATTCTGTAAAAATCATGCAAAATTAACAAAAATATCTGAAATTGGACAAGAAGTAAGTGAATAAAATGGTTGCCTTAAAAAAATACTACGAATATTTTAATAATCTTTAATATTTCTCTACATTCCAAGGTTACTGGCATAATCATTATTGATAACAATTTAACATTGAATACAAATGATTTAGAATATTTTACAAAACTGCGAAGATTGTAAGTTTTGTAGAATTTAAATTAACAAACTGAAAACTTTACATTATTGTAATATATTTTGTTTTCTCTGCGTTTCTAGAAAACTTAAATCGAATAACATTAAAGATTTGCCTCTGGGTATATTTCGTCATTTGCAACAGTTGGAAACGCTGGATTTACGTTACAACCAACTCAGCGACTTGAAGCCTTTTATATTTGAAGGTCTTGTCAATTTGCAGTGGCTGTTTCTGGGATCGAATTATTTGGAGTCATTGCCCGTAAAAGAAATGTCCTTAAATTTACCACGGCTGGAGTGGTTACATTTAAGTGATAATTTATTAACACTGATTGGCATAAGTATACCACGCATGCAGGTCTTGTATGAGCTGTAAGTATGTAGTCTTCACATACATACATATATTAAATTTTATAGTAATTTATTGCAAAAACTATTTCTGCTATGGAAATTTATAGCTTATTATTCTTTTCTCTCTTAATTTTTATTTATAATACACAACTTTCTTTTGTTTTTTCCGCCCTCTTTTTCAACATCTCAACATCTGTAAAACACACACAAAATTCATAAAAAAAAATAACAACTAACTAATTCATGGCTGCTAAAAGATATTTGGACTATAATAAAATTCCATATATTGAAGAGGAAACTTTTGCACAATTGGATAATTTGCATTTGCTGTAAGTAAATATTAAATTTTTTTTTATTAAAATAGTGATACACTGATTGAACTGGTAAGAAATTTAGTGCAAAACAATCGCTTGGATACAAATTTGCTCTATAGCAGGTTGTAACGACGTGTTTTCACAGTTAGCTGGAGTAGAGCTTGCGGATACCTGGATTCGTTACAAGAAAATATTTATTCGTTTCCAAGAGAGAGACGAGACAGTTTATTTTAATGTTTTCAATAACGTTATAATCTTTATTCATAAACTTAAATTACTAAGTACAGCGCGACACGAAATACGAGGGGCCTTCGGTGGCCATTGACACATTCGCTGATACTCTAATCAGCTCCTCACACCACCCGACGCGTACAGAAGATATCGCCATTATTCGTTGCGAGTGCACATGAGCCGATTCTCTCTTCGGGGCGAATAAAAATTCTGGCCTGATGGTAAGAGAGCACTTCTCATTCTGGCCTCTCTTGTCAGGCCGATAATATTCTAGCCTGACTTGACAATACTAGAAGCTCTGTAACTCTCACTCAGATGGGCTCTCTTCCTCTGGCTGCTGCTCTAGGTGAAGGGAAAAGGATTGGCTCTCTTGTCGGGGCGAATAAAATTCGAGCCCGAAGCTCACAGATGTCTTCTCTGCTCACTCAACTCCGACCGCACTCGCTTGTGGTGAATAAAATTCTGGCTGAACCGTTTACCGTCTAGGAGCGAATAAGATTCTGGCTTAAGTGGTAGAGCGTCACCTTACTCACTGGCTTCTCTTGTCAGGGCGAATAAAATTCAGGCCTGGCACGAAAACACATGTAGTTTCGCTATCAATTGGTGGCGCAAGAGACTAGCTTAATTAAGTTGCGTAAAACCCTAAAATAATTAAGCCACAAGTTGTTGAACCGAATAAAATTGTGGCCCAACTATTTGCTGTTTGCCAAAGACTTAAATAATAAATTTGAATAAGATTCTAAAATTATTAAGTAGGTCTTACCGCCTTGCTAGTCACAGGCTGACTGACTTCTCTACTGTGTACGCATTGCTGTTATACTTTTTCGGCTGAGTCTCACGTATACACACCATTATACGATCCATACCATCTGATCATTTGGCAGTTATGGTAGTGTTGTATTAAAAAGGTGCTACCATTCAGTAGCGGCGTTACCTAAACATTTCCGTTAATCTTAAATATAAGTTATTATTAAAAAAAACTACAAATTTAATTAGAGAAACAAAAGACTTCGAATTACATGTGACCCAAAAACGAGTGGAAGGACTTTTGGTCGTCACAAGGTCTTTCAAAAGAAGAATGTCATATTTATTTGCTGCGTCTTTTAAAGTTTTATTTATTATTCTTAGGCCTAACAATTGTTCGATTCACAAACTTCTTGTATTCTTATATCGATTGTATTATAATACAATATTGTATTTTTGTTGTTGGTAATTTTCAGATAAAAATGAAATATTATAATAACTAAAGGGTGTTTTTTTTAAAACCTATAGAACTTGCGAAACGGTTAACTGTCAAACGAACTGTTATACAGCGCTTACTTTTTGACAGTTACGATCAGTATACTCAGGCAAATCATCATGAATAGATTGACGCTTGAACAACGCTAACAAATTATCCAGATTTACTTTGAAAATCAGTCATCAACTGATCCGATGTTTTGTCGACAAATTGTATTTATTAATAAGCAAAATTGTTGCATATGGAGTGAAACCAATCCTCAACAGACCCTACAGACTATTACATCCAAAAAAATGCATCGTTTGGTGCATCATGGAACCTCATTTCCTTAAAAATTAAGCCAGAGATCGCTTTACAATCAATGGAGATCGTTACCACACACCATGATCAATAATTTTTTCGTTTGAAAATATAATTGATATGATGGAAATGTGGTTTCAACAGAATGACTCTAAGTACCATCTACTGACTGAAATCAAAATTTGGCGATCCAACGATGTGCGATTTTGACACCTTTTGATTATTTCCTGTCGGAACACGTGATGTCACTGGTTTATGCTTTTGTATTTTATTTTTTACAATTTAATGTACTCTCGAGCTTAAAAAAACACCCTCTACAATTTCATTTCATATGTTTTTTAAATGTTGCATTGCCACCATCCCTGGGACTAGGCTATTTGTTTCATTAATATTACTTGGGTTTAAATACGAGTAAGTTGAACACTCTAAATTTTTACGTATGTGTATGTGTAATTATGTATAAAACTACTTATGGAACTTCTTTTGAAAAACGTGCTCGATCAGATGATTAGAACCACTTAAATTTATATTTTTAGTAGGCCATATCTTTTTGAATTTCTTGTCGACAGCTAAAATTTTACTACCATCGGAAAAAACTCTTTCTTAAAAAGCAAAACAACATTAAAAATTACCGCAAAAAAAGCAGCAACATAAACAGAGCTCCATATGCACGGGTAAGTCTGTATTAAAACTGGATATCGACTGGTATCCAGAGTTCGTATACTAGAGACCAAGCACCCTCTTGGCTCACTCAGTTACGGCAAGCATTGCCTTCGTGCCTAATAGCTGACAGTCATACACGAAATTAAAAAACTGGAGAAAAAACCGCTAATGAATAATGTACGCGAAGAAAATTGATTACAATTTGCTATAGAGCATATAACATGGCAATTTAAAGTGGGAGGTCATGATAATGAATGGCGTATTTCCTTACGCTCTCTCCATGTGTGAAAAAATTTGTGGCTAGTAAAGACGTAGTGTTAAAATCGATGCACTACTTTCGATATTATTCACTATTAAGTGAAGGCATCTCGTTTCGCTAAAAGTTTGTTCAAGAGGCTTTTACTCTTGTGTGCATACGGCAACTTCTTTCGAAACGTGACACATTCACTTAATTGTGAAGCGAATCAAAAGTAATGCATCAGCTTTGATAATATATGACTTGTGTTGTTTAAAACTTATAAAGCTATGGGCGAAACGAAGATGAGAGAATTATGTCTTCTAAATTCTGACTTTTTAAAATGTTTTTTCGCCACATCTTCCGCCATATCTCAGAAACTACTGACCCATTTAAAATTTGTATAAATTAGTGATATGTACTGAAGTTCCAGGGGCTACTGGTTCCCGTGGTACCAGTTGTGTATTGTTACTAGTCGAACTTAGAAGTCCTACCTTCTTCAACTTTCAGGCTCCTTACAAGCCGCAGGGACTGGTACCCCTGTTTCCCTCAGAAGCAACCCATCAAGGTGTCGAATCACCAAGATGATATGCTCCCGGGGGGGACTACATATGTATGAATACATTGATGTTATACAAAATTTTAAATGTAGGAAAAACAATTGGCAAATAGCTACCAGATGATATATATTTAGCATTAACATATACATACTTTTATTAAAATCTACCTTATTGAGAAATAATTTGATTAAAAATTACTTTTTTTAAAAATATTTGTATAGTGTACTTTTACCAATGATGCTTTTTATAAAGGCACCTGTTAAAACAGGTACTTTTTACACGTTCTTTTTAGAGAGTTATTTTTAAAGAGTAGTTTCTCAACTGATACTTTTATAAAAGTATTTTTAAACTAATAACTCTTAAAGTGGTACTTTTTCAACAGATACTTCCATTAAAAGGTACTTTTTCAACAAATGGTTTTATTAAAACTTGATAGAGTTGAAGAGTAGTTTCTCAACTGATACTTTTATAAAAGTATTTTTGAACTAATAACTCTTAAAGTGGTACTTTTTCAACAGATACTTCCATTAAAAGGTACTTTTTCAACAAATGGTTTTATTAAAATTTGATACAGGTACTTTTTAACAGATACTGTTTTAAAGAAAATTTTTTATTTACGATCATTACTTAACAAGTATTTATTTTTAACACATACTTATTTAAATGATACTATTCTAAAACGTATAATAAAAATTGTAAATAAAAAAACCTATTATTCTTGGCCTTTAATAACGTAGCAGTCTATTATAAAAGCGAAGTAAGAAAAACGCCTGCCATCAAATCTTCCTACATATAATTTTATTTCCATTTATCTTGGCCATTTTATTTTCAATAATATTTACACCTAAAAATTCTTTAAGATTAATATGTGTCAAAGTTTTGTTTTCTTTATCGTTGCTTTTATTGCTTCATCTACTGCACATTTGTCTTACGAAATAGTTTTCGAAAGTTAATAAACACAAAGTTCATTTTGAGATGGATTAATATGACCCCTAAGACTAAAAACTAACTTATCTGTAATTTTTTTTATTACGAGGGCGGGTCAATAAGTCCGTGACTTTTTGAATTTCGCGTCTCTTAACTGAAATGGCAACACTGCTCTTGGCAACAGGCATCTGTCAGTTGACTCATATTTGAACAACCTGCATCATTTAGTTAGTGTTTGACAGTCGTTGATAGCAGACTACAGCGTGGTTTGAGGAGAAAATGTAAGAATGTGAACGACGTGTGCTCATTAAGCATAATTGTTTACGGAAAAAACCATTACTCAAACTAAGATTAACCTTGAAAAATACTATGGGAATTCTGTACCATCAACTGCAATGGTAAAAAAGCGGTTTAGAGAATTTCCTTGTGGCCGTTCTGGACGCGCAGTTGAGGTGTCTACATCCGAAAAGATTGAACAACTTCACTATTTGGTTTTAGTCGATCGGAAAAAGAAACTGCGAGGGATTGTGAAAGGCATTATACATGGCTTAGTGGTGTTTTATTTTGAATGATCACTTGTGTATAAGAAAGGTTTCCGCAAGATGGATGCAGCGTTTGACATAATCGACCACAAACGCATTCATGTGACAACTTCGCTCGAGTCTGTAGAGTTGTTCTACTGCAATATGGACAATATTTTGCGACGTTCCCTAATCGTGAACAAACGTGAATCCACCACAAAACCCCAGAAATCAAACAGCAGCCAAAACAGTGGGTTTCGGCGACAAAGAAGTCCAAAGTAGGTTTGTCAGCTAATAAGGTCATGGCGACCGCTTTTGTAGATGCATGCAGTATAATTCACATTGATTGGCCTCAAAAGGGAAAACAATCAATGGCGAATATTATGCCAACTTATTGGGCCACGTTAATGAGGATTTTCCACCGGGAATATGCAAAGATGCACTCATGTGCCTTGCCATGGTAGGAATCCATAAATTAGGATACACGTTGCTGCCTCATCCACTCTATTCTGCGGATTTAGCCCCGAGTGAATATTTCTTGTTTCACAAACAAATACTGATTTTGATGACCTCGAGAAATCTTATTTGTTGGAAAAGATAAAAAATTTGAGAAACGTTGAGCTCTGTACACAGCTCAAAGAAGACAACGTTGAAATATAAAATTATTCCAAAAACCTGTGTTTCATTCAAAAAGTCATCGACCCGCCCCCGTACACTCATGAAGACGGCATAAAAGTTTAACAAATCCTTTTCGTAAAAGTCCCGAGCTTAGATTAAAAAGTCCCGTTTTAAAAAGTCAAATATAAATTCGAATTACAGTATCCATTCTTTCGCGTTCCTTTTCATCAAAAATCTGTTACACTCTTAACGCAAACGCATATTTATTTGTTATTCTTTGAAGCAATAATTTAAAAGTCAACGACTTAATGTGCAAAATAAGGTTATAAATATTTTGTTATTGGACTAGACACAAGTGTTAATTTAAATTAAGTGCCGATTTTAATTAAAAGCCAAACAAAATTTAGCATCTTAAGGCCGAAAGTAAAAAAAAAAATTATCAAATCAAAGGGCAAGTAAATTTCTTATTTGTAATATTTCATATTCATATTGGCCAGCGTGCTTTTGTTAAAACTGAAAAAGAAGCATTTTTTAATGATTAAAATTTAGACACTCCTTTCGGGCTACAGGAAAATATATATGCTTTAATATATGAATACAACACAACATTTTTTTGAATGAAGAGAATAAAAAAGAAAAATATTGAGCTGAATTTTAAATACGCAAGAATCAGGAAAATTAATTGAAAAACGAAATAGCTGTATTAACTTCATTATCCTGCTTTAATGGTAACTTATAAAACATACTTTCGCAGAAAGTGTTATTATTCGTCTAGTGCCTTTTAATAACTTATTAAAAAAAAGTACATTTTAAAAAGTACTTTTTAGGAAAATGCATTTTAAAATAAAAATGTATCTTTTAAAAAGGATTCCAAAAACTAAATCTCAAAATAGCATAATTTAAAAAAAACTTTTTAAAAAGTGCAATATAGTATACTCTCTCCAAAAGGACACCCTCATTAAGCGGTCACCTCTCATAAACGGACACTTTTTCAGTAGCAAAAAAGCCTTAGACATTTTTAACATTTTTTACTCTTGAGCGGACAAATCTCCCATAAGCGGACTCTGACACTTTTTTTACACCAAATGGCATTTTAGTTCCTGTCCTTCCGTTTAATATTTTCCATATTCGTACAGCTTTTGCTTATTCAATAACACATGTGCGAGCATGTGTACAGGGGAATGCCATATGTACTAAACAGCTGGTTGTCTTTAATGTTGCAAATACATACAAAATGTACATACATTTATAAATACTTATTGTATACTTAAATCGCTATGCTTAAAGCACTGTTGACTGTTAAAGACAAAGATAATGTCGTTCAAAGTCTTAAAAATGAAAAACTTAGTGTCCGTGAGTTGGCAAAGAAGTGCAAGATCAGCAAAATTTAAGCTACTTGAGTCTGCGTCAATATGGCTGGTTAAGAAAAAGCAGCAAAGCCTCGGGCGTTTCGCAACATTAATTTAAACAAGGTAGCGTGGATGAAGTCTGATTTGATAAACTGATTTTCTTGTGCAGTTTAATAGATAAATGCAACTTCAAGAACGGAACGTTCAATTTGAGATCGAGATTGATCGAGAAGTGTTAAAAGTTAATTTTTTTCCAAGCAAACACAATAGTGATTTGTCAGCTCCTGGATCAAGGAGTTACAAAAACTAAGCTTTTGAACAAATCATTCTGCAGTGGATTTACCAACGTGAATAAACTTGTTAGATGCAGTTTACTTCATACAAAAAGTGTGGGAGCACGTGGGCCCACAAGTAGTTAAAAATTGTTTCAGAAAAATTGTTTTGAAAAACCAATATCCCCAATGACGACAGCGGTTAGGCCGCATTAGATGATCTTCCACTATTAGTTCTCCAGTGCTATTAGTTGCCGCCGAAGACTATGATAATTTAGATCATGAAGTATTCATTAATGATGAGAATATAAAAAACCATAGTACTGAAATGTCAAATAGTGTGACCTAGGCGAGCTATTATATTTTTCTGGTCCATTTTGTCAAAAAATCGGACTTCTATTCTATTTTGAATTCATACACCAAGTTTCACCTGAGCTCTGTTAATAGGAATGGTTTGTGTCTAGGGTTATAAATTTTAAAATTTATCTTCACACACATGTAGAACCGCTTCCATATTTAAGTTTTGTAATAATTATTTATTCAATTATTTTGAAAATTTCATACGTATTGTAAATGAAATATACTATCTAAAAAATTATTAATTAGTTCCGTTTGAAATCGTTCATACGATTGAAATATTTGGTAATTTTTCTTCGTACGATTGTAGATACGGTCACAAACGTTACGATTCAAACCCAGTTTATGTTGAAATTTTTATTCTTTGCCTACTTCGTCTGCTACTTCAATGTTATTCTACGACTACCACAATATTATTCTAAGTCATAAAAATAAAACTACAACTACAGCAGCAATTATCAAACTAAAACTTCGAACTAAACAGTTTTTTTAAGCTACTACTTCATTTTAATTTGTATTGCTGCTGCTCCGTTTTAACTATAAAATTCTTGCACTTAGTAGTAGTTATAAAAAGGGGAATGCTACAAAACACGACAGATGTTTTTGTTGCTGCTACTTGCGATTGTTTGAGGTCTAGTCTAGTTTTAGCAGAAGCTAAGAAATTTTTATTTAACGTAGTTTTTTAAACACTGATAAATACTTGTAATTTATGAAAGGTTTATGAAACAAATTTTCATAAGCATTTTTGTTAATAATCTCCTATAAATTAAAATAATTTTAAAATGCTAAAATATGTAAAAATATTATAAAAGGTACTTTTAACAATAATTAAAAAAAAAAACTTAAAACAATAATTCTAAATTTGGATTTTCTAAGAAGGTTCTCTTTAAAAATTACCCTTTAAAAAAGTATCTTTTTAAATACATTACAGAAAAGTATCAATTATGACAGGGTTAAAATGCGCCAAAAAATATAACATTTAAAAAAGGACTTGTAACAAAAGAACCTTTAAAATAGGTACATTTTTAAGAAAGTTCCTTTTAAATGACATAACCTTAAAAATTTGTTTAAGAATAAAATCCTGTTTAAAGTTTATATAGCTTGTAATTTCTTAATAATAAACTATTTTGTTTTTTATCTAATAAATTACATTCCTTGTATGGTATTTATTTACACAAATATTTAATTACAATTTTCTCTCGTAATTTTACAGAAATTTAAATGGAAATCTTATTACACACATACATCCAAGAGCATTTTGGGGTTTGCAAAATATACGAGACATGTAAGTATGTTAACAAGGATATTGTAAAAAATATGTTATAGAAATTGTTTACAGACAGTATTTAACAATAAGAGTAATATTTACTTTTACTAGCTGGAAAGTTATTTAGCTATAAAATGATTGCATATTTAAATAAACAATAAAATGTAAAAGAAGTATCAAATAGTACCAAATTTTAAACACACACACTTTAACCAGGGTATGCAGTAATAGGGGAAATCGTCTGCATATTAATGTTAATACTGGTTTTTCAATGAAGTGATTTACAATCAAGCCTGAACGGTATTTCGGGAACTTGTTGTGTAACAAATTGTGCCGCTTATGCTACATATTTTGAGAGAGCAAAAATTCCTCAGTTTACATGGAAATAAAAGTAATTAATTTGTTTTTCATTATATTTTTAAGTCCCCCTTAATGTTTAAATTCATATACGCCCCTGCATATGTGAAAGCTACTTAAAATGTTTGTTTACTCATGCATATTTCACACTGCACTTTTAAGATAAGCACTATGAAAAATATAAAACTATTACAACAATAAAAATACTGTCATAGAGAAGAAAATGCAATAAATCTGAGGTAGAAGAAATACTAAACTAGTTGACTGACTTTCTCAGACAAGTGCATCATCATCATCGCCATCACAATAATAAGAATAAAAAAACATACAACGCACACAGACAGCACTCTCATTATTTGTACAACACAGAATGTAACAAAATATATCCCCTAAAGTATGCAATTACTCGTAGTGCAACAAACACACTCAAGTGTAAACATTTCGTAGGGACTTGTGTACAAATTCCCACGAGTATGTACATAAATACTTCTTGAATAACCAACATCTACACCAACTGACTGACTGATGTCCCCAGCAATTGAAAAGCCAAGAATGCAAAAAAAAATTTATAAAATTACGAATTGTAAATTTAATTTGTGTCTTATATGTTTCGATTTTTTTTCAGTTGAACTGTGTTTAAAATTTATATTGTTCAGACACAAACGGTAGTAGCAGCTAGAATTAATATTTCATCTTATTTTTGAAGATTTTTTAACTTTCGGTGTCTCTGGTGTCCATGAAAGTGCAGTAAATCGTATGTTTTTACTTCTTCCTGAATAGTGCGAACTTTTATATTTCTATTGATATTGACATTTCTTATAAGGGGCGCAGACCATAAGTCGTAAAACCCAGGACTGTTTTCCTTGCAACTTTCATATTGGCTTTATAAAGGATTTGTATAAAAAGACTTTGCATTGCAAAGCCAAGGTTGAGTTGGGTCTTATTAACCAGTGCAGTAGATTTGTTCGAAGTTTTATGGCCGTTATTTTCCCCTCAATATGGCGGAACCAAGTTAGATGTTTATATAGATGGATACCCAAACTCTAACCTTGTGTTTCCGTAGAAACAATGGTATTTGTTAATGGTGGATAATGTTCCCTCCTGAGGGAAAACGTTAAGGGACCACATTTTTATGGATTTACCCTAATCCTCCCAGATCTAACAGCACTAGATTTCTGCCTTTGTAGATTTTCTGATGATGCTACTCAATTGAAAAATTCTTGTAATTAATAAATATACATATGTATATAAAAAAATTTTATTATCCAAATTATACTAGCCAAGTGATATTTTCACTGCTGTGTTTTCACCGGTCATGGAATGTTACTTTTTGAGTTAGAGCCATGTTCTCAAGTCACGGAACAAGTTCGTCTAGACCAATTAACGCAAATTTCCCGCCAGAAAATTGATAAAAAAAAGGTAAATAAAATCTATAATAACGGAAATTTGTGTATGTACATACATATGTAACTTTTAATATGCAGTAACGTATGAAGATATTTAAAGCACAAATTATTACTGAAACCAGTGCTATAGTAATCAGCAATGGAACAGAGTCTTTGCGTCAATTCTATGACCTGTCACACAGTTTCTAAAAGATATCAATTGACCCTCTCTTATAACAACGCAATGTTGAAGTAACAAGTCCCTTTTATGAAAATTGTTATATCTTTAACCGGCCCCTATCCCTATAGAAACAGCCACGTGACAAGTGCTGAAAAGTGGTTCAAATAGCTTACTTCGAAATAGTAATTTTTGAGATTTTTTTTAAAAGTTCTTTTCAGATATATACTTTTCCCGATCATTGGTTTAGAAAGTACTTTTAAAAAGTACTTTGATTAATGTACTTTTTCAAAAAGTAAAATTTTTACAACAATTCAGATTTTTTAAATCTACTTCTGTTTTAGGTGCTTTTTTAAAAAGTACTTTTTAAAACATTTTTTATTTTTTTGTCGATATTGCCACTTTTGTGTTTTTTAATTGCCTTACCAAAACTAAAAAAATGTGTATGATTATTTATTACACCTTTGCCATTTTTAGGTTTGAATATTTTCATATTTTTATGTGTAAGTCACCTACGGTCTTCGAAAAAATCTAGATACATAAGTATACAGACAGCCAGACACGCAGAATATATTACATCGTTTCTCTTTCCTGTAAAGAAATAGAATAGCCAACAGGGGCCGGGGTACTCATTTGAACACTTAAAATTGTCATTTGTGCAATTGCGCACATTCAAGAGATTTGTTTTATGAAGCTACTTTTCCAAATTTTGTGCAACTTTCAACAGTTAATCTCAATTTCATAGAAAAGTTAATAAAAAACTAAACTAAATTAAAAATTTCTTAAATGCACATCTAAAAATTTTTAACAAAAAAATAATTACTTAAGTTGTTCGTATCGTTGTTGGTAGGTTACGTCCTGTCGAGAAGAGGTGGCAGTGATTGGCGTCATGCCCGTAGACATACACTTAATCCATTGGTTCGGATTTTTATGCGCTCTCACCAAAGAAGAACCATGCAGATTATAGTAACTCAGTTCTCAGAACGAAGTTCCTGAGAATTCCCCGCTTTGATAAGCTAACTGTTAAAAAAATCCAAGTTCTTATTTGTGCGAAAGCTGGACAGTGTCAGAGTAAATGTTCCATATTTTTAATGTCCTAGTTGCATGCCATGCAGGCGCTATTGTCTACTCTAGTTATTTGAAGCATATGATCTTCTAAACTTGAGTGTCTTGTTAGAATACTCGTAACCTTACTATGTTTGGCCATGTTCTGTTTCGGTAGGCACTTCGTTTTATCTGGGTTTTGGTTTACGCCCCTAAATTCTAGTTGTGTTTCCCACCGTTTTGTTATTCGACAATGCTATATACGCCATCTTTCTCCAATTTTTTTTACCTCGGTCGTAGTAGTCTCAAGAAACTTAACATTATTTAAGTTTATTTCTTGTAATACTCCAACTTCAATTGCCACAGTATATGCTTGTTGCAAGAAGGCAAGAAAAACCCTGATACCATTAGAGAGGTGATATATACAAATGAACAATTTTCTCCGCTCTTTAGAATTTAATTAGAATAACTTATACATATTTGCAAGAGCACCTCCATTTATGAGGAAGGGTGGAGTCAAAAATATATTCATAGTATTATTCCTGTCAATAAACGCTACGACCTCATTGAAAAAAATGTTCAATTTTGAGCTTGAGTGTTCCTATTTATTTACTAAATATTACAACTATTACTTTTTTGTATCACTATAACATTTTTCTAATAATAATAACTAAAATATAGCCAGTTTATAAAAAGCACAATTGAACAGCGCAAGTTTACGAGTACTGTGCAAACGAAATTTCACACAATTTTTGACAGTTAATTTGCGAGAGTGTAAAAATGTAGTTTGCGGGGCTTTCAAGCGTCTTCATGAGTACCCATATGATTGCTCCAAGAAGTACACCAACGTAATCCCTGTTACGCCAACTTCATTCGGCTGCATGCACTTTGTTTGAGTTTTATTAAAAAAATTAAGTTTAAAAATTATTTTTCAAGTTATATTTTGTCCTTGGAAAATAATATTATTTTGTAGGTTTTATATTTTGTTTGGAAAATAAAAGTAATTTCCCCGTGTTTGCTGCCTTAGAAATGATATTGATTTAAGGACATAATACCGACCTATTCAATATCCTAGAAATAAAATCAAACTTGAAAAATAATCATTGAAAAGTAATTTGTTTAATAAAACTTCGAACCGTTTCGGTCCTTGGCAGCAAATTGTTAAAATTATGGCCTACTTTATCGACAAATAAAATTTAAACTAAATTATTTTTTACCGAAACTTGTGGCCATACATAATGTGCTGGAATAAATAAAACTTTCCACAAGAATCATTTGTTCTTAGAATAAATTGAAATGGTCTTCATAAATCTCGCTGTCAAATTTTCTATAATAATTTGTACGAGTTTTTATAACTAGAAGAATGTGGGGTGATTTACATAAATAATTTTGTGTTCGATCTCTAGCAGTAGTAAACATATTTTCAACGAAATGTTTGTGCACAATAAGTTATTACTGTAATTGACAGAAATATTGTTTTTTTCTTCAAACAGTATTAGTAAAAATCAAATACTTTATTATACATACCCGCTAGTTCATTCAGTAACAACAACTGACATTTTCTGGTTACAAAAAAAAAAACTTCTCAAAAGTTACTGGCCTTGTAGGCAGCCAATATAAATGAAATTTTCCGATAAATTATACGAATGGTATAATACGATATAATGTTTTGACTAATCAGAGTTTATATATATTTTTTTGTTTTAAATGTCAAATTAGCTGTGATTTTTTTGCTTGAAAAAAACCCCGAATTTCGATTTTTTCTTTAAAATTTTCTTTACTTGACTAAAATTTATAGTACAAGTCCTCTTTTCCCAGTGTAAAGGCTTTTAATATTTTTTTAAATATTTAAGTATTTTATTTCTCAGAGCCAGAAAAAAGTTTACAGTGACGATTTGAATAGAGATGATGACACTAGCAGAATGTACGCAGTGCTCTAGTAGTGCAATACCCATCTGCCTCCTGACCAAAGCATGTCAAACCGAATGTATACAAAGAATTTGCTTTCTTTACGGAATAACAGTTCGCGTCCACAAATATTTGCCGTATTCAATATTTTAGCAAAAGAAATAAATATGATCGTGCCGGAGTTATGGTGTAGGGTTGTTTGTCTGCTGCTGGTATCGGAATGAGTTTTTAAACATTTCAAAAATTTTGTCAGCCAGTGTGCGTACATTGAGCAGGTCTCTTATCATTAAACATGCAGCTGATATTGTTTGCTTAACGATCTATACTATTTATCTTTTTTATGCGCAATAATTTGTAAATACAAATTTTTAAGAACAAAGTGCTTATTAATTTATTTGAGAAGCTATAAAAAGCATTTTATTTAAACCTTAAAGCTTGGAAATTAAATAATATTAAATAAAAATTAAAAAAAGTAATTTTCTACGTTTTATTAAGCGTGAATAATTAATTAGAAAATAAACAAATGTTAGCTTTGGTTTCAAAACCGGTAACAGAGGTTGTCATGATTTAAAATCCTGAAGCCGGGTTTTTTAAATTTCACATATTCGAACAATTCGAAAACCGGTTATTGATAAATGTCGAATAATCGATCACCCTAAGTAAAGTGCCAATGTTTCATAATAAAGCGATTATAGAGGAAGAGATTTTTTCGAATAAGTCTAAAAAAACAAGAAAACCAAATCTTTTTAGGAATCATCCTTGTTCCTAGATAAAAACTAACTAGGATGCTGCTATTCTAAAACTTGTTCAAAAAACATATTGCTTCCAAAGAACCAAATATTTTTTCAAAAACTTTATAAAAATTAGAAATTTGTCACACCGACCAGCCTATAGTCAAGTCCAGACTACATTCCACTAGTTCAATTCGTACCGCATAAACCACCGGGTAGCCATCTTCATTTTACCCCTTACACATACACCCAATCATCCGTATACACATTAGGCGTATATTGATTTGACGTATACGTGTTGTAGAATTGATATAGTAAATTAATATCACTCATACGCCGTCTACAACGAGTGTTTTTCCATCAATTTTGCTATTTATTAACGTTATACGACGAACGGAACATTTTTATACATATTATGATAATTTATGTATTTAATTTATTGGAATTTTTGTCTAAACTAAAAATATAAATATAAAACGAAAGTCGGCAATACATTGTCTACTATTTTTATACATATTGCTGGTATTGAAAATTTAAAACAAGATTGATAATAAATAAACAATTGTTTGTTTTAAAAAATTAGTTTAAAAATTGAATTTTGTTGACATAAACTAAACATAAATATTAAATTTTTGAAAAAATTCCTAAACACATTTTGCTTCAATTTTTAACAATCTTTTTGTTCATGTTCTTGACCTTGCACAATTGTTGTGGTGGTGTGTGTGTTCTAAACATTATTATTTGTATAAAATTTTAATCCTCCTATATACACCCTGTGTACTTTGTCACCTACGTTAAGTTACTTTTCCTTAAAATGCCAAGTAAAAAAAAGCAAAAAGCTTTATAACTTTCTCTTTTATATCGATTAAAATTGATTTGGCAAACAATGATTTTTTAATAGCAAGGGCAAGCTTACATGCATGTGTAATCTTTCTAGAACATTGTGTTACTTCTTTTATCTTCGGCAACAAATTTTTATTACACTTTTGCTTTTGTGTGTCGTAAAAATAGGAAAGAATAAAAGAAATATATTATCTAGTTTTTAATGTAGGAAAATGCAAATGTTTGTTAATATTTATGTCGCATAAAATCTTTGAGATTTAATATTTTATTAAACTACAGTTTCCTCCAAAGATTCTGTATAATTCTAATAGCACAAGCATACAAATTCGGCTGTGCCAAATCTTGTAAATAATACTACAAATTAAAATTACTACAAATTTTGCCTGGTGCAGAGGATTGCTTATTTCACATTTAAACTCTTCTTTCGCTTTAATATAAGCTTTTTCGATCAGTTAATACTACTGTGGGCAAAAAATAGTAAGACTTTGTTCATAATTTTAAATTTCTTTATTTATTCTGCCAAATCTATTTCGTGCCCCTAAAAGAAATCCCCCCCCAGCTGCAATACACTTATGCCAACGTATTTTCCAATCCTCGTAACAGTTGTTAAAGTCGATTTCCGGAATAGCCTTTAATGCGCGTCGCGATTCACGTTTAATGTCTTCAATTGACTCAAAACGGTTTCCCCGGATCGGTCCCTTGAGTTTACTGAACAGCCAGAAGTCATACGGAGCTAAATTAGGCGAATAGGGTGGTTGTGGAACGATATTGATTGATGTTTTGGCGAAAAACTCACGAAGAATCAATGCGGTATGCGGAACCAATCGTGATTTCACTTTTCTTAGGCCCAAATGATCTTTTAAAATGGTTTTCACTGATCCCTTCTATATTCGAACGATATCAGTAAGGTCTCTGACTGTTAATCGTCGATTCTCGAACACCAACTCCTTGATTTTATTGATGTGCTGATCATCAGTTGATGTTGATGGCCGTCCTGGACGTGGTTCGTCGTCAACGCGTTCTTGACCCTGTTTGAATAATTTGTACCAATCAAAAACACTTGCTCGCGACATACAATTATCACCGAATGCCTTTTGCAACATTCTGAACGTTTCGGCACTAGAAATTTCATTCCGCACACAAGATTTAATGAATAATTTCACTCATTGTAAAAATCGCCGAATGCACTTGTTGTTCTTCAGAAAGACCAGCGTATACTAAACACGAATGATTACTTTGATGTGATATTTGGCACATATCTCACTGACAGTCATACCAACGTAGAAAAAAATTTCGACGAATGGATTTCCGCGCGAAATTTAAATTAAGACGCCTTACTATTTTTTGCCCACAGTAGTAGATGATATTTTTGTTTTCTAAATTAAGGTTCTTTTAATTTGTTTTTCTTTTCTCTGAATGCTTGCCAATTTTCGATAAATTCTCGATTTTTTGATTAATTCTATATAATAGCGGAATCGGATTTGTAGTAAAATATCTAATATTTGATAATATTTGGAATTTTTAATGCAATTTTTGCCTTTGGGTTCATTTTGTCGTTAAATTTCAGAATATGGTAAAGTTTGTTTTTGGGTTACTTGTTTGTGAAATTCACGTCTTTTGCAAATTGTGAAATATCGGTTTTGTTAAAATTGCGACGTTTTCTATAAAATAATTATTTTTTTATAATTTTTGGTGAAATTAAAAATTTAGTTTTAAAATTTCTAAATTTGGTGAATTATGCCTTTTGTATTCTTGCAATTATTTTGTTTTATTTGAGCTTTGCGATTTATTTTGGCGAATTTTCGAACTTTTGGTCAATTTAAAACTTTGAAAAATTTTAAATTTTTCTTAATTTTTTGGTGCAATTTCGGTGTTCTTGAAACTTAGCTTTTTGGGCAATTTTGTGATTTGGTAATTCATAATTTTTAGAATATAATTTGTTGTTGCGAAGAATTTTTAAATTTTAGTCAATTCACAAATAAATTAATTTCATTTGCAAATCAAAAGTACAAATGGAAAAAAGACCACGTTTAGTTTATATTAAGGAGCTAGAAAATATTGTTACGTTTATTACCACAATAAACGTGATTTTGAAGGGTTCGTTTAATTGTAAAAATTAAATTACACAGTCCTTAATGATTTTTACCAGTACACAACTATATTCGGCAATTAAGACTCTATTTACAACTATACTAAGTACTTATTTACACTGTACACTTCACACTTTTGTACGCACAGATATTCACTCTTTGAAATCTCAAAGTCAACTAACTATTCTGCGGTGGACGGCGCCTTTATATACAGATCACGGCCGCTTCTTGAAATGTCCCGAACATACGCGAAATTGGGCATTTGTTATTTCAGTTGCTTGCTTAGTAGTCTTGTATATGTGTTTGTGTGTGTGTGTATCTTTTGTTTACTTTTTGCTTGCTGTAGAAATTGTTTTTTTGAATCGCGGTTTATGGAATTTCTGCTGCGCAATTTGTTTTTGCTTTGTGTTTATGTTATTGCGTATTTGTACATTTGTACAATAGGTCGTTTCACACACCTTTGACTATTACTTTGTAACAATATGATTGAAAATAAAAATATAACAGTGGTTTTTTGCCAGTAAACAAATAAATAAAACGTTTTGCTACTATGTATTGTTAAAAACAAATAGCTTTTACTAACGTAAACTTTAAAGGCAGGTTGTAATAACGGCTCTTCGATTTTTTGAATTTTTAAATTTTTTTGTGACTTCCCGATTTATGGTTAAATTAGAGATGATTTATATAATTGTGTAAGACACATTTTTCCCATACACAGCTTATTGCATGAAAAAATTATTTACTGCACCATTTGCAGATTAAAACCCGTTTGACGCAAAACGGTGCTGACATGACAAGTCATGCACCCTATATATTTTTCCTATATATATTTCCAAACATTATTATTAGGTTCGTTCAACCTTTTATGTGACTTAAAATAAAGCAATTTTGCATTAATAACTCAAACACATTTAAAATGGACATAAGCGGTTATTCATGAAAGTCACATAACAATAAAACTACCTTTTACATGATATCTGTGCAGTCTACGCATACAAAATCGAAAATAATATAAAAGCAATTTAAAAAAGCCCACAGTGTATTAAATTTTGTTTGAAACCAATTCGTATGTGGTATTTTTGTATTTTTTACACTTTTTCCTAAATAACAATAAATGTGGACAAAGTCTTTTTCCTCATTTTATACTCGTATGCTCCAAAAAAAGAAAAAAAAACACATGATGATAAACCCATCATCATTAACGCCACCTCTAGTTGTTTTCGCTTCTTGCACAGTAACACAAAATAGAAATAATAATAATAATAATGAAAATATTCTAGTATAATAATGATGGTAATGATATGATGACCATGTCCAAAGGTTAACTTTGAAATTGTTTAATAGAAACAAAATGTAAAACTAAACAAAAACTAGCAGGATGTATGAGGGTCCAAAGGTCATGACTTGTTCTCTAGTTTTTTTATCATAATTTTGCTACATACATACATACAATTTGTAACAATAGTATGTATTTTGTTATTTATAAATCGTATTTTTTAGGCGCAGTTTACTTGTGATTGCAGATTTTCTTTCGGCCAAAATAGACAAACACAATAGAAGTTATTCCTTATTTTTCTTATGCCATTTAAAGCATATACTACGTACATATGTATGTTTGCATGTATGCGGATAGATTTTTGTGTTTATGTGTTTATATATGCACGAATTCTATTAAATATTTATTTATTTAAATCCTTTCATAATTATCTTAATGTCGTGAAGTACGAGTAAATAAATAAAAATTTGTTTATAAAAAATCGCATTTTAATAGACATTAAATGCAAGTTATTTATGTAAAGAAAATTACTAAAATGGGACCTGTTATATGCAGCACCTTAAATTCCATAGCACAATTTTATTAACATTTTATTAAAAAATAAATAAAATTATTTCTTGTTTTCGATATGATTCAACCGCTTGTAATTTTTGTTGAAATTTTCTTTGGAAAGTTGGATTTTTTTTGATTAATTTTTTATTTAACCGTTTAGTTATTTATTCTTCGAAAAATTTTAATTTTGTAGATATTTTAAATCTTCCAAATTCTTGCATTTTATATGGTATTTTCAACGGACGTCCTCGGCAACAAAACGAGCTAAGATTTCACCCAATGAGTTATTTTTGGCAACGTATGAAGTGTTATTTCCAGTCTTACTCAAACTACTGGATTGGAATGAAGTTCTCTCTTGTGCTCATTTAAGTCAGTCTTATATTGTTATTTAAGATGATTAATAAGTCCTGAGGTGGAAGAATCTTTCCAACTTATCGTAGCAAAGCACTTCCACAGAAAAAAAATCAATATTTACACTTTTAACTCAACACTTTTTTGTAAAAGTTTAATTTGTAAACAATTTTTACAATTAAAATAGGGAGACCGATCACATATGACATTTTATAAAAAGCGGCTTGAGCAAAACTAAAAGAAAAACGGTTACAACTGTTCGATTCGACAAAAGAAAGGTCTTTACTGATACTTGGGAGTATTTCGTTTCACAATTGGCCATACATTTTTGATTGGCTTGAGATCTGGGCTTCGAGTTGGCTAAATCATTGTAGTAAACTTTTTTTTTCGAGACAATTTTGCACAACTTTGGAGGAGTGCTTTGGATCGTTGTCCTGTTGAAAGTAACATCTTGTTTACACAAAGGTATACCAAAACAAACAGAGCAACTTTAAATTCCGCGAAACAACCACAAGCCATTATCGACGCTCCACCGTATCTGACTGTCTCGATCATCTCATGCTGTTGTGTTGTTTTTACTGTACTGGACCACAAATAATTGATATTTTTAAGAGTGCGTCGCATTTCATTTTTATATCTTTGCATTTGTTTAATTTTCATTGCCTGAGATTGTGAAATATTTAGTACATAAATTATAAACAGAATGCTAGAAAAATAATAAAAATTACAATTTTCTACCACCGCACAGTTAAAAAAAATTTTTTTTACTAAATAAAAGGAGTAGCAATATAAAAATGAAAATTGCCACACTCTTGTATATATTTATAGTTATGTAAGAGAGATCCCTTGGACCTATTTAAGTGTTTTACATCTTTTTCTGTCTTCATTTCAGTATTAACAAAGTCCAATATATAACAAACTTTTTTCTTTAACTAACTACATCATCAAATTCTAAATATTGCTTGGGAGATTGCTGTCGAATACTAGTTATTAAAGGAATAGATGATGTCAGCAGATGATGGAAAACATAAGTATTCGTAGAGATTCTAGTGCATTTTCTTAAGAACATCACTCTGCTTCCTCGAAAACCATGTCAATGATATTTTTTTTGTGCAAAAATATTTTATGTAAAGTAATGGGCATGAAGAAGAATTCAGGGTTTGAAAAAAATGCCTTGAGGTATTGCTATTGTTCCATAATCTAGTTGCTTGTTGTAAAGCATCTACTCGCAAGTTCATCCGTTTTTCTTGTTTTATAATTTTTTTCTTATTCTTTCCTTCGATCGCAGACCAATTTTTAAAAGTCGTATTATAAGCCACATGTAATATGCATTCCATAAATTAAACTTGAACGTGTAATGATGAAACTCCCAATTTCTAAGTCTCACTATCAATAGCGCGATTTGAAAGATTAAGAATGCTAAAGTAATATTTATAACTACAACGTGTTTTTTAAGCGCAACGCAACTTTTTATTATAAAAACTAAAAAAAAAATCAATTTTATTGAAAAAAATTTGGTTGTTCGAAACATCAATACGTGACCTTAACATTTGAAAATGATTTCTGGCATATGGCCACCGCAGCTGTCCTTGACGAAGCGCATTCTTGACGTACGATTTTAAAGATTCAGATGTCTGTTCAAGATGTAGTGTCTGTTGTGGATTAGTTTCACTCCATATGCGATAATTTTGTTTATTAACAAAACCCGTTAAGCTAAAACTTAGTCTGGCGATAAAACACCGGATCAGTTGATGATTGATTTTCAAAATAAACCTGAATTCGGTAGTGTTGTTTAAGCGTCAATCTAATAATGACGATTTGCCGGAGTATGCTGACTAAAGATGTTAAAAAGTGAGCGAAGTTTCTTTGAAAGTTAACGCTTTTAAAAGTTCTATCGGGAATACCAGTTTGTGTTTAACAATAAATTATCTCCCGAATTCTGTAACATCTGTATTCCTGAAAGCAGTTATGTATATGAGAATACATTTTCTCAAGAACTGCTAAAACTTTTTCTTTTGTCTCCTTTGCGTGTTTGAATAAAATTGGACGACAGTTCTGGCTCATAAAGGAGTTTTATTTCGCGAGTATACCTCTCTAGTATTTAATTTAAAACTTAAAGACATCATCGATAGCAATAACAGATATTTGGCGCTTACATCAGCTGGAAAATCTGTTTTTAATTAGCATGACCCGGAGAGCCCTTGCAACCCCACTTAGATGTAAGTCTACAAGTGTTAGTTTGGTTATTCTTTACTTAATCATATGGCATTGTATTTTTTTATTATTAGTTAATTATTGTTATTTGCTAATGACAATTTATAATTCATTATAAAGCTTAATCCTATAAGTAGGCAACATAATCTATATATATTGAAAAGTGAAACTCTCTCTGTCTGTGTGTGTGTGTGTTAGCTATAGACTCCGAAGCCGATCGGACTTAAACTTTGGCAAGTTCTTGCACACATTCCAGGGAGTGTTTATGGGTAGTAATTAAAAAAAAAAGTTGGCGGGGCTACGCCCATCTACATACACATACATAAAAATTAAATACGCCCATACAAAATAAATATTAATTTTTCAGCTACTTGCACTTGACTGATTTTGCTGAAACTTTGCACACATATTGAACTCTCATGATTATACAATTTCGTAATTAGAAAAGTGGGCAGTGCCACGCCCATAAAAAATAGTTATAATTTGAAGGTACTTGCACTGGATCGATTTTTCTGAAACTTTGCACACATATTGAGCTCATTAAGGGGCTTAGCAACGCGCGCCGGGCTTGGCTAGTTCATTATAAAGCTTAATCCTATAATAAGGCAACATATTTTGTTCATAAGCATGTGCTGCAATTAATATGATCTCCTCTGTCACAAATTTTTTTAGTTTGTTCAACGATCGGTAAAAGACGGTAAAATTTTTGGTTTAAAATTAAAGAATAGGTAGACCAAGCTAACTTTTTATTTCCCCAACAAAAAGTTCAAACACAACTTTTTATGAAGCCATTTTCATTCGGGCAACATCTATTGAGCCACTAACGTTACCCAGATAGTTTCCTTTTATATTTTAATAAAATTTTAAAAACCCAAAATGCCCTGCATATATATATATACATTTTGCTAAGTTCCATGAACATTTTTAGTATATTTTGCCTCCAAAACTTTTACTGAATTCACTAAAGTTTTTTTATCACAAAATATCACATCTTAGGAAACAAATTGTAGATTTTACTCACTGAAACGTTTTTCACAGTACGCAGTATATAATAATTTTCTGACGCAAGCAATCTCTTAATTTGTTAAAATGATGCAAATAAAATAATACCAATGATACCAATACAAAGTGCACAAAGATTTTGGTATTTTTTGTATACAAAATTATCATAATTTGTAATGTAAGAAATAAAATATTTACATAATAATAATGTTTAAATATACATTCATTTACATTCTTAAAAAATACATACACTTGTGCAGAAATATTCGTATACCATAAAAGGAAAAGTACACAATGTACAAAATAAAATGGACTTTTTCACCTCAATTGTATCAGTTGTTGTTTTAATGTATTGTGTAAAGTCTTAAGCTACTGTCTTAAATGAAGTGTCTTAAGCACCGATCGAGATTATACAGGGAGTCTGATGGCAAATTTATATTTTAAAATACGATTATTTCAAAAAGTATTAAACGGTGCGGAGGGAGGATGGTGCCGTTGGAATTATCGATTGTGCGAATTTGTCAGACACGATGTCGCAGTGAGCATCATGCGTTCGCTGTGGAGACATTTTTTAACAGTAATGATTCTTACGTAATTGCTCGTCGACAATTTTGTTCAAAGTTCGGTATTTGGCGAATACGTGATGGACCGAGTGTAAATTTAATTCGTTCATGGGTGCAGAGATTCCGCGCAACTGCTCCGAACATGAAAGTCCCGCGGCCAGGGCACAGTCGTTCTTCAAGGACTCCCGAAAACAGTGAACTAGTTGAAAATCCGCGACTTTCAATACGGAAAAGAGCAGCCTCACTAGGACTTCCGAGAGTGATTATTTATGAAATTTTAAAAAAGGGTCTGAAGTTTAATCCTTATAAAATTCAAATCGTTCAAGAACTGAAGGAAAGTGACTTTGATTTACGCAAAAATTTTTGTGTAACGATGTTGGAGCGTTTTCGCACTGCAAATCCCATTTTTTGGAGCGACGAGGCTCATTTTCACTTAAACGGCCACGTCAACAAGCAAAACTGCCGTTAATGATCTCCAAGAACCCGATTGAACCCTCTATTGAAACATCAAAACCCATTGCATTGCCGCAGGGTAACTGTTTGGTGTGCCTTATCGACGCATAAGATAATTGGGCCATTTTTTTTTCAAAAATTCTCGAGGCCAGGCGACGAATGTCAACGGCCAAAATTATCGACGCATGATTACGGAATTCTTTTTGCAAAACCTGCGTGCTCATGCATTGTACTCTTCACAGACATGGTTTCAACAGGATGGGGCGACTGCACACACACCCAGAGCTTCGATGAATTTGCTTCGGGAAAATTTCCCCCAAAAACTCATCAGTCGCTTTGGGGACATCCCATGGCCACCCAAGTCGCCCGATCTAACTCCCATGTATATTTTTACGGGGATACCTCAAAGAGAGGGTTTATAATGACAATCACCAATCTTTTTCAATTTGACACTCTATCTTTAATTCTCACTATTCTTTATATCCACTTAAAATAAACCCTCAAAAAGTACTTTTTAGGTACTTTTACAACTCGTTTTTTGATACTTTTTAAAGCATGATTCTGATTCCTACCATTTTTTTTATCAACTTAAATTAATTTTTTTATTAGTCGCCCCTGTGTACAATTTGTTTGTTTTGGTTATTGATAATTTGGTCGTCTTTCTGTATTAAAATTTGTTTGTAATGGTAACAATTATCAATAAATGAAGAAGGCGTAAGTAGCCCCACGTGATAAGTGTTGTTACTGCAACAGTTTATAAAAAAAAAGAAAGAAACAACGACAATTAGATATTTTTATTGTCAGTCGAAAAAATTAACAGACAATTTTTGTGGGCAAATCCAACATTCATTAAAGGTTCTTTATTACGGAAATTTATTACTATGTTTGTGATAACTTGGTTCGTTATTTAAATATATCTTTAAAAATTTAATTTATTTCAATTTTTTTGCTGAACCGTTAAATGAAATTTATTTTGGAAAGCAATGAATCTGTAGCAATATCTTTTCCTAATACTTTGCAATGCAGACTTTCTCGATGGACCTCAAAACAAGAAAATTTTGGAGGCATGATTCTTTAAGCTAAAGAGAATTAGGCATAGATAAGCGGAGAACTACATTCAATTCGTTAAGACTCTTGTTAAAAATAGCACTTAATTGACCTGCAAAATATCTCTCAAAGTAAGTTTTTTTGTTCCCGATCTTGCTAGCTTCAAAAGAAGCAGGGGTATCTAATCCGCACAGAATATTCTTGAAAGTAGTTGTACATTTGACTGTTTTTTATTATTTTTTTTTTTAATATTTACTTTTAACTGGCCGGTATCTTACTAGTCGCAGTTGTAATGTTGCCTTCCAGTACTGGAATTGCGGCTGGCTTGTCGCTGTACTCGGGTGACTTCCCGTATCCCCACAAGCAATAGCCTAGTGGGGTCAAATCATATGAACTTGGCGACCAGTGGACTGCTCCAAAACGTGAGATTAATTGCTCACCAAATTCGCCTCTCAATAGGTTTATGGTATCGCATGCCGTGTGGCATGTGGCACCGACTTGTTGAAACCACATATCAACCAAGATCTATTCTTCCATTTTTGGAAAAAGTCGATAATCATCGCACGGTATCTTGCTCCATTGACTGTATATATAAACGATACCAAATGCACGATAACAAAACATGGACTGCTATACTCCTCAAGTAACTGGGATAATTGTTTGGATTTCTTACGGAATAATTCGTCAGGGGTTTAGGCGCGTAGTGAATATTAGTGCAGTCTTCCCGGTTGTCCGACACAGAAGAGTCTGGGACAACACGAGGAGCCGGAAGGTCCAGCCGACTCCGGGGCAGCCCTTCTGAGAACATTGCGACTGTGGCTATAGATGATATGCCATGAAATTTTGGAAAAATACTTGAAAATATATTCGCATACAAAGTGCACACAGTGTACCAGTTGTTAACCTATGCGCAAGCTATCCTGAATCTTGATCACGAGAAAGAAAATTTCTTATCGAAAACCATCATGAGCGATGCAGACTATTGGCAGTTTAGTGGATATGTGCATCCGAAGTTATCGCTTCTGTGGCATTGAAATTCCGCGTATAAACCACCAAGAGCGATTATATCCGCTCAAAGTTGCTACACGGCGTCCTTGGGTCTTATATTTTTGAAAACCCCGCCACCTAAACCGCTGCCGCGGACGACGACTGCTACGAAGCCATGCTCAACGACTTTCCTCTTCCTCAATTGGATGAATTGGAGAATATGTGGTTCCAAAAGGATGGAACAATGGTGCATACTGCACCAGCCACATCCGAAATTCTGAAGACTGCAATGTAGGTCGCCTTATAGCTTTTTGGCGATTTGCACTGGCCTGATCTCGCCGGCCTTTTGTTTGTGTTAGTGTGTGTTTTTATTTTTTTTAAGGAATCTTTGGCGTAAACCTCAGACTTTTAAAGCACTTAAGAAAAATAAACGTAATACAAAGCAAAGATTTGCATTCACGAAACATTACAGCGTAATTCGATTCAATAGAAAACAATTTTCGAACCACAATGTATTACAAATTCCAATGATTTTCTTTTCGAATCGCATTATGCTAAATTTAAATTGTGATGGAGAATACCAAACGTAACCCGCTCTATTTTCTGATATCGGTTAACACACAATTTTCTCCGACGTTAAGGGATTTCTAACTGGTTTGAGAAAATATTATGAAGTAAAATATTTCAAGAAACTCACAACCGTACATTAATTAAGAATTTACCCACGTTAGCACGTACTTTTGCCTGCACATATTTGTGGGGAAAAGACACAAATACATTGCAAGAGAAATATTTACTTAGGCATGAATTAATTTGGCGTAAATGGCACGTTTTCGGTGTTTATACCTATCAATATAATTGTATACATGTCCACTGTCATGCAGCACACAATCAATCCATTTACTAAAAGGACACTTTTTATATGAAATTTAAATGTTTTTTTTAAAGTTCAATAGAATATAAAATCATTTAAGAATTAAGGTACTAATAAGGACTAATTTATTTTAATTAAATATATAAAATACTAAATATTCACTTTTCTGGTTTGTATACATATTGTTCTACTTGTTTTCCGACTTGTGCAGACGTTTAATTAATAATCCTTTGAAGCACTTGAGTGGGGATACTTTTATGAATAATTATTATTTGGACGCTTTGTAAGTTAATTTAAATTTTGAATATACATACGTCCTGATTTATTAAGTGATTTTAAACACTTTTATATTTTCAGATCCTTAGGTCACACTCCACTGCGAATAGAAAGTTCCTTTATGCAATGGCTAAATGTTTCGTATTTAAATTTAACTGGCATACGTTTCGATATGATTGACTTCGATACAATAAAACTAATGCCGAATTTGAAATACATTATTTACGATCGTTTTTATTTTTGCTCCATGACTCCAAATGTACGAATGTGTAAACCCAATTCGGATGGTGTGTCTTCGTTTAGGGATTTGCTAAGTAAACCGGTTTTACGCTATTCGGCTTGGATAATGGCATTTATTACCATCACCGGGAACATTATGGTGCTGTGGGGTCGGTTTATATATCGCGATGAAAATATTGCTGTAACAATGGTAATCAGAAATTTAGCTCTGGCCGATATATTGATGGGATTTTATTTGCTCACCATTGGTTTGCAGGATATACGCTACAGGAATATATATCATAGGTAAGTGTGACTTTCCCATCTCGGCATAGGGTGATTTTTAAGCCCAATAGAACTTACGAAAGGGTTAACTGTCAAACGAATTGTCATACTGCGGTCACTGTTTGACATTTATCGGAAATCATCATGAACAGATTGACGCCTGAACAAGGCTCCGAAACTAATAACAGACTTTGGACCATATTTCGCTTTACGGTCAATGGGGATCGTTTCCGCACTATCTTCAATGATTACGTGCCGTGCCAGGCGGCGATCGCAACCATTGACTTATTGAAATCTTTGGCGATAAGTTAACGTCGATAAATGAACCTGTCAATTGATCTCTAAGGCCGTGCGTTTTCAACAACTCTCGATTATTTTTTGTGGGGCCACGTGAAGTCACTGGCTTATGCTGATAAATTAGCAACAATTGTCGCCTTGTAGGCCAACATTGTTCGTGTTATTCGTGGCATAGGGCCAGCAATGCTAGAAAAAGTGGGCCAAAATTGGATGTTGATGCCATGAATGAAAATTGACACTGAAGATGGCACATAGCTGCAACCAGTTTATCTCCAAACAAAACTTGACAAGGGAACATTTTAATGTTTCCAATATTTTTTAAGATTTAAAGTTCTATCGGAATTAAAAAAATTACTTATAAAAGGTAAATTACCACTGTTTTCTATAATATGGCTCCAGGCAGATGGTGGAAAGAACCCATTTTGGCAATTACTCAAATACGAGGGTTGCATTTTATATTTCGGGATTAGAGAACAAAAACATATATTAATCATCGAAAATCACTTTATTGTTTTTCAAAATATTCCCCATGAAGATCTATAAACTTTTGCATGCGTTTGAACCAATCGGCGAAGCACTTTTGCCATTCTGATTGAGGTATCTCCAAAACATGCATTCTGAATGCAGCAACCGCTTCTTCAGGTGCCGAAAAACGTTAACCTCTAAGTTTGTTTTTAACGTACGGGAATAAAAAGAAGCCATTCGGTGCCAAGTCAGGACTATATGGCGGATGACTCATCAAATCGATGTTTTGGGTGCTTAAAAATGCAGTTGTTTCAGCCGATGTGTGAGATCTCACATAGTCGTGGTGAAGAGTGATCCGTCTTCGGCGGTTGGATTTCCTGATTTCTTGGAAGACAACTGGCAAACAAATGGTTGTGTACCACTCAGAATTGACTGGTCTGCGTTGTTCTAGTGGTACGGCCGCGAAATGTCCAGTTTTTCCGAAAACACAGGAGACCATTTGCTTAAAAGTACTTCGTGTGCGAACAACGTTTGTTGGATTTGGCTCATCTTGAAACACCAATACAGTCGACTGCTGTTTACTTTTGGGCTCAAATGCGTAAATCCACGATTCATCACCTGTCACGATGTCGTGTTTTGAGGCACCGCGATCGTATTTTTTAGCATTTCTTTCGATCAATCGACACGAGCGTTTTTTTGGGCGATTGACGAATTGTGTGGAATCCAACGCGAACAAATTTTTTTAACAGTAAAATGTTTATGCAATATTGAATATATGCTGGTCCCACTAATGCCTAAGGTTGTCTCAATCTCACGATAGGTCACATGACGATCTTGCGATGTTAGTTCACGCACAGCATCAATGGTTTTCAGAACAACAACTGATTTTGGACGACCTTCACGAAATTCGTCTTGGAGTGAACTCCGACCACGATTGAATTCACCATACAATCGATAAACACTGGTCCTTGATGGAGCTTCATCGCCAAATATAGAATTAAGTTCATCCATGCACTGCTGCTAAGTTAATCCACGTCGAAAGCCGTAAAAAATAATCGCACGAAAATGTTAACGATTTAATTCCATTTTTAGGCCGAGATGAATCTTTTAAGTTACTGTAAACAACACAAATAGCGCTCGTATGTCAAAACGTTCTGAGTACGTTTAATCTCGAAAATGTCCAACTTTACGATAGAGCTGTCAGTAGCCAGCTTGGAACACTAGGGTTGCCAAATCCCGAAACATAAAAGGCAACCCTCGTAGAATGGGGTTACCTGCAAATGACTTCTGTAGAAGTTGTCAAAATTAGGAGGAAGAAGAAACAGTTATTCATCTCCAGCACATTTGTCCATTGTCAAATTCATCTGGGGAAGAGGTCCATCGTCAGCTTCTACAAAGTCTCTAATTTACAAGTCTTCCAACTTCCACTTTCCAGTCATTCGACTTATCTTTACTTTTCTATACGTTTCCAGATTCGCGGACCGGACACAGCATTTCTTCATTTCGCTTAAGACAACTTAAAAACGTAAAAATTACATCATCGGTAGAAGTTTAAGCTACCGGAAAAGAAAGAGTGAGGTACCGCCATAAATTGATTCATCTTTTCATGTTTTTTTTTTATAAGAACGAACCACCAACCAATGGCACCTCCATTGAACCTCTTCAACATTCGTTTGAATTTCTTGTTTTTCACTTAAGAATTATACCGTATTTCATATATTTTTGATGAAGAAGTGCACGGAATTATTGAACGAAACTAAAACGGTTCAATTATTTATTTTAGTTCTTATAAAGTAGTATCCATTGCAAGCGTTCCCATAGACCAAGTTTAGCATCACCTAAAGTCCCTCTACGAATTTTACTTCATAGCCTTAGTCGTCTCGAAACGATTTTTTAAAGTGGTAGAATGAAGAAGTTACAATTAGTCATGTCACTCCAATACGAACTTTGCTAAAAACGCTTTAACTTTGTTGAAATAGTCGCGTACAAGTTGAAATGTGTGGGAGTGACTTGTCGTGATTACGAAACCACCAGTTATAACGTCACAACTTTGACATCTTGGTGTTCTACATTTTACTTTTTTATTTATTGTCTTCTTGCCTGCTAAAAGAAATTTAGGCTGACCGTTGAGTTTTCTTAAGTCAATGACTTGTCGCCTGTTATTATTTTATTAATATAAGGGGGATATCTAACCAGACCGCTAACTTTATCGGTCCCTTTTTTACCCCCTCCTTTCCTTGAATTCATATCAGGCAACCGACTTGTAATCCACGACTACCTTGCTAACATTCGAGCCTCGTGCTATCTTTAATCATGATTGTAGTGATTTGAGGCCGTCGACTGGTGACTGTCGGCTTTCTTCCTTATAACAGAGTCTCTTGTAAGAGTCCACCCGTGGTCCTAAGCTTTATGCTAGCCTGTGCTGGACACTCACGTAATGTCCGCCACCATCTCAGCGTCTTCCTCAGATGTATCCTTGTGATGTATTCTTGTCTATATCTTTAGAATTCCTCTATTGGCCAATAAACACCGGAGTTACAACAGAAATTAACCCCTTCACCTCTTGCAAGGCTTCATTGCCACATCTTCATCAGAATTTCACGGTTCAACGACTTGGAAGTACCTGTAAAAATTAACCCGAGCACCCCTCGCGAGGCAGTCTTTCCATCTCTTCCGGATTCCTCCCTTGGCCAAATCAAACCGAAGTTTCTTCAGAGATTAACCTCTCCGCCACTTGCGAGGCTTCATGAGTCATGCCTGAAATGGAGAAAAAGATGTCCGACCACCCACAGAGATACATATAGAGGGGTTCGCATACTAGAACACAAGCACCCTCTAGGCCACGCATCCTCCGGCTGGAGGTATAAGCCAGAACTTCTGACAGTGCATTAATTTACGGCAAGCCATATCTTTGTGCCTGCCAGCTGCCGGTTATCGGGCAAATGGCTTTTTGGAATTTACCCAAAATTAAGTTTATTTGACTGGTGGCTGAGGTACACCGCCAACTTAACAAATTAAAACCAGGAGTTGCATTGCTAACGATGTTTTAAAGAGATGGTTATTTATTTTTCCTTTTAGTCTGTCTAACTAATCCAAATTTCGCCTAACTCCGTTCATAATATTTGCGCCCACGGTCTTTTTGACTCAGTTTCTTGAGTATGCTAACAATGCTTTAATTTACCTTTCAGAGTTGCTTTAGACTGGATTACTTCATGGTATTGTGCGGCCATTGGTGTGGTAGCAGTCAGTTCATCTGAAGTTTCTATGCTCATATTGGCCTTTATGTCTTTGGAACGTTTTCTTCTAATAGCGAATCCTTTTCGTGGCCATCATCGCATAAGTGGAAGAAATATATTTATAGCTTTACTAACGATATGGCTAATGGGTGTAGGCATAGCGGTGGCTCCCGTCATTTTGTGGCATTCGAGTACAAAATTTTATGGCACCTATTCAGGCACCTGTTTTCCTCTACACATCCAAGAACCTTATCCTTTAGGCTGGCAATATTCGGCCTTTATGTTTTTGGGTGTTAATCTATTTTTGCTGGTAATGATTGCTCTGCTGTATACCGCATTATTAATATCAATATGGCGCACTCGTAAAGCCACACCACTATCATTGCTGGATTGCGAATTTGCTGTGCGGTTTTTCTTTATTGTCCTGACAGATGTTCTATGTTGGGCACCCATAATTATTGTTAAAATATGGGTTTTCTTTAATTACAACATTTCGGGTAAGAGTTGACTTAAATGAGTCTGTAATTTGTACTTAAATTTTATTTAATTACGTGTTCTCTTTAGATGACATTTATGCTTGGTTGGTGGTTTTTATTTTGCCATTAAATTCAGCTGTTAATCCTCTTTTGTATACGTTTACAACTCCCAAATATCGTAATCAAATTTTATCACGCGGTTGGAAGAAAATTACCTCACGTCGTCGTCATGACCCATCAAATGGTTTGGGGACAACTATTGCCACAGCAACAGGTTCATCAAATCCAGGTACGTTGGGTGTGTATGTTAAAATATAATTAACATTTAATTAACTTAAGAAAGCGTTTGTTATACTGAGGATAAATTTCCAAGCAATTTGCTCGTAACTATGCATTTACACATGCAAGTAATTTTATAAAAGTTTTGTGTAAGTATTATCGACGTAAATGTCGAAGAAATGACGAAAGTTGTATCAAACAGTCAAGTAAACGTTTATTTTCAAATTGTCGTTGAACCGTAAACTTCTTGCAAAAGATTAAACACACCGGAAATGTACGCACGGTTGTTCATATCCAATAAAATTGGATGGAAATGATATGATTGATTAATTTTATTCTAGTCTTTGTTTTAAATTTATTTACGTTATAATTACAGAGTTACCAGTAACAACACAAAGATTGTTTTAATTACAGTTTTGGTCTAACATGATGTCAACTGCCTTCTTTATATATATTTAAAAAAAAATATAATTGTCTTTAAATATACATATGTACATAACATAAGGTAAAACTATAAAATTTATTTTACCACAATCCAGAATATTTGTAAAAAAAACTTTACTAGGCAACACTGTTCATCTTTTTGCCATATTATTTCATAAAGGTTACTTCAAAAATTGCATGTCAGTGGAGATGAAAGAACGAAAGATGCGAGTGTGTAAAAAATTGTGAGAGTATTGTGTTTTTCGAAATATAACTTGCATGTGTAAACGCTAAGTAAGTTGTGAAATGCTCTCTAAGAAATTATTCACTAGCTCACAAAAACGTTCTTAGTACAAGGTGCTCCAAACAAAAATATGAAAAAAAAATATCCAATGTTCGCTGCTTGTATCTCTTAAATGAATCGAAAGCAAATAAATACTTAGATCACTATTATTATTTATCATTTAGGTCCGTTTTTTTTTTTGTCATTTACATTGATTTTTTTCAACACTTCTAGCAAAAGTTTTGGACCTTATGACGGATGATCTCTTTAAAGGTTTGATGAGTCCGGGCTTATTCAAATAAACCACTGACTTTAAAAAAGAAGTTTGGAGTGGCGATGTCTTGTTATCCTCCCGGCTAGAGAATATTGTATAAAATTTAATAACACACACTACTCAACAAAATTCCAACTTATTTTTTTATCTGAGATCGCATTATGAGGTTATTATTTCTTGCCATTTATATAATAAAAATACGTGAACAGATAAGCCCTCATGTTTTAAATCACGAATTTATCGCCAATTTATATATTAATATATTGTTTTTTTTCCTGTTTTAATTGAAACGATGTGATTTTTTTGTGGGGGGGTGACTGGATTTCTTTTTGAATTGAGATCAAGGGGAGTCTCTAATAAGGCTCCAACAGTAATCTACGAGCTCAGCAGGCCCTCAAATGCAGCTTAGTGAAATCGTTCTCCATGTTCCTCAGTGATTGACCCTATATTTCCAGGAAATAATTTAAATGGGAGTGAAGAATATGCAATTTTAGTGACTTATTGCATCCCATTTCATAGTAGCTGTCCAACAAAACTTTCACTTTTTTGCGAAAATCAGCTGATTTCTTGTTACCAAGAACATTCTTTTCGACATCAATAAAAGCGTTCCACGCTTATTTTTCAATATCTTTAAGAGTATATATAAAAAATGAATTAGATTTATTATGGCATACGTAAACGTCATCCTTAATTTTTGCATCACTAAGCTTGGGAAACTTTTGCTTGAGAAACTGGAACGCAGACCCGTCTTTGCTAAATTTTTTTACGAAATTTTTATGAGTTTCAATTTGATGTGGAATGCCGGTGAAATAATTTTGTCTACCTTAACCATAGGTTCAAATTTAATGTAGATTTTTAGAACGAATTTCCGTCATCCCTTGTCAAGTTTGGTTTGGAGACAAACCGGTTTCGGCTATGTGCCATCTTCAGTGTCATTTTTCGTTCTCAGAACGATTTGTCTCCAAACCAAACTTGACAGGGGATGACGGAAATTCGTTCCAAAAATCTACATCAAAACACCCAGTCGGAATATCAAATCATGATTCAAATTTAATGTTTTTCTGTCCTACGACTAGAGAAGGACGTCATGGCCAATCTTATTTAGTAAAATGTGATCGCGCTTGGCTATTTCACTCGTAAAGAAAGCAGCAATGTTTTGTATAGACTGACTGCAAGCCAGTTAACAAGGAAAGCACTTTAAGATCTGCACAATTATGTTCTCTGTATTTATTTTTTTATAATAAAAGTTTTATAATATCGACCTTTCAATCTTATTTGTGAGGAATCAATAAATAAAGGACATTCAGTACACATCAATACAAAAAACCAAGTCATCTTCTTTATAATAGAACCAGTGAGATATATATGTCTTTTCCGATAAAAAGTTACCTTCACATACAACTGGTGCTGGAATGTGTTCTGAAACTAAACAGATGTGCCTCGTTGAATGAGGTAACGTTGATGTGGGTAAAGGGACACATAGGCACAGCTGGGAATGAAGCAACAGACGAACTAGCAAAAAGGGGATCTGATGTGGATTTCTGTGGACCAGAACCCAGGGTTGCCCTCGGGAATGGCCTAGTGCGAGCTAAAGTTCTTCAATGGGTAAACTCGTTACACCTGAATAGGTGGAGGGTGAATGCCACATGTAGACAGGCTCGAATGGTGCTGAAAGAGCCCCTCGGCGGGAAGGCCAGCAAGGTGCTCGGATATAATAGGGCTACTTTAAGCTGGATCTCTGCGTTAGTGACAGGACATGGAAACTTCAAGTACCATCTGGCTAAGATTAAAGTCGTGGAAGATGATACTTGCAGACTATGCCTGGAAGAGGCTGAGACGGTAGCGCACATTGTGTGTGAATGTCCAGCACTGGCTAGCATAAGGCTTAAGACCACGGGCAGACACTTGCTAGATGTGAATGCTATGGGGGAACTAAGCCTTAGACAAATGCTAGCAATTACAAAAGAGTCCGTGATGAGAAAGAGTGTCGACAGTTACCAGTCGACAGTCTGAAATCACTTTAGTCAAGAGTAAAGGCTAGAGCTAGCACGAGACTCAATTGAAAGTAAGGTAGTTGTGATTACGGATCGGTTCCCTGAAATCAATTTGAGGAGCGAAATGGGGGTCGAAAAGGGACCCAGAAAGTAAGTGGTTTGCTTCCATATCCCCCCATACATTAATAATAATAATAAATACCTTCACATACGATTCTCAAAAATTCCATTGCTGAAATATTGAAGTCAATAATTTCAAAGCGATACATCTTCCGGGACATAATTTAGATCCTCACAATTTTCGTTATCCGCCGAACTCGAGTTATTCAATTTTCCAATTAAATTTGGTTCTGGGAACTCAGGAACAGGTAACTCATCGGGATGTGTCTAGGGTTTTATTACTGGTGACACTTTCGCATACCTTATACCTACTTCGTTTTGATTTTTCAGAAAATACCGTAAACTGTGTTAGACAAAAATAAAAATCCACGGCATAATCCGTCCATACCATTAAAGCATTAAATAACATTATTTGATTCAGATTTGTATATCATCGTAAGCAGCACACCTTAGGAACCTACCTATCTTGATTTCTTAAGTCACGGTTAAAAGAAACTAGCGTGACTGTTTTATTAAGTCAGAAAGTGTTTTTTTTTTCAATTTTGTCGTAAACTCGCCACAAATATAGCAAAATAAGTCAGAACTGTAGGGTAATTTATTTTGGGTTACCTTGTACTTTATAACAAGTTTCCTTACCTCAGACTCAACTTTACATTTAAACTTAAATTTCGTTTCAGATGAATTTAGTGGCAAAGCTATTCCTCTGGTCATAACAAAATAAATTGAATGGCTACAAATTAGGCAGAAGCCAGCTTCTGAAGGATTTCTGATGCATTTATTTATAAGGACGATTTGAAATGAAAAACTTATTTTAAATATTGTTTGAAACGTAAACAAAAGATTTGTATTTAAGTATTTGTTAAGTGTAATTTAGATTTAATATGTGTGTGGAACTACTTTTTAAAAATAAATGTTATAAAAAAAATCATTTTGGGAAAAATTATAAAATTATCTTGGGTTAAATAATTTGCAAATTAGGAAAACGCAGTTTTTAAATAAGAAATGACTTTCTTCGCAGAGAGCACAAAAATATGTCGTTGAGAAGTTTATATATAAAGGGTGTTACTAAATTCACGCATGATTTGAATTAAATATAAAACACAGTTTGTCTTTATATTGTTAATTGAATTATAAAGTACATTGGATAAGGTCATTTATGGAGTAGCACATCGGTTAAATGGCCTACACGGCTATGCGGGCAGATACGCACTTTTGTGGTAATTTTTTAGGACCAGTTTGCATACATGTGGCAGCGTTTAGTTTCCGCTTGTTATGCACGGTTAGTTGTTGGCTTGTTGTAATAGAGCCTGGACTTTAAATAGCCTAATAAAAAGAAATCTTATGGTGGTAAGTCACACGATCTTGTGGGCCAATTCTGATCACCGAATCGAGAGCGTACACGACCATGAAATGTCTCATACAGTAATTGAATTGTGTCACGGGTTGTATGGCATATGTCACCGTCTTGTTGAAGACATATATTGGTCACATCAATATGATACAATTTCGGCAGAAAGAACTGTGTTATAATGTCGCAACATCGAGTGATCATATTTTGTATGGAATTTTCCAACTGCGCACGCCAAACTTTTATTCTTTAGTGTTGTCAAAAATTTACTGCACAAATTGGGAAAAAGAAAACTCCTGCGTTAAGGTGGACACCCTTCTATTTAAAATATCTAAACTTTACGAAATCTTCTTTTAATTCTGACCCCGCATATACATAGAGTACATACTTATAGAGGTTTCGAATAACGGGCTATTGATGTTCAAATGGAAGCAAGCTCGGTGAGGAATTAACGATTTTTTTATTTTGTTCATATGTGCGGTGCACATTCGCATGCTGACATGGATCCTAGAGAATATATTTTTAATGACTATGCGACATTTATCCGGTTGAATTTGAGCCTTGGCCTGGGTTATGTTAATTTTAAGAGAATCGTTCTTCCTTCAAACGCTACGAATCTTGAGCTCATAAATCAGTTGGACTTTGAACGGGTGCAGGTTTGTCGCGACGTAAAATTTAAGTTGAACTATGTGAAAGTTCGAGTTATTGTGCATGGCGAAAAATCGACTTCCTTGGGTTCTTCTACTTTCACCGATATATTTGGCTAATATGCCATGCGGTTCGCTTAAGGTTGTTGACTGGTTTTTACCGAACCGGAAGCGGAAACAAGCGCAACTTTTTCCCAAATGAACACTCATTTTTACAATTAAGTTTTATTTTTTGAACGGGCTCATTTGTGTAACTTGTCATGGTTATTTCACATCAGTGACTGAAGAGTAATCAACATGTTTGTTTTTTCTGCTGATGTAAATCATTAATTAAATGATTAATTAAGTAGATCTCAGATCATTTTTCGCAAATATCACTTTTTTAGAACTTATTTTTAAAAAGTTCCAAAATTATTTGAGAAATGTCACTATATATGCTCGATAAAGGCCTATCTGGAGCACTATTTGTATATAGTGGGATATTGGTACCCATCACCATTTGCCCAAATTGGTCACTGGTCATATGTGTTCATACCAAAAATTTTCCTCAAAAATCCTTTTTTTCAAATTCGATTTATTTTTCTTCCATAATTATTTCAGATATCCCACTATTACAGTTCCATTAAGTACCCTCTGCAGCATCATTTCTATGTAGTGGGATAATGGTACCCATCCCCATTTTTCCATAATGACCACTAGAAGTAAGTTAATGATTAACAGTGTTAACAGCAAAAGGGTTGTTTTAATATTCAATTTATTTATGTTCCGAAAATATTTTAGGTTTCATAGAGTTATGGGTCAATTATTGACACCTTGGAGCAATTTTTACGGTTGGATTTTTTTGTGGAGCTGACTCCTGTTTCATGTTATAGGCTTCTGAAGATAAGGTCAAACTTCCTTCTGTTAAATCGCTAACAGTGCGCTGTTGAGTGTTAAATCAGTTATGTTAAAAATGTGGGTTTGCGTCTCTGCTAGTTAAATTCAAATTTATCTTCACACACATGATATGCAGTACAATTCCATGGGGTTGACTGAGTTTTGTTGCGTACAAATGGACCTGGGTTTTGCAAGGTTATAACTGGAGACGAACGTATGGCTAATATTTGAAGGTTGTGTGCTACAAGAACGCGCTATAAGGCAGAAATATAAGTCGCTATGCCTAGTAAGACCTCTTCAAAATACAGATCAAACCAGATTATTGAACAGGGTTCTTGTTTAATATCCTAACTTTCGAGTGAGAGTAATGCGAGCAAAACTAACGAACGAAGACTGAATTGTAAGCGTTAGTGTGAAGTTAATAAAAATTTATTTTTATTTAAATAAACACAGCGATAAAAGTTGTTCGGATATCTGCATAAATGTATGTAAGTATTTTGTAAAAACTCACCTGTATGTAATTGTTGTTCAGTTCACTTGCTTTTTCTAATTTATTTCTTCTTATTACAATTTGAAATATGTTGCTGTTGTTTCTTTGTAAAAAAGTCTTCATCAATATCATTTTATTTTTCAATTTGCGCAGCTGGAACTTTAACATAGGCATAACGCGTGCGAATAATATTAAATTGGCGCATCTCCTCTAAATCGTCTAAAGAATATTTCAAATTATGTTTGTGAAAAATGTGGTCTCTTAGCCTGGAATTAAAAAAAATCGATTGAAGATCACTTTTGTAACACAATCATTATGAACATGATCTTACTTATTTTTTTTTTTTTTTGTGGAGACTGCTTGTCGCAAAGACTACATTTAAAAGGCATAGACGAATGTGTATAGGGAAAATCCTATTTTATGATAACGCAAATGTACCTCTAGCTTTTGTCTGGATGAAAATACTTTTTTACAAATGGGGCAGAGAAATTCTTCATCCAAGTGTGTTTGTTGTGTAGATCACAGGCTTGTTTAGAGGCTAAATCCGGCTGCATTGCTGTATTGGACATATAAAGCGTTTACGATTTGCATCGTGCATGCGCATATGCCAATTTAACTTATTCGCACTTGTTATTGAAAATTATGCATAAGACTTTTTTAATATTTTTATATAAACTAGCTGCTTTATTTTCATTGTTTTCTACTTCAGCTATTATAAATTCTGACGAATTATGATCAGGTTTTTTAAAATTTCTTATCTAACCTGAGCCGTTTTAACATGTGCTACATTTGAATTTGTTATATGCTGCGCATCAGTTTCGAACAAAGTATCTAAAACCATTTTTCGGTGGAATCTTGTGAAATTTCTTCTTCCATGACTGTCTCTTCGTTTAATGAGTAAACATATAGTTGTACGTTTGCGCAAAAGTCGGGACGATTTATATATATATATATATTAAATCTTGTAATTTATCTTTATTGACTGGAACAGGAATTGTACGAGTAACGAATAGTTACTTTGCTGTAAATAAAAAAGAGTTTGCTTAAAACTAAGATTTTAAGGAATTTTTTTCATTTTATATTTAAAAGTTATACATATTTTTTGTTGTATTTGGGATTACAATAGATTGTTTTAAGTAAAATTGCATCAATTGTAGAATATTTGGGAAATTTTACATTGGTGTTTCCTTTATGACATCTTTATATATTGGGTCAAAATACTTTTTTTTCACTTTTATTTATTACAAATTCCATTGAAGTACAAATAAAAAATATTGCCTAGAAATGAGATGGTATTGTACATATCAAAAACTTGGTCCTCACTTTCCTCTAACTTAGGCCATATTATCACATTTACGTTTTAGAGCGGACTATATTTCTACTTGAACGTAAGTAACACATACATTGTGAGGTATTTGTACAAGTATTAGTGACGGCTTTAAACCCTTATAGCTCCTAAAACACTAAACCGATATTAATAAAATAAAAATGCACCTGCAAACAAATGCTTTTAAAATGATATACTTTGTGCAAAAGTCGGTTGTATAATGTAGGCGTAAAAGGGATAACAAAAAATCGTATTTTCTATTTAATTATAAGTATATACCATGCATGTAAATTGCTTGTGGCACTCACTATACAGAAAGTTCAGAATGCAGTGCAGTAATAACAACAAACACAACACCCATAAGCAGAGAAGCTGTTACAACAAATATCGTTATAGCTAAAGAAGCATCTACTAGATTCTTGAGAGGCATAGATACCTACTATAAAATGGGTTGGGTGGTAAAGCGAAAAAATTAGTATTGAGTGAAACGTTAAACTGCGAACATTGTGTTAAAGAAGTATAGATGGATAGATATAATTTATTTACTAATATTTAATATAATTTTGCATTGTTTTTCAAATATAGATTACAAATTTCTTTGCATATTAATGTTATTAGGTAGCATATTACATAATTGTAGTCCTTCGCGAATGAGTGATCGCTGCATTTCCATATCTGTTGCTCTTTGTATCCTAAGGTGCCCTGCGTTCCTCAGTTGATACGATTGTATTTCTCCAACAAAATTTAGTTGTTCCCATGAGATATTTGGGTGCGTTACCAATTTTCATTTTTTGTATCAAAGTCGATCTTGTATTCCAAGCCATTTTATTTATTTTATTTTTTTAATGTCTATGGATTCAAGATCCTTACAGACTATAAAATATTAATTGTTTAAAAATACAATTAAATTAGTTTTTACAATATCTACATTTAGCGGATAATCAACGTGCTTATAAAATTTATTAAATTGGTTACAAATTCTTAAAAGAGGTTCGAAATTTGCTTAATTGACTCTGAATACTTTTACAGATAAAGGGCTGTAATGGCGTGTAAATCGTGAAGGAGCATTAAAAAATATATTACTAATCAAAAATTCAGAACATACATTTCCTTTTAACAGATTTAAAACAAAAGTAACATTTAGCATTGTTCGGCGACTTTTTAAAGTAGCCAGCTTAATGAGAGCTACTCTACTGGTATAAGGTGGCAAGTTTAATGGATCAAAATATAGACTACGTAGGCAATATAACAAACACTGTTTTTGAACGGTTTTAATATTATTGATGTTTAAAGCATGTTTATTTTGTCTGTAGTACAACAAGTATATAGAATTGCTGAGCCAAATAATCGTATTGTATATATTTCTTGCTGTTAGTACGGAGATTTTATATCAAATTCATTTGAAAAATCGGATTTTTTTACAGATTTTTTTTCATATGTATTTAATAAGTTATTTAACTTTTAATGTTGAGTGAGAACGAAGTTCGCGCCACTGTAACATTGCTCGTGTACTCTTTATCGTACTTTTATTTCCAATTTTTGCTTTACTCAGCTCTCAACTATTTGACATTTTTCTGCGACATTAGGTAAATCATTTATGTATATGTAATGGGTGATTTTTGAAGAGCTTGATAACTTTTTTAAAAAAAAAACGCATAAAATTTGCAAAATCTCATCGGTTCTTTATTTGAAACGTTAGATTGGTCCGTGACATTTACTTTTTGAAGATAATTTCATTTAAATGTTGACCGCGGCTGCGTCTTAGGTGGTCCATTCGGAAAGTCCAATTTTGGGCAACTTTTTCGAGCATTTCGGCCGGAATAGCCCGAATTTCTTCGGAAATGTTGTCTTCCAAAGTTGGAATAGTTGCTGGCTTATTTCTGTAGACTTTAGACTTGACGTAGCCCCACAAAAAATAGTCTAAAGGCGTCAAATCGCATGATCTTGGTGGCCAACTTACCGGTCCATTTCTTGAGATGAATTGTTCTCCGAAGTTTTCCCTCAAAATGGCCATAGAATCGCGAGCTGTGTGGCATGTAGCGCCATCTTGTTGAAACCACATGTCAACCAAGTTCAGTTCTTCCATTTTTGGCAACAAAAAGTTTGTTAGCATCGAACGATAGCGATCGCCATTCACCGTAACGTTGCGTCCAACAGCATCTTTGAAAAAATACGGTCCAATGATTCCACCAGCGTACAAACCACACCAAACAGTGCATTTTTCGGGATGCATGGGCAGTTCTTGAACGGCTTCTGGTTGCTCTTCACTCCAAATGCGGCAATTTTGTTTATTTACGTAGCCATTCAACCAGAAATGAGCCTCATCGCTGAACAAAATCTGTCGATAAAAAAACGGATTTTCTGCCAACTTTTCTAGGGCCCATTCACTGAAAATTCGACGTTGTGGCAGATCGTTTGGCTTCAGTTCTTGCACGAGCTGTATTTTATACGGTTTTACACCAAGATCTTTGCGTAAAATCTTCCATGTGGTCGAATAACACAAACCCAATTGCTGCGAACGGCGACGAATCGACATTTCACGGTCTTCAGCAACACTCTCAGAAACAGACGCAATATTCTCTTCTGTACGCACTGTACGCATTCGTGTGGTTGGTTTAATGTCCAATAAAGTAAACTGAGTGCGAAACTTGGTCACAATCGCATTAATTGTTTGCTCACTTGGTCGATTATGTAGACCATAAATCGGACGTAAAGCGCGAAACACATTTCGAACCGAACACTGATTTTGGTAATAAAATTCAATGATTTGCAAGCGTTGCTCGTTAGTAAGTCTATTCATGATGAAATGTCAAAGCATACTGAGCATCTTTCTCTTTGACACCATGTCTGAAATCCCACGTGATCTGTCAAATACTAATGCATGAAAATCCTAACCTCAAAAAAATCACTCGTTATAATAAATAATAGTGCCCCTAGGATTGAACCGTGTAGAACACCGAATTTGTTTTCTATTACATGTGATTATTTATTTTCACAATTTCCATTGCATCAGATTAATAAGATCTAAATCAATTCAATTGTTTCCTTTGATGTCATACATATATAGCTTTTTAATTAAAATGTCTCTATCAATGGAAGTAGCTGTTGTGCTTTAAGTGTTAAATAAAAGAAATAAAGTAACAGAGTGTTTTATTTAAAGAAAACTCTATAATTAAAGAACTTGCAAAAAACTAAAAATGTAAAACATAACAATATATGGATAAGTGTAAAGTTTCCGGGCATGATTTAATTTTTTTTTTTTAATTTGTAAACCTTTCACATACTTAATAAGACTAAAAACTTATTTAACAATAATTTATTTGTTTTTATTTATAACAAATTATTTATAATTAACAATTTAACTAAAAAGTGGATCTGTTAGTAATATAGGGTGGCTAGAAAGTAGGTTTTCCAAGTGTTATATTTTTAGTTAACAATGACACCCATTTTTAAAAATATACAGTACGGTTTGTTTATCATTTCATCACGCATTGCTTCACGCCTGTTAAACGTGCGGACATTATTAAAAATATTAGCGAAATTCTAACTCAGTTGTAAATAGGCAACGTGAATTTCGTTGTGAAGTCTGGCGCCTTTATTGTTTGAGTGCACAGCATTTCGGCGCACCGCGACGAAGGGCTTGAGACACCAAGCATACATTGACTGTTGCAAGATTGGTACATAGCCGTCGTAGCGGCCATTATCAAAAAATACCCAAAAACGCCAATTTGATATCACACATTGTTGTTGTTTGACTTATCGTTATCTTGTCACTCTATATTTAACTTAAAGTCTATACACCAATTATTTAAGAGCCGGCAGTACTTCATGTGATCCTACCGACATTGTATCTGAAATAAAAAAAAATGAACTGAAAATAATTTTTTTTCTTGCTCTTCTAAAAACAAAGCACTAACCTCTCATGGAAGACGAATATAATTTCGCATTATGTACAATGGTAATAGTTCTTTGGAACTGTTCCTTTACGATGTTTTCGCAAACAATGTTAACATAAAGTATTTTTCGTAGGTAATTTGCCACCACATTCTTCACAGTGAGATTATGTTTTTCCTTCTGTTGTAATGGGCTTTTTATTACGTTCTTTGTGCAAATTAAGACTTTCATCCGTAATAAAGGTCTTCGAACTTAGAGAGCGTTCAAGTTTCAATACTTTTCGTATTTTTCAATATCGCGATGTCTTCTCAGACGATGCTGATACAGATCGTTTTTCGTAGATAAATTGTAACCGCAATGTTCGCAAACAAAGCACTTACTGCAATGTTTTGCATCCATGTGTTTCCTTTAGCGATATCATTGTTTTGAAAACTCTAGAACAACAAGAGAAATTTGGTAATGTTGGCATAGGAATATCATTTTCATAAGGTGTTTCTTTATGTTCGCTTTGCAGCTGTATATTTGGAGGAAATGTGTAGTTATGAGTGTATCTAAATTCTGTAATATGCTGGGACTTGTGGCCATATATTCACCGACAGTTTTATTTTCAATTTAAATTTCATCAGTAATGTTATTTTTTTCTAAAAGATTTGATTTTTCATTACCATTTTGGACTATTGTATCATTGTATTCATTTAAAATTACGTTCTTTATACTCGTATGTTCAGACTGAACTACTGTTGTTGCTTCTTTAACCCCACCTTTGATCTTAATATATTGTTACGTTTATTACCACAATAAACGTGATTTTGCAGGGGGTTCGTTTAATTGTAAAAATTAAATTACACAGTCCTTAATGATTTTTACCAGTACACAACTTTATTCGGCAATTAAGACTCTATTTACAACTATACTAAGTACTTATTTACACTGTACACTTCACACTTTCGAACGCACAGATATTCACTCTTTGAAATCTCAAAGTCAACTAACTCTTCTGCGGTGGACGGCGCCTTTATATACAGATCACGGCCGCTTCTTGAAATGTCCCGAACATACGCGTAATTGCGCATTTTTTATTTCAGTTGCTGGCTTAGTAGTCTTGTATATGTGTTTGTGTGTGTGTGTGTATCTTTTGTTTACTTTTTGCTTGCTGTAGAAATTGTTTTTGTTGAATCGCACTTCATGGAATTTCTGCTGCGCAATTTGTTTTTGCTTTGTGTTTGTGATATTGCGTATTTGTACATTTGTACAATAGGTCGTTTCACACACCTTTGACTATTACTTTGTAACACTGCCGCCCACTTAAGCCTTTTCGTCCCGAACAGGCTCAACATCACCCTTTCCATATTTGGCTAGTCGTTCAAGGTGAACCACCTTAATTTTGGACCTCGGGCTATGGCACTTCTGTATCCGGTAAACTACGTCATTTAGCCTCTTAACCACCTTGTATGGTCTCTCCCAGTGGGTTTGCAATTTAGGGGATAATCCTTTCTTGCGTTGTGGGTTAAACAGTAGAACCATTTGTCCTTCGGTAAATCCCTCCGTGTTTGCTGCTCTATCATATCTGGCTTTCATCTTATCACTGGACATTTTAATGCGGTTACGGACAAATTCATGAATCTCGTGAAGATCTTCTTGTGCCTGAATAGCGTTTCCATTGTCTTCGTTCACAGGTTTAGGTTTAACACCGAACTCTAAATCCCCTGGCAGTTTCAGTTCCGTTCCAAACAGGATTTTCGCTGGACTACGTGAGGTGGAATCGTGAACTGCTGACCGGTAAGCCAGTAACAGCTTAGGTATATGCTCATCCCAATCCTTTTGGTGTGTACTGACCACTTTTCTGAGGTATTCCACCAGCGTACGGTTAAATCTTTCTACCATGCCATCAGACTGTGGATGTAGCGGTGTCGTTCTCGTCTTTTTGATGCCATATAAGTCGCACATTTCTTAAAATATGGCGGATTCAAAATTTCGTCCCTGGTCAGAATGCAATTCTATCGGAACACCGTATCGACACACCCAATTGTTGACAAATGCGTCTACCACCGTTTTAGATTCTTGGTTTGGAATGGCATACACCTCGGGCCATTTGCTGAAATAATCTATTACCACTAATACATACCGGTTACCAGCGTCACTGACAGGGAATGGACCTGCTACATCGATAGCTATCCGCTCGAAAAGGGCACCCACGTTGTATTGCTGAAGCTTGCCGCGACTTCTTCTTGTTGGACCCTTGGCCGCAATACACTGTTCGCAATTAGCTATCCAATCGGCTACAGACTGCTGGCATCCAACCCAGTAAAATCGCTGTTTTATCTTTTCCAGAGTTTTTGTAATGCCCAGGTGGCCGCCACTAGGACCGTTATGGAACTGCTTCATTACCTCCTTTATCTTGGAAGTGGGCACGACAATTAAGTCCGTTGTAAATTTGCCATCTGCACTTTCCCAAGATCTATATAAGCAGCCATCTATTAATTTTAGGCTATTCCACTGGGCCCAGTACACTTTTGCTAATGGACTTTCTGCCGATATTTCATTGCGGGTCGGTCTTTTGTTTTCCTGCTTAGCCAACATAATCTTTGCCAAAATGGGGTCGTCATTCTGTTCCTTAGACCAGTCTTCCCCTGAGCTAATTTGGGTCAGCCGCACGTCAATGACACATTCCTTTTCTCGACTTTTGTGCAGTGCTGCATGGCCGTCTTGAAAGAGCATCAGCATTATTGTGTTTTCCCCCTTTTCTGTGCTCGATACTAAAATCATAGCTTTGCAGACGTTCAATCCAGCGTGCGAGCTGCCCTTCGGGGTTCTTAAATTGCAGCAGCCAACGTAATGCAGAGTGGTCTGTCCTTAAGATGAAGTGCTGACCATATAAGTATTTGTGGTAATGTTTGACACACTCCAGCACTGCCAAAAGCTCCCTTCGTGTAACACAGTAATTTCGTTCGGGCTTGGACAATACTCTCCTGTAGTAGCCAATGACTTTTTCCACCCCATTGACAAACCTGGGAAAGGACTCCCCCTATTCCATAGCCGCTCGCATCCGTGTCCAATATGAATTTCTGCCCAGCGATTGGATAGGCGAGGACTGGTGCTGTACACAAAAGTACCTTAAGCCTCTGGAACGCTTCTTCTGCTGCCTCACTCTAGTGGTATGGTCGCGACTTTCTGGTCAACTCATGCAAGCTAGCAGCCACTTGCGCAAAGTTCGGCACAAATCTCCTGTAGTATGTGCAAAGCCCCAGAAAACTACGAAGCTCATGAAGATTCCGTGGGCTATCATGAAGTCTGCACCAATAATAACTTCATCCAATATGTCGGCGACAACAAACACATGGTCGACGCTGATGTTTGCGATAGTCAATCTTGCCCTGGCTCTTCCATAGACGGTAGCTGAATCCCCAGTAGCAGTGCGTAGTCGTATATTATTTAGCGGTTCTACTGCTCCTTTTACCAAATCGGGCCTTATTATAGACTGGGATGCACCTGTGTCTATGGTGAGGACCTGTTTCTTTCCGTTGATAAAACCGCAAGCAGTAAGGTTGCTGTTCTTTTGCTGCATGATGGAAATGGAGATTGTGGGGCCATCGGTTGTAGGAGCTAGCTCTTGCCCCTCAGCGCTAGCTCGATCTAGTTTAACGGTGACGAATGCGTTTTGGTGTTATTAGCCCGTTTGTTTTCCCTCGGTGGCGAAGCAGATCTTGATCTTTTCTTTGCTGATCTGCAGTTGCGCTGGAAGTGGCCGACCTTACCGCAAATAAAGCATTTTGCGCGAGATTTGCTTTTTTCCTCTAGTATTTGCTTGACCACCTCTTCTATCTCGCTCCTTTTGTCTCCGCAAGTTGGCGTATCAGCCTCAAGTTGCCGCACCTTGTAGACTTGTGGCTTCGATATAACTTTTGCGGTCTCCTGGGTCAGCGCGTACGAAATGGTTTCCGCAAATGACGACTTCTGCATAGCGCAAACTGCATATCTAACATCTAGATCCCGTATGCCATTTACAAATGCTTCTATCTTGAACTGGTCCAGGAATGGATGGTTCTCGCCTGGGTAAGTCAGCTGCACCAAGCGCTCAATTTCCATCGCGAAATCTTGCAGCGTTTCATTCGGCTTCTGGACTCTGCCCCGTAGTTCCATCCTGTACAGTTCTCGCTTATGTTCGCCACCGTACTTACGTTGCAAGGCCACCATTATGTCTTCGTAGCTATTTCTGCAGCCAGCTGGTAAGCTTTCAAGGATTGCTGCTGCTGTTCCCTTTAACGCCAGAATTAGTTCTATCGCTTTTTCTTCATTGTCCCATTCATTTTTGCGAGCCACCGTTTCGAACTGGAACTTGAAAACATAAAAGGTGCGCTACCATCAAAGCTTGGGGCCTTTATGTTGCTGGCGTGCTCCGAGATTATTCTCACCGGTCCTTCTCGAATTTGTAGATCGCTCATCTTCTTCTTTAACTCATGTAGTTCTGCGTCTACGCCGGAAAATTTTTCGTCCACATTGCTCTTTATGCCGTAGAGTTTCTCGTCAAACTCACTGACTTTCAGTTCTATAGCTTCAACTCGTTTGCCAATAACTTCTGAAATTTCTTGTAGTGTCTCATTGTTGGCTCTGACCTCAGCTAAGAGTCTTTCGCTGTTAGCTTTAGAAGCTTCTTGAAATTTTTCTTCTACCTCAGCTAAGAGTCTTTCGCTGTTCTTAGAAGCTTCTTGAAACTTTTCTTCTACCTGAGCTAAGAGTCTTTCGTTGTTGATCTTAGAAACTTCTTGAAATTTCTCCATCATAGCGGCCAACATTACGTTGAAGTCCATATTAGTGTTTGTGGCAGAGGTACATATTTCGAGCTCCTCTTTTTCCTCGAATTCATGTAGACCGATGTCAATACCACGTCGCTTGTATTCCTCTATCAGCCTCTTTTGCAGTTCTGCCTTATTGCCCGCCGTTAGCAGATCAAACTTGCTCAGCTCTTTTTTTATCTGATCTACTTTCAGCTCGTCAAACTTCATTTTTTTTTTTACTTACTTTTTATTTTTACAATTCTACTTCTGACACCAGTTGTTACGTTTATTACCACAATAAACGTGATTTTGCAGGGGGTTCGTTTAATTGTAAAAATTAAATTACACAGTCCTTAATGATTTTTACCAGTACACAACTTTATTCGGCAATTAAGACTCTATTTACAACTATACTAAGTACTTATTTACACTGTACACTTCACACTTTTGTACGCACAGATATTCACTCTTTGAAATCTCAAAGTCAACTAACTCTTCTGCGGTGGACGGCGCCTTTATATACAGATCACGGCCGCTTCTTGAAATGTCCCGAACATACGCGAAATTGCGCATTTTTTATTTCAGTTTCTGGCTTAGTAGTCTTGTATATGTGTTTGTGTGTGTGTATCTTTTGTTTACTTTTTGCTTGCTGTAGAAATTGTTTTTATTGAATCGCACTTCATGGAATTTCTGCTGCGCAATTTGTTTTTGCTTTGTGTTTGTGATATTGCGTATTTGTACATTTGTACAATAGCTCGTTTCACACACCTTTGACTATTACTTTGTAACAATATTGATTGTCATTTAAAGTTTCATGTTTCAGGTTGTCTATTTTTTGATAAAACAAAATATGCATTTAAAAATCGTTGCCACTGGATCTTTACCATTTGGTATATTTTTAAAAGAAAGTATCTAACATAGTTTCTATAAAAATTCTCCGCGAATTGCTGTTTTTTTTTTAATACTTTCCACATTTTTGCTTCACTTTTTTGTACACGAAAGCAAATCTGGCTTAGAAACATTATTTTTATTAAAATCGAAAACGGTAGCATTTAAAGTTCATTACTTTTATTATTATTTTAAAAAATATTAGCAGGAAAAAACTCACTAAAATAAAAAAAGTACTACCTAGTTTCAGATAAATCACTTATTCACGAAACTTCTTGGTTTACAAAATAAGAATATGACACAGAAACTATGTGAATATCTTGCCTGCGCAGACCTATAAAATTCGTAATGAATTTAAAAATTTCACAGCATTTTAGCAGGCTGTTAACTAGCTAGTCTATCTCGCAAACATGCACCCATAATAGGTTTCCCCAAAATTATATTATTTTGTTTTATAATCAAATAAAATAACTTAGATTTTTTTCCATAACAAACTATGTTTATTAATTTTTCGTGTCAAAGAAACTGTTATAATCTATATCAATCACTTAGTTTTAGAGATTTAACTTGAGCCTTTATAATTATTTCCTCTGACACCATCATACAATCCAAGTCCTGGAAAGTAACCTCAAACTTATGAGCAGTTTTTATATGCCTACGTAATCTGTAAATAAGTAATTAACTCAACGTAATGGGAATTAAAAGAAAAAGTGAAAAAAGGACTTAAATTACCTAACTCTATTGGGAAATATTTTCTCACAATAAGCGCAGCAATATGGCATGATGCCCAAATGAGCATACAAATGCGATTTCAAAGATTGCTGAAACTGAAAATATTTGCCACAATTTGCCCCTTTACAAATGTAACGCTTATTTTGGTGTTTAGTTTTTACAAACGTCTTTAAATGTACAGTCATCATAAAACCTTTTCCACACTCCTGATATCCAAAGACATAGATTTTTTTGTGAAATATTGACATGTAACTTCATGATTCTTTAGAATTGAAAGATTTATCACATTTATCGCACTAATAAGGCGACTCTTTTTGACGTTATTTGCGATAACGATGTGAAGCCAGTAGACTTTTGGTATTTGAACTTTGACCACAAAATTATCATATAAAAGGAGGTCCAAACGGTATAGGTAGTCTAATGCCAGATGGTATAAAAGGTGTTAAGGTGGTATGTGTTATGCTTTCATCATCAAAGTTGTTTTCGCTTTTAGTATGCTCCTTCTTTAACATAATAGAGGCCGAAATAATCGATTGTTATACAAATATTTTTATGGTATTTTTTGCTATTCAAAAATATTTTAAATTGAAATAAACCATTTTTTGCTTAACATCACATAATTTATTATTTTTCAAGAGGCTACTTTTAATATTAAATTTTTAAATTAATAACCAATTTTATGTATCCACAAATTGCACCAAATTAACTTTCGAGCGCATGACATGAAATTTACGCATCTTTTCCAATTGCTCATCGCTCATATGGATGCCATGTTTACGTTGTATGTGTATTTTTAATCTTTGAGTGAAAAGAGAAAAGTTATTAATTAGATTTAATATGAAAGAACGTTTATAAATAGTTTAGACTTACTTCGATTTAGCAGGATAGCCCTGCTGACAATATTCGCAATCAAAAGGCATAATACCATGGGTGTATTCATGATTGCGAAGCGATGAAGAGGAGGTAAAATATTTGCCACAATTTGGATACTCGCAGGAAAAACGAATTTTATTGTGTTTTACATTAAAATGCGTATTCAAATGACAGGCTTGAGCAAATTTTCTATCACACAACTTACACGCATAGGGAAAATCTCCAGTATGATAGCGTACATGTATTTCAAGACTTTTTCGTATGGCAAAAACTTTATTGCAAATGTTGCACGTGTAACCAGATTTATCGTGAGCTGTTTGTATATGACAATCTCTGGCTTGTTTGGTTGCATACATGCGCCCACAATGTGAGCAGCTAAATTTCGGACGATCGGCCTCATGACAACGACGATGAGTTTTCATGCGTGAATAGTTCGGATAAACTCGATTGCAATAGTCGCAACTATAAGAACCCACATGACGCTTACGTGCGGTGTTATAAGTATTTTTATTAGCGTTGGTGTTTGTTTCAGTACACAATTCTTCGTTTGCTTCATCTTCGTTCTCAAGAGCTTCCTCTTGTGAACATTCAATTGCAGTAACTCGACTTTCATTGTTTGTAGATTTAGAAGTTTCATCCTCTTCATTCTCTTCGTCATCTTCAATTTCAATGGGCAAATGTTCCTTATTGGCTACAGCTACAACATTTTCTTGCCATCTTGAATGATCTTCTGTACTTTCCTCATTTGCTTCTTGTGCATATTCTCTATCTACATCTTCCCTCTCCTCCTCTTCCTCATTATAAACTTCAGTATATTCCACAAATTCTTCATTCTCTTCACTTTCACATGTTTTGAGTTTTGTTATATATACCGGTATAGTATTTTCACCACATTTTATTTGTAGTGTTTCCGTTTCTGTTTATTTTGAGAAAAAAAAAACAATGTTATAGTAATTATTTCATTTTGCAAGAAATTTAATTTTTTTTCCAAAAATCTACTTCTTGTAGCTATTTTAACAGTTTAAATACAGAAGCAGAAACATTACAAATGAATGACTATTTTCATTTTATTCTATTATTATTAAATTTTATAATTATAATACCAATACAACGATTTTTTAAATTATTCATAGTAGCCTCATACAATTATCACACTAATGCGGCTGCCAAGCAATTTATACACGTATAATTCGAAAAAATAAATAATAAAATTAAAAAACGAAATTTGTAAATAATGTTTCTACAATTTCTAAACAATATACACATATATGATATGCAATATTATTTTAAAACTATTCCAAATATTGGTCGTACTTATAGAACAAAATTCCGGTAGGTAAATTTTGAGAAAAGTGTAAGGTAGTTAAATATATTATTTCAATTTTTCTACGCATTAGCCGAAATATAAAATTAAAATAGAAAAACTTATAGAAATTATGGATTTTCTTTACCTGATAATTCTACACAATAGAGTAGCGAAATATCGAATAGAATAAAAGAATTTTTTTATAAAAAAAACATTCAAGCTTGGGGAAATACTTATCGGTATGCAAACTATTTTTTTTTTTCTCTAGATTCAAAAGATTCCAGTATTGGAGCTGCAACTTCAGGTGTACCGCAAGGAACTGTTTTGGGCCCTTTGCTATTTGTGATGTTTATCAATGAGTGTATTGAATTCTGTTATTGTTTTGTCTTTGCTGATGATATACAAATATTATTTCATACTAAGATTCTTAACAACTTGTTCGAGAGATAACTGAATAATCATTTGCGAACAATCTTGGATTGGATAAATCCTACAAAGACTAAGGCAATCCAATTTGCATTAAGTCGTCATGCGACTCACAATCCTGTTATCAATATTTTGGATGAGGACATTCAATTCGTGAACCATTTGAAATGTCTTAAAATATATCTGAATACAAAATTTTGTTTTACAACCTTAGAATACGTGACCATATCGCCAAACTTGTAGCTGATTTATTGATTACTTGTTAAAGCTTTAAAATATGATGTGCCTAAAGACTTATGTAGCGTTTTTATTTTTCTTCATTCATCACGGAATCCACAAATTCATATACCTCGAATTCTTTATGAAATTTTTTCGTATTCTTTTGTAGTTATAGTTGCTAGAGTCTGGAATTATCTGCGATTTCAGATATTTTTCAGATTTTGTTTCCACCTACAAGAAGAGGCTTCTAGCTTATTTTAATCTCTAGCAGAGACATTAAGTTTAAGTGTTGTACGTATTTGTACAACAGGATTATTTTAATGTTTATTTCATTTTTATTGTTGTTGACATAGATATAATTACTTCATAATACTATTAATTAGCGTGAAAGCCTATTGTATTACAAGTTAAATAAATATATACATAAAAAATAAATAAATATAAATTATGCAAATCTACGTAATTATCTTTTAATTGGTGTGCTTCTTGTCGGAGGTACATTGTAACCTTAAAAGTGATAACAAAATTCGTCTTGCCTATAATTTATAGACACGCTTAAATAAAAAAATGAAACATTTTTTATTGAAAATTTATTGGCAAAACATTATCCAGGTGGTAAATACATATCAACATTGGCAAACCGTTTTATGTTTTTCTGTAAGAAGCCTTTGTATAGCTTCACCAGAAAAAAAATGTAAACTTTTCCTATTAGGCACTAAATTTTTAAATATTTGTGAGTAATTTCTAAACAAATTTTCTAGACAATTGAAACAGGCATTTATTTGCTTGTGGTTTTTAATACGAATAAAATGTCAACTCTATGAGCAAAGAAATACTTCTACAAACTCACCTTCTTCTTCCAAAGCTTCCAAGTTCTGATAATCGTCCATTTCTGAATGATGTACGACATCTATTTGGACGATATTCTCATTCATCGTTTCAACACTTGAGTTATTTTTATAGGATGCTGCTTCATATTGTGCGTTGGCTTTAGTGTCGGATATATTATTTATAACGTCCAAAACATCTCTTTCACTGTCCACATCTGAGTGTGCTACAAATCGTCGTTCCTTTTTTCCTTGCATTACACAATCTTCCTCCCTCTCTTGAGATTGCCCAGCTAACTGCTCCTCTTCAATAATTGCATATTTTTCATCAATTAATTTTACCATGGGCCTTTTCTTTTTCTTATCTGTACTTAGATCTTTGGATTGTTTACTACCAGAACATAATTCGGTATCATTGGTTTTTTCCAATTTTATGTGTCTTTGACATTGTTCAATCACTCGCTTTGATTCCTCGACTTTTTTATGGAAATCGTAAGACACTTGCAACTCTAAACCGCATGATTTACACAATTGATGTGGTAAGCCCTCACCGGCATTTAAATCAATTTGGGTGCATATAGTAAAACAGTCGGCATAAGTTAAATTGTCTTCCTCATCGTAAATAGTGGTCAAGTCTAGGAATTGGGACTCCTCTGGCAATTGCAAACACACGCGACATAAGTCTGACATGTCATTGGGCACCACAAACGAATTTGCAAACATTTTTATTTATAAAACAAAAAACACGTAAAATCTAATTCATAAGAATGCATTAATTAATTGTACTTTTGTATATTAAAATTAAATTACTGCGCGTTTTAGTTTTAAAAAATATTTATATAAATTTTGTAATAGCTTATATTTTATTTACTTTTTATCACAGAATATAATACAGAGAAGCAAGCCGAATAATTTTTTCGGCGGAAAAAGGTGCAAAATTAGTCGGCGGCGGCTGAAGGTCCAAAATTTTTTGCGGCGGTGACTCAACCGACCGATTGTTCAGACAATTGCCATTACACAAACATAATACACACAGCCAAAATAAACAGTACGCGTCTGCCCGTACATAAACTATGCTAAAAGCATCTATACAATCTTTTATTTTAGCAAAAGACCACAAACACATTTCTCTCGTTATTTTGCAGAGACTCCCTCAATGTGCGAACATATTTGTGGCTTGTCAAGACGTAGTGTCAATAAACTTTCTGGAACGAACTTAAATGTAGAAATCGGATTATTAAAAATAATGGGGAAATCCATCAACACTATATACAATTAAAAATACAACAGAGGTGATAAATAGGATATAACGGTAATAACAGAGCCGTACATGTAGTCAAGAATAAATAAGAATAAGAATACAATAAAATCAATGTAAACAATACCGCAGTAAATGGACGGAAAATCATTAATTCTACAGAAATATTAACTCTACATCAAATGGGTTTATTAACAACTACAGTACCTAAACAAAAACAGGCTTCACAAAATGCTCCTATATATTTCGAAAATATAACATTGCCGAACATTGTGCCCATTGACGAAGGAAGTTATTACATATTCATACCATTGAGTGTACTATTAGCAATTATAATATTATCTCTGCTGGTAAACTCTAAACTAAATTGCTAAATTTGTTATTGTTATCAAATTATTTGTTAATTTCAGGTATATATAATGGCTAAGAATAGAGGACGTTTGATACATATGTATTGTAAGAAACGGCATGAGATACGATTTCTGTGTGAAGATCATGAATATGATTCTCCTTTGGAACAAGATCCAGATGGTGTAAAAGACGGGGTAGACGAAATGGACAATGATGATAACTCAGCTAAAAGTCTATTGAGAGGAAAATTGCAAATAAATTATGTAAGTTTTATATAAAATCATTTTTCAAGCTGTAATAATAAATATATCTACATATGTATATTATTTTTTAGCGTTATGAAAACTATTTAAGTACTTCTCAGCTTAATAGATCTTCCGAGTTATTTACTTAATGGTACCCGTATTAAAATTATATTCACAACAGTATTAATTAAAAAACACGAGCTGTTGGTTATCTATATGTATTATGAAAAATGTATTATATATTGTATGATTAATAATAATTGAATTACTTTAAATAAAAATCTATAAATTTTTGTTTATATTTTTGTTACTTTATTATTTTCAGTAGCCAAAAGCCGACAAGTTAAATCATAAAAGCCAAAGAAAAATGCGCCACCCAATGTAATCCACATAACCCTGGGTAAAACTCCGGCAAATAATCTAAAACAATTAATGCAATAAATTCAAACACAATAAAAAGTACATGACAAATTTGCTATACCTACCCTTTTATACCTCTTTCATGATATATAGATGACAATACTCTTGATATAGGTAATTTACGAATTAAACTACTTTGTTCGGCCAATATAATTCTTGTCTTTACCACATCCAAAGGAGTGGTTAGGCCAGCAGAAATACCTCCAGCAGCTGCTCCACATAAAGCCACTGAAAGTGGTGTGGAATCTAATCCGGTCATTGGTGTCCATTGCAATTTAAAGAATTCCCATAGAGGAAATTGTATAAAACTAAACGGTATTTCCCGCATTATAGTTGAGCCAAAACCACGATAAACACCTTTTCGCAAACCTTCTGCTTTGTAGGCAGACCGAAGAATTTGTAAAGCTCCCTGATGGGATGTACTGCCTAGAGTTTGTCTCCGCTGTTTAGCTACTTCTACAGGCACTCTTATCAAACATGCTAGCTATAAGTGTTTAAAGTATTTACATATGTACATATATAAATATTAGGTATATTTTTTAAATTACAAGGAGTTTTTCGTACCACTTCAGCACTTGAGGCAGAAATCATATGTATGTATGGTGAGTTTTTCGAACACCCTAAAACATTGCTAAAAAGAGTTTTGAAATTTTCATAGGCACAGAAAAATAAAGCTGCAGTGGGTGCACTACCAGCTGCTGCTGGTGCCAAACCCTTGTATACGCCTTTAAAACCACCGGATCGCCAAAACCCACGTTCACTTTGTAAACGAGTTTTTACAGTATCTATGGGAAACAATGCTATATCCACTACCATTCCAGCAACACCACCTGCCTAAAAATTTAATTTTGTTCAAGTCATAATAAATTTTATACATACATATGTATGTATTTATGATGTCAATTACGTTTAACGTAATTATTTGGCTTAAATCCACATATGTACAAATATAGTTTATTGTAGCAAAATAAAAAGGGTTAGAATAGAAATTATAATTTAAATAAGAAAAATGTGAAAACCACGTCGGCAGTCCAAATTTATCGAGTTACGGCCATCGAAAGTTTTTTTTTATACTACTATCTCAGCACGCTAAACGTTTTTTTTATCCTAGTAAATGTGATATCGATTTGCGGTTCTGTTCGAAGTACACCGCCGTTTTTCAGTGTAAATTCGCACTTGAAAATTTATTCTCTCCAAACTTAACGTTGTATTTTCATTTGTTTTATAATCTTTATTTAACAAAACCCAATGAATAAAAATTTTTTTATGCAAAAGTTAAGAATTGAGGGATTGAGCTGCATTATGCTACGTGACTGTGCTTGAATTTATTAACTGAAAGGGAAAGTTTTCAAGTTAATTGGTAATTGGTTCCAAAACGGCTAACACGAATTTGTAAAGAGAGGCAGAATGTAGAGATAAAGTGTGAATAAGAATTTACGATTTGGTTTTGAATGCAGAAACTCGAATTTACGTACTGTATATGTATCACGGTTTAGAATATTTTATTTATGTATAAAAGAGGCAAAGTGATATAATTTTTGTGTGATAGAGAACGAGAAACCGGAAAAGGCAATGGAGTGTTGCGTAACATGTTCTCTATATACAAAAAAAATAATAACTCTATTATAGGTTGTTTATACTGCAGTAAACTTTCATACAATTCGAATCTTATCTTAGCAACACATTTTTGGAATTCAATCTTATTTATATGTATACTACATAATTTGTTATAGGTAACTCGAATATTTTGTTGTGGAATAGGTATCATTGCAAATCTTGTCCTATATAGGTATGTAGGTATGTACATTCCAATACCAATAGAATTATTTAGCCCTTTTAAGGTCCAATATAAAAATATTCTTTTAGTTGTATTGTTTTTTGACGAACTACAAGTTTATTAAATTTTAAGTAATTTTAATTTCTATACAAATATTGTCCGGTTTCGGCACGAAATATTTGGATGTGGCAAATTCTATAAAATAAGATATAAGCCCGTTAAGTCGGAAAATGGGTTACTACACCTTTTTGCACTTTGCATTTTCTTTGAAATTATATTTTCTGCACCGTAACTAAATTCCTTCTTTTGTTTTTGAGATATCTACAAAACTTACCACTAAAGCGGTCATAAAACTATGAGCCTCTGGGGCCACTGACGCTATGCTAGGGCGAACAATTTCTGATACTAAATCGGCTTCCATTGCACGAAAATTATGAATAATAATTAACTTTACCAATTTTTCTTTCACAGAAAGATTTATATTTTAATGCATGTGTTTGTCGCAACCAAATCACAATATTAAATATTTGTCTTACTAACAGCATTTCCCACTAAATTTATTATTATGCTTTAAAAGTATACAGCTGCTGGGAGTGTTGGATAGTTAAAAAATAATATTATAACATGAAAGGCTTATGTTAATTTTTAACATAAAATATATGTTTGGATTTTATGTTAAAACCACCTGTTTGTTTTAACTGTTTAATATATTCTTAATTTTAGTAGAATTGTAATTTTTATTCATAAATATACAAAAGCATGGTTGCTCGAAGAGTTGCTGTAAGTTAAATCAAGTTTAATGTTTGAAATAGATACAATCAAAAAATAACAATACTAATTTACAGAATAAGTTGAAAACCTTGGCTTCGGTGTGCACTGGAGGCAGTTTAATATTTACTGGTTTGTGTATATACCAAGGCGAGGAACGATTCTATGAGCAAATATTAATGCCGGCTACACGTCTGCTACCACCAGAAATCAGCCACAAATTGGCAGTGGTAGCCTGTAAGTATAAACTGTTTGCCAAGACTACAAAACCGGATGATAAAATATTAGTAAGATTTTTAAGCAATTGTGGTTTCAAAATCAGTTTTATTATACTTTACTTACATTATATAGACTACAAACTTCTTTGGTCGGACACTATCTAATCCATTAGGTATTGCTGCTGGTTTTGATAAACAGGGAGAAGCGATAGAAGGCCTGGTTCAAATAGGTTTTGGGTTTGTTGAAATTGGATCAGTAACACCAGAACCTCAACCTGGCAATCCTTTACCTCGTGTGTTTCGCTTAGTAGAGGACGAAGCTATCATTAACCGCTATGGTTTTAATAGTGATGGGCATGCTGAAGTGTTCAAACGTCTTAAAGCTCTTAGAGATTCCGACAGTTTTAACGGCATTTTAGGCATAAATTTGGGTAAAAACAAAACTTCCCCTTCAGCTAAAGAAGACTACAAGCAAGGTGTATTAATATTTGGTCCAATAGCTGATTACTTAGTTATAAATGTTAGTAGTCCGAACACGCCGGGCTTAAGAGATTTACAGGGCAAACAAGACTTGGAAGCCCTGTTGGAAATAGTAATAAAAACTCGAGACAATCTGCATGTTAATAATAAAGTGCCAGTATTTCTTAAGCTTGCACCCGATCTAACAGAACAAGATATCAAAGACATAGCATCAGTGATAAATAAGAAAAGCTGTCGCATCGATGGCTTAGTTATTTCTAATACTACAATCGGCAGGGATAATATCAAAGAGGTATCATTAACAGCTTTAGAAGCGGGTGGATTAAGTGGTGTTCCACTGCGTATAAAGTCAACAGAATTGATAGCAAAATTGTATAAACTAACAAGCGGTAAAATCCCTATTATAGGCGTCGGCGGTATTTCATCAGGTAAAGATGCTTTTGAAAAAATTGAAGCTGGTGCTTCGTATATACAGCTTTACACGTCGTTAATTTACCATGGTCCTCCAATTGTCAATCGCGTTAAAACAGAACTTGCTGCAATATTAAAAGTTAAAAATTTTAACTCCATCGAAGAAGCGGTGGGTAGCAATTATAAAAGTTATTTAAAAATGTAAATAAACTTTTTAATTCTGATTTATATATGGATACATGTATTTTAAATATGTATGTAGGTGTTAACAAATTTACTAATATATAACAAGGGCAAAAACTGAAATTTAGTTTTTAAAAAAGAAAACCTTAATTAAAAACATTAAAAATAAAAGTATTTTGGTGCATGTCCGTTTTTTACTCGTAAAAATAAGTTTTAAATATTTGGCGGGCTTCCAAAACGTCAATTGCATTGTATTCGAACAAAGTATAGTGTTTGAAAATGCCGCAGTACAAAACATTAACAGTGCATGCATATCTTTTCAAAACGTAGTCCACAAGTATTAGAAACGCAGCAAAAAAGCAATCAGCGCATCAGTTGCAAAGTTGCTTAAAGATGCTTTGACACTTTATTGTTTACATTTGCATACACGGTTGGTTTCTTTAAAATTTGGTAAAAAAAGAACACAAAATGGATAATTCAACAAGGTAAGTTCATTTGTTTTTGTTAAAATGATCGCACAAAAACGTAAATATAAATACATATGTACATGCATACATACATACATATATGTATATATTAATTTTACAGCGAAAGAAAATGGACACACGAACGCAAAAAGTTGCTTCTTGAAATCAGGCTGCGCAATGAAGACGAATTCTATGCAAAACGCAAGAAGCGTACTGTTTTGTGGGAGAAAGTCTTGCGTGAAATCAAGGAGGAGGACAACGCCTTCCCGTTCTCGCGCGATGACATAACGAGAAAGTTTTTAAACTTCTGTGTAACGTATAGAAGAATTAAAAAACGCAATAATACTTCTGGGGAAGTAACAACAACTTGGGAGTTTTTCGATGAAATGGACGAAGTCTATGGTTCTCGATGTGACGTTCTTGTCCCGGAAGCAACCGATTCGCATATGGAAAATGGCCCCCAAGAAATGGTTACGTCTTCACCAGATCCTGCAGCGAAAGATAAAAAATGTGAAGTTTTACAATTTTTAAAGGAAGAGGTCCACAATGACAAAGAATACCTGCAAAAGCTTATAGAAATCGAAGAAAGGAAGCTGGAGGTAGAAAAGCAGAAGTTGGAAGAAATGCGCAAATTGCGCATTCTCTTAAGTGAAATGGTAGAGAAAACATAATTTAAAAATATACTTTAACGAAATTTTAAAATTTTGAACTTATGCTGTTAAAAAAAAAACCGAATACATATTTTAAATACTTCACGTTTATAGATTTTAAATGGCTTCTCTGTACCTAAAAATTAATTTTCCTGTGAAATATGTCTAATTACATAAACGTACTTTACAATGCATCAATACAATATGATATCGAACATAATATGGTACATAGTGTTGCTACTATTGTAAGTGAAAATTTGTGTGTTTGCTTTGCATTTATATAGATGCGGAGTTTACATTTCTCTGCCTATTGGAAACCACAATGATTCATTTGGAAACAAAATATGTACATGCTCAAAATTTAAATAGGTTAGTTGCACTTTATTACTACAAAGCAACATGCGTTTAGGAAGTCAGCCTAATTTAAGTCGCAAAGCAGCTGTCTGTAGGGACAATTCACTCATTATCGTATAAAAGCAATCAGGAAAAGTAGATTATTATTTGTATTAAATATTGAAATTCAAATGTAAAAAGTAGAATGCTGAACATCAATAATTTAAACTGAAGTGATTTGAAATAAAATCTACTTCGAAGTTGAATGTAGAACATACATGTATTTTTGGATTTTAAAACTTGTTGAGTACCATATAGAACTCAATTTTGACAGTGTGGATACCATATACTCAGGAGCGGAATTCAGGAGTTCGTACTTTCTATATGAAGGTAAAGATCGGGTGCAGTTTCTGTGGAAAACACCTTGTGTGATAACCTGGCAATATAACTTTATATAGCCAAAAAAATAATTTAAGTTATATGTATAGATAATGTACGGATTCTAAAACTATTTTAGGAACTTTAAAATTATATTAATAAATATATTTTTTAAAATACATACCTACATACTTAAATATTGAGGAAGTTGAGAATATGCTGAAATATGGGTCGTTAGTTCAATTCTTATTGGCTAAGCTTCCTCCTTTTGTGAATCGATATTCCTATATTTTTCGCTATCAATCTCTAAACTTCCACTGATGGCTTCATCCACCGATTGTACAATATCTACATTTAGATTCTCGTTGTTAGTTATTGTTGAGAACGTGGTCTTATTTTTGTATAATTGTTACTGGTTCGTTATTAATGAATTCCTAAATATGTATTGTATATTCTCGTTAATACTGTTTATTTAATGTTTTGTTTTGAATTAATTTTCATTATTGGACTACAAATATATCCGTGCTTTTAATGGCACAATTATAAAATTAAATACTTTTGAACAATAAAAGTTTTGTTAAGAGTTATTACATTGTGGTGTACAAATCACGACATGATAATCTGCTTTACCAGAGCTATGTTCTGTAGTTCTATGTAATTTAAAATCCGCAACTTCTTTACTATTCTAAATGACGGTCCTCCTTGCCGAACCAAACATTATTCTTATGTCACATTAAAAACACCTTTAGGGGTTACGCACCATCCCCATCAAATGGCATTCAACTGCTATTTTTTATCCTTTTAGTGACATGTTGGCGCTTCTGGGCGGCCTATTATGCCACCCAGAAGCGTCATCACGTCCCGGGATAGTCAACAATAAATATATGTGTACTTTGTATATAACGCATCATATACAAAGTACACATCACATATTCCAAAACGTCTAATTAATACGTTTTGGAAGTCATGAAAATAAACGCATATTTCTGAAATTTTCTCCAGTGCACTAGAACAAATAAAACCACAGATCATTGCGTTAAAATCATAACATATATTTATGCTTTAAATAAAAATAGTATTACATTATTATTGATTATTGGCTTCCGTAACACTGAGCACACGACCCTCTAAAAAATGCACATTTTGATTACATGCACTATTGTAAGCATCACCGCTACTAAATGTTACAAAACCATAACCCTTTGAAAACCCTTGCTGTTTGTCATAAATAATAGCTGTGGACGAAACGTGGCCAAACTTAGAGAAATAAATTTGCAATTCCTTTTTGCCAATCGTCCATGGTAAATTGCCTACAAATAACTTATAAGAATTACGCACAAAGTTGGACATTTTTAGTTTGTAAAGTATTAAATTTCTCTGGTTATTTCTATTAAATGTATAGTGTGTCCGCCTAAAATTTCTAATAAATCGACGCCTGATGCTTTGCCAATATCGTCGCTATTTATTTGTAGAGCACAAAGTTTCCACTTCTTCAACAAAGCTTCAATTGACCAATCCGCACTGCGTTCTTGATAAGTAAATATAAATCTTGCTGAAGGATTACGTTCCAGAAGAAACGCCACCGTAACAATAATATCTTCAAACACACAAGGATCGTAAAAACAATCGGCAGCAATTATTAAATCTAATGGACCCAAAGAAAATACACTATTTAACAAAAGACCCCAACTTAAGCCGATCACTTCGATATCTTGACCCGGCTGTAAATTATTGACCGTACAAGATCTACGTATATGATTTAGAGATTTCGGCAGTATGCAATTGTCACTTAATACTACTTGAGCACCACACTTTGCTGCCAGTATTCCGGGCAACGCAGTACCGGATCCTAGTTCTAAAATGCGTTTGCCAACTAAAGAGTGACGACGTTCCCACAAAAAACAGGCCAAGATCGGAGCACACGGCCACGTGTAAAAGGAATAACCACTTTGTAAGAGCTAAAAAAATTTAAAAACATTACATAAACATTTTTTGACATTTAAAAAAATATATTTTTTTAAATAAAAATATATATCTTTTTTACCTCTGGTATTTTTATTTCTAATTCTTGCTCTTGTACTGTTCCCGTCGATAAACTCGTTCTGTCACTTCTTTGTAAGGACAAGTTGCTGCCACCACTTGTAAAGACAAATGTTCTGATTTTTTCGTTTTCTCTTATTTCTGTTGTTTCGCCACCACCGCTATTATTAACACTGGTTACGCCTGTGGCTGTGCCTGAGGTTGCTCCTGAATTTTGTTCACTGCCAGTAGATTCACCATTTAAACTAATATGACCGCTAGTCATTGTATTCTTTATTATATGTTATTATTAAGTTTACCAACATAACTGTATTAAAAAGAGTTTTTTTAATTTTCGCGATTTTCTTTACGTGTATTTCCGTAAACAAAACTATCGTTGAGAAGCCAATTGAATAACTAACGCCGCGAGCCGCCGAGATATATGGAGACCACGGCCGCCGCCGATTTGTGGGATTGAAAACGATTAAACGAACAGACTATCAACAGCGACAAAATTTACTAGCCAAATTTCTGTGCGAACAGCAAAATATACGATGGCTGATGTTATAGAAAATGGCACCGATCATGTGCAGCTTTTGCCTTTGTTCTACGTAACCAGAAAGTTTTAGTATAGCCGCCGCCGAATAATTATTAAATGAGTCGGCTAATCGCCGCCGTAAAAAGTTGTTCCTGTGGCCGTCGCCAATTCAGAAAATACCGGCCTAATGACATGTTGTGAAAGGATGATATTCTGAATAAAAATTAGTATTGCAAAACGTTTAAAATTTCGTCAAAATTTAAAATTCATACGCTGGTTGCTTTGTAAAAAATTGTTGCGGGGTGGCCGCAGGACAAACAAAAGCGAACACGAGTATGAATATATATTTACATATATATGTATTAATATACAATAATATTTGTTAAGGCTTGTTAGCAAATGGAGGCACGAACTCCAGCCTTAACCCAGTGCAATTCCCTAATAATAGTTTTAGGAAGGCCGATGACTACCTATGGAGCGACCAATTCCTGCCCGAGTTCCAGTCATACAAATTGTTCTATGTAATTGTTTTTGTAGTGACGTATGTATAAATGTAGGTTATTGTGTGTAATTTCCTAAAAATGAAACCAAATTGCACGAACATCGTTTCGTTTAGGTTTTATAGGAAAAATAGTATTTTGGGGATTTTTACCTTATTTTAGGAAAAATTAAAGTTTGTTAGTGAATACCCCCTATACTAAACTCTTCTTGAATAAAAGCTCTATGCCTTGCTCCATTAATACGACCTTACATTTTGCTTGTTAGTATTACTTGCACGTGTTAATGTTTACAATTTTTCAAATCCACCACGCTAAAAATGTAGACAAAAACAGCTGGTACATATTGAAACCTTGGTTGGTTTGATTTTTTTACATGCGTAGTCATAGACACTGCTCTGTGGTTTTTGGCGAGCTAACAGCACAAGTTACTTTGTGCTAACAGTTCAGTTTTGTTTTATTAGGATTTTTTTGGCTGCCGGCAATAAGATTATTAGAAATAATTAAATATGGATGACATAAATGACTTTTTTGATTTTTCCAAAAAATTTGAGAGAAAAACAGTTCCCCGCGGCTGTATATCGGGAACGGTGGAAACAACTGAATGTAAAACGGAGGATTCGAGATTGTTAATGAAACGAGAATATGTGGGCACTGAATATTCGAAAAATGTCGCAGAAGCTGAACGTTTAAAATTGGAAGAGGTATGGAACAGTATTATGAAAGACATTATTTTTTATTATTAACCGCAAGTTGTAATTATAGTTGAACTTGGTTAGCGATGACAATAGGTCTCGATATGGAGCATCCAGCAGCGTAGTAGCTTCCTCATGCATGGATGATTTAGAAAGTTTGTCTGATTCTGATGATGAAGATAATAATTGCCCGAATCGAACAAATCGTGTTGATGATGCTGTTTACGACCGTTATCCTTTTGATTTAAGACGAGATGAAAATTTGCCAATACACGATAAAAGAGAGGAAATACTAAATTTAATAAAAGCGAATCCGGTGGTAATCTTAGAAGGAGATACTGGTTGCGGAAAAACAACACAGGTGATTTTTAAATTACAAACGATTCTTTAAGTTATATTCATTATATTCAGAATGATGAATAATATTTTTAATGTAATTTTAAGGTCCCCCAATACATTATAGATGATGCTTATTCTCGCCGTGAGTATTGTAAAATTATTTGTACTCAACCTCGACGTATTGCTGCCATATCGATAGCTCGTCGTGTATGTCAAGAACGTAAGTGGCCAGAAGGGTCTTTAGTAGGCTATCAGGTAATTTTATTTTCTACTTTTAATAACACAAATATCAAAATATTGGCTTGATTTCAAGGTTGGCTTACATGCCAATATGAGTGAGGATACAAGAGTTTTATACTGTACTACTGGTGTGCTATTGCAAAAGCTAATACATGAAAAATCCTTAGGCAGTTTTACGCATATTATATTAGACGAGGTACATGAAAGAGACCAAGAAATGGACTTCTTGTTAATTGTTGTTAGAAGATTATTGACCACTAACTCAAAAAGTTGTAAAATAATATTAATGTCTGCCACTATAAATTCATTAGAGGTCAGTTAAAATATAATTAGTAGATATAAGTATTAAACTAAATTTTTTTTTTAAGTTTTCCAATTATTTTAAAATTAAACGTGAACGAGCTCCAGTTCTAAAAGCCGATTCCAGACGTTTGTATCAAGTTAAAGATTTTTATTTAGATGACTTGGGACGTATTAATAATACCGTAAGTGGAATGGTTTCTATTGATTTAAGATTTCTAATATTAAAAAATTCTCATATTCCCCTTCAGAATGTACAAATTGATGTTACAGAGCCTGGTATTTCTAAGGAAATGTATAGATTGGCATTGAAATTAATTATAGTCATAGATAATATTGAAAAACAAGAGGTGGCCTTAAGTTTAAACGCCCAACCTAATTCGGTTAATAGCTCTTCAATTTTAATATTCTTACCTGGCATCAATGAAATAGAGCAAATGTGCAAAAGTTTGGAACTTCTTAATAAGTCTGAAGAGTAAGTAAAAAGTTTTTTATTTCATCAGATTCATATGTTAAATTGTTGTATTTTATAATTCAGAAATACTCCAAAATTGAGCCCCATACGTTTACATTCCCTGATATCGCCCGATGAACAAATCAAAGTATTCCATCAGGCTCCTTTAGGTTATCGTAAAGTTATATTAGCCACCAATATAGCAGAAAGCTCTATAACTGTGCCAGATGTTAAATATGGTTTGCTTGAATTTTCTCTTTTATATTTTCCATTAATTTAAAAATTGGTTTTACAGTTATTGACTTTTGTTTAACCAAAGCTTTGGTTACTGATACTGCTTCTAATTTTACTTCGCTACAATTACAATGGGCGTCAAAGGCCAATTGTAAACAACGAGCGGGACGTGCTGGTCGTGTTATGAACGGTCGTGTTTATCGTTTAGTTCCAAGATATTATTTCGAGGTGTGTTATCTCTTTAATATTTGAAGAATTTTTTATATTAACTACACTGAAATTTGTAAAATTAGAACTACATGGATGATTTTAGTATTCCTGAAATGCTACGTTGTCCTCTTGAGAATGTTGTATTAAAAGCCAAACTTCTTGACATGGGTCCACCACCCGATATACTCGGTTTAGCAATGAGTCCTCCCAATTTAAGTGATATACACAATACTATATTAGCTCTTAAAGAAGTTGGCGCTTTGTATACGACCATAAATGGTATTTACTCTATACAAGATGGTGACATAAGTTATATGGGTCGTATAATGGCAGCTTTGCCTTTGAATATACGTTTAAGTCGTTTAATTGTTTTCGGTTATATATTTAGCGTTTTAGAAGATGCTATTATAATAGGTAAGTTATACCAAATATTGTTTTAAATTATAAACTATTGTTTTAGTAGCAGGAGGGGTAAAATATACATACATATATGAACATTTTTTGGCATTATTATTTAATTAATTTTAATTATATTGATTTCTTTATTTAGCTGCTGGTTTAAGTGTTCGCTCCATATTTCGTTATAAAGGTCCAACGCCTCTAAGCGAATGTGAGGCTTATATACAGAAGTTAGTGTGGGCTGATGGTTCTGGTTCCGATTTATTTGCCATTTTAAAGGCTTACAAGGTAGTTTAACTAATTATATTCAAAAAATGGAATTGATTTAAAAAAAGCCAACTCCATACCCTAGACCATATGTACATGTTTTTAATTTCTAGCTTTTAGTGTTACTTTGTTTTAAATAAAATTAACAACTGAAATTTAATTAATTTTTTCCTAGGTTTGGATATCGATGCGAGAACAAAATCGGTTACGTGATGAGGAGGGAGAAAGTTACTGGGCAAAGAATTTTTTTATTAATTTGCGTTCTATTAAAGAAATGCATTTGCTAGTACAAGAACTCAAAGAACGTTTAGCCGGCATGAATATCAAAGAACAAACTTCGTACCAACGTGTACACTGGATGGATCGCGAGAAAACAATTATATTAAAAATTGTTATTGCTGGCGCATTCTACCCCAATTATTTTACCCGTTCATCATTAAATGATACTGAACGCGAGAGAAAAATGTATCATGTGTTAAATGGCAATGATCCTTGTCGCACAGTTTATTTTACCAATTTTAATAATAGACATGTAGGGGAACTTTACACTCGTTCTATCAAAGACATTTTTAAAAGTCTTCTCATACCAGCTAAAGATATTGAGATACGCTTCCAGTCGGGTTCGGAAAAAGTATTTGTAACGTTTAAAAAAAATGATGATGAATATAACGATAGCAATTATCGTTTAGTGGTGCCGGGAAAGGTACGTGTTGAGATTTATAAAGCGGTAAAAATGCGTATGGCGAAAATGAACACAGTAATTAATGTCATGGAGTAAGTGTGACGCAAAATTTTATGTTAATACAAAACATTAATGTATTTATTTTTTAAGTGCAAATATGGGTGTAAAATATGCCCAAGAAAAGGGCATACTGCGTGTAATAGACGGTGAACGCCAGCTTGTTACAGCAGCATTAAAACATTCAGATTTAATTGTACTGCCTTCGGTCTTTCAGAAGAAATTAAGGGGACAAATAACTCATGTAAATAGCAACTATTTCTATACATACATAATTAGTTTTTATAACACATTTCGAATTTTACTTTTTAGATCGATAATTGTAGCAAATTTTTCTTCCTACCCATATCCGAAAATGAATTTTTGCGTGACATTCACGATGCTCTCAATGATCCACGAGAAATAAAAGCAGGAATTATTGAAAGTCCTGCATCAGTATCCAAAGGCATGCTTTTGTCTGCACCTCTTGATGATAAATATAGACGTGCTAAAGTTTTAAATGTTATTTCTATGGCACGCACTTTGCAATTTCAAGTAAGCTTAGTTTTGTTTTGAAAACTAAATAAAAAAACAAAATTATATTAATAAAAAATTGTTGATTTCAGGTTTTTTTTATTGATCAAGGCAGCATAGGCACTGTTGACTTTGAAGAGCTGCGTTGCTTTTCTCCTAAACTTGCTTCCTTCGCAGAAATACCACCACGTATTTTTGAATGCCGTTTGGCCATGGTTCAGCCTTCCACGGTACGCTCGCCCGATGGTAAATGGTCTGAAGAGGCAAATGAACTTTTGCAAAAGTGTGCCAATGCTGGTACTGTTGAAATAGAAGTGTTTTCGGTAGTAGATGCAATTGCTAATATTATTATTAAAGTCAATCACACTACATTCAACGAAATTTTGGTGGAAAAACACTATGGACGTAAATGTGACGAAAATTATTTGTCTAAGGTAAGAAATTTATTGTACGCTATTATAGCTCATCCATTTGGTTCAATATGTATGTACTGTAGAGCTGTCAAACTATCGGCAGTTTGTTGGAAAAATATTAATACTATCAATAGTACCGAATTTATTTAAGAATTGTTAAGGAAAACATATTCGCAGAATCGTCCATTTCTGAAAATATTCGGCTGATTTAAAATAAATATTAAGTAATTAATTGTCAGGTTGAAGTTTATTTAATAATTATTATTCTTTCTGTTAGAAAGAAAATTTTCTTTCATTTAACACACTAAAAGTTAAGATTTGTATTCGATAACGAGCAGAATATAATGCATTTTCTATGCCACTACACACGTTATCAATATTTTTCGTGTCTCTGCTAATTTTTTGTCCACTGTAAACATAATTTAACCCAATAATCAAGACAAATGGAATATGGGCAAAAAAATTTCGAATTTCAAGTTTTTGCCATTTTCTTGGGTTAGAACGAAACTTTCTGTTATTGTAATTATACAAATATATATATGATGGTAATAAAATTTACTTTAAATTAAAAAAAAATTTCTTAACAGAAAGAATAAAACAAGAACTGAAGCCTGAAAATTAATTACTTAATATAATAATTCTAGTCCCTCAAATCTACGTCAAATAATAATATTATTCAGTGCTTATCTGCATTCCGAATCCGCATTATTTTATTATAAAGTGGAATTTTCCGAATGTATTAGCTGTTCTGTATTCCACTTCCGAACAATTTCTTTCGTTTTATTTAGAATAAAACAGTTTGCTGGATTAAATCAGAACCAGGTTTTCTTCAAATACAACTTTATTTAAAAGTTAAAATTACAATTTTCTATAAAAATGAAAGGATTTCTTTACTTTTTTTCTTATTTTCCGCAATAAATTTTAAAATGCATATATATGCAAAATATGAGGAATGCAGAACTGTTAATTTCCGAATTATTCAATTCCGATTGTTTTTGCAAATTCCATACGTTTTCATTCTACTCGGAATACAGAACAGGGACGATTTATATATTTTTTATTAGGGTACTTTATGTTTACATAAAATTCCAGCGTTACCCACCGGTGTTTTTTTTCCACAGAAAACTAAACCGCACCTTAGCCGTCGTTGTTAAATTGAGACCCAAATTTAACTTTATACTTTTATCTTTTTTATACTTTTTATCGAGTTTATTTACATTCTGTTATAAAAATTTTGCAATAGTAGCGCTATGGAATAAAAGCTATCGATAGTTCAATGGAAACAGAACTATTGATGACTACTGATGCCTAAAAGGCAAATATATATTCGTAAAGTTAATCCTACATAAAATAAATTAAACCCTACGATATATGGATCCAATATAGGGGTCAAAACTCAAACTGCTGTAAATAATTATATCCAAGCACCTATGCTCTCTACCTAAAGTGGAAATGCCACATACAAATAATGACGCACCCCAGTCCCTCTAAATAAAAAGTGCCCCTTTTCGGATTTTTCTGAGTACTCATTTACCAAGGTCTATCAAAATGTAGCTCTCTAGCTATAGTGGAAGTGTCGCATGCAAATAAAACCATGTACACGGGCAATATACTGGAGGAATATTAGCTGTACAAAGAAACTAATAATTCTCCTACATCTAAAGCACTACAATAGTAGAGTCATCCAATTCCATGTGTTTCAATTAATGTTTTTTTGCTTAACTGACGATATGGGTATCGAAGCAAATATTCCAATGAAATTTTCGTGACCATGTATAATTGATTCTAGCTTGAGAGAGAGAGTACTACTGGAGCCGATAGGTGGCGCTGTTGTCGAGATCTAAATTATTTATAATTTTTTTAGATCTTCATACAATCGAAAAACAAAGTAATTATATTATATATTGCGATGGTAATAACGAAGCACACCATGATGTCGCCACCAATTGAACATAAAAATATTTTCGATTTTACATTATTTGTATGAAGTTTTTGGTTAAGCAAATTAATTTTATTTATAAATTATATCTTTTTTATTCAGATTGATTACGATGTTCGTTTACGCAAACAGTCATTAAGCAGCCGTTATCTCGATGAGGACCATAAACGACAAAATGAAGAATATTTACGTTCAATTCAACTGAGCACGGAATTTGACATTGAACCGCCACCGAAAAAACTGTGTAATAAAGTTATTAAATTACGAGGCCCCTATTCCCCATTAGAAACAAAAATCTTTTCTGCCGTTAGAGTCGGTGAATGGAAGTGCGTACAAATAGAAAGAGAATCAGTAAATTCAGTTTTAATTGATACAGACCCGCAAGATGTGCACGAACGGTTAGTTGTGGCAGCCGATGTAACTGAAACACAATCCGGAGAAACTTTAGTGGCACGTTGCACGACATTAATGCCAAACATTCACGGCTTTGGAGCACTAATGACAATGATGTTTTGTTCTACTATGCAAGTAAAACGTAATAAAGAACGCACAAAATATGTGGCGATTTTAGCGGGCCTAGGTTATGATGAACACACCTACAAACCGTTGTATGGTGAACATGATGTTGTGCTTAATTTAGACGTTGAAATAGAAAAAGAAGATTTCGAAATGGTAAATATAAATATGATGATGTTTCACAAAAGAAGTGTTTAATTTATATCGCATTCTTAGATCAATCAATTGCGTTATTGTATGGATGCTATGTTGTATACTGATTATGGCGATGAACGTCCCAATATTTTGCCAAACCAAATGTCTGATTTGCAAGCAAAAATTAAGGAAATAATTATAAAGTATAATGTTTCTTCAAGAAGGATATGAGTTCATTATTATTTGAAGCATTTTTTTTTTTTTAGATTATTGTGTAAGAATCGAAAATATGTAGAGACCCACTGTGATGAACATGATAATATTTGGCAATATCACGAGCCGAATGAAGTTTTGGAAAATGTTTGTATATTGGGCGAACGCACAATATTTCCAATGTTGTCGGCTTTACGTTTGACCGATGAAAAATATGATCGGACCCAGGCTTTACTTACACATTGTGCTGAATTACACAAATTACGGCAATTGTGAGTAATCAAACATTGAAGCAAAGTTTCCTAGCTAACATTTTTGTCTTAATTTTAGTGACGGATCCATACAGCCCGTTACATGTTTGTTGTGTAATCAACCTTTAGAAAATGTTGCTCAAGTACGAATACATTTGATCTCCCAACTGCATCGTGATCGTGAACAGCAGATACGCTTTAAACCTTCCAGAAATTAAGGTATTTTTCTTTTTAGTTTAGTAAGCATATAATATGGTTTAGTAAGAACAAATTTGTTTTGTTTTGTGTTGTTTTCCTATGAATTGGTTTTTCTTTTTTGTTTCTGGACTTATAAAAAATATTTTAATAAATATAACTTTTTTAAATGTATACATTGATGTAGCCAGCCGTTTTTAAATAAAATTTAAATCGACAGATCGAATCGAATTATAGATACTGTCAAGTTTTCATCTGTATTTGTAACCAGTCTGTTTTTACACTATAATACTTTATCATTTTATATGAGTCGCTTTACTCAATCTTATCACTTATGCGCTGAAATAAAAGAGATCTCGTTTATTTTTCAAACTTTTGTTCTGCCAAGAGAAATATGGGAAAAGAGTCAGCATAAGAAGGGGTTAAATTTCGAATAAAACTAAAAACTAAAATGACGAGAAATAAAAGAAAATATAACAAAATATTTGAATAAAAAACAAAATCGAACTCCGGAATTTCCAATTGTTATTTTGAGAATTGGAACTAAATTCCGAAATTGAGAAATTATACTTTTCAATCTTAAGCATACCGATACCGCAATATTTTATTCGAAGGTGGAAATTTCCGAATGTATTATCTGTTCTGAGAGTAGAAAAAGTTTAGTGGAATGAACTAAAGGCACGGTTTCTTCAATTAAATGTTAAAACGACAATTTCGGATACAAATTTCAAAGGGTTTCCTTTAAACTGCAATTAACAAATCTAATAGCAATAAATATTAAAAATATGTCGATTAATTTTAATACGTTACATGTAGTGACAAATTTAAACATAAAACAATTGATCATACATTATGGCGACGATAACTTTGTGTACATACATGTATGTTCAAAAAAATCAATATTGCCATTATAAAATACATTTTTAACGGTTCACTGGAACAATTATGATGCCTGCAAAACATATACGATTGCATATTTAAAATTTAACCAACCTTTAGATAAATGTTTAGGTAATAGTATCAACCAGTAATGCTTTGTTTAAATGAATTATGCTTTATGAATTTTCCTATATGTAATCGTATGTACAAAGATCTCGATGAAACAATCATAATCGACATTGGCTTATGATAATAGATAAGTGTATAAAATTAGAACGATTAATGACACTGAAGAATTCACATACACGAAACCGGTTTGCCTCCAAACTAAACATACCAAGGGACGACGGAAATTCGTTTTGAAAATCTATTTTAAAAATGAATATCATGTCTCTGTTGGATGGTCTATTCGTGTTCAAACAACGTTGTCCCAACAGTTTTTCGCACAGCTCTGTTCTGAAACGCCAACAAAATATACACAGGTAAAAATAAAAAATATGTACGTCTGCGCACGACTACAAAAACCCGTACATAAGCAATGCTGAGAACAAGGAAACAATCTCGTTATCCTGCCAACGTTCTCTCAGGTTTCTGGCTAGTCAAGACGGGTTGATCGTGTAAAAAGTATGGTATCTCTAAAGGCACCTGGTTTTTCACGTAAACAGAAAAAAGATGTTTTCATACATTTGACAAACTATTTCGAAAAAATGAAAAACACTTCGTTTGTGACTTCTCATGTCGCTAGGCCAAAACTTATGTTTGATCAGCCATGGCCTTCAACTTCTATTTTTAATTATGAGACATACAAACAAAAAAAGCATCTGAACTTAAGAAAATAAAAATGGAAATTCTTAAATTCATGAAAGATCATTTTACAAAAATATCTAGTCCTTTGGGTTTAGGTGCTGTTGGACATGTTATGAATAGAGCTACTAAAGTTGGTTCAGGTCTTGAGCACCTTTTAATTACACAAGCGCCGAATGATAAAAATCGAATTTACCTAAAATATTTGATCAATTTTAAAACCTAAATTATAATATTTTATTACCTATGTAAAAATTTGCATTTTTTTATTGTTGGTACAAATTCTTCTATTCTTCTTCTTTTGTTGTATACATTTTCGTTCATTCTCAACATATGTTTGAAAATTCAAAATTCATTTCAATATACATGCATGCCGCTCATTCCGATTGGAATGATTCTATTTACGTAGTTGCTCTTCCGATCGAATTTCTTTTTGCTTCTTCAGATTCCGATCGATTTTGTTATTTCCCAAAAAGTTGTGAAAAACTTTTATAGTATAGGTTGACTTTTGAAACGTGTTAGAACAAAAATAATATAAAATTTTAAGCGAAAAAATATTTTCGAAGAATCAATACATGACATTAACATTTGAAAATGACGAACGGTGTTCTCGCCGTCCAGTTTTGGTTCACTTTTTCGAGCATTGCTGGGCGTAAACTGCATAAACCAGTGACTTCACGTTGCCCCACAGGTTTTGGAGGCCAATGGACAAGTCTATTTCTCAAAATCAACTTATCGCCAAATTTAGATTTCAATAAACCAATGTAGCATGTAGCGCCATCCTGTTGAAACCACATCTCGCCCGGAAATTCATATTTTCAAACAAAAAATTATTGATCATGGTGCGGTAACGATGTCCATTAACCGTAACGCAAGCTCTGGCTTAATATTTGAAGAAATACGATCAATGGTGCCACCAGCGTATAAACTGCAACAAAAGGGTGTAATGGAATCTGTAGGGTCTGTTGTAGATTGCTTCCACTCCATATGCGATAACTTTTCTGCACTTTACGTAAATAAAAAAGAATTCAAACCACAGAAGTAGTTTGATTCCAAAGACATTTTTCGATATCTGAAGGATTAATTTACTAAATTGAAACTATCGATAATTTTGATAATTTTAGTTTCTGTTCAAAACTGCAAAAATTCTTAAGTTCGGAATACTTTTGAAAATTCGAATTAAAATTTCAGAATTTTTGTTGTCGCATATAAAATAACACTTACGTGTTTTTTTTACAAATTTAAAATATTTTCTTAAAGCGCTTAAATTAAATTAACTGTTGATTTCTAAACACAAAAATATATATTCTTTATTTTAATTTCTTTAGTTTTGAAAGTCATTATGAAACGTAAAATTTTATAAAAACTATTATTATATCTTAAAATTATTTTTATAATTGTAGTTGTAGTATGTATAACATTTTCATAACCTTTCAATACATTTATATTTGTTTTTCTATTCGCATAAAGTGTAATTGTTCATACTATTTAAAGGTTTACTGCATAAACCGCACATTTTATTCTTGTACACCGAATAAATTTCGAAATTTAAAATATTCAACATATCAAACTGGATGGTTGAATGCATTAACGTATTTTCCAAAATTAATATATTTTGTTCATTAACTTCGATTCTGAAAATAAACAGGAAAAGATAGGAAGTAAATAAGAGTATTTATTTGAATATCAATAAAGACAGTTTAAATTAAGCGAAAAATTCAATTTAAGTTTCCTCCATTACTCACCTGAAATCATAATTATTCTCATTTTCCGGATATTGATAGGGTTGGTTTCGTACATCAATTATTTTTTCATTATTATTTAATGTTATATTCACGGGCCCCTTTTCATCGGTACTATTTGATGATTTAAATGTAAAATAATTCTCACCTATGTATACTCGCAAACCGTAGTTAGAACTTAAGCTATTTTCGTTAGAGGGCATTAGAAAAACGGCCATTTCTCGCAAATGACTGCAATCAGCTGCCAAAAGTGTTAAGCAATTTTCAGCTTTGGTAACTTTCTGATAGTCAGTTAAATCAATTAAATAATCATCGAAACTGTTAACCATGCCATTAATAACAGAACAAGAACCTGTAGAAATAAAACAAAATGGTTTAAAATCGTAAAAGTTTTCCTTTTAAAAAATAAAACTCACGTTTAACTCCTGAATCGTAGGATATTTCATGTGATGCATCATATTTTGAATCTAATTTTTGTATAAATGGTATATGGTAAATGCGACGTTTAACGCCATTCACTTCCACCGTCAGCCAGAAATAATCATTGGGCGCATTAATGGATACATGAATTTCTTTGTTCATATTTAAATGTTCGACTTTTTCCATGGAGAAAGCGGAAACAAAGTGATCTAAACGTGCTGACCAGAAATCAAACCACTCGGGCATCTAAATGTTTATTAAAAAAACCAAAATTACTTGCATTAAATTACTATTACTATTACTTTCGGTTTCAATAATACTTACGTTTTTAAATTGTAAGTCCATATCATATTTAGTAATCGATGTGAAATTCTCAAAATTACTTCTCTTGCAATATTTCGAGGTGGGTATGGGTGAGAACTTCAGCACTTCTTTGGGACAAAAGCCAGTGTCTGTTAAAGGATTATCGGATAATAGAAATTCGCGCGCGTGATCTGATGGCTGTTTGTTTTTAAAAGTTGCAAATGAAAAAGCTCAACAAATTATGTAGATTTAGAAATCATTTTAACACTTACCCCAGCTCTGCTATTGAAGTGTATGCTAGAGCCATTAGCTGGACACTCACTGTCTTTACTAGCGTTACCAAATATCACTGTACCCATTAAAGTATGTGGTCGTTTTGTAAATACCAAAGGAGCAAACGTTATATTTACACAGGCCTAGAAAAGTAATAATTAAAATATTTTGTATTCAATAATGGCAACAGAACACGTAAGATGTAAAATTCGTATCTGCTGGATTATTTAATTGTTCGTTTTTTTACAAATAGTATCACTAACGACTCAACTTTTATTATTTTGTTCAACTCTACTAGTACCATTCATAATAATAAAGGACAAATGTAACATCCACCCTGCCACCCTCGATCAAATAATATTAAACATAATAACAATTTGTCAACAATGATTCAAAGTACCTTTAAACAAAATTCAAATCGCTTTTATTGGAAACTAACCAGTCCCAAATTAATTACTCTATACGTGGTAGGCTGTGCACCACGAGGTATTTGGTTATAAACGAGCAAATACTCTGGTAGTCAAAGCCAGGGTATTCCAAGCAATAAATTTGGAAACTGCAAAATCTTTTGACTCTACTAGGACTAAGTTAAAAATTTGACCAAAGATGACCCATGTCGTACTGTGAACAATGAAATGGTGCGAAAAATGATCAAAAATGTATGGGCTAAAACTGAACAGGGCCGCAATCAGTAAGATGGCATGTATTCTGACAGGACACTCTGCTTCGATAGAAAGCGCAGATAATAGATCCTGAAGGACTTGAAATTAGGACATCAAAACAATAGAACATTTTCTCTGCAAGTGCACAGGTTAGGTTAGGTCGAGAGGAGGGGACATTCGTCCCTTTTCCGTTAGCATACACCTAAATCAGTACTTCGGCCCTTTGTACGCTCTCCTTCTGAGTAGTCGCCCGTCAATGTTTCCCAAATGAGACACGTGAGACAGATGAAGACCTGAGAAATGTGTAAAGTTCAACGAACATGCCATGAACATCAAGAGACATTCCCTAATACCTATGTATATCACTCGTAACTACAGATGAAGCAGTATAATCTGTCGTGCGTCTGTGTGTAAGCAGACGACAACATTACACCTTATGTGCATTAAAATCGATCCTCTTAGTACGGCCCCACTAATTTTATTATTTATTGAAGAACATATTTCTTATGTAACATATTCATATACATAAATGCATAAGAAACCGGAAAAACACAGCATAATTTCGCACTGCTTTATTTTGGTTTTGCTGGCTTTCTTTGAAAACTAAAACCAGCAAAATAGTAGTTCATGATTAAATAATAATTTTTTACTGATTTTGTCTTTGCTCCAAAGGATATAACACGTACAGCCTAATAGTCTTAAGAATCCTTATACCTAAACCTCTACAAGACACATAAATACACTGCTGTGCAATTGTTTAGAATCATATAATTTATCGTTACTAGGAGGCCATATTTTTATGGCGAGAAGAAATATTTTGCCACGCCCACAAAATTGGGCGAATCTACAAAACCGTGCTCACAAACATAAAAGGCAAGCAAATGTACGCGTATGGACAAATATGCAAAGGAAGGGTTGTAACAGCATTAACTCCGGCAGAAATTGTCAAATAGTCAAATATTTTTTTTAAAGCGGGTATACACACAAGTCTCCCAACATCACATCAATTCTAAGGTGTGAAAATTAAAGAACAAGGCACGCAAATAGGGGATATATCACATAGAAGATTCAAGCAAGAGTTCACTTCAATGATAAGAAGGTTGTAGCTTTCACTGATGAGAAGTTCAAGCTGGATTTTGAGAAGAGAACAACTGTTTCTGAATCACCATCACATCAGAGAGTGCAGTGTTATGGTGGATGTGAAACTTTAACGTTCTAGAATTTCTGTATTACCGGAAATAAATGGCATTTTTGGATCGATTGCATGAATTTGGCAACAGGATAATGCTACTATACATAATGTCAGAGCTGTTAAAAAAATTATTTTAAGTCAAAATGGGACTCCTTTGATTAGCCCTCTTGTTTGTCTGATCAAAACATAATTCGAAATTTGTTGGCGTTGACTTACCCAGAAAGCATATGAAGGAGAAAGGCAATGCGATGGCAAATGCTTATGAAGTCGAAGTCATTAATTTAAGACTATTGCATGTAATTGGAATCTGTGGGGGATACCCGCATTACTAAAATATGTAAAATTTAAATAAATAAAATTATTAATTCTTGATTTAATACTCCGATTTCGGCTATGTGCCATCTTCGGAAATTCGTTACAAAAATCTAGAATAAAATTATTTTGAATTCAGTTGTTAAATAATGAATTAAAAAAGTTTTTAGGTAAAATTAGTTCAATGCGTTTATTCAAATAAACAAAAAAATTAAATATGTTTGAAAATTTCTACGAAAATGGTCATGAAAATACACTAACCAACATTTCGGGGAAACGCATTGAAGATGTAGAAAATGTGAAGCCTTCGTTTACATTTGCAACATATTCGATCAAGTTAGTTGAAAAAAAAACTAAAGTAAGGCGCTAATAAGATTAAAAAAAATATGATTTAGAGGACGCTTTAGTAATTGGACTAGTGGCTAGCTACTTTGCAAGAACAATCCCAGAGGTGAATGCAGTGTATTAAATTAAGAGAAGCACTAAGACTTAACAATCACCAAAAGTTCAATTGAAGAATTATGTGCTGTTGTATTTCACGCAATTTCATAAATCCACATAACTGTGTTATATACCAAAACCGGGAAAATACCAAAACCCTTCTCTCCCACGACCAGAAAGAACACATCAACTGATCAATCGATACCAGCAGAAAATATAATAAATGCTTTTTAAGCAAATTTTTATGCGAAATAGGTTCTTTAATATGAACTCGTATTTCATTCATGTTTTATTTGTTCTATTTAATAAAAAAAAAAATTAAATAATTGAAAACAAAAAAAAACTTCATTCTTGTTATTAGAGAGGACACAAAAATAATCGAACATTTTTCTATTGTAAGATGTTAGATAAAACAAAATGGGATAGGGACATCTTTTAAAAATGTGGAATGATGTTGAGTTTTAGCCTTGTATAACTCTTATAGATGGCAACATCTTCGTATTGATTTTCCTTTCACAAAAAAGGTGTTTTGTAACGGTTTAAAATCACTTGCTTGATGTTGTGAGTATTCTGTTTTCGATTTTACAATAAATTGCTTAAATAAATAGCTTAATAGTTCTTTATTGATTTTTGAGAGAAAATAGTTATTGCATACCCCTTATTCTTCTGTAAAATTGTTGTGTTCCGTGTGCATATAAAGAAGTCAGCTGTTTTCATGTGATTTCTTAAAGTAAAAACCATGTCGATAAACAAAAATACCGTGTGATTTACAGAACAGAAAAATATCGCATTGTGAGTTTAAAACCACGAGCGATTTGAAATGAAAGTAAAAATATAATGTAGTTCTAGTCGAATGAACAGGAGTGTACATACTCTTTTAACTTACACTTGCACGCAAACACTTATTACGGCAGCATAATTTTGAACATTAAACTATAGCAACAGCAACAACAACAGTAATAAGCAGAGGATATAGTCCTACAAGTGCATAAACTTTACAGGACAACGAAAAGCAATAGAAATAATAAGATGTAACCTAAGTCCTTAGCTAGTCTGCCAGGCGGATGGAAGAAATGAGGGCAGGAAAGGAAAACGGAAATGAGAGGCATAACAACGATAGCTACAAATTTACAAGAAATATAACTACATATTGCGACAATACTGTCACTATTGACAATTTTTCAAACGCCAACAATTTACTCATAATCACCATGGCGCTATTAAGGGCATAAACAATATGTTTTCTGTGTAGTGGAAGAAACCAAAATCGTCTAAATATACAAGCACAGATACCCTGAAAACATTTTCTATCGAAATTGTCACTGTAGTTTTAAACTATCATGTTGAAAATCATCGCATATAATATTACTTTCCTATCAAAAAATGCTAGCTATTCGGGAGAAAACGAGCCACTTAGCTAATATATGTATATTGATCGTATCGTATACTATGCTCACACATACACCTTAATTGAGCAATTAGTAATGTATGCAATTGAGGCCTTAATTACGCTCAATTTATACAAGAACGCAATTAATAAATCGGAGCAGTTAGTACTTAATTAAGTAAAATTACATATGCACTCCTTGTGAAGTCTGATAAGTGAGAAAAGAAAACTCTGTAGAGAAGAACCTAAAAAGAAATGGCAGGCGAAATTGACTGTTAGTAAGGTTCATGAAATTTTTAACGAAAAACGTTTTAAATAATTAATTTATTTAAAAAAAATAGTTTAAAGACTATTTATCTCCATTTTGTTAAATTCACTCCCGAATGCTTATTAGGTGAGCTTAATTGGATATATGTGTGAACAGTAAAGTCGATAACTCAATTTAATATCTAAATAGCTTAATGTCTGAACATATTAATGTAAGCGCCCGTAAATAATGTGTCCTATTCGGCATTTGAGCAATTTTTGTTGTTTAAAAGTGCAATAGTAGTGCTGTTTGGAAGTTTCGCTATACCAACTAAAACGTAACGCAATTAAGTCGTTTTTTTGTCAAATAGTTCGTCGCTTTTTTAATAACTTTGTTATATTATTCGATGGAAATCGCGACACTTATTTAATGCGTGTCAGATAATGAATTTTTTAGGTTCATTAGGAGTTTATTCATTCGATAACGAAAATTGGTCAGAAGTTGGTCTGTTCTTGTTACAATTTAAAAACCACTTAAGGCCGCGAGTCACTATCCCACATACTCCTACGGTTCAATCAGAAGAAAATCTGACAGAATATTGTTCAACTCAAAATAAGTAGCACGCTATCGCACAAAAAAGATGGGAAAACAAAAGCAAATTCTGATCGCATAGGGAACATAATTTTATAAAAGTTTTTAAATTGGTTGACTTCGTAAACGCATATGGCTTTGTACTTTAAATGCCAAATAAGTGTGTTTTAAAAATTCGTTCTCACCCAAGGAAAAAACATGAACATGAAAAATTGAGAAGTATTCATTCTCGTATTCTATTTGTGTTTAGTGTTGCGTAATATATAGGATGTTTCCAGTTAAACACACAAAATTAGTAGAAAAGACCCCAAGAATGTTGATAACGTGCGTAGCGGCATAGGAAATACATTTCATTCAGCTAGTTCTCTAAGAAAATTTTAACTTTTACTGTATTCAAAAGTTTTCATATCAAATAAATTTTCTTTCTGAAAAAGAAGGAAAATAAAGAATTAAGAAAACAAACTTATGCCTAAAAGTTTAAATTACGAGGGTTGCATTTTATATTTCGGGATAAGAGAACAAAAACAAATATTAATAATCGAAAATCACTATTGTTTTTCAAAATATTCCCCATGAAGATCTATAAACTTTTGCATGCGTTTGAACCAATCGGCGAAGCACTTTTGCCACTCTGATTGAGTTATCTGCAAAACATACATTCTGAATGCAGCAACCACTTCCTCAGGTTTCGAAAAACGTTGACCTCTTAGTTTGTTTTTTACGTACGGGAATAAAAAGAAGTCATTCGGTGCCAAGTCAGGACTATACGGCGGATGATTCATCAAATCGATGTTTTGGGTGCTTAAAAATACAATTGTTTGAGTCGATGTGTGTGTCCAGTTCTTCTGAAAAAACAGGCGACCATTTGCTTAGAAGTGCCTTGTGCGCGAACAACTTTTGTTGGATTTGGCTCATCTTGAAACACCCATACAGTCGACTGTTGTTTACTTTCGGGCTCATGGCTCATTCGCGTAAATCTACGATTCATCACCTGTCACTATGTCATAGACCTGTTTCGAAGCACCGCGATCGTATTTTTTGAGCATTTATTTTATTTTATTTATTGTTTTTTTATTTATTGTGTGGAATCCAACGCGAACAAATTTTTTTGACAGTCAAATGTTTATGCAATATTGAATGTATGCTGGTCCCAATAATGCCTAAGGTTTTCTCAATCTGACGATAGGTCACATGACGACCTTGCAATATCAATTCACGCACAGCATCAATGGTTTTGCGAAAAACAACTGATTTTGGACGACCCTCACGAAATTCGCCTTGGAGTGAATTACGACTACGATTGAATTCACCATACCATCGATAAACACTGGAGCTTCATCGCCAAAAAAGAATTAAGTTCATCCATGCACTGTTGCTGAGTTAATCCACGTCGCACAAAATTGTTCACGATTTAATTCCATTTTGGGCCGAGATAAATCTTATAAGTTACTGTAAACAACACAAATAGCACTCATATGTCAAAACGTTCTGAGTACGTATAACCTAGAAAATGTCCAACTTTACGATAGAGCTGTCAGTTGGCAGATTGCAACACTAGGGTTGCCAAATCCCGAAACATAAAAGGCAACCCTCGTACTACAAAAAAGAAGTTTAAAAAACGACTTTAATTCGTCGCCTTGCTTAATATTTCGATTAGTTAAAAATCAACTTTTAGTAAATTTACTGCAAATTTATTTGTTCTTGTAAAATTTGCCAAACTACATTAAATAGTGGCGAAAACGTTACTTTTTAGTTAATGGATCATCAATTCAACTACGATATGTTTGCAGGGTACTTATTACATGTACATATATAGTAAGTATGTGTGTGTATTCACGTCTCCAAATATACAGCTGATGACAACTAATTAGAAACGCTTGTTTTAAAATTATGCTTGTTGAGGATTATTATAAAATTACTAAATTTCCTGTTATGTTTTATCTCGAAAACGCTTGTTTATAATGCTTACTGCGAAATAGCAATGGTACAGAAAAACTATTGCACTAGTCAATAAATTCTACAAGTTTCATTACCAATGATTTTGATTTTACTTCACACCAAACAAAGTGCCACAACAAATTAGAAATGAGCAATCGTTAACTAAATTAATCTTTTTAAAGTGCAAAGTTAATATAGATTATACTGTTTTTGGTATATAAAGTCTAGAAAATAAATATCAACTCTCAAGAGCTGCACTCCTGCACAACGGAACTCATGTTGTGATCTTTATGCAGTTGGAAAGTTTTATACAGAAGCAGCTCAGATGTTAAAAAAAGGTTTTTAATGCATTACAATACTTGCTTCGCTCAGCAAGAGGCCAAGTAAACATCAGCACATACCGACCGAATAATAGGGCGAATATCCAAAGCAGATCCATAAAAGATATTCACCGACTTACATTGGGATATTCCTGGGCAAAGGAAACTTCGTGGAGACTTTACTAGGTCACATTGGAATTTTAATACAAATCAGTGGAAATATGTGCTTTTGAAGCGATGAAACTAAAATAAATCGGCTTCGTGGATATAATTGGCCACTAAGATCGGCACCTCGCTACGGTGGAGGATCAATTATGGTATGGGGAAAAAGAGGTTGAGATATTTAATAATATCTCGCTGCCGTGGGCTGAGGAAAAGTTGCTTTTTGTATGGCAATTACAACAGGATAATGATTCAGACAATTTCGTCAGTGTTTTATTCAATTCCCACTTCAACCCCTTCGGCCGACTGTGAGGTGACGTGAAAGAGGTCATAATGCCAGCCATAGACGTTGCGACCGTTGGTACAACGTGAGGTTGTACACGAGACTGCAAAGTTGTGGCTTGATTGCACGAATAATTAAAAATTTGTATTTTTTGAAAGATTTTACAACTCGTTCGCAACGTAAATGAGCATGTCGCCACAACTTCATTCTATTTTGTGCTTATTTTCGTAGGGACCAAATAGCTGTGATGGAAAATCAAGATGTTAAAATTGTACTGAACTTCAACTTTATTTATTTCAAAAATTCATGGAGACAGTTTGTCCTCTATGTATAGAATGATTTTATTACAATTTTGTGCAATGTTAACGTTTCAAATTCGGAAAAGGTAATTTTAATGTCGTGGGAGTACGATTTTTAAGTTTATGGGAAAAACTTGATTATCAACCTAGTTGTACTAACAGTGACATGGTGTTTTGATGTAGATTTTTGGAACGAATTTCCTTCGGTTTGGAGAATGAGAAATAAATTAAATCATTTTATGTAAATAGCAAATCGTTTCTCATTAGTTGTCCACAGCTGTATGTAAATACATATATACATATGTATGTATGTATGCCGGCATAAATGAATGAAATATAATATGAATGAATGAGGATATGCATGTAAAAAAAAAAATCAAAAAGAACTGAAGGACATAAAAACACCCTTACTTCAAGCAAACAATACGAAATCACCAATACCACCTACCACTATCACCAACACCATAAAAAGTGCTTAAAAGCCACGGAAGTTATTATTAAGTATATGGTGGGTTTCATATATATGTAAAAGGATTTTTGAATTCAATTCAAAAATACTTTTTGAATGCAGTATTTTCGTTTGTGCTACTTTCTTTAAAATGGATTAGAGTAGAAAAGACAGGGCGGGAACCAAAAGGATAGAAATGCTTCAGTGTTTAATAACTGCAATTGGCCGTTATGTATATAAGTATTTAGAACAGAGTTGCAGCGATAAAAATGGCACTGAAGATGGCAACTAGCCGAAACCGGTTTGTCTCCAAACCAAAATTGACAAGGGATAACGGAAAATCGTTCCAAGCATACATTTTAATCATTATTTTATATCGCCGGACGATTTAGTACCATAAAGTGATATGGTACGAACCCATGTGACTAAAGCCAACGAATGTTCAATTGTCATCGCGCTCAATACTTAAGTCAGATTAACTGAGCTTTTATGACTTGGATTTTATGCCTAATTGTTCTGGTTTCATATGTATAACGAACTATCGATATTTACATTGAATTCTCACAGGAGACCAACTACATCAATTACACTGCGAATCAATTAAATAAGGAATTTAATTTGACTAATGTTGATCGAATATAATTTGTAAACCAGATATTGGGGGATTGCAAAATATTTCCATTATAATTTTTTATTAAGCTATATAAACTAATAGTTTTTTATATATCACTTGACAATTAAATTTTAATAACAAAGTAGATGGAAAATACTTTCAAAATTCGCTTAGGCTATGAGCTATATAATCTAATGATATTGAGCTCCAGGCATTTTTTATTGCGTCCCTTAAAGACTTCTCTGTTTAAAATGGCTTTCAGCCGCCGTATACTTGTCTAACAAGCCACCCCCAGACATTTTCCTAATCATGTTATTATGTGCAATATAATCTTGTTACAAAGTGTTTTACATGGGATGTTCCAAAGAAAGAGAAATTTTCGCGGGCTGTGTATATTCGATTATCGAAATTTTGTTTGTTATGTTGGAACACATGTGTTAGTCATATGTTGGCATTATCAGCCAATTTGGAATAGTAGTTTGTTGTTGACAACTGAAAACGTTAGTCACGTTTGTGAGTGTTCTTCGATTTTTTATTTTTGAAAAAAAAAATGGATCAAAGAATATGATTTTTTGGCCAAAAACTTAATCATGCCTCAACCACCTTATTCACCAGATTTGGCTCCCTGCTACTTTTTCCTGTTCCCAAAACTGAAGAGACGAATGAAAAGAAAGCGTTTTGCTACAATTCATGAGATAGAGTAAGAATCGAAGAACGAGCTGATGGCCAAACCGAAAAGTGCATTTCAGAAGTGCTTCGAGGATTGGATCAATAAGTCCGTGACTTTTTTAATGAAACACATTTTTTTTTGCAAAACAAAAATTTATTTTTCAACATAATCTCCTTTAAACTCAATACACTTAGTCCAATGTTTCTCCAGTTTTTGTATCCCTTCCAAAAAATAGGATTTTTCGAGGTCCTTAAAATAGGCATTTGTTTGGTCAATATTACAGCTGATCATTTAAAATGGAAACCACACCGGCATATGAAATGCCTATGGCATCAACAATCTCAAGGACTTTTACTCTTCGATCGGCCAACACCATATCGTTGATTTTTTCGACATTTTCGGGCGTACTGATCTCAATTGGCCGTCCAGAACGTTCAGCGTCATTTGTACATGTGCGGTCACAACGAAAGTGAGTAAACCACTTTTTTTTACTATTGAAATCGATGGTGCAGAGTCCCCATAGTATTTATAGAGCTTTTCCTTGGTTTGATTGATGGTTTTTTTTCGAAAAAAATAAAGTTTAATGAGCACTCGAAATTCACTTTTTTCCCTTTTTAAGAGAAATACACGAGGTTGTATATTTTAAACAGCTGTTAAACGCAAAGTAAATGACGACACTTGCTCAAAATTTAACAGGTGGTATTTGATGAGAACAGTGTTGCATTTCATATAACTACGATGGAAGTTCGAAAAGTCATTGACTTATTGATCCGTCCTCGTAAGATATGATTGTTGAAATTTTAGGGAACTTTGAAAAATATATGGCCTGTGACTGATCAGGATATACTAGAATCTTCCACTTGGTGAAATATGAATATAAAATTCTTAGTGACTTGTTATATAAACTGGTAATGGATCAGTTAATGTATCGGCTGCAAATATGGATGTAACGCAATTTGCAAACCTTGGAATATTGGCAGTGAATATGTTATAAAGAATTGGTGAGAGGAATAAAGCCTGCGGGTAGTTGGTTGTGATGCTGTTAAGTCCAACTATACGTAGAAGGGTCTAATTGAAAGGAAGCTTTGGATAACTTTGATAATCCCGGTTCAAAAATTTAATAGTTTTATTTTAAAAATGCGTTAAGAGGCTTTTAAGTGTTTAGCGATAGGATTATTTTGGATTTTTTTTTAAGGTAAAGTCCATTTCTAATGGTGACGAACTATTTTTACTGATACCCATTCCATGACTTTCGCGTCTGATAAATATGTGACACAAGTTATTACGTATTTTAATATTTTATTATGGCTAACAGAATTCCAATTAGTTGTAGAGGTTAACATTTTAGAAAGAAATACTTAATACTGAAAACTCGCTGTAATTTCATGTCAAAGTCATTGTACCCACAAATCGCAACGTGTCACGTTTGCCACCTTGGCTTTCACGCCATTGAAACTTTAGAACATTGCAAACGTCCTTTTTTTACATTGATTACGTTAGATATAAACCGTGAAGGTTTTTAGAGTAATATAAAAAAAGTTAGAAACATTAAAAACGAACTTAATGAACACTGCGTGAATGTGATCAGATATGCGCTTCATCTGCTGACGACATTATCCTTATGATTAAAATTTACTTCGACACATATTGTATTTGTCTACGAGTATGTCCTTCTCCGAGAGATGATGAAATCTTTTTGATGAAATATTTTTAATTATTTCACACAATCTTCAGAATTAAGTTCGTAATCATTTGTTTATTTTTTTAAATCTTATACCAAATGATATGAAACTCCCCTCTAAAAGCAATCGTTTTACTTAAACTCATAATGGTCTAGATACGAAAACAGTTGTAGGAAACTTGTCGCTTTAAATACATGTGTGTGTTTTTTTTTTATCAGTTACTAACAGAGTTTGGTTTTTATTTTCGCTAAATATCCTTGCGTGCCTGTAATACAAAAAGAAACAATACAGCACTTTCAATACATAACACAACTCAACCAGAGCGTTTGTTTGATCAATAAATTTTAAAGCAAGAAATCAAGCAATCAAAGTAACAAGTGCAAACAAACAAACGTCATTGAAAATTTTGGTAAATCCCTAACCAATAAGTGCATAAATTTAAATTGTAAAGAAACCCGTAAAAAAGGATTTCAATAAAATTTTTAATATACACACCCACACATATACATAGTTTTTGTGTAAAGTAAAGGAATGTCCTCGGTAAGTATTTTTACAACTTGTATCTGCATCCTTAAGCTGTAACAACAAATTTGTTTGTCAAAAGATTGAATCGAAACGTGTCCAATATCGTAAATATTTGGAAAGAGCTGGCGTTATAGACGCATTAAGCAAAGCTTTAATAAAACTGTATGAAGAGCAAAATAAGCCAGATGATGCCATACGTTTTGTGCGGAAATTTATGTGCGAATCGTGTCCAGATGATACCCAATTTGATGCCATGAAAAATGATTTAGCAGAAGCTAACAAGAAAATCTCATCATTAGAGCAAGATCTGGAAAGATGCAGAGCCCTAATGTAAGTTTTTAGTAAAGTTTATTCAGCCAGCATATTTCAATAACATAACGGGTTTCTATTAGCAAGAAGACGCCTGCTGAAGTGGCTGAATTGTTAGAAAGTGGTTTTCAGTCGCTTGTTGAAGATGAAGAAAACTCTGGTTCTCTTTTGCGCAAATATTTAACACCTGAACTTTTAGAGGAATACAAACTGGTTTTTACCTCTGCCCCCGTAGAAGCCTCTCTGTTGGATTGCGTGCAATCGGGCTTTGCGCATCATGATTCAAATTGTGGTGTATATGCAGCTGATGCTGAATGTTATGACGTCTTTAATAAACTGTATGATCCGATCATACGCGACTATCATGGTCATTTGGACAATCAAAGCTCACAATTACAGCCTGAAACCAATTTTGGCAATGTGGATGATATTCAAAATCTTGATCCTGAAAAGAAATATATACGTTCAACTCGCATACGTATTGCGCGCACTATCGAAGGATATCCTTATTTTGCCAAACTAACAGAGAAGCAATTCATGGAAGTGGAGGATAAAGTTAGGTTGGCAACGGCATCATTTGATGGCGAATTGGCTGGTGCTTATTTTAGCCTGAAAGACATTGATCCAGATACACATGAGGAAATGGTAAAGCGGCATATAATGTTTGTAAAGGGGAATGCATACCTAGTAGATGCTGGTTGTTATCGTTTTTGGCCCATTGGTCGCGGTATTTTTCATAATCCAGCTGAGACATTTTTAATATGGGTCAATGAGGAGGATCATTTGCGTATAATTTCAATGACACAATCCGGCGATTTGGGTAAATTGAATTTATGTTATTTAATATTTTGAAGTCTTTAGTTTAGTCCTTTTTCGCATCTAGGTTTGCTTAATATAAAATAAACTTTTACTCATTACCGCTTTCAGGTGATGTCTACAGCCGTTTGGTTAAAGGTTTAGAAGAGCTTGAGAAGAGCATTACATTTTCACGTCATCCACGCTATGGCAATCTATCAGCTTGTCCCACTAATTTGGGCACAACTTTAAGAGCATCGGTTCATATACGTCTACCAAATTTGGCTAATGATAGCGAACGTTTAAACAGTTTAGCTGAGGAACTGAATTTGCAAATTCGTGGCACAGGTGGTGAACACACAGCCATCGAGGATGGTATTATGGACATATCAAATCGTACACGAATGGGTTCTACAGAGTATGAGGTTGTTAAATCTCTGCAAGAAGCCATTATTACCATTTTGAAAACAGAAGAGGAATTGGAAGGACTTTGAATTTTAGCTAAAGGCGAAAGCAATTCTTAATATTCATGTTATGTTTGTCTTATTTTTTTAAAGATAAATTTTAAAATTTGAATCGAAATGTTTTTTGTGTGAATTAAATATGATTTTTACATTTGGTGGATGAAATTTTTCAATATTTGATTTGAAATTATTTTACAAAATCGAAACTGCAGAATGTTTGTAACGAATGTCTTTTAAAGAAGAGTCGTTTAACTAATTGAATGGGGTTCTGTATCTTAAATTCCCTGGGAGCTTTTAACCAAATTTTAAAGAGTTCGAAATTTCCTTTTGAATTCTATTAAAATTATCGATATCGAATGCCGTAATTTGTCCCTTCGGTTTTATTCTCAGCTGCGATTTCAAAACGAAACATTTTTAGAACACCTCCCATTAACATCAAATACTAAGAGCAAATTAAGTCATTTATGCCGATATCGGTCGATATTCCCGTTTAAATTTAATTGAAATTTCGAATAAATATTATGGTCACAATTCAAGTAACCGGTTTTAAAGAATTTTTGCGACACGTAAAACGGGAAGTTTGTACCAAGAATTCCCTAGGCGAACTTTCATGATTTATACAGCTAGAATAATTTAAAAAATAATGCAAAGCATTTGATTTGCTTTATTCAAACACTTATTTTGCATTGCATTCAAACGTTTAGGAAGGCCGCTTGTATTTCGATTGTTAAAAAAAAAATATTTTCGCAACATTGCATTATTGCATAAGGCATACAGTAATCCCTCGAAATCTTTAAATTCGTTAAAGAATAGTTATAAATTAAATTTTTACCTTCCAATCGGTTTGTGGCATTTCTGATGTCTCTGCGGCTGTGCGCTGTACATTGCCAGCCAAATTAAACCAACTGGTTTTCTTTGACGATTGTACATCCATATTTATTATCCATTTATGCAGACTTTCTTCCATATGCTGATCATCCGTTTGCATAAGAGTAAAATTAATATTACGATTGATGTTCTCATGAGATTTTAACTCTTCAGTACTGCAAATGGCTCCCTCAATCTATAGAAAGCAAAGAAGTAGAAAATATAATTGAATTGTCAAATACTTATGTCAACCTAACGATCTGACTGACCTTTGTTAACTTTTCGTTCGATATTAAGAGAGTAAAATTACGATCATGACCCAAATGTATGGAGCTCAGTTGTGCCACACCAAATACATACATAATGAAATTTATAATCATATTGCGTGAGAAACCACTAAAAATTTAAACGTAATATTAATTGATCTGTAAATATATTTTTGTGAATTTGAAATTGAGGTCTTACTTTTCCATAAATTCCGATTTCAATAACATGCCCCGATATTTGTTCAGCTCATTCAAGTTGGTATTTATAATCATGGACATGCCCAAATCTTCCATATCGTATTTGAATAATTGGACCTTCAAGAGGAAATTTTGATTTAATTGTTTAAAGAGAAACATTTTAATTTTCACTTACCACATCATGATGCCTCTCCGGATACATTATCTCTTCAAAGGGCTCATTAGCCGATTTCGTTAATAATCCTCTGGTGGTTGTCACTGATCTCGATTTAAATGACAAACCACTAGTAAGATTAGCCGGACGATTAAAAGCATATTCCCAACAAACACCAGCATAATAATTTAAACTCAAATAGAGAGGGACATAAATTAAGAAACCCTGTTCTCGATTAATTTCATGATCTAAGTTAAGAAAAGGATTATAACTGCGACTACGACAAGACGCATACGAAGAATAGCGAGCATCAATTTCCAAAGAGGATTTCATGACATTTGGATGATGAAACTGAGTAATATTACCACGCAATGAGGTAAGTACAGTAGTTTGTAGCAACACATCGGCATTGGTACCCAAAACAGTGGGTACTGCATATTTAGTCATGAAAGGCCATCGAACCGTTTGCATGTTAATGTGGCTATCGGCTCTTATAAGGAAGGAAATGCGATCGATTACTGCAATATAAAAAAGAATTAACAATTATGAATAATTTTTAAAACCAATTCAAACATGTTAAACTTACAGTCTTTGTAGGTGATTTTTTGATAGGTCCGTTCATTTAAATAGTAGGATAACACCGCTTTACCCTCCATTTTCAATATGAATTCCAAATGCAACGGCTTAGTATCAACTATAGGGGCATCTAATAACTTCAAAAGGTTTTGTATATTTATATATTTCTTCGGATCTCCATTGGTTTTCATAAGGGTTTTGAACATGGTATCAGGTAAGCCGCGTGCTTTAATATACAGCTGTTATTTTGAAAGCAAATATTTATAAGTTTGTTCAGTTTTTCTGCATAATAAATATATAAACCTACCGCCAATTGACCAGTAAATTTACCCAAAGCTTCAGTATCAAATTGCAAATAGGCAACTACGGGCAAATCAGATTTAGGGTCACCCACCAACAAGGCTTGCAACATGGCTCCTATGCCGAACTTCGAATCGCGATAATCAAAAATATAATTACCCGTTACCCAGTAACGAGGTTCAGGCTTCTGAGGCAAATGACGATGCATGTATGACAATAAACGTCTCCTGTTAATTTTTTTAAACAAAATCATTTAGATTAAGTTAAAAAAATATTATTGAAATTTTGCAATTAATTATTTATTAAAACCTTAAAGCTTGGATAATTAATTGATAAATTTAAAAAAAGATCTAGAAGTCTACAATTAAATTATTTTCTAGCCTTGACTCTTATTTACATTTTGGCATTTAAGTTTATTAATTAACTAGTGAGCCCGGACGGACGTTGTCCTGTTTCCCCCTGTTGTTAGATATAAAAGAAATCATGAAACGAATGTTCTGGAACATGATGTCAGGGTCGAAATATGAACTTAAACCATACACTCAAACACGTTTACGAGGAGTTTAGTGACACACACTTACAAAAGAATTATATAGTATAGTTTTTAAGGCGGATAGAACGCAAGGGTGAACTGTCATACTGCGCTCACTTTTATGATCAGTATACTCTGGAAAATCACCATACACCATTTTGACTAGCCAAAAATTTGTTCGCATATGGACAGACAGCGTCGCCGAAATAACGAACGAAAATTTGTTTCTTATAGTTTTGTGTGGAGAATACGCGTAAATGTTCCTGTTGCCTTGTTCTCAGCATTGCTTATGTACGGGTTTTTACAGTTGTGCGCACACATATAGTAAATATTTTTTACTTTGCCTGTGTGCATTTTGTTTGTGTAATGGCAGAACAACGTTGTGCGAACAACTGTTCGGGCAACGTTCTATGAACACGCACATGCCATCAACAGTGACGAGCCAAGTTCATGTGCGAACAGTATTCTGTGTGATGATAGAACAGATTTACGGCTAGTCAAGACGTCATATCGTGAATAGAATGACGCTTCAACAACACTACCAAATTATTCGATGTTTTATCGCAAAATTGTGTTCAGCGATGACGCTCATTTTCGGTTAAACGGGTTGTTAATAAACAAAGTTGCCGCATATGAAAAAACAATCCACAACAGACCCTACAGGCCCCATTAAATCTAGAACTTCATGAACTGCCGTGGTGGCTAAATGCCCGGAATCATTTTCAAATGTTATTTCCATGTATTGATCTTTCGAATACAAAAAAATGTATTCAATGAAAATGAAGTTATATCGGGTTAAAAAAAATGCCCTATATATAAAGATATTTTCTTAGCTATACGCGTGCGGGAAGGCCGGTTTTTCGTGAAGGGTCGGAGACGAATGCAAAATCAGAGATCATTAAATTGAATCCAGCCGTTGTTGATTGATAAATAGTGTAACTAACCTGTCTTAAAATATTGCTTATGTCACTTTTTAGCGTCTAGAAGAAGCCTATTCCTGCCGAAATATCTTACGCATATGGGTAGGTAGAATTTTTCTCTGCGGCTTGAATTATTACTCGACTTATTATGCCAACTTCAAGCAACAAAATATGATCGAAGTACGCTAAAAAAAACTTCTAAAAGCAAGAAATTCGGATAATAAACAAGAATGAACTTACTGGCGAAATGTGTTAACGCCATACTAAATTAGGCTTAAAACCTAGAAGATCCTTAACCAAATTGAATTTCGTTTGGTACTCTAGACAACAAAGATTAGTTAGGTTACTAAAATGATTGACTGCCTATGATCAATGGAATGATCGATCGACAAAGAGTTTTAATCCATTACAGTTAGTCGAAAGCCAAAAAACAAAAGCGATCCTTAACAATCATGCGCAAAATCATAATGTAAATAAATCAGTTCACTGCAGAATACTCTTGCGAGTTGAACGTCCAAATTTATTGCGATTGTGGTCTACAGAACTCCTATCATGTAGTCTTATGCGCTGCGCGATTGTCAGGACACGGGCGATAATATTTCTACTTGTTTCTACTTACAAAGTTTGGTAGCAGGGATATGTAGTCTCCGAAATACTCGTAATCGTGGTTCTATAGTAATTAATCATATGCGGATCGGTTTCACTTTGTATGATACGATGAATACTTATAAGGCGGGCTGCTGTGGGATTCGAAATCAATAGTAAAGTTACAGCTGCAACGCGGAGTTCCAAACTGGCATTGCGAGATTCAAATATGGGCCAATAGGTTTCATAAATCTATTGAAGAAAATTAAGTAAAATATAACAGAAGCTTAAGAAATATATAAAACACCAGCTTCTTTACTCACCCTTTCCGCGCGATCGGGAGCCAAAGATAAGGTAGTCCAAGCCGCCAAGAATTTAATATCTTGATTCTCTTCACCATTACTGACTATCGGATCCAGATAATTGGCTACATTGCCGACTTGCAAATTACTTAGACCTTGTAAATACAACATCTTGCTGTCGTAATCTCGAGAATCTGTAATAATAGAAATTCTTAAAATTCATTCCTTCATATGCCGCATTCATGTTACCCAAATATAAATTGAAATATTTCTGAACATATTCCTCGAAAACATCTTTATTTATGCCGCCCGCTATATGCACATTATACACCAAAGTGGCAAAACTTAATACAGCTGCCTGCATGACATCGGGTCTCTCGGGTCCAAGACTTAAGAAATCTTCACAGCCCTTAATCAAATCGTAGGATAACTCGAATATATGAAATGGCATGGACACTATCAGTTGTACAGCAATAGTGGATTTGACTTCTTTTTTCTCCACCACCAAATAACGTGTCAAGAACACTGAGGCCTTGGTACCAATTCGAGGTATTATTTCATGGAATATATTGCGTATAGTTTCCTGTCTATACGAAGTACCAATATCAACTTCTGTATACAATTTTTTAAGCGATTCATAATCCATTTCGGTTAATAGTTTAATAACATCCGATACAGTCGAATCGTAAGGTTCACTAAATTTATAATTCGAGTTTTCTAAACCCTCAGCCAAACTATCGAGCAGTTGGGAGGCGATGCTTATAAGATTTTCTTGTTGTTGAGGGAATCGCCCACCGGTGGGATCATTCAACTCGACTTGCAGCAACTGTAAGCCAGAGACTTCATCAGCCATGGAAGTCTCAATATCTATGGGGTTGTCTATGGTGGTTTCATTCAAGAAATTTAATAGCAACCTAAAACCGTTAGGAATGTCTAAAGTGCATTAGTTTGCCATAATAATATTTTTATTACATTTTACATACTCGGAATTTATAAATTGAGCTTCGCCCGTAGACTCGAAAGTATGTATGAGCGATGAACCCTTCACATGGGCCATACTCAAAAAGTAACCAGTTTCGGCATGCGGCAACATTCCAAATATGGCTTCGTTACCACTGATAACATTTTGTTGGAAATCAAATTTACAAGTATTTGTGGGCACATTGCTGCGAATAACATGTATAGACTCGGCATAGGGTTTGCAGGAACTCAATTCCGGCGTTTTGCGTATGGATATGTAATTGGTTTTATTCGATATGAAATACTCGGTTATACACTCACCATGTATGCCCATCTGTTGAGAAAGGATGCGAAATTGTTTCAGTTTTACAATCGCATTAAAAATTATGTATGTACGAGTATGTTACCTCATCCACCACAAATGCTCCTGTTTTCTTTGTCTGAAATTGTATCATTGAGGCGATGGCCCTTTTGAAGTTAGTTGACCATACTGGATCGGTTTCTTTGAATACCAAGTGCGAAATGGTGCCATCGGGTGTTAAAGCAATTTTAAAAGGTTTATAGGCAGGGTGCATGTCTTTGTTTTGCAAAAATTTCTCGCCCGAATTGTTGAGAGTGACATCGTCAATGACAAGCTTTAAATAATGAAATTAAAAACTTTTGTTAAATGAATATTCCACGAATTGAGTGCGAGATATTTTTAAACTCTGAAAACTTGGGTTACATTTAAGACATCATTTTAATATTTCTTATATATTTTTTAGAATCTGTCTAAAAGAAAATTACAATAAGTATTCAAATCTTGGTTATAAGTTGTTATTTACCAATGCAATAAATAACTCTGCACAATTTAAAACTTTTTGACAGATCAATGATATGGGATATGATGTTAAGTCATTTAATGTCCTTGATTCTACGTATGTATATATACCCTAATTTATTTCTTAACAGGTCTCGTTTACGAGTTATAACCTTCAGTAAAAATTCTCTCTCTTACACGGTTTATTTGCTGCTAACTAAAAAGTTATTGAGTTATCTTACTACAATTTGGCAAGCGAATGTCAAGAGTTTGTGCGAATGATCCAAACCACTTTTGTTTCTTGATATGATATTCCGACAAGGTGTTTTGATGTTGATTTTTGGGAAAAAATTTCCATCATCTCTTGTCAAGTTTGGTTTGAAGACAAACCGGTTTCGGCTATGTGCCATCTTCAGTAACATTTTTAGAAAAAATCAAAACACCATGTCGGAATATCAAATCATTTTTTCTAAAAATGACTCTGAAGATAACACATAGCCGAAACCGGTTAGTCTCCAAGCCAAACTTGACAAGGGATGACGGAAGTTCGTTCCAAAAATCTACAGTTTTGTTTCATTTGCGGAGAGTGTGTGTTTAATGAATACGGTTTAAATGCCTCTCGCATAAATGAGGGTTGCAAAAATTAGTTTGGGCACCCGCTAAAAATTAAGTATAAGCCTTGGATTCGCCAAAAGGTATGTAAAACGCGCGAAGAAATAGTTTCCCCTACGATACCATACTAATGTGGAATGAACCAGTGAACCGTAATGACGATTGCTATTTTTGTTTGGTTGACATAACTGTCATTAACCAAAAATATCGTAGCAAATTGGAATATCATAGAGACGTGTCCTGAGGTCTAAGACTACACCTGAACCTCAAGCTGATGCTTCACTGGGGAAACCAATTGGCTTTGAGAAGAAAATTGACAGTACTGATAGTGACTTTGAATATAACCTGGAAACTCCAAAACCAATGAACCAAGATGGTTTAAACGACAGAGACAGAGATTGATCTGCGACAGACATTGAAAAATTTGCATGGAATGAGTTTGTTTGGCTTGTTAAACCTTTTTTTTTGGGGGAAATAAGAAATATTCTGACTATTCTCAACACGTTCAACAACTAATGATAAGTAAAGAACACGGCGAGCTATCAACGCTTCACATGATGGCTGCCTATTAATGGACCATTCAGCACAGCTGTTTTACTTCAACTTCCGCACGGAAGTCTTGAAAAGTTTTTTCTTATTAATTCATTTGTACTTCAAACCAAAATTAAAATATTTTTTTTTGCATACGGTTTTATACATACATTAACAATCCGCACAAAAACATAAATGTGTAAATAAGGCCAAGTAAAAAGTACTGAGATCAAAATGAGGACCAAGTTCTTCGTATGAACAAGACCATCTCATTTCTAGGCAACTTGCTAGTTTGGTATTATTTTTCCCAGAATCCTTTAGACAGATAAAACAAACTTTGTACTGGTTTTTTTATTAAAACAAGACGTATTAAACAAAATAAACTGTAACCAATACAACAATTATTAATTTTTATGACGTTGTTTTGAGACAGAAATTTGGGATTCTTGCTTTCGCGTACTTTTCTGTATTTTTGTGTGTTGTTGAGAGTAATTTTTATTTACTCTCATTTTAGCGAACTTTACCCAAAAAATTAACAAATCGACATAAATATAATTAATTAGGAAAATATTTGTATACGATTATGTTTCAAATACATAAATGAAATTGTGTTTGTAATGGTATCGTATGTATTATTAATGTAGAGGGGGATATCAAAGCAGACCGCTTATTTTATGGGTCCCATTCCGACCCTCTTCGTTCCTTGAATTGATTTCAGACATCCGGTTTGTAATTTATGACTACCTTATTTTCAATGAGTCTCGTGCTAACAATAGCCTTTACTCTTGACTGTATTGATTTCAGACTGTCGTCCGGTACCATTCGCCCTTCTCCCTCATCACGAAGCCTCTTGCAATTGCTAACATTTTTCTATTGTCATTCACATTTAACAAGTGTCTGCCCATGGTCCTAAGCCTTATGCTAGCAGTGCTGTATATTGACAATGTGCGCTACCGTCTCACCCCCTTTCACGCAGTCCGCAAGTATCATCTTCTTGGATTTTCATCTTGGCCAGAATTTTCCATGATTTGTCACTAACGCAGTACTCCAGCATAATGCACACCTATTATATCTAAGCACCTTACTGGCCTCCCCAAACCTTTTCAGGTTTTATGAGTCGGCCCTTTGTAGGACCTTTGCTCGCACTAGGCCTTTCCCTCAGTGAAAATCTGGATTCTGGTCCTCATAAAATCACAACAGATCCCCTTTTTGTCAGATTGTTTCATTTCCAGCTGTGCCTATATGCCCTTTAATCCACATCAACGTTTAGTTTTAGAACACATTCCAGTACTAGCTTGGAGTACACGTTGATTTGTTATAAAAAGTCTAATAAATTTCTAAGGGAAAAATTTTTAAATTTATTAAAAACACATACATATCGGTCATTTACTCCAACAACGTCATAACTCAAAATATGCATATTTTGCGTTAATGATGCAGAATTGTTTGTTATGTCATGATATTCACCTTTATATCTTTTCTAATTTTCACTTTTAAAGAGATTAGTGGGAGCAAATAGAAAACTTCAATCGCGTTCATCTCGAAGTGGGATTTTTTGAGTTATGACGTTGTTTGAGTAAATGAGCGATATGTGCTACTAACGCACTAGGTGAGGTGTACGCTTGATAAGAAATAAAACTACATAGCTGATTTCCGCTGATAACAAAACAAACCAAAACTCCCACGATAAGCCAAAGGTTAACAATGATGAAGAAGAAATTGTGAAATACAACAAGCCCCAGCGGCCTCATCAACGGTTTTGCCGGCTAACACTCACCACTCACCAACAGTGTTGCTTGATAACGAGTACTTTGCTTTTATTTTGTTTTACAAAAATAAATTAAATTAATTATTTTTCAGAACACAATAAGTAAAAAAAGCTCCGACATATGTTGCATACCAGAACAAAATTGTAAATTCATTTGTGTACTACACAAGCTGAGATTGAATTGAATATCAAGGGTTCAAAAAGGTTGTGTAGTATAACCTAAAACGTATTCGATAAAACAGAAATCACAATTAATTGAATTTAATTTCCAGTGACAATTAATTTGCACTTTTGAAAGAAAATAATAAAAAATATATTTTCTTATATACATATGTATCAATGTTTTGTTTTTGAGAGAAATACAAATTCGTAAGAAATGGAAATAAAATAAGGAAAACTTTACATTCTATATTTTAATTAGGGAGCATTGATACGTACACCTTTTTGCCGATACTATACGGATACGAATACTTAAACAAAAATCTCGATATGCTAGGGGAATAAAACTCAAATTAAATTTATAATGTATGATGGAACAGTAACAGTTATTTTACTTGACTCGCTTACCTCGTCAACTAAAGAACATTTTGGGTTTTGTGAGTGAACCGATATATCAGCAAACCTGAAATATCGCCCATATATTGGTATCGGATGCATTCCTAATTTTAATTTAAATTCTTTTTACAGCCAAACTTCTAAACGTGATTGAAAAATTACTCTGTTGTTTGGACTACACCGAAGCGTGCTGCGAGAGGGCCAATGTCAAAATTTATATTTAAAAAATTGCCACAAAAATTATCTCTCAAAAAAGTTACTTCGCTAGAGAGATAGGATCTAACACAGAATTTATTACGGGACATAAGGTCCGGTTCGAGTTCTAACACTTCGCCTGATAGGGCTCTGTCACTTTAACATAACGTTGTCAAAGGAGGGGATAATTGATATCTTTCAGACTCTTGTAAAGATTCTTATATATATGTGTGCATAAATATGGAAGTACATCCCAGTTGGCCATCACGTTGGTAGAAAACTAAGGGCCGATATACATATTAAACGCTTTACATATGATGTAACAAATATTTAAAAAAAACTTCTATCTAAATCGAAGCTAAACAGTTAATCCGGAGAAATCTTGTCATTTTGGTTAAAAAAATCAATTAGAAAAATTTAACAAAATCTTTATAGACATTGACTTGGTTCAACTGGAATAAACGGACTAGCGCTATTCAAAAGGAGTTCTAGGCAATTAAGGCCAATTTTAGGCAAAATAATAAATTTCTTTTCCCCATTGAATATATCCACGAAACTTTTAACGACATTGTCGCCCATACTTTGTCAATGACAGTCTGTGTGCATGGCACTGTCGGTCTAAGGATGTATTGGAGACATAGTCAACTGGGATATTAAAAGTTACATACATAAAAAAATATTATTTAAATTATACTAGTAAAGTTATATGTGATATTTTCACCGGCCACGGAACGTTACTTTTTGTACTAGAGCCATTTTCACAAATCACGGCACAAGTGTGTCTAGGACAATAATTTTAAAGTGTTATAAATCAAAAAAAATATGTCGTACAACAAACGTAAACTTACCGCAGCTGCCAAAGTGTTATTATTTTGTCGTTGCAATGTTAATTTACCGCGTACGATCCAACCCGTTGTAGGTGGAGCTGGCAATTCTTCCTCCTGCGGTGCTTTAGCACCTACTTGTACACTGCCCACGTATTCATACAGCATTTGCTTATTTAAACCGATAATATTGAAAGCATTTTCCGAAGCCGGGAATAACAGAAATAGATCTATAATTATAATTTAATTTTGTTGAGATTTTAGATTCTTTAATTATCACGTACATACAACATATAACATAAACAGAACATAGAAGCTTGAAAACTTTTTAAAGACGCATAGATGTGAGTTTTAAGAGATACAGTACTGTGTATAATATAGACAACAAGACAGAGAGGGACAGATTTTCACAACTTTTTCATTTATTTTCACTATTATTCTGTTTACAAATTTTGCTTGCTAAATTTAGTGAGTTTAACTCAGCTTAAAGGCTGTAAGGAAACTGCAAAAAAACAACAACAATACCACAGATCGGTTACCTTTAAATCAAGGCGAGCATTACTACAGCACTACAAAAACAACGATTTAATAGACCAAAAATATATTACAATATTATTCGTGCCCGGTTAATTTGAAAATTTCCCCCGCTAATCCGTATCTTTATATTATTTTGGCAAAGGAAGGTGTTGATAAAGACTAAATGTTCAATTAGACTTGCCATAACCATATAAAACTGCCGTTCGAACCAACCTAATGGATAACATTATATTCGATTATTGTTGACATATCATAACGCCATTGCCATAACCGTAGACATCAATTGAATTTTGTCAAAACCATAAACAGCTGTTTGCTGAGTTGACGTATTTTGTTTGTATTTTGTTATTGTATGTATGTGCATAATTTTTCATCTTACCGACTTTTTTTTTGGTAAGTTTCAATTTATATTTTTCGTTTATTGAACTCTTTATTTATTTTAATTTATCTTCATACTTTCGCTAGATACTTAGACTACTAGACAAGATGGGCGACGAAAAACTAATTGTGTGTGTAAAAGTTTCCTCCCAACTAGCTGCTTATGGTTATGGTAATACTAATCGAATACATAAATGTTCTTATGACTATGGCATAATTGTCAGGCCTATATATATGTCAGGTCTAAGTCGGCGTATACATTATTTTATACTTTTTATTTTACATACTTTTGCACTTGCCTAAACTTTGTTCATATGAGACAGGCAGACATTTCTTAAGTTCTTTTTTCATTCCTTTTCCCACGTTGTAACACACAGCCAAAAATACTAAAATCAAAGTGAAGTGAAAAAAATGATATAAGGCAACAAGATGAAAATTGAGAAAAGTAGAGAAGGGAAAAAATGCTTGGTACAGACTATGGTGCACACATCTCTAAGGTCCATCTCCAACACACGTCGTCTGTATGTCATTTTGACGGACGCATCATAAATGAAGAAACAAACTCGGATTCAGACGTTATATTCGAACCTCTAAAATTAATCTACAAAATACACAACAAAAATAACGATGAAGATACACCAACAACAATAAAAACACATTACCAAAATAACAAACAAATTCATAATCCAATAATCACAGACTTCTTTCAACCACAACAAAAAAGACTATAAACAATTAAAAACAACATTCACATGCCGTCCGCAAACACCAATTCTGACGCAATAAAATATTAATCACAATCGTCTACCAATCTATACAAAAATGCCCGGCCTGATACCAGGCCCCATTTACAAATAGCTACGTGTAAAAAAAGGTGCCTATACCTGGCGCCCGCAAAGAGAAGTTCTGGTGTAATTTAAAGCAATAAAACAGTAATCACTTACATCAATCGATACACAACATTCGACCTACGAGCTTTATCTGCATCTTACAGATGCTACTAGCTCACATGACAAATAAATATCTGACAAACAATAAAACACCAACGAATTGATGCAAACTTCTCAGAACGAAAAATGACACTGAAGATGGCACATAGCCGAAACCGGTTTGTCTTTAAACCAAACTTGACAAGGGATGACGGAAATTCTTTCCAAAAATCTACTAATTTGACCTTAAACCTCTATATCTTAGCCATTATTTTGTATTTGTTTTATTATTTTAACGTTACTATTTCAAAATTTCGTTATATTGAAAACCCTTGTAGTTCGTAAAAAAATGGATGGACCCTTGTGGTTACGAATTTACGGAATTTTCATTTGGTAGGTGCACGGTGAAACCCCATAAAAAGAAATTAAGGCAAATTAACCGCATTTCCTAAAAAAATCCCTTTGAAACCACTAACGATGTTGTAAAAGATTTAAATGTCGATGATATCACAGTTATTAGACGTGGAATAGAAAATAATTGAACGAGTTTTAGACCATGCAAAAAACCTTTGGCAACTCTGAGAAACAAAAGTAAGCGAAGTCAAAGCGAATTTTATGAAAAAAAAAATATGAAATCCTGCAAAAACCGTGCTTTGCATCATGGTCAAACCAGGTGGTATATGCAAAGTTTGACAGCAACCTGGTAAACGTCTTAATGTAATTGTAAAATAAACCGTAAACATGAAGGATCAAGGTGTATTCCTGCTACTCGGGACAATGGCCAACCCAATCACCCGACTTGCAACCCATAGAAAATTTAAAGAAAATGTTAATAGAAGAAGCGCGAAAATGTACTTTTCTAAACGCGTTGAGAACAAATTTCCGACTCTATAATTAATGAGCCTAATGACTCTTAGATGTGTCACCGTTATTAGAAAAAAGGGTTTATATGAAAAATACTGATAAGGCATAAATTATTTTGGAATAGTGAACAAAACGTAATATAATAATTTTATTTGTTACGTATATTTTGTTACTTTTGTTATGCACAGTACTGTATATGTATATATTTTAAACACACTAGTTTTGTTTCCCTTAAATTTTCATTTCTTTATCAACGAAATATTGTACATAAAATCGCTTCAAATCCAAACTCGAAGGAAGCGTAGACATTTTTGTTTTGATTTTTGCTAATTTATTAAAATTTTTTTTATAGAATATTACGTCATTTTATTAATATTTAATTTTGAGATTATTCATTATGCATAAGTATATGTATGTTAATATATGATTTCCATTTCATTTCAAGGAATTTTTTTGAATTCAGTTTAAATATAATTTAAATACATACACACTAATACTGAGCACTTAAAACGCTTCATTTTTACTTTATCAGATAACCGAATAGATTTTGTTTCGAGATTTTATTAGTTTGAAATTTTTTTTTATTTTAAATTCACTTTCCGTTTTTAATATTTCATTTTTTTTGTAAACTGTTTAAATGATCGGGGTTGTCTGATTATCGTTAAAATGTTAAATGTATTATTTTGTATTTAAAGATAAGTTTATTTTTTGCTGCTTTTTATTTAAAATCGCGGCTTGAAAGCTAGATTCCGTATTTCGAAATAAGTCCAAGTGTTGTGCTCGCGTTTAAAACTGCTACTGATATTGAAACTCAAAAATTCTTTTTAAGTTTGAATATTATTCTTAAGCAACAGTTGTTTTCATGAATTTACTCTTAAGAATTCCGTTCAAGAGTATAAGGTAAAGAGAGAGAGAGAATTTTATTCTTATGTTATTCTCCTCATGTCTCTTTTATGGCATTTGCCTTTTTAAAGGATTTGTAACGGTATATTTATTGTAGGCATATTTTCTCTCTTATATGTGTATTTACTTTATCTTACATTCTTTTCTGAAACTTAAAGTAACTGACCATTTAAATTAATTTATTTTAATAATTTTAAATTATCAGTCTTTCTGTTTGCATGTATACTAATACATACATAAATATGTATGTATGTATAGAAATGCGTTTTGTGTCGTATCTTTTCCCAGCATGTGCTGCTTGCTGCTTTTAAGAAGGGCTTGGATTTACTTAATGGCTGGGAATTTTTGCCTTAATGTTTCATTTTTATTGTTGTCAATTGACTGTTTTCTGTTTGGTTGTCCAGTTTGTGAGTGTGTATATGTGTTCGCTTATATTGCAGAGTTTGAGGCCATTGATTAAAATTCATTATCAGCTTCAAGTTCATGTAGATTAAGTAATAAAGCCAGTACACATATGCTGCATATTGTCCGTTATTCTTGCATGATGCACTTTTTACAGCGTAATCTGCCTGAAGTCATTAAACTGAATACGTTGTGTCCGTTTGTTTTGCTTTAAGTGGAGGAAATGCAATAAAAAAACCCACTGAAGTACTTACTATTCGATTCAGTAAGCCAGCCAGTATGGCGCAGAAAATAACAGCGTATTAGAAGATAAAGCAACTGATAACAACAGTTTAAAAAAAACATGGTTTTTTGTTGGAAATGTTTATGAAGGCGTCAACTTGTGGCTAGTTTAATGTTTCTTTTGCAACGCAAATGAAGTGTTAGTGTTTTGTTTTGGGAATTTAATAAATACTTTACATGCCACCTTGACTAGTTATAAATCTGTTCAGACATCGTAAATGTTGTTGTTCGCATAGGAATTTGGCTTGTGAAGGCTGTCGCGTTTGATGGTATGTTCCTGTTCAAACAATGTCCGAACAGTTGTTCGCACAAACGCTGTTCTGTCATCACACAAACAAAATACACACAGGCAAAATAAAGAGACAAAAATTATGCTCAAACTGAACAGGAACATGTGCACGTACTCTCCACACAGAAGACCAGGAGCGAATTTTTGAATGCAAAAAACCAGTGTTCTCTGGTAAGTTCAATTGATTGAAAGAATCTCTTAGTAAACGTTTTTTAAGGCATTAATTTTTCATTGATTTTTTTTTTAAGCTAATGATGCTTAATAAAAATGCTGCTGGCTTTTTAATTTATTATTTCAATATTTTTGTTTGATTTGATAAACCATGCTTTTATTTTTCGAAAACAACTTGGCTAATCGCAAGTAAAATGCGTGATTTTCAGATCAGCCTGACATTTTAAACAAAATTTTAGAATTATACAAAACTATGTTCGATACCAATTTCAAAAATTCGAATTAAAAAATTCGTTTAATGATTTTTATGTGAAGAAAGCTAAGGGTCTATTCTACAAATTATTTCCAATATGTGATATTATTAGTCAAAATTACATTTTAAAATAAATTGATAAACGAAAAAGAATTTTTGTTATTTTTTGCATTTTATTTAAAAATTAGGCTAAATATCTTAAAAATTTAATGTTTGTTTATACTTTTTATATTTATATATAAAACCTTAATAAAAACCTAGTATACAGCATATTTTTGTATCTCACAGAATAAATTTACATGTACATACATATATTTATCGATATCGATTTAAGTCTTACATTGAGCTAATGAGCTGTACCATGACCATGACCAGCTCTTAAAAATGCTGAGGGATTGCCACCGCCACCGCTACTAGTGTTTGCTTTCTCATCCAAATTTTCGGTTGAAGTAGAGGGAGCTTCACGGTTTTTTAATTGTTGTTGCCACATTTCAGCATAGAGACCATTTTCTTTTATAAGCAAATCATCATGACGACCTCGCTCGGCTATAGAACCATCCTTTAATACCAATATTTCATCGGCATGAATAATAGTGGACAATCTATGAGCTATAATAATAGTAGTTCTGTTGGCGCAAACACGTTGCAACGAAGCTTGTATATTCCTTTCGGTGTTGGTGTCCAAAGCTGAAGTAGCTTCATCAAGCAAAACTAAAGAGGGAGCTTTAAGTAAAGTCCTGGCAATAGCTATTCTTTGCTTTTCGCCACCACTCAAACGTAGGCCACGTTCGCCCACCATAGTTTCATAACGTTCGGGAAAACTAAGAATGCGATCGTGTATGTCAGCCAAACGAGCTGCTTCATAAACCTCATCGCTACTAGCACCTATTTTGCCATACTCAATGTTGTAATAGACGCTATTGTTAAACAACACCGTGTCCTGAGGCACCACACCAATAGCTTTTCTTAAACTCTTTTGAGTAACCAATTTGATGTCTTGCCCGTCAACAAATATAGCACCCGAATTTATATCGTAGAAACGGAAAAGTAAGCGAACAATAGTACTTTTTCCAGCACCCGAAGGACCTACAATGGCCACAGTCTTGCCTGCGGGAACACTAAAGGACACATTTTTAAGTACAATTCTTTCCGGCGAATAACCAAAAGTTACATCCTTAAATTGTATGCTGCCGCCCATAGTTAACAGCGGGCCACTACCAGGAGCATCGATAATTTCCTCTTCCTCCTTTAACAAGTCAAGCATATTCTCCATATCAACGAAATTCTTTTGTATAGCACGATAATAAGTTCCAAACCAATTTAATGGCATATAAAGATCCATCATGTAGGTAAAAAAAAGCACAAAATCACCCACGGTTAGAGTTTGATGATTTACCACTAGATAAACACAAAGCATAGAACCGCACAGTAGCCCCAAGCATAATATAATATTTTGTGAAGTATTCAAAATGTTGAGAGTCAATAATGAAAGGAATTCCTCTTTCTTTAGCAAAAGAAACAAAAATATTATTTAGTTTAATTAAAGAGAAGAAAAAAAAAATAATTTAAAAACATACTTGATATTTTTGTATAGCTTTCCTATAGCCATCCACTTCGTACTGTTCGGCTCCATAATATTTAACTGTTTCAAAATTTATTAAAGAATCCACACTGCGTGCTCTCTGATCATTATCGGCCTGATTCATCCGTCTTTGAAATTGAGTACGCCATTCGGTTACCAAAATAGTAGCCACTGTTGAATAGAAATATGTAATTTATTTTTTAAACAAGCAACTACTTTAATTATCAACTTACAAATGTATAAAAACATGGTCAGAAATACAATTAAACCAAACCAATAATTGAAGGCATAAACGAAGTAAGCTACAGCTACTAATAAATCGACTATAGTAGGCGAAATCGAAAATATGATGTAGTTGAGTAAATTATTTATGGAATCAGTTCCACGATCCATTACACGTAACACTTCTCCAGTTTTTCGCTGTAAATGCCAACGTAACGATAAATGGTGTAAGTGTTGGAAAAGATCTACTTCAATTTCTCTTGTTGTATACTGTTGCACCTTGATCCACAGAAATGAGCGCAAGTTGTTAAACAAACCCATAGTACCTGTGCCGCCACCTTGCAGAAATGATAAGGCAACATAAATTAAAACATAATCCCAGCGAAATACAATGGGTGCAATAGTTAAGCTGTCCACTGTAACAAAAATGGAAATTATTATTTTATTAGTTTGAGTAAATAATTAATTAAATTCGTGATTAAGCTTACCTAGCTTTTTGCGATAAATAGGCAAATACAATTTAATTACACGGCCTGCAGCTAATAGTAGAATACATATCAAAACTGTGATCTGAAGAACAACATCTCTTTTTGGCCACAAATAGGGAAATAGTTTACGTAATTTCGTGAAACCATTACGAAATGCTGAATTTCTATTCGGACCATCGTGTGTAGGGTTGTCTTCTTCTAAACGTCGATGTGCGCTAGATAGATAAACTATGCCAGGCGCCTTAAGACCCAAAACAAAGATCAACAGTGATGTTATGAAACGTGTTACAAAGAAACCCATTTCAATTTCATCTTTTTTTCTAATGAGAAAATAAATAGTGGTTTTGTACATGTATTGATATATAAAACGTTACAAAAATGTGATTAAAATCGTAGTTGTAAAGATAAATTTCTCCAATTTTTATTTGAATATATTTTATGGACCCTTGCAGCTGCCTTGGACGTAGATCAAATCTACAACTCATTTTTGTATCATCTGTCAACCATATATCGGCAACAATGCACTTGTGTGAAATCACACGATTTTTCAGACCAATTCTCAGGTTCTTAAATGGCAAAAGTTATATAAAAAATACAATAAATTTGTTTCTATGGAAAGACCTATGTTTGAAATAATAAGTATATTTTCGGTGGCGTTTATGTACATACAATTCGGAACCAACGTAAGAAAGATCCCGAAAACTTGAAATTTGTGTGAAAACTTAACAAAAAAAAAAATAAAATTATTTCACTTGAAATATTAAATTTACCAAAATCTCGAAAATTCTAAAAAACAACAGAGTCAGCAATAATGAAAAATTGCACAGAAATTTTACAAAAAATATCCAAGCCCAGCGAAATATTAGAATTTCTGTAGAAAATTATAATTTAAAAAAAAACACACACACACACACACACACTGCCATTATGTGTATCGAAAAGGAAATATAAGCAAAAATTAGATTTCAAAAAAAAACCTTGACTTGGAGTGTGAATAAGGTCGATTACAACAAATAATCAAACAAGAAATACCATTATAAAACCGAAAAACAGTTCTAATACAAGGGGGTTGTTGTGTAATTCGATTCGAAAAAAGAATCACTCGATATTGTATGCCTAATATATTACGTTTTTAAAAGGGTTTCTTTTTAATCAAAACATGCGGTAAGCCCTCAAATCTTTAAACTCGAAAAATGCAAATTTGGAATTGCATTGAGTTTTATAAATTTAGACTCTAAGTTTTAATTTGCACATTTCAAAATTAATAAATAATGCTAAAGATGTATTAGGATTCATAAAACGGTGGGAAATATAATTTGAATTTTATCTTCGCAGCCATTCCCATCATATGAAAGTTCCCTTGAACTTATTAGTCTTCCTACTCTTAAAAGTAGGGGAAAATATATAATTAATTGTTCATTCATGCGGCTTCCCTTTATTGGGCCCTTATTTGTATGGCTAGAGATGAAATTTGATATACAAGTAAGCCTTGGAGAACAAGTAGTGAGAAAAATGGGCAGTTTTCATTTAGGGGATATAACCTAAGCGTCTGTAAGCTATATGTTAAGAGGTTTTATACATACATTAACAAAGAAAAAAGCACTCAGAGCCGCACAAAAACATAATTGCGAAATTAAGGCCAAGTTCCTATCCAAAAATTTTAGCCGTAAAAAGTATTGAGATCAAAATGAGGACCAAGTTCTTCATTTGTACAATACTTGCTAGCTTGGTAAAATTTTGTGTAAATTTCTAATATAGTAAAGGATTATGGGAAACTAGCAAGTTGCCTTGAAACGGGATGGTATTATACACACGAAGTACTTGGTCCTCATTTTGATCCGAATACTTTTTATGGTCTTAATTTCACATTTGTTTTTATGCGGATAAATAAATAACAACGCACCGTTTGGGTTTGAGTTAAATTGAAATTTGTAAAGAAAATAGCCAAATCTGGATTGACTTAAGTTATGGAGATACTAGCAAACATCACCTCATTTCTTATTTATATAAAAGGTAAAGTAAGTATATATTGTAAGCAATTTGCAATTGGTCACAATTCAATCATTCTTTGTGAAATTCATTTTCAAGTGTTTTTGCGGTTACCACTTACCACAGTATTAAAGCTTATTGGTCATTTTTTCGAAAGAAGTGTGTTTTACGTCGTTTTATGCAGTATCTACCACATTGAATACAATAAATAATTACTGTAAAAAACTTACGTTTTCAAATTAAACCACCAATCTTCATGTCTAAGATTTATAAAAGCCAACGACTCATTAATAAAAGCCAATGTCCAAAACAGTAGCAATACCAAACCATGACCATTAGTCGGTAGGGATGGTAACATATAGTTTCTCTCCATATGGACCAAACAAATGGAAAACATATAAGCGATGCAAATTAAAATAGTAGAAAGAATCTGAAAAATAATTAATAAATACTTATCTTCAATACACAGAAAAATTTGTTAATTTATTGGAACATACCATATAACCATAAACCGCGCTATCTTCATAGATTCGAGCATTTAATATAAACCTGGCCAACTGTAACATTGGTAAGAAAGCGGACAGGAACAATTGTAGGCCATAAAGTCTTGATTTAACCAATAAATTGGGATGTGTTATACGTGTGGCATATTTTCGATATATGTACAGTTCGATTAGACCGAAAATTATTATGAAACCACCACATACGGCAGTACCCACGGTGTCCATAAAACAATGTGAGATGCCATGATTTATCCAGATTTGTGAAAAAGTTACGTTAGGGGGGCAATACAGCATGTTGGTTACCGATAATGTATCGCAGCTGAAAAATGTAATTGTAATACAAAATTTAACCAGGTAAGAAAATTTACGTTTTACAATATATAATAAATCTATGATTCATGGTATATGAAATTTAATCTAATTTTATTTGATTAAATTTCATTTATTATTGTTTCGTCATTTGTTTGTTATTAGGAAAAATTATTCTTTTAAAGACACAAGTGCATTCACCAACACACCACTCGAGTATATTTTTTAATAAACAGTGCCTGTTTTTATTGTTCAATTACCGACTTTTCACAGCTCTAATACAAAAGAACCAAGTATAATGTATATTAGTGAAATAAAACCGGATGGAATATGAATTGGGGTTGATACCAAAGCCAATGAAATATAAAGTGTTTCATAGCAAATCTAATAAAAACCCTCGGCAGGAAGGCCAGCAAGTTGCTCGGGTATAATAGTGCTACTTTAAGCTGGATCACTGCGTTAGTGACAGGACATGGAAACTTCAAGTACCATCTGGCTAAGATGAAAGTCGTAGAAGATGATACTTGCAGACTATGCCTGGAAGAGGCTGAGACGGTAGCGCACATTGTGTGTGAATATCCAGCACTGGCTAACATAAGGCTTAAGACCACGGGCAGACACTTGTTAGATGTGAATGCCATGGGGGAACTAAACCTTAGACAAATGCTAGCAATTACAAAAGACTCCGTGATGAGGAAGAGGGTCGACAGTTATCAGTCGACAGTCTGAAATCACTTTAGTCAAGAGTAAAGGCTAGGGCTAGCACGAGACTCAATTGAAAGTAAGGTGGTTGTGATTACGGATCGGTTCCCTGAAATCAATTTGAGGAGCGAAATGGGGGTCGAAAAGGGACCCAGAAAGTAAGTGGTCTGCTTCGATATTCGAAACATGAACCAGTACGAGGAACATCAAAATAAACTTGTAAAGCCTGCAAGAGATCTGAATGTAATATGAAACGATCGCACCAAGTAGCATTTCAAATTGTACTTTTTCGGCCACAACAGTATTAAAATTGCTCGTTTATTTTTTTAACATCTTTAATAATTTAAACAAAAACAAAACGTACTTCAAATTCATTTGTACTTGTAAAGCATGTATGTATATACATAGATAAAAACACTTATAAAATAAATAAAAATAAATTTTTTGGTAACTAATCAGTTATCTTAATATTAAGCAACAGGAATTATATGTTTTTAAAAAGTCTTGTTTAGATTAGACCAGAACACATACAGTCTATTCTGTTCCTTCGTTATTTTTGTACGAAAAATATCTTTTTCACATTCGTGAACGAGTGTAGAATTAGTAATACTCCTCTTACAACTTTGGAAAGCTCTGGAAGCATTAACTCATTCAATTCACTTTTCATTGCTAACACTTTGACACAGAAAATAGAAATATTTAAAGTTTTAAATATCTGTAATGGATTCACATAGGCCAAAGTTCTGTAATTTTAATTGGGGAACATTTTTAATGACGCACTATTACTGCTGGTTTTTTCAAAATCATTTCATTCTCAAAGCTAACTTAATTTTTTTAAGTTTCGCAAACGTAATAGGAGATGTATAACTGAAAATAATTTATAAATCGTTAGATATAGGTGTTTTTCTTGAAACAACTGTATCGTCAACAGAAAACGTCTTAAAAGCAAGAACAACAAAAATTATAGAAGTTTCTTCCGAAAAATAATTTGAAAACGTTTGAAAAAAACCTTGAGGGGTAACAATAATATGATGACAATATTCCTTGATTTTAAGAGTTCTAGAAACAATCGAAAAGCAAATAGTGATGAAGAAGTTGTATATGGTTTGAAACATACCTAGAACACAGAACACAGACTACAGAAGTAATTAAAATTTTATCGAATGCGATAGAAAACGATATTGGTATAGCAAAAGGTTCTATATTCTGAATGCTCTACTATTTATTATATATATAAACTATATGCCAAATATACTATTAAGAAGTGACATATGCTGTCGGTTGGGGACAATGATAAAGTTTGTAGGTGAAAGTTGAGTCACAATATAAACAAAATAAACAACTGGATGAAAATGAATAAATTGAAACTAAACGAAAGCTAAAGAAAAATCTTAGAAATATATATCCACTAATGAAAATTTTCAAATTAAAAATAAAATTGTTAATATGAGATACTCGTTTTAAGGAAAATCAAGGAATGACAAATTTATTTGCTTATATCAATAAATATTATAATTAAAATTTACAAGTTATATTGTTGTAACAAATAATAAAATAGAAACAAGTTATTTATTAAGGTCTTTCTTTCAATCTTATTCTTCAACAAAAATAATAGAAAAAGTAGACTATAGGAAATACCTAGGATTTATTATAGACAAAAAGCCAGAATTTAACAAACATACATATATAAATTTATATATGTAAAAAAATTGGTTTCTTTAAGAGAATATGTGATAAAATATCAAAGGCAACTACAATAAATATACATAACACCATAACCTCATTTCGAATATGGATCAACAATTTCATAAACTTGCTGTAACTCAACCCTACTTTAAAGATTGCTAAAACTAATATGTTCGAAAATTTTAAATGGATGGATATTAAACAGGGACTACAATTCAACACGCCGCAATTTATTAAGAAAATGAAAAATGGAATCGCGCTAGATTATTTACTATCGCTTTTCTATAAGGGATTTGAATTGCCAAATAATGTTAAAAATGAAAAAGATAATAATGTACATAAGAAAATGATGTGTAAATTTTATTCTACTTAATACAGATTTATAGTATTTTATGTAAAATAATCTGTGAGATTTAAACTATTTTTAATTTTGCTAAATTATTAAAAATAAAACTTTCAATGTTGTTTTTAGAAATATAAACATTTACTATATCATATATGTATATCATTAAGAGGAGGATGATTTTCATTGAGGTTTAACTTTGATAATTCGGATTGATTTATAAAAATTAACAAACTTGGAAAATTTTCACAAATGAGTCATTGGACTACCACCATATTTTTAGGATTTCATTGAAAAAAAAAATATATATAGTTGTGCTATCTTAACGAGCCCTGCTTTTTATCTTTAATGGATTTTTAATAATATTTAATTCAAAATAGTGATAATTTACTTTAATAAAAAATAATCTTTTATCAAATTACTTTTAAATACTATAAAAAATTAATAAACAAATTCTTGTGAGCTACTTGAAACAGAGATAAAAATAAGGTCGTTGCACATTTACTATAATATTAAATGATACCTATTTATTGTCTTTGTTTATTTTCGAATGTTAGATATTCAAGGATTCATAAAAAGCGCCTTTAGATGTGAAATAACTTCATTGAACATTTTGTTTTTTTTAAGACAGCGATATAGGTACATAGTTTACACACAGTTTTTTTTTCCTCTACACGTTTATTTTAACAAGATTAGAATCTAGATATCTCAACAATTTCTTGGCTAATAATGGTACGCACTTATGTAGAATACATCAGATTATTTAAACTTTAATTATCTAATTTCAAAATTTTATCAAACAAATTCAATAAAAAATAATTAGTTGCGAAATAAAAAATTTGTTTGCGGTTGGGTGGAAAAATTGCCTCCACCCCAACAAATTTGTATTAATACTGTTTTTGAATAAATTCCTACCTATTACAAAACAAAGCAATTTTTTTTTAATTTAAAGTATTTTGGTGCAGGTGCATGAAATTTTTTTTTTGCGACAATTAGGAAAAACGTGTATCTTCATAGTTTCTTATGAAGTATCACTCCATACTATACAACTTAGGATATTTGCAGTAATTACTAAGTTATTGTCTCATTGTTCATGGTACATGCTAATGTGCCCGTACTATTTTGAGAAATTGTACATTACAATTGTTCAAAGAAAATTTTAAACTTTATTTTAAATAAATAATTATTGTTGTAAGGATGTTTTCTTGTGGTGTGCAATTTGAAACATTTTGTTTTTTATATAAACAAACAATCCTCATTTAAATTTTCTTTTCACTCCCATTTTTAGTATAACACGAGAAATTTTTGCTAAAAACTTTTTTCATTATTAATGCGTGCGTAATTGTTATTTAAATATGTTATTATATTTGAATAAACAGATCAAAATTGTCGATTCATACTGCACCACCAAATTATGCAATTTACACCTTTTTGTGGTCAATCTTGAATCGCTTTGTTTTTGTATTCCGTTTTAATAACAATGATAAGCAAACTGTTCTTGATGTTTTCTTATACAAACTTTATAAAATTGTTACTTACTTTCGAATGTATTTTGTACGTCTTTACTGACGTCTTTCCCGTTATGTTTAATTTCTCAATGAATTAATTTTGTTAATTAATTCGGCTTTTTTGTACAACTTATCGCAACCTACCGTCTTTGTGTTTGTTGTGTGACGGGTGAAAAAAAAGCAATAACTAACCAAGAAAAAATAAAGCAATGAATGTCACTTACCACCTATTCCTGCGGTGATACCAGATGTAGGTGAGTGAAAAGGTAATGCCAGTCTATTAAAACGACTAAATTAGTATACATTATAATTCCACAGCGTTTCTTTTAATCGTATAACTAGGTTTGACAATTCTCGTTCTATGATAATGTAAAATAAAAACAAATTGTAGATTTACGATTTAACAAGCAGTTTTCACCATATTTTTTCACGATTACACATCGGGTAATTCTTTATTAAATTACGAAAACTTTATTCCAAGCTTTATTCCAATTTAAGTGGCGACTGTCGATGCAGAGAAAACATAATAAAAGTATATTATCGTAGCAGAGAATGTAAAATATAATGTTAATTTGTTTTTAATGTAACACAAAACAGGATTCAACACGGATGTGCATCTGTGAGAAATTTTTACTAAACACGAATCAAAAGCACGATTAAAATGCGAAAACAATAATTTAAAAGTCGTAAGGCAAAGCGAAACACATTCAATTTCATTACCATATGTTAGAAAGGGAAATACATACAATTGGTTTCATTGCTAACCAATTAAGACGTTACTTTAAACTGTTTCAAAAAACTTTATTTGACTCCCTACATTTATTTCGGCGTATTTCTTTTTTAAATGTGTAATATGTTTTAAATTGTTATTTTTCTCAGAGTTCTATTTTATTTGTGATGTATATATATTATATATATTCAAATACCTTAACTACGAGTATTATTTATATTTCTTGAATTCGGCGAGACTTTCACTATTGGGCATATCACATGTAATAGATAATAAATAATAATAATTCTAAACTCATTTAATACAGTTTAAAAAACCACATATAACATTTTTAAATTATATATTTGAGTTATTTCACCACAATTAACAGACATTTATTCACCCCGTAGTTGCACGAAATTGAAAATGTGGCAACTTCAATAATTATTTTCTGATTAGTTTATGCAACGTTCGCCAACCGGTCGGTATATATTCGTAGTTTGCTATTACTGTGCGGTTTTAATTAATTATAGTAAAGAAAAATACATATTTATTTGCTTAAAATATTAAAAGGTGATGTTGTTAAGGTTAAGCTCAATAATTGATTAAAATGTATTTAAAAAAGTGCAAATAAAATATCGTAAAACAATGAGCTACGGGAGTTCAAGAAAAGCAATGTTAAAAGTGTTTGGTGTTCTAAAAGTGAAATTAAATAAGATTGTTTTAAAAGTATATAATTAAAAGTTGAATTTTTCAATGCATTATATATTATCGATGTAAGTAAATTTGTAAAAATCTACTTTAAATTTTTCCTAAATAATGTAATTGAAAAGTGTGTTAGTAAAAAAAGCTAACTGTAAAAATGCGCCAAAAAGCGGAACAACGCAAGAGGAAGGAAAAGGAAAAATGAACAAAAATTAAGTTGCCATATGTGCGAAACTCTGCATTTAGTTTACAAAGTAAATTAAATTTCTCTCTTTCTTTGTATGACCGTTAATTTTAAAACTTTTCCACATTGTAATGTTGCCAGATCTTTGATTTGTAGTTTACTTTTATACAATATTTAAACACATTTAAACATAGATGTCGGTGAAAATAAGATATTTCAATTTTTGGTTTTCAGCAAGCAAAGATTAATCCATTTTGGGCATTAAACTGGAAAAAAGGTTTTTATGTTGGTTTGGCACTTACTGCAGGTTGTCTTTGTAGATTACACAACTGAGTTCTCTTTTGTTTTTGTTGTAAGTTGGTGTAAGTTCAGAAGGGCTAAAAAATTTACAACACTTATTATATCTCAAGTCGATAAATAAAAAAATAGTTTGAAGTTTTGAAATGCATAGTTAGATATATGTATGGATACAAGGACTATTATTATTAATTAATACTAATATAAATATACAAGATGTTCGGCAGTCACGAACTAGTTCGGCTACATATGGAAAAATAAAAAGTTTCTAGTTCATTGTTCAATAGTATAACAAACCTATTAATTTTTGAAATTGAATTAATTGAATTAAGTTCTATTAAAAACATCGTTTGCCTTCATTTACAGTAATTAACATCATAAGCCCATGTTAACATATGGCAGCAGCTTCAACAATATTCTGATTAGTTTCTCCAAGAGGTCAAGAAGTTTTAGTTAACTTTTTTGCTACGGTTTTAATAATAATATAAAAAATGTATTAAAGTTGTACGTAATAATTAATGAAAATAGTGTAAATAATTAATAGTCCAAGTTAAGTTATTGAAAATAAAAATTATGTATATATGTACTATGTATAATGTTTGTTCTAAAGGCAGAATAAAAAAATTTAAATGTAATAATGAAAATCAAATGAGAATAAGTTTGTTAATGCTATGGAAAATGCCCATGAATAATACAGTAATTAAAATGTTTGTTACTATAAAAATGCGTCAAAAATAGCAACCACGCCAAGAGTAAAGAAAAGAAATTATGGTGCTATAAGTTCTGGAATAGTTCAGAAGGTAAATGAATTTTTTTTCCTAATAGCATTACCGATAATTTTAGTATTGTTTAATATATTAATTATTAATTCTTGATTTGATATTCCGACAGGGTGTTTTGATGTAGATTTTTGGAACGAATTTCCGTTATCTCTTGTCAAGTTTGGTTTGGTGACAAACCGGTTTCGGCTATGTGCCATTTTCAGTGTCATTTTTCGTTTTTTTTTTGCACATAGCCGAAACCGATTTGTCTCCAAACCAAACTTGACAAGGGATGACGGAAATTCGTTCCAAAAATCTATATTAATTATTAATTAATTATAGAATTATTAATTAAATATGAAGTTATGCACATAAACTGGTTTTCGGAAGAAAAACCTGCTCCAACATAATTTTTCGATAACAAATCTTATAATTCCAAATGTAAAACGGGCAAATTTATGAAAAAACTGATTTTTAAACAAAAATCTATAAAACTGCTCGCAAATTCAAATAACTGTAAAAAATTGACAAATCTGTGTAGGGAGGGTTCATTCGATTTCAGTTGCAATTCAGCTCTTTGGAATAATCCAAATATGTTTTCTTCTTTTTTGATGCTGACAATAGTTTCCGCTTCTCCGTCTTGCTAAATTGTTTAATTTTTAATTAAATTTTCACTTCTTGTCATTATTACAAAGTTTTAGAAACAACTATTTTAAAATGATCCACTAAATGAGAATGATAATGATTTGTTTAAAATTTAATATTAAATACAAGCCGTTGGTTGTATTTCGCATGAGAAGAATGAAAGGTTAGTTAGAAAGTGGTACATTTTGAGCAATTCGCCACAATTACATTTTTAAGCCGAGTTGTCAGGCATATCTGCAATAGTCTACAAGGAATTTTTTAGAAATAATTTTAAGCAAAGACAATAAAATTGGCAGTTGCAATAAAGCTATTGGGGTCTTAGCAATCAGCTTGAACCCTGTTTTTGTCGGCATGAACTTTTTTATGGGCTCGGAAAAAAATTGATACAATTTCGTGATCCTCGCCTTTAATAATACTCATGTTTTGTTTGTAATTAAATATATTTTATAATAATTTTATTCTTTTTAAAACTACAGACATTTATTAACACTATAATTATTTATAACATTATTATTTAGAGGTATGATCTTTTTTATTACTAAGAAATAGAATTTAAGAAATTTTATTTTACACAAGGAATATGATTGGTCTTTCCGATTTTTCTTTATATGAAACTTATAACAAGTTGAAAATGAGGAAAACAAAATACTGCGTTATTAGTTTTATTTTTAAGATCACATTTTATATTTTACACAATTTTTTACTTAATGTTTGGTATTGTAAATAACTACATGATAATATTTTGCTTAGTTCTTAGATAATATTGGCCTATAGTAGAATTAAATAGATATTTTAAGTTCTAAAGGATATAAATTAAAGTATCACTAAGTTAATGAAATACAACTATGGGAAAGAAAGGGAGTTTTGCTCCCCTTTTGCTTTTCACTAAAAGTAATATTAGTTTATTTATAACTATGAAGTCAGCAACGGTTGAGTAACAGCATTTACCGTTGCTTGATGCTGATTATTGCGATGCTTATGATTTCTTGAGGCAATTTCCCGTTTGCTGTCCTCGTCAGCCAGAACTGTGTTTGTGTTTTTGGCTGCTGTAAATTTGCTTTGTTCTTCAAAACCGTTTGAAGAACTTTTCTGCATTTGAACATTTTTACAATTGTTGGCTTTAACAAAATTTTGATATTGATTAGTGGATGTACTACAGTTGTGTAATCTAGCAATTTGTGGGGGTGCAACATATTGTTGCTGATGATTATTGTTCTCTGTTACGATTTTGTGATTGTTTAAACAATTATCGCCATTTAAAGCATTATACGCTTGCGTAGATGGTTGCTGTTTTGCATTAGCCGCTACACCTAATTTTTCTTCGCCTTCACCTTCCTCGCCTTCACAGACCCGACTGGTTACTAGGGTTTGGGTTTCTTCAGAATTTTCACTTATATTAAATTTAATACGATTTGTACTATTCTCACTGACCGTTTCGTTAGTATTTATTAGGCTGGTTATGGTGGGTGAATTTTTCAATCTTAATCTTGAGGTAGCCGGCTGCAGAAGGCCTGCCAGATTTGAGTTTGATTGTGTCAAGGGTAATTGTGTGTAACTATGTTTGGTGTTGGCGCTGGCATGCGATTTAAGAGTGCCTGACAGCGGCAATCTGAAGTTGGCCATCTCCCAACAACCCTCTTTAGCATCATCTCTAAGCGAACGACTGCTGTAAATATCATTTGCGGTTGGGTTAATCGAATGCATACCAATTCCTTTAGTACTTGCATCTAGGTAATTGTACAAATCGTCAGTCTTATAATCATAGCCATTTAGTTTGGGCGAAGAGGAGGAAATTTTACGTTTCACTTTTAAATTTGGTGAGTTTTGTCGGCTATAAATCATTGGCTGCTGCTGTGCCTGCAGTTGATAAGGCGGCAGCAATTGCGCGGCATCGGAAATTTGCTTGTGCACTAAGCCACAGCCTGGCACTTGCTTTAAAGAGGATCTTCTCGACAACATAAGCTGTTGAGGTAAAATGGGCGATTCCACCTTTTGTATTTCGCCCTCTAACCAATATGTTAGCATTTCTCCCTTACCTTTCATGGGCACATAACCTCGCCTAGTCGTTATAAATGTACCAAATTCATCTAAGGCTATTTTTGTTTTCTCACTTATATGTATCTTTAAAGCTTCACCATTTGATTCCATACGAGAAGCGGTATTAACCGTGTCACCAAACAAACAATACCTTGGCATTTTTAAGCCCACCACACCTGCTACACAAGCACCTGTATGCAGACCAATGCGCAATTTCAAGCGATCATTTGGTCGATGGTGTATCTTAAAATTATGCACAGCCTCCAGAAGCGCTATAGCTAGACGAGCAATCTCACGGGCATGTTGATTGCCATTACGTATAGGCAGACCAGATACCACCATATAAGCATCACCTATTGTCTCCACTTTGTAGACATCGAAATTCTCCACGATAGAATCGAAGCAGGTATAGAGATCATTAAGAAATTGAACCACTTGCATGGGTGTACTTTCGGCAGAAATAGCTGTAAAACCGACAATGTCTGAAAAATATATTGTCACTTGATCAAACGTTTCGGCCACAACTGGTTGACCACTAATTAACTGGGCGGCTACACTTTGCGGCAACAGTTGATAAAGTAGTTTTTCGCATTTCTTTTTTTCTTCTATGTAATCTTGTGTACGTTCTTCGACCAATTCTTCTAAATTATTAGCATACTGTTCCATACGTTTGAGTAGATTGTCAACAATGTTGCCAGTTTCGTTGTCTCTGCAGGGAGAAAGAAAGAAATGGGGTTCCGTTATTAAAAATTTTAATTATTTTTTATACATTTATTATAATGCTTTTGATCTAGTACTGATTTATACTAATTAATAATAGCTTATAAAGAGAGCTGCACTATTTTATGCAGGATATGGGTTGACGACATTTGTGCGGTAAAGTTTTGATAGGGTTGGTAAAAATAACGAACTATAACTAAGAACTTATTCCTTGTTGAGGAATGTTTCAAATATAGAAATATTATCAGAATATTGATTGAACCTCGTCAACTATTAAGTGAAAAATTGAAAAGTGTAGGAACACTGCGCTACTAAACACAATAACAAGCTATTCAAAGTACAATATCAGTTGTGGAAAATAATGAATGATATCAACAGCATTTTCTAGTTCGTATACTCAACTCTGATCTGCGTCTTCTTGCAAATCGAAAAGAGTTCGTTTAATGGATTATTAATTAACAATAAGCAATTGCTAAGTCACCGAGTAATCTCATTATAAGCGCTGAAGCTCAGTTGTACCTTGATGACTTTGTTAGTCGTCAAAATTACCCCATTCAGAACAATGACATGTAATTACATGTTTTCAATAATTATAATTATTGAAAACAAATGCGTTTGTAACGAGTGATGGCAACAAAAAACCTTAATCGGGTAATGAATTATAAGATTAATCCAACCGAGAAATTAATAATTGCAATAATTCGGGAAAAATAGTCGATTAATTCAGCTAAGGATGATAAGGATCATAAAAAACATAAACAATTATTTACAGTGTAGGAACCAAATATCAATAAGTTTATTGTAATTCTTTGTTTGGTTCAGAGTTTTCATTTCATCCCATGCGTTAGCCACATCTCGTTTTCATTCGAGCACTGGTTTCATGAGAAAGAAGCTTAGCTCATCTTAGGGTTTGTGGAGTCATTTGTGGTGAGACAATAAATCGAATTCATTATCACGAGAAGACGTGTCGCTTCCAATACTTCCGTCTGAGCAAGTATTTTCAACTATTTCGCTTCTTACGTCTGCCATAATATCAGATAGCTCTGCTGATTGTTCTATATTACCATGCCGGTATTCAAACTGGCTCAAATTGGTAATTTTAATAGATTTGACATTTTAATAGATTTGACTAATATATTGATGACAGCGCTCTATTTCCTGGTGAATAGCGTAGTGTGGACATAGGCCTCAATTTTCCGAACCTCCAAATGCGCTGTTTTGGGAGAATGAAAGCTGTCGTTTGAATATAAAAATATATAGGAATCTTGCGCCTAGCTAACAAAATGTAGCAAACAAGCTTGGTTAAAAAACAAAATAAAAGTATTTTCTATTAACCTTGAATTGAAAAAAAAAAATATTTTATTAATTATACCTACAAAAGTTGTAGATACAATTTTCGGACTTTTCGGATTTGTTTTTTACGAATTCAGTAATATTTTGCCTTGTTTTAAATTTATTTCAAATTTCTCATTTACAATCAGTATATGTAAATATTCTTTTAAGTTCAAACATTTATTTGCTCAGAAACGAGTCAAATGTTTGCCCGTGTGTTGTCACACTACGTTCACATTAGAAACAGTTTTGTTTCCTGGCCAATAATATTATTGGCTCAAAATCAGATGTTCTGTTATCAGTTCCTAATAAATATTTTGTGGTCAGACTACGGCTAACAAATAATTGCCACTTTTAAAGAAGTGTTTGACTAAATTGTCTGTACGTTTAGTCTTATAAAAGAAAAAACATTTTTTTCGATTATTTTGGAAATAATGAAGTAATTCTTGATTAATCGAGATGTAATTAAATGGTTAATCACAATTTTTAATCGTTTTGCGATTAATCTTGACAACATTAACCTGCCGCTTTTGTGATTCGACTGGACCATACTTCTTTGAAAATTATGACGGTCAAGCAACGATTATAGCTGGTTGAATTAGATGATATTATTGTTTTAACAAATCGTGCATCATGCACGTTTATTCTCTCGTTGTCGGAATTAGCCACCTGGATCACGTAATTTAACACTATCACGTTTCGCTTTTAGGGCTATTTGTAGTCAAAGACCAATGTTAAGAAGTCAACATCCTTTCGTGAATTAAAGAAAAAAGTAAATTTTGGAGAACTGATTAAATTGACTTGAAAAACAACAAACGCTCGAGTGGAATTACAACATAGAGGGCATATAATGACAATAAACTAAATAATAAAGTCCACTATACAAAGCAAAGAGCAGGTAATGGCAGGATAAAAGTTGAATTCAATCAATTATGTGCAAAGAAACGTTCATGATAAATAGCAGAGATAATACAAAAAATTTATTAAAATAATAAAACTTGCGCATTTATAAATTCGAAACCAAAGTGAATTCGTAACAGGTGACCTTGAGATTACTAGGAACACGCACGGCTGATCTTTTTTTGCTCATTAGTTTTTCAATGTTTAAACGTCAAATTTCATAAGAAAACAAATTCGCCTTAAAAAATAAATACGGTGTTTGAGAGTTGAGTTCAGGGTAGACTAAACTCACCAGCGCAGCTGAGTACTTTTTTTGAACTTCCCCATTTCCCCCACACTTTTTATATAAGGGGTTAGACATCGGCAAAGGAGCCGCAAATACTTTGAATTCGCCGGCGAGTTTACCTGCCTTGGTTGAAGTATTCCTTAGCCCAAGGCAATATGATAGCAGGTAGTGTCACGGGCGAATTAAAGGCATTTCTGGCTCAATCAACGCCATAAAAAAAGTGGACATTCAATCATTTGAAAAAAAAATGCTGTGCTGGTGAATTTACCTATTTTAATTCACCTTGGGGGTATCCCTTAGGTTGGAAAATTACTATACTCACTTGTTTATATTTCTTATGATTGCTTTTAACGCACCAAAGTCTGGCCTCTCGTTTGGATCCTCGGACCAGCATTTTTGCATAACTGTATTAATTTCTTTATAATTGGTTGGTATATCAACAAGTTGTGGCCTAAAAGGATATTGAAGAGTATGCGGATAACCTTTGATTAAGTAAATGATTTCTGCAAAGAAAAAAAAAAACACGAAACAAGTTTCAATCAAAATTTGTAGTAGTAATTCTTATTGATTAGCAAATGCAAATTATATTTGTTATTTTAATTGATAGGATGTCATAACTCAACTGATAAATATTTTACTCCTGTGGACGTTGCTGAAAATAAATATTTTTTTAAATATTTTTAGCAGGCATTCAGGAAATTTCTTGACATCGTTTAAACATACTGATAATTCCTTTAAAAATTTCCCTAGAAAATACCCTCAGAATTGTCACAGAATTTTCTTAGACAAAAAGCCTTTTGTAAGCTTCACATTTTGCTTTCATTACATAATGCGACCAACAATAATTACGAAATTGGCTAGCTGTGCTGACTGTCAGTACCAATGCGTATCGAAACCGACAAAAAGTCTTTACTCGGATATTAATGATTAACGATAATGATTGCAAATATGTTTGCGTAAAGGCAGATAACGTTTACTTTATATTCCTAACAAAACGCTTCACGTAAAGTTATGAAGACTCTAGCTCTTATAGCTCTCTAAGTATAAATATCCCCTTTATTTTGATCTAGGGAAACTAGCTTACATAAAGTTTAAAGGTTATGGATTTCACAGTTTTCTTGGAAAACGATAAGAATATCTTTTGTATGAAAGATGTCACGTAGTAGTAACCCTAATTAAACGGAAGTCAACATTTGCTTTGTATGGGAAGTGCCACGCCCTGTGGGTGTTTCAGTTATGTACATCGATAATAACTGAATCCCTAGATATACGATAATTAGAGTTCATGGTACACAGTAAAAATAATTAGTTTAATTTTAATACTGAACCGGTGTGTATATATAACAAATCTAAAAAAAGCATTAAATGTAGAGAGAGAGTTGTTTTTTACTTTATTTTTCAGAGCATAAAATTAATACAAACATATATGTATTAGGTTTGTTCTTTTTTAAGCTATAGTAAAACCAAAGTATTAAAATTTAATATTTAAAAGGGAATTAATCTAATACCCAAAATAAATGCTACACCGGACCGATATAAACCAATAAAACGAAATTAAATTGTAATATTTTTTAAGGAAAATAAAAAACTCCAGGGCAATTCTATTAGTTTATGCCTACGAGTTAATTGTATTATTTTCTTTGAAAAGGATAAAGAGTAGAGACGACAGAAGATATTGTTACGTTTTAACCTTTTTTAAACGTGTTTATTTATTCGCGGATTCTTTTAGTTTTAAAGCCTACTTTTACACACGGTTACTTTATTTACTTTAACACTTAAATTCAAGGCAGTTACTATTTTTTAATTGTTGTTCACACTTTAACGTTTTACTCGATTCAATCTTCCAGCTTGGCCACCCGAGTCTTTTTATACTAGTCGTCTAGTTTCCAGGAATTTGTAGAATAAGCAAGAATCCCGTAGATACTTTCTTTAGCTATAAACATCGTTTCTGTTGTTTTTCATTATTATGTTTGTTTTTGTAACTACTGTCTGCCTTGTTTTTATGGTGTTGTTTGTGTTTATTCTTACTTGTTAATTCGTGGAATTCGTCTTTACGTGTAGGTGTTGTGTTTTGTTGTTACAGTGCTGTCGGAGCTAAATTAGGCGAATACGGTGGGTGTTTTTTTCGGCTTCGGCGCAGATCCAAGACTCGTTGGCAGTTATAATACGTTTAATTACATCCCAATAGTCGGAAAGCATTGTTTGACAGACGTCAACGCGACGCTGTTTTTCAAGAAAATTGAGTGATTTTGGAACCAATCGTGATTTCACTTTTCTTAGGCCCAAATGATCTTTTAAAATAGTTTTGAATGATCCCTCCGATATTCCAACGATTTTCGAATACCAATTCCTTCATTTTATTGACGTGTTGATCATCAGTTGATGTTGATGGTCTTCCTGGACGTGGTTCGTCGTCAACGCGTTCTCGATCCTCTTTGAATAATTTGTACCAATCAAAAACACTTGCTCGCGACATACAATTATCACCGAAGGCCGTTTGCAACATTCTTCATTTCACTCATTATAAAAATCGCCGAATGCACTTGTTGTATTTCAGAAAGACAAGCGTATACTAAACACTAATGATTATTTTGATGTGATATTTGGCACAGATGTCACTGACAGTCATACAAACGTAGAATAAAACATTTCGACGAACGGATTTCCGCGCGAATTTAAATTAAAAAGCCTTAAAATTTTTTGCCCACAACAGTATATCTGGTATGTTATTGATTATTGGCAGCGGCTGAGATACGAGAACCCAGGCGACTATGGTAGTCATCGTCGAATGCTAAATACTTAACGCGCTATCTACTTTGGCCACTGGCTTTAAATTGAACTGCTGTAGAAAATAACCCTAATAGCCCTACTCATGTGAACACCTGTATCAGTTTTAATTATAGGAGAAAGAGAGAGAGAGAGGTTTAATTCTTTTCCAGGTGTTGTTTATAAACCCAATAGCGAAATTACTGATAGAGACATAACTTTGTTTTTGGTTTTTTTTTCGTCTGGGAACGTTTTCATTTCCTTATAAACTGTTGTTTTTGAGCTTTAAGGAACAAAATTATTGTAAGGGAGAAGTTTAATTCTTTTTAGGCATTACCTTAAAAGTAAATGTAATAAAAGGGAAATAAATTTCACACGCCTGTTTCGGTATTATTTTTAAACTAATACGAATTATTTCGTTTTAGTATTGGTATTACTTCTACTCTATGAAATCATTAAAAAATCCCACAAGTGTTTATGCTGAATTCCCTGAATTATTTTAATAATTAGCAGATGGTTTTACAAATAAACTAATTAGGAATTAATTTCAAATTTAATTCCTAAATAGTTTAGTATGAACACCATAAAGTTTAAACATTAAACCAGCATTTTGACTGTGTATCACATTCTTCCAGCGATCTGGGTATATACTACAGCCACTCTCCTGAAAGGACTTCATCAACAACCAGCGCATGGCTAACCATCGCTGGGGCTACTAGTTTCCGCGATAGTCTACTCAACCCTCTAGCGTCCTTATCTTTCAGTTTCAGCCCAAGACAAAACTTGGAAACTGCTTCACTGCTTTTCCTATATTCCTTTTAGAACAATACATCAAGGTGGCGGGATCACCAAGAAGACATGTTCCAGGTGGCGACGTCTAGCTTTACTACTCTAGTAGGCCAAAAACTCTCCAGCGTACATGCAACTTTCAAGCATTAGTGAATTAGTCACTGCCAAACTCCACTATTTTCTAAATTTTCCAATACAGGAGCTACCTTATTGTATGTTTCTTACACTCGGTTACTGAATATGCCTTGACTGTCATAGTCAGTGAAAAACAATTTTGAAGTTTAAACCTGATTTATTGAAAGTAAAAATTCTTACAAAATTCTTATCGTATTATTTAATTTATTTTTTGTAGTTGCATATATGAAATGTTTTTTATCAAGATTTTTTAAAACTAACTCGAATGAATAACGCCAAACTTTGACAACTAATTCAGTTTGTTTTGATTTTGTTATAAGTGTGCAATTCGCAAAAGGAAATATGTCAAAGAAATCCTCTTGTATTTGGAGCCGAAATTTGCTACAATCCCATTTAAAGAATAAACCAACAACAAAACCAACTTGTCAATCTTTTATATCACAAAAACCGTTAGAAAAACAGCAATCAGAGCAAAATATAGAAAATAATTATCGTAGAAAATTGCATAAGACCACAAATAATAGCAAAAGATATGCTACTTCAAAGGATAAATTCAGGGGCCACAATTGTATGCCAAATAATAGAACAAGACCAACACCTACAACAAGAAAAAACGTAACTCGCACACTTCACTTCAATGAAAATTCGCTATGGCGTAGAGATAGCATAGAGAAAGCAAACCAAGCCCAACTAACAACGGAATGGAAGTCTAGCAAGCATTGCCAGAACAAACATAACGAAAGTCACAATCTTTACAATAATTGTAAATTAACAAATTTGCCTAATCCACAACGGCAACAATGTGGGCAAATACAACTAAATCAATCTCTTCAACATTGTTATCATGATTTTGGAAAAAATAATGCACATAAATCCTTTAACACGGCTTATGAAACCCATTCTCTACCCGTACCTTGTCTGTCATATGTGCATGTTATACCGCCCAAGCTGGATAACAATCATTGTCAGCGTGCACATCTTCATAATGGTGAAAGTAAATCCAAAATGTTTAAATTGCATGACGTAATAGCAAGTGTTTCTTCATCCTCAATTCAGTTGAGTAAATGCCATAATCGCTATGATTCTCAATTGACATGGCTGCCACAAGTGTCACAGCATCAAGAGCTTCTATTAGGCATGTTTGAAGTTTTACCACCGCTCTTTCTTTTAAACTCGCCAACATGCCGAATTATTGAATCAGGAACTCACATAAAATATCGGAACCATTGTCTATTAGAAAGTATGAAACATCAATGCCATCCCTATGAGAATGAAAAATCAAAAATGCTTCACCAACTATCGCCACGACGCACGGAACATATCAATTTGAATAATGACGGAGTTTTAAAATATTGTAAGTAAAATTGTGTGGAAAGAAAGGATGAAAAGAAGAGGTTAGTCGTTTTAAACAATGCAGCTATAATATATGTCTAAGCACATCTGAATCGACAGTTCAAATTGCATGTTTAAAATCGTCTTCTCTACTTAAGTTAGAGAATAGTTCGTCAAACCATTATCGATGATTTTAATAATTCTTCTAGGTTGTTCGATTGCAAACTGTAAAAGATTAAAGTCCTAACAACTTTTTGTTTCAAAGTTTTAATAGGAAAATACTCGACAATTTTCAAAGTAACATATTAAGAAGAGAGACATCTTTAACAAAGCATGATCTTAAAAAATTATCAATAATTGCTTAATAATCATTTTCCATAAATCTTCCACGAGTTGATCAAATTAGTTATCCTTTATGGAAAACTAGCGATTTGCTGCTTTACTCTTATAACTTTTAGTTACTTTAAAATAGACGTAACGTCCAATAACCGATTTTAATTTGTGGAGTTTAGGTACGAATTTACTAATGATTTTATATATATCATAAATGACAATGCCTTTCCCATTATTAAGAGTGAAATAGAAAAAAAAAACACCACCTTATGTGGTCGTGAACATATAACGAGTGTAACAAAAGGCATACAAATGTTACATTTTTTCTAGAAAAGAAAACTGCGAAACTCTCATAGTTAAAACACAAAAGTCTGTCGATCACACATAAAGTTTTTAACATATAGTAAAAGCTAGCCAGATTATAATGATAACTTAATTAGCTTAATTCATTCTTTTTATTCTAAATAGTTATTGTCAAATCCTTGAAAATTATCCAGCAGTTTAATAGCCGACGACCTACAGAATGATAGAATGATAGAAATACAATATTACGCCATTCCGCGCATAATTGGCTAATAATTTCCAGCAGTCAAAGTGATTTTAATTGAAGGGTTTCCAAATCTCATATACTCGAGCCTGTCATACATTCCGATCGAAATGGTTTCAATTTCATAGTTGCAGTTTCGATCGATTTTGTTTTTGCTTCTTTAGATTCCGGTCGATTTTGTTGATTCCCAAAATATATCCTAGTAGAAAATGGACGAAATTTTTGTTGTTTTTTATTTTCATATGCACGTTTTAAAACTAAAAATATTTATTAAAATTTTGTTGCTACAATTTCCACGATATTTTTTAAACTATTTTCTGGATAAAAAAACATCTTAACGATTGTACTGTTATCGAATTTAGGATTTTTCATTTAAGTGAATACGACAAACCGTTCACAGTTATGTTAATTTTTGTCGTGCAACTGCTTCCATTTTGATATAACGCTGTATTTCGAATTAGTAAACTTAGAGAATCTGCTATTTCGAATACAACTGCGACTAAACAAAGCAATGTTTAAGCTATTGCGATAATGCAACAAAAGTACTTTAATGATTTATGGTAATACTGAGTGGTGGAAAAGTGGTTATTATATATAAGCTTATTATATTGCTAGCAAATATGCGGACTAAGTTTTAAGGAAGAATGACCACCAAAAATTATTATCGGAAAGCACTGAGTAACGAAGGGGATCGAGGACCTTTCGTCCTTCAAGAGCACCAAGGCTAATGTGTATCGTTCGGTTTAAGCTTTATGTGTTCTTCGAAAAGGCCTGGTTAGAGATTAATGAAACGATAAACGATAAGAAGTTTATCGTGTTTACATACGTTGAATTAAGATCTTTAAAACTCTGTGCTTATATTTTACAATATACACTCTGCTTTATTTTTTACAGTAAAAACGAAACCTAAACTCTCTGACCGTGATGTAATTTTCGGTAATGCTTATCAAATACTAAGTAAACACTATGGTTGGGAAACTTCACGTATTGAATGGCTGCACAAATTGGAACAAGAGTATCAAAACGATACGAAAAACAAACTTAACTACAATAAATGTTAAACAACTAATGGTACCATTATCATATGTATCTGAGCCTTAAATGAGCGCAGTACGAAATTTTCGATTGCAATAACACACACGCATTTGATATAAGAAGCAAACCATAAGCTATAGCAATAATACTCGTGCCATCAAAGTTCATAGAATGCAGAAATTACTTCTGATGGCTGTGAATGAAGCAGCTACGTAAATATAACATAATAATTTTTGCAAAGATAAATTGGAAAGAGTTCAAGACATTATAATTCATCCTAATGAAGCTGACAACACTGACGTTGCTGCAGCAGCTCTTGCTTCGTATTATAGGTTCCTGTCGCTTTAATACTGTCTTGGTTAATAATGAAAGTTACTGTGATGTTGAATGAATGAATTTGATTTTAAATGTTTGTGTTTTTGTTTTATTATCAAAAAATTTTAGGTGTCATGTTAATAAATCGGTTAAAAATATGATTGTAATTTACATTTTTTTAAATTATTTTTTAAAATACTAGTAAAAGCTTTTAAGAGTTTCAGTTTTTTTCATCGTTTTCCTTCCAGTAGATGACCTCTTTGGTAATAATGGTTGCAAACTTATGCATGTGGCAATATTGGTCCATAATAATATACGTAAATCTGTCCAATTTTTGTTATTTGCGGCAGCATTTAATTCGATTTCAAAAAGACTGCGGCTGAGATTCTTATACTTAGGGTGAAAGAACATGTCGTGATTTATGTTAACTCTTGGGAAATAGTAGGTTTAACATTGCAATCCAGGCCGACTAAGGGATGTCGGATGTTTAGATGGTCTCGGAATCGCCCTACGAAGTGCAAAGCCTTTTTTTTAATTTAGGATGGATATCGCAGCAGATCTCTAACTTTATGGATGCCTTTTCTATCGATTTATAATTTACGACTATTTTACTCTGATTCAAGTCTCAGATTTCAGATTGTCGACTGGTGACTGTTGACCTTTATATCTTTAATAATTGCTTGTTTAGGGCTTAGGTCCACCATGGCATTTACACTTAACAAGTTTCTGGCCGTGGTGTGCTACTGTCGCAGTCTATTCTTTGGAGTAATCTATTCTTTGCAGTGTCTTTGGAACCTGCTCTTACGAGGTTTTCTTGTCCAAATTTTCAGGATTCCTCATTTGGTCAATAAACACCGGAGTTCCTACACAGATTTACCTCTCCACCTCTTGCGAGGCTTCATGTCCATTCCTGTAATAATGTCCCGGCCGAACGCCTTAGAAGTACTTTTAAAAATTTACCCGTTCACCCCTCGCGAGGCATTTTTGTCCATATCTTCCAGATTCCTCATGTGGCTAATTAAACCCGTAGTTTCTTCCCAGATTACTCTATGCGCCTCTTGCGGGGCTTCCTGATTATCCTGGTATCCAGCGCTCACATCCTAGAAACCTATCAATTCAATTTCATCGTAATACCCGTTACTCTTGTAACACTCTACATAACGACCCTATTTCAAACAAGTTCAACGCTCCGGGAATTGATAGCTTGTCTATAACATTGATTGCTTTTAAGTGGCTGTTACTTTTGCTGTGACTATATTTAAGTATAACTAGCTGATAAATATAATAGCATTGTATTTAATTGTACAGCAATTAGTTAAGAATTCATACAAAACAAATTCAAATTCTTTTGAATACGTAACAGCAACAATTATACAGTTTCAATTTGTGACGTAACATTTTCTTTTATGAACATTAAATTTCTCTTTTCAATTTCTATAGTTTTTTTTTTGCTTACCTTGCGGTGGTTTTTCTTCGTTCAGTTTACCCAAGTAAAAGGGTCCCTGTCTGGTTGTTATTTCATGAACAATTATTCCAAATGAATAGACATCACCTTTTTGTGTGCCCTCAGGTGGACGATTGTTTTCCATTTTTAACAGTTCTGGGGCTGTCCATAAAAGTTCTAGAAATAATTAAATATTAAATATGTAAATAATGAATCACATTAAATCGTGTATGAAATAAATGTCATATTACCCTACACTCTTCAATAAAACTTTTAATACTTTCAATTAAATATGATGAAACTTCTTTTTGCCAAAAATAAATTATTTATCGACGTTCAATACCACCAAAAGTTGTCCAATAATATTGCAGATGTATCAGAACCTTTGATGATTTAAATGGATTTTAGGAAATATGTTTTTGGTATTTCAAACATTCGGAATTAATAACAGGGGAAATTTTTCGGTAATGATCGAGAAGAAATTAAACGAAAATTTCCAGCGCTGCAAATTAACAATAAAGTAGCAGTATGAAGCTATATAAAAATTCATCTGACTATACGAACAGGTTGGCTTTGGTTCGAATGGAGTACACTGCCAACAGTGTTCAAAGAATTAAAAAAAGAACAACCGGAGAACACGGATCATTCTCCACCACGATAGCTCTCACACATTAGCTGTAACAGCTGCCTTTTTTAGCATTAAAAAAAAATCGAATAGTATGGAATGTATGTTTTTCACAAAATATAAATATCAACCCTCGTATAGTTTTACAAAGCAGGAAATTATACTTACTACTCCAATAAGCGTAACTATTACAATTTTCAATATCACTGTCCTTGCCCTCGTTCGCCTTACGCAACGTGTGCAAGCCAAAATCGCAAATTTTTAGCACAAATCTCGAATCAACCACACAATTTGAAGATTTCAAATTGCCGTGCGATTTTATATCGGAATTATGTAAAAAATGCATGCCCCTGACAATGTCATGCATCAGCGACAACTTAAACATCCAGTCCAGCTGGAATTGATCGTTCTCCAAAATATCTTGCAGGGAACCCTTCGGGCAATATTCAGTCAATATAAAACTTTTAGCCGGATCCAAACAGGCACCATAAAACTTTACCAAATGTTCATGCTGTAAATCTTTCATACGTTTCAATTCTAACATCAACGAGCGCGTTAAATTTATATTACGTGCATCAATGATTTTAACAGCTGCCTTGCAGCCACGATATAGTCCTACGGGTATAAAGATTTGTCTATCACCACTCAGTGAGCCCATATCATCGGACATAAGAGTTATTTGTGAACTATGTTTGACAAGGGAATGTAATGAGCCACGAAAACATCGGCCTGCTGAATTGCGAAATATAACATCATCGATAGAAACACGCCAAGCCATAGAATTGATTTCAGCTTCGGATTTGTAATGGCGATAACCGAAGAAGAAACAAACGGTCATAACGACCACCATGGCACCAAGAACTATAGACAGTATGGCATAGCCAGGAAGCGCTAGAATAAGAAAGAAAGAAATTATGCAATCGCTCAACTACGCAATTTAAAGTGCAGCAATTATGAAGATCTTTGTTCTTTGTTCAATCAACATTCATGCTGCTCTGTGTTATTGAAATGTGAAAATACTCACAATTATCCGGGCACATGGAACCATCATAACCGCATACCGGCCTATCTAACGGCGGCTCCACACGATCACCAGCCCAATGTATTACCTTACCTGGCACATATTCCAATTTATTATGTTGAAAATGAGCCACTATCTCGAATCTGCCGGTCGTAGGATTCATATCCAACAGTGAGTAAGCGGATATTCTATCGCCATTGGCATCGATGGTCACATTGCCAGTGATGCCAATAAAACTGCGATTCCACATACGTCTAACCATATCCGTACCATTTATCGGCCTTGTTAATACCGAAGGATCTTCTCTTATGCTGTCATTTAGAGCATTCGCATACAGTAGAACACCATCGAAGAACGATGTGACAAATGCTGAAATGGGCTCATCATCTTGAAAAGTGTAATTATATTTAGCAGCGGCAACGGCCTTAATCTAATTTTGTTGAGAGGGAGACATGAAATAAAAGAGAGGAAAATCATTTAACAATTTTGGTTGCCACAATAAAATGGTGATTAAAATGTAAGACTTTGGCAACTTTGATATTGAACAGCTATGACCTATAACTTGTTCCGATTATTAAAAATTGAACGCTAAACAAAAGGAGAACGCGCTATCATTATGAAAACCTATTACGCTGAGACCGCTCGTCAGCTTCGGGAAATTTTCAGCAACCATTCGAAGAGTGGTAAACAATTTTAAGAAACAGGGTCGAATATGGGTAGTAAGTCTCCTTTGCGTCGACTTACCGGTAGGTATCTTGAAAACATGTGAAAACATTAGTGAGCATTATAATTAAATAAGAGCTTCTCTACAATAGTTTTATAGTAATCTGATCGATGATTTTCGAAAAAATGTTAAGAGTCTTTCACGGAAAATTGTCATGCTTTTCGTTTTTCATTATTTTCCTGACCTGATTTTTGCATCACTCAGTTTGGGAAATTTTTCTTTCAAATATAAAAAGCCATCACAACTTCTTGCAATCTATTGCTTGAACGAAGTTGCTTATGAGTCGAAGTTTAATATGTAAAATTGGGAGAAATTACAATTGTGTCAGTCATGAACTAGTTCGTGCCAATGTAAGATTATTTCAGAAAGGAAGGAACAGTTTTGCAAATTCAAATTCTTGTGTATGACACACCAAAATAAAATGTGTGCTATTTTTTTAATTGTTGTAAAGCTGCTACCATATTTCTTAAATGATATCTAAATTGAACGAGTTAGTTCATGACTGACACAACTATAGTAAAAACATTTAATCAGGCTGTACTAATAGAGAGATTTTATTTTTTGTTTGTCCTGAAGTGAGACATTCTCTTTTTTGATATATACGTTGCGACCGTTGGTATAATTTGAGGAGGTTGTACACAAGTTCGTAACGTTTGTGGGCTCATTGTATTAAGTTGTCTCTCGGTCGAATGAAAAAGTCAACGAATTTTGATTTTTTGGCAAGTTGTGCAACCTGGACGCAACGTTAATGAGCGTGTACTACAACCTCATTCTATTTTGTGCTTATCATCACAGTATAGCAATAATGGAAAATCATGATTTTAAAATGGAACTGTACTTAACTTTAAAAGTATTTTATATGAGGTAGAAAATTTAAATCGTTTTTGTAAATGTATATGGATGCTTTTACTATAATTTTGTGCAGTATCTTATTTTATGTTGCAAATCAGAAAGTACTGAAAAAAGAACAATATCAATGAGTTTTTCATCACTGTCACGTAGCAAAAAGCATTTTGTACGTGTTTTATTTGCCATCTTTACACAAGAAGACTTGTTTGCAAAAACAACTTATACATCAAAATTGTATTGCACCAATTATTCCAACATTGCTTGCAAAATATTTCTCTGCTTCAGTTTGTTGGTGCAGGTCGCGATCTTTTTACCCATCCAGTAAGAAGATAAGATGGCAATGCTAATATAAATTTTTTTGCTGAAATGTAAAAAATTTGTTAGAATCATTTTTACACACTCTTCGACATTATTTAAGAATGAACTGAACTCGAGAAATATAACACACTACCACGCTTTTTATATAAAAAAATACTCTGAATATGAAAATGTAACTTAAAGCAGTGAAAATCAATTTCACGGGTAGAAGCTGCAACATAAACACGAGACCTGATCAAGTAAAAATAAATGTGGTGTTAGAATAAAGGTGCATAGGTAGATAATTCAAAATTTTGTTGACCAGTGTAATTAATAATAATCACTTAGGCAAACTTGAACGTACAAAAAAGTTTTACTTATAAAAACAGGGTGGTCCGACCATAATGCACGATTTGAATTGTGAGTCACACCTTAACGTGAAGTTTTCTGCGCCACTTAATTTGACATCTTTTTGTTACAACCATGGAGACGTACACAATTGAGCAGCGCGTTAAGATTGCCGAAGCGTTTCACAAATGGGAGTTCAAATCAAAATTCATTTTGTGCACTTCATGATTTTTTTTTGTCAGCATAATCTACCAAATGTGTCCGCAATAAGGAGAATAGTGCGCAAATTTCAGCAAACCGGGTCGCGATAGTTTGGCGGAAGAGTCGTCAACATCGACTCGTCGTCGTGACCAACAATTGAACATCTCACGAACATCACTGATGTGAATTTTGAATAAAGATATGAATTTACACGCGCACAAGATTCAATTGACTCAAGAGCTGAAGCCTACTGACCATTTCAAGCGTCGTTAATACGCCGAATGGTTGGTTGAACAGACAGGAGTGAATGGTGACTTTACAAAGAAAACCATCTTCAGCGACGGGGCACACTTTCACCTCAGTGGATTCGTTAACACGCAGAATTGCAGCAGTAGTGATTGCTGAAATGCCGATGCATCCACGAAGAGTAATTATTTGATGCGGTTCTTCGAAATTGATTACCGTGAACGGTGTGCGCTATCGTGAGATGATAACAGACTCATTGTGGCCAGAAATTGAGGATATGGACGTGGACGATATAGGTTTCCAACAGGATGGTGCCACTTGCCACACAGCCAACGAAACAATGCCGCTTTTGCGTGAGAAATTCAATGGCCGTGTTATCTCACGTCGTGGCGGTGTTAATTGACCGTCACGATTATGTGATTTGACATCGTTTGCATCTTTCTTTGGAGATATTTAAGAGAAAAGAAAAAGTGTACGTCAATAGACCAAGAACAATTGAAGAGCTAAAGGATGAGATAATTCGGCACAGTAAAGACATCAATTATGTCTCCGAGTCATTAAAAATGCCGACTATCGGCTAGAGGTATGCCGCCGTAGCATTTGGCCTTTATGTTTCACTACACACGTTTCAATTACAACAATTTTAATTGTTATACTCCTTGAAAATAGATCCTACATTTTTTCATGAAATTTACTTAATTTTTCGGACTTATTTTATAAAGGTGTCGGACTAAAAATTTATTACGATTTCCCTTGCCCTGTCTTTCTCTACAGTGTGTTTTTCTTTAGAAAGCACACAGCTTTGATAAAAATTCTATTAAGTTAAACAAATGTTACATAAAAACATTAACAATTCTAGCATATCATTGGATTGTCATGCCGTAAAGAAAAATTTATTTCAACTATCAGGAAAATAAGTTTATCCAATTTATTCAATATAAAATAAGCTTCTCAAAAAACAACGAAACTTGTGCGAAATAAAATTAAACTTTAATATAATTTACCGAAAAAAGAGAAACGTACAAAACTTTAAAGGGTATGGAAGAAAATAAATATTACCGTAGGTTTAGAAACTTTACGCAGGAAAGGAATTCGTTAAATATTTCAGACCAAGTAAGTACCACTTACTCTTCATGTTAAAGAATTATTTCCTGGTTAAAAACACCTTCTAACCCACTAAAAGGTGAAAGCATTAAATAAGAGACCAAAATTGATAAAGTAAATTTCCACAATTGGTTGCTGGAAGAGATGATGTTTGCAGCTGACAGAAGCAAAAGGTATTAAACATGAGTAGCGGCACAGAATGTACAGTTAACTCTGCTAATTTCTAATAATAATATTTGCTATTTTTTAAAATTATCTCATGAATAAAAAAAAATAAAAATAAATTATATTGTAGATTGGCAAAAAAAAAAAAAAATGTTAAACGACTTTAAGTGAAAAATTTTCAATTACGTACAGAAAAAACTCAAATCAGTTGTTAATTATGAAAAATGCATGTTGAATTACTTTGTTCTTATTAAAGTTAAGCCAATTGCAAAAAGTATTGTTGACTCAGTTACGATAATTGAATTGTAATTTATTAAAAAAAGTATTTAATAATATATGGAGCAAAATCCTTTCTTCATATAAAAAGTAATTGGTTTAATTACGCTAGTCCTTAAATATGTTGCAGTTTTTGATAAAAAGGCACCAAAATCCAATACGGTTGGATCCAGGACGATTCTGGAATGCAAAAGAAGCAATAAACGAATATTCAGCACATAGTAACTGCTCATCACCTGGGTGCCGGGGCACTATGGAGTCGTCGGAAATGAACGAACCAAAGGACTGGCAGATATGGCCAGAGAGCACCAGGAAGTAGGCTTGAGTAGCGCAAATTCTCTTAAGGCCCCGAAAGCCTAGGTTAAAGATTGGGGAAAAAGGATTCATATACCGCTCTGCAAACTACGGTGGGGCGAATAACGACGATCATATAAAAAGGGAATAAAACAAGGAGGTTGCTGAGATTAAGCAAATATGAAATCAATAAGATGGCGAGTGCACTGAAGAGGCACTTGGGCTTGCGGGCACATCTACGCCGTATAGGGAGTGCGGATAGTGTTAAGTGCAGGGCATGCAGACAGGACGTCGAGATAATGGAACACTTCCTATGCCACTGCCCGGTTTTTGCACAAGTAAGGACCCGATATTTCGCACGACGTGCCTCATTCGGGAGGGATTGACTGTGAACAACTCAGAAGGTTTATTCAGGGAACAGAGTTCCTATGAGGTTTGGAGACTTTCTTTTTTAGAATGGAGAGCGCACAATGGGCCGAGAGCTGACCTAAGTGTACGGGCATACCTTTCTTAGCCATGAGTAAGAATTTAAAAGAATAATATTTCTGTTTATTGCACCTGGAAAAGCAAATTATAGATTTATCATTTTGATGTTATGACTACTCACCTCATTGGACACTTTTGTATATTCATCATCATTTGGTTGTTTTGGTGTCACTGTCAACATGGCGGTGTAGGCTTTACGGGCTCTCAAATTGTTTTCTTTTGTATCGTTTTTATCATTCCAAGGTTGAGATGTCAAATGAGGAACTCTGAAATGAAAACAAAAATAACAAAGATCTAAAATTTCTTCAAAAATAATCTGCATATATTTTGACACTTCTTTCGGGCAAATACATGTTCTTCATGTGTCACCTTTAAAAAATACAGATTGATGACTATGTCAGCCCATAATTCGTAAGAAACTACGAATATATTTGGATACACTGGCAGAACTTACTGCACTGTGGGCAAGTGCGACAATTGTGAATAACTTCGATGTCACTGAAAAACAATGCAGCAACAAACCACCCTTTATTTTCATATTATTGATCATACATCAAGCGGAGGCCTTCATGAACACAATAACCCAAGCATGAAATTTGATAATTTATTTAACGAAACACATCTTAATAAGATTTGTATAAATCAATAGTCACGATGTCTCAGCCAATCTCTTGGTCAATTAATATTAATAAATTGAAAGCAAATCAAACAAGACCATGTCGTTAATGCATATTTATTGAGTGTTATATTTTATAATAAGTTTTGTCAACATAATAATAAGTCTAGCAAATACTAAATTAATACTGAAACAAATCAAATATAGAAATCATTTTGGTTTCGTCCGTATTTCACCTTTTCCACTTGGGATGTGAAGTTTATTTTTGTTGAAAAGAAACTGAATGTGAAATTTTGTTATTCACACTGCTCTCAAATAAAAGAGTAATTCGCACGATCAGGTGCGGATTCCGTGGGGGAGGGGCGGTTGAAATAGGAAATTGTTCCCTCTAAGACCATTAAAAATTAACATTTACCTATAAAAAGTGTTTCAAACAATTTATGAATTATTTCTTATCGTTCATGCTTCCCCGCGCCTGGTGGAAGTAAATTTGGGGTTTTACAATTTATTCTAAAGAATAAATTTATGCAAATATTACAGACATGCTTTTAAGCTTATGCTAATTTTTGATGGACTCAGCCTAGATTAAACTGGCTGTACATTTTATCTAAAGCAGTTTATGGAAATGGGCCGATTACAGTACCAGTAAAAGAGATGCGATAAAGTGATTCCGCAGCATCTTAATAATAGACTCTACTTTGTGAACATGGCCTTACCTTATTTCTTCTTTTGGTTAACAGCACATGACTCGAATAACTAGCGCATGCGGTATTGTCAAGGTGCGAAGAATATAGCTGTCAGGGATTGACGATATGCACTCTAAATACAAAATATGTACTCAGGTCCTATGAATAATCCCTTAAATTTCGTCTATAGAGAGTTAGAATTTTCCACTTTATAGTTGTTATAGTTACAAATATGCCGACTAGTATTTCCTGCTTATCTGTCAATTGCAAAAAATTACAAAGACACAATTTGTATATCCATTTAATTTTTTTTGGTGACGTTGTATCATCAAATATTTGGTTTGGTCTTTATTTCCCTTAAGGCAATGCATAGTTGTTTGATATTCATTTCAACTTACAGGTGTTGCCTGTTGCAATTGTGGAATTTCATTTCGATAAGAAAATTAATTCATCATTCAACATTGATAACATTTACAAAGGAATCTGCAGTTTGTTATTAATATTTTTATATTGGTGTCTATTCGGGACAACGAGGTGAAATTTTACGTAGGATTCAAAAACTAAATTTCACAAATTTTAAAAATTTGATTTTGGGTTTCATACAAAATGCAAGTTTATACGCTTATTTTTTAACACGTTTTTCTAAAACAAATTTTCGATATTTGTAAAATTTCGTTTATGTTTTCCAAGTTACACCTTGTCGAAGCGTACATTTTGGGGCAGTCTGTGCCAATTAGAAAACATACTGGGACAACAAGTTTTTATAGAAAATATTTATAAACAAGAGGATCTTTATAGGAAAAATTTTAGGACAACAGGTTTTCTATAGAAAACATTTTAGGAAACCGGTTTTCTATAAAAACATTTTAGGACAACAGGTTTTCTATAGAAAACATTTTGGGACAGCAGATTATCTATAGAAATCATTTTGGGACAGCAGGTTTTCTATAGAAAACATTTTGGGACAACAGGTTTTCTATAGATACCATTTTGGGACAACAGGTTTTTTAAAGAAAATATTTTGGAGCAAAAGGTTTTCTATCGGAAACACTTCTGCGACAACAAGATTTTTGTAGAAAAAAATTGGGTGAACGGGTTTTCTATAGACAAATTTTGGGATAACAGGCATTCTATAGAAAACATTTTCTGACAACAGGTTTATATGGAACATATTTTGAATCAACGAGTTTTTATAGCACATTTTGGGACAATAGGTTTTTATAGAATATATTTTGGGACCACAGGTTTTCTAAAGACTACATTTTGGAGCAGCAGATTTCTTATAGGACACTTTTGCTACAATAGGTTTTCTGTAGAAGAAATTCGGGTTTTCTGTTGAAGAATCGGGTTTTCTATAGACTAATTTTGGGACAACAGGCATTCTATAGAAAGCATTTTGGGACACCAGGTTTTCTATGGAACACATTTTGCAACAACGGTCTTTTTATACAACAGCTTTTTATAGAAAATATTTATAAACAAGAGGATCTCTATAGAAAACATTTTAGGAAACCGGTTTAGAAAACATTTTGGGACAACAGGTTTTTCTATAGAAATCATTTTGGGACCACAGGTTTTCTACAGAAACCATTTCGGGACAACAGGTTTTCTAAAGAAAACATTTTGGACCAGCAGGTTTTCTATAGGACACTTTTGCTACAATAGGTTTTCTGTAGAAGAAATTGGGTGAACGGGTTTTCTATAGACAATTTTTGGACAACAGGCATTCTATAGAAAGCATTTTGGGACACCAGGTTTTCTATGGAACACATTTTGAAACTACGGTCTTTTTATAGAGCAAATTTTGGGACAATTGGTTTTTATAGAATATATTTTGGGACAACTGGTTTTCTATAGAATATATTTTTGGACAACGTGTTTTCTATGGATAATATTTGAGAGCACAGTTTTTTTATATAAAAAATTTTGGACAAAAGATATTCTACAAGTATAGAAAACGAAATTGAGAACACCAACTTTAGTAGAAAAGCGAACGAGCAAACATTTTTTATACACATAATTTTTTGACAAAAATTTATTGTTTCAGTGTTTGAAAGTTTTCTATGCAAATTATTCTGTTACATTATGTCTAAATTTACTTACCGTGAAAACAATTCAATATTGATAAAAACATATTCACCACTGTCAATCATTTTCAACTCCTCGGCTGTCAGCATAATTTGTCGTATGGACTGTGGATCGGCACACATAATGACAACTAAAAAGATATAAATAGTTATTGTTATTACTGCATCATTTATATCTGTTTAGATACTGATCAATTTTGAGTTTGTAATTGAAATTTCAAAGTAATTTCTTATATCCCATGCACAGACATATTTTAGTGAATATTTGTTATAGTTTTTCAAATTTTTTTTTTTCATATTCTAATTGATAAATAAGCAACTATTCGTAAGTATTCTTAAATATCAAAAGAAGCGCAACTAATTCATACAGCCCAACAAAGACTTCAAATTAAATAAATGTTTATTTTTAGCTCGATGTTGTTTTTTTAGTTTTCCGCATGATAATTGAAGTTTATTGTTGTTTATAATTAAATCGTTACGTCAGTGCTTTGCGTACTTTGTATCAGAAGAAATATTTCTAATCGTTACTAAGCTTTTGTTGGCAGAGGGGAGTAGTTTTGAAAAATGTTTAATAAAACAAAAAAGTTTGGAAATATTTGTTCCATAGAATTCGTTGGATTGCGGAGAAATATAAAAGTTTCCCCTCCCCTAAATACACGCCTGTGTATGCTGATGTTGTATAAATTAAAATAAATTCTTAGCGAGCATGTTCCGTGTTTTGAAGTATTTTTCAATTTAAGAAAAAATTTGGGTTATTGTCTTCGAATTTTCTAGCCTTTGTCAACTAGAGTTGTCGATGAAATTCCTAGACGAAATAGTTATAAGGTGTCCTCAAGAGCGTACGTGATGAATTCAAATACTGTTAAAGTTTGTTAAATTTATTTTACTTTTGTTTTGTTGCCATGCAGGTAAATTTTTACTTCCTCCGTTTTCTTCTATTGTAAATATGTAAATGTAAATATTGTACGACTGAAACAATTTCGGGAGTTACTTCTCGATTCAGAAAATAAGATTAAGTTTTAATAAGATGTAGGGAGCCTCAAAACCATCCAACAAAGAAACTTAACCCTTTTTAATGCCGTTTTAAAATATTTTTTTAAATGCAGCGTAAGCACACATTCATTACAATGCAAGTTTTTCTTGGATGAGTACGTTGCATAGCTGAAGTTTATTTTGAAAATTTTTAATCAAGTTAGTCCTAGAATTATTAAAAACAACATGAGTTTCATTTATATGCGCAATATCTCCATATTATAAATTAATGTGAAAAACAATGTTTTTTTTCTTTTATTTTCGCTTTTTTGCTATTATCAATGTGCAGAATTACATAAGAGATGGACGCGTGAGTGGTACGAAAAAACCTTTATCTATAAACAAAAGTCACATAGATTGTAATTTTAGATGAAATGAAATATTTTTTTCCATAATTTTAAAAAAAAATTACAGAAAATTCTATCAATATTCCCTGAGTTAAGCGCCATTTTGAAGACCCATTGGGCGTCTTGGCTGATCAGACGGCTTTTACACTTGAGCGCTTAAAAGTCACTTGCTTGAGCTGATGTTTGAGTGCCGGCGTCTTTGGTTGAAGTTGCTTTTTCTTATTTCTTCCAATACTAGCAATTAGAGTGGTGCTGTACCCTTCTAAGAATATTGTTGCGTAAGAAACGATAACTAAGTACCGTTTGTCCACAATTTTCCAACCGCCATCACCTTTATTTTTTTTTTTTTGTCATCCTGAACACACATACAACTAATTGCCGGATAGTTTAAGGTCGATAGATATTAGTCCATGATCCGGCAGTTGTAACGATCTTATAGTCTTAAGTGTTTCGCAGCAAAGCTTATGCATTTCTTGAGCATTTGTTCGCCATTCAAAATTCAACAAAAACAAATCGGTTCCACAAACGATTGAATGAATTCTAAAAGAATATGAAACATCCACAAGATTATTTTGAACAGCCATATTATACAAAGGATGGTACTTCCTTAGAGACAAATATACCTCTTTTCGAAAAAAATAACTGAATCTCAGTTTTCCTTCTTGGAACTGATCATTTTTAGCAAATTTACCATTTTATTTGTTAGCTTAGACACTCGTTGTAGTGAAAGATAAGAGTCTTTGGAGCAAATCTAACCCACAACTCAAAGGCTAACTAGCCGACCGGACCACGTATATGGATATATGGATATATATGCAAATTGACTGTACTTGCACGTTGACAAATTTCACAATACATAAATGTCTTATCTATATCCCCCAGTGCATTTCATCACGCTTTAATTAATTCTTCGCTCGGCACTACGTCGAAAATATATTTTAATTTAAAATAAAATTTTCGTTTTTTAAATACATTTCTGCGACATAAGTCGAGCGTATTTATTGTCATTTTCCACCTGTTTAGCAGTGAATATAGTGTGAATTTATATCTTATTTTTCTTTCTTTAATTTTTGGCAACATTTTTCCTTTGCTGCATGTTCTTTGGGATTCGTGGGCAGAAAAAAAATACAAACCAAACAACTTCCACCACTGACCATAGACAATCACTTTTAAAACAATGTACTAAAATATTTGTGAATAAAACATATTTTTTACAATAATAATATTCAAATTGGCAAAATCCCTCATAATAAGTGGTTGACAAACATGAAGCAAGAAATACAGATGACGCAGACGATTGTACAAAATTGAAATCTACTGCGCATGTACGTCACAAGTGGCCAGTGTGTGTGTGTGTGCTATAGCAATAGTATGTGATTTCTTGTAGAAAACGCGAAAGTTGTAAATATAATGCAAGTATAACAATATAATGAAGCGAAAATGCATTATATTTTATAGAAATGGACTGAGTTCATAATTAAACACTCTTTCCCACCATATTTGTTGTTACCTAAGGGTAAAACCAATAAATAAAACAAGTATTTCAATTTATAATTTTTTTTATTTTTCTTTTTCGAGACCTAGCGCTATCGACTAAATCTTTATTAAGATTTCTTATTTTAAAATATAATCTAGATCTGAAGAAATGAGTTTTTATATTCTCATCACAATGAATGTGATGAGCCTGATCTATAAGAGACTTTAAAAATTGTTTTTTAATTAGGAGGCCATCTCTATTATTTGCCTCAAATATTTCGTGAAGTTGCTGCATTTGTTGCATCATTTTCTGCGTTGGCTTTGATAAGCCTCCCTCAGGTAAATGGTTAACCCACGAATATGTTGTGTCATTTCCTGATATGGCAATATCAGGAATATCTTTTTTTAATTTGTGGCAAATGTAGTCCGCAAGGTTTTCTAGTCCATCATATTGCATGTCATTCAACCCTTGCTCGACTGGTTCTTCAACTTGTTGAGCAATATGAATACTTCCTATTATTGTTCCTGAAAATATTCATTGAACTAATTCTTTAAGTAGCTGCTTACTTACCCATTTCATATTCCAACTTGTTATCAAAATCCTCCGGCCTAAAATGTTCCATGCAGATACGTGAATTTTTTACATTCATTTTATTACCGCGGCAACAAAAACTTATCCATTGCTTTAAAACACAAGCATTTAATGGAAAAGTAAAAAAAAAATATTTGTTTACAATTATTTAAACTGCTACTCTTGCAATCTTTTACTGCACACTTCATTTTATTTAACAATTTTATTATTCACACTTTATTATTCCCGCTTCATTTGCAAACACGGTTGACGTCACACACAACTGCTGAGCACAAAAAGCAAATACAACAATTATAACGGACCTGCGCAATGCGTAATCTGTATTATTTGAATCATGGTTGACAAATGTATTAAAAAAGTAAAAATACTCGTATATTATCGACTTGCAAACACACCAGCAAATGAGCGTTGTTGAAAATGAATAAATTAAGTATGTGATGTAAAAGTAATTTTGAAAAGGCAAATACATATTGACGGTGGGCGTGAAAAGTTGAAATAATTGAAATATAAATATAAATGTTTGACATAGTTATCACAGTTTTTTTAATGTATTTTTCTAAATGCATCTTATTTCTAAAGTTATTTTTTAATGATTTTGTAAGTGGCACTTTTTTGAGTACTCTTAAAAAAGTACTTTCTAAAAAAGCTCCCTTTGAAAAGGGTTTTTTCTTTTAATTTCTTTTTCAATAATTTATTTGTTTAAAAGGTACAGTTTTGAATAGTATATTTTTCAAATAGTACTTTTTTAAAAAGTATGTTTTTTCAATTAAGGGTTTATTTAAACTGTAAATTCTTTTAAGAACTTTGTTATGTTGTTTTTTAAAACAACTTTTTTAAAAGTTACTCTTTAAGAATTACTTTAATTAAAATTTTCACACGTATTTTTAAATGCTTCTCTTCTTATAGGTACTTTTTATTCGCTAGCTTGTGGGAGATATTTTTTTCGGGCTTGTTTTTGGGCTTCTTTTTTTAAAGTGCGGTTTTTAAAATGAGTTTATTCAAGCGAAGTTTTAATCATTAAATTTTCCAAAAGGTACTTTATTTAAAATTATATTTTTAATATGTATCGTTTTTTAAAAGTTAAGTTTTAACTACTTTTTTCAAGGATATTTATTTTGATATGTTAGATTTAAGAAACGTATATTTTTAACAAATTGTACTCTTAAAAGCACTTTTAAAAAATACTCGCTTTTAAAAGGTACTTTTTAGGCAAGCTCCTTTCAGCCTAACCTCATCGAAAGCTGCTTTTTGTATATGCCCTTTTTTAAACGGAACTTTTTTGTCAACTAAATTGGAAAAAAGGTTTTTCCTAAAACGTGATGCTTTAATTAGTATAATTTACTCTTTAATAGGTATTTTTTCAATTTCCTTTTTTTAAAAGCTACTTCTTTTCTTTTTCTATTTAAAAAGTACTCGTTTAAAATGGTGCTTTTAAAAGGGCCTGTTTTTTAAAAATAATTTTTATATCCACTTTTATAAAGAGAGATGTTAAGGCAGGTACTTTTTTTATTAAAAAGATAATTAATAAAGACGGTATATGTAATAAGGTACTTCTTGTCAAAAAGTACTATTACAAGAAATTTTCTTTATAAAAAGTTACTTTTTTATAAGGAGCTCTAATTTACCTAAGGTATTTTTTTTCATAAAAATCTAGTTTTCATATAAAAAAACAATCTCAGTTTGTTTAAGATATGTCATAAATTTTTCTTCGATACCACAGTGCTTCTGTGGTCTTATGCCTGATTCACCAAATTGACATGATATTAATATTTATCGATTAATTTTAATAATTTTCTTACAAGGTTACGCCAATATTGGCAATCATTTCGTCTCACATTAAAGCAGGCAGTTGGGAAAATATTGAAATTCAACATTTTTGTTTCATACTCTGGAACAGGTTGGCTTAGTAGTGGTATTGGCGCAAATTCCAAGACCAGACAATGTGTCTGCTAGTGGCTCTCTGCTTAATGTAATGTAATATAATAATTTTGTTCGTTCTGTGTGCTTAACTTTAATATGAGTGTTAATATGTGTTTGTTTCAGTTATTTATTCATGGCCTGACAATAAGTTTTATTTGTTAATTTCGTTTGCAGAATTATTTTATTGTGAAATACTTGTGTGCAATTATTTTTGGTATAAACTTTTCAGTTGGCGGAAGGTAGATTTTTCACAAAACCATCGCACGCTTATTAAGCGTGTTCTTTTTAAATTATGTACATGTACAGAGTGAATTATTAAGCGTTGATTTTTAAATAAAAAAAATATACACAGAAGATTTTTAATTACTTTCTAAAGATAACTTTATATAAATATTCAGTCTGAACACATTGCAAATATGCAAAGTCCTATTTTAAAACACTGTTACAAACTGATACAATTTTTGATTCTTGATTTGATATTCCGACAGGGTGTTTTGATGTAGCTTTTGGAACGAATTTCCGTCATCCCTTGTCAAGCTTGGTTTGGAGACAAACCGGTTTCGGCTATGTGCCATTTTCAGTGTCATTTTTCGTTCTGAGTACATTCTGGGAACGAAAAATGACACTGAAGATGGCACATAGCCGAAACCGGTAAGATTTTTTTGTATGAATTGACTTGGCGCAATTGTAAATCCCTGAGGTAGTATTAAGCTTGCAAAATTTTCAGACAATTTTTCCGGCATTTAGTAGCAACTATTTGCATACATAGTTTGGCTAAGTTTGATTTCAAAATAAAACTTAAAATACTACAAAAAAGCTTTAAAATGATAAAGAAAGTTTTCTTAATTAAAAGTAAATATATTTTTCGTTACACTTTGTTTCTCAAAATAATTTTCGTGTTGTAAGTCTCCTTAACGGCGGGTTGTTAAAAACTTGTAGCGATAAAAAAATTTAAAAATTGTAAATAATAAATTTAATAGCTTTAAAGATTTACAAAACATTGCACGCTATTTAAAACAAATTTTTTTTATCAGTGTACGTGAGAAACAAAGTGTACAACTGCTCGTACATTAGACTTTGTTCGTTATGAGTCAGCTCATTCTGCATAAGTTAATAAAGACATTTGTTTTTAATCGGAATGAAAAACAAGTAAAAGTGATATATTCGGCTTTGTCGAACCTTTAATACCCTTCATCCAAGTAGGGAACCACTAGACTTTTTTTTATTTGTAAAACCATCGCTAACAATCTTAAATTTTTTAACGAAATTTGTAACTGTTAGTGCGTTTTAAATTTCGGATGATTTTCAATTTTGTGGTTATTTTTCGGTTTTTAATAAAATTTCGACTTTTTAATGTAATTTGAAATTTTAAGTGCGATTTGTGGAGAAATTTGACAATTTGGTGGAAGTTTATTTTTTTTTGATCTTCGGTGAATTTTTGGTTTTTTTTGTGAAGTGCTGGATGTTTAGGTGATTATCACATTTTGTTTTGTTAATCATAAAGTTTTTTGGTAAAAATTATTTTAGGATTTTTGTGTTTTTAAATTTTTTTTGGCGATTCTTAAATGTTTTGGTGAATTTTAGATTATATAGTAAATTTTCGTTTCATGGTTAAATTTAATATGTTTTGTGAAATTTCTACTTTTTTGTGAAATTTTAAATTTTGGGTGAAACTTCTAAGCCAAGTGAATTTAGATATAATTTGTTGCTTAATTTTTGGGTAATTTTCGTAATTTTTAACTTGTTTTTTGCAATTCTCTGGTTTTCTGGTGATATTCGATGAATTCCCGAATTGATTTGGTAATTTTTGGATTTTTAGAATTTTGTTTTAGAAGTTTTTGGTGAATTCCCGATTTGTGGTGAAATTTGAGCTCTTTTAATGGTGTTTTGATGACACATCGAGTTTTGGTAAAATTTCAACGTTTTGAATAACCTGTTAATGTTTAGGTAAAATTTTGGGCTTTTAGTGAAATTTCAACATTTTGGTAAAATATATTTATACTAAAATGTATAAATTGTGAGAATTTCAGATCTTTTAAAGTAATTTAATTTTAAGCTTACGTTCTTTTCTTTATTCTTTTTATTAAACAAATTTGTTTGATATGATAACTTTGAATAGATTAAAAGTAAACATTTTATTAGGCAGAATGGAATGTATTTTCTGTGCCGCTATGCACGTTTTCAACATTCTTTTTGTCTAATCTACTAATTTTGTGTCAACTGTAAACATCATCTATTTAACCCTACACTAAAGGCAAATAGAATACGAGAATGAATATTTTTAAATTTTCCTGTTCATGCTTTTTCCTTGGGTGAGAAAGAAGTTAAGACACTCTAATTTTAGTTTTTGGTAAAAAGAAGTTTTTAATAATTTTCAAATTGTTTAGTGAAATTTGTATATTTAGGCAAATTTTGCGATTTACGGTGAAATTATTAAGCTAAGTAAGATTAAATTTAGGGTTCTTTTTTCATAATTTGTTGGAAAACTTTTCAGTTTTGATTTGTGGTGAATTATGAAATAATTTTTTTTTAAATTTTTTGTTTAATTTCCATATTTAGTGTAATTAATGGTTTTAATTTTAGACTATTTAGTGAATTATTGAATTTTAACTTTCGATTTGTGGTGAAATTTGGGCTTTTTACGTTTTACATAATCTGTAACTTTTGGTAAAATATTAATACTTCGGTAAAATTTTGCTTTGTTAAATTAAATTTAGATTTTTTGGTGCCTTAAATTTTTTATTGCAGTTTTTTTTTATAAATTTTCAAAATTTGAGTGAAATTTTTTTCGTACATTTTAAGTCTTGGATTTTTTTGTAAATTTTATAAAATATTTGGATTTTTATAATAAATTTTCAATGCGGTCCAACAGATAAGTCTGTAAGTTATCTGGGGGCCTTGGGGAAACTTGATAGCTATATCGAAAAGAAAACAAAGAACACAGGGTTTTTTTTTCGATATTTCGGTAATTTGTGGACCTGAGGTGATTTCAAATAGTATGATTCTGGCGAAAGTATATTACAAATTGGTGCGGGAACAAAATTCGCACGTTTTCACTGCCTTCAAAACTGTATCAAAAAGCCGGAACACAGACTGACGCAGACCGCTAAATGAACTTCCCTACCTATGAGAATCCAAAAAATATTAATATATACTTAATTGGTGGGAAATTAATCTTGTAGAAATTACAAACGGAATGAGAAACCTATTTTTGTGTATCCTTACACTTTTGGTGAAGGGTATAAAAAAAATGGAAACAAGTAAAAATAGAAACATTAAAGTAAAATTTAGAAGTGGAAACAGATTTATTTATTTCTGTACGTTCCTTTGATTTTTGATTTAAACATTTTTGACACGTACAATTTTATATTTATTATAGTTAATAAAATGTGAATGTATGAACATTTGTATCCGCATATTTTTAGTGATTTATTTTATTTAAATATTAGTTATATAATTATTCTTAATGAGGTTTTTTTGTATTTGAATAGATTTATAAGTAATAAAAGCAAAACGCTGTTAAAATTAAATACATAAACGGCCACAGTTTTTGTCATGTTGTTGTATAGCAAAACATGTTATTGAATTAAAAGCGGCATTCGGTGTTTGGTGCAAATGGTCTTGCAAAAGTTCAAATGCAAAACATCAGAGTTTTTTTATGAAATTCAATAGAAAATTTGTGTGTTATGTTGTTTAAATTGTGAATTTTAGTTTTGCACTTTTTGAGGGAAGATGTTTGTGTAAACCTTTATTTGCAAAATAATTGATTTTATTTTTGGGTTTTGATTCAAATGCATTTTTAACTCAATATTTTTTGTATGGAAATTTCTAACTTAATTATGAGCTGCCCAAATATTTTCTAAGTCCAGTTAACAGAGAAAATTTATTTATTTAAGGCCATGTAAACATATTTGCTCTCAAAGTGCAAACAAAGTTTCGAACATAAGTTCGAATTTTCGACTTTTAGTAGAATATAAAATTTGCTGCCAAGATTTAAAAAAATGGAAATCATATGCAAAAAGTTCTAAATATTTGAGTTTTATTATGTTCGAAAATCCGAACTTAAGGGGTTTTAAAACAATTGAAAAATTGAAAATTGGACAAATGAGCCGTGGTAGCTCCCATACCGGGAGCCATCGGTAATGGTGAATTTCCGGTCGATGTCACAACCGGTTTGGCTTCCGAGCTGGTTTGTTATATAAAATTTTGGTATATAATATACAAATATAAAACACAAAATTTAATTCGAATTTAGTAACAAACATTGGGCAAAACTGACAATAAAAAAATTTGACTAAACTGACATAGGTTTTTTTATTTCAGCGAAAATCTAGGTCTACGCAGGTTTTCAGAAGTCATCACCAATCTAAAAATCTTGTGGTGTTCTTTACGTACTTTTTTCCCAATAGTTACTTTAGCCAACTCTAAGCTAGCATTACAATACACGCTAGATTATCATAGCGGCACAGGAATTGCTTTTCATTCAGCTAGAGTCTAATAACTTTACCAAAATGATCGTATCAATAATAAAAAGTTTTCTTTTTCAATCGAAAAATAAAAATAAAGTATTTGCTTAAATCTAAGAAATTTAAGTTTTCTAAATTCGTTCAAATAATTAATTTCACAAAAAGTTTTAAAAATAAGAAAAAACCTAAAATAAGCCGCTAATTTGCCTATTTTTAATAATTAATTTACAATTCTTATTTTGCAAACGCTCTAGAGGGCGTTAATTTATGATCGACGCCTTTCCATCCGTCAGTCAATTGGGTAACACCCAAAAACATTAAAATTCTGTAGATGAATTTGCTACGTGCAGGAAATTTAACTGTTTGAATTTGTCTGAATTTTTTTGTTTGTTTGCTTTGTAACAACTTAAAACAGTTAATTGTTGCTTTTGACGCAAGAGGTAATAAAACATTATTTTTTAAATAAAACATATCGGCTGAAGTAGGAATTTATTTGCCACTTACAAAGAGGGCTACGGATCGCAAGGATCTTAAATATCCGGTAATTAAAAAGAAGTGCTTAAAAATTGGCGTGTTAATATTAAATTAATTCTATTTGTAGGTCACAAGCTAAAAATATAAATGAGTAATATTTGGCTTCAAAAAGCACAGATAAATAACTTAGAAGAACACATGAAAAATAAAAAACAAAGTTCATTAATCAACCAAATGTGAAGTAATAAAAGATGGGATTTTAACAAGTTAATTCTAAATTTACAGGGTCTTAAATTATTGAAAACAATAGCTACATCGAAGATCTAATTTTTAAATACTTCTTCGGTTGGGGTAATTTTTTGTCCAAACTTGCAATTAAGGGAAACCTATCGGTATAGGGGAATGACTTTGAATAAACCGGATAAAAAGAAACTTGCGTATAGTCAAAACACATCAAATGGTACGATCTAGAACACAAGTCGGTTGTCGATAACAGTGCTCGAGATTCGTAATCACAGGAGAATAGAAAAAGAGCACAGACTCTGGTGTCTTTTGGGACAGTAGTTTGCGCGCCGTTAAGTCTGCGTTAAGACCGCGAATCCCTAGATTAAATGTGCAAATACCATATGACGTGGCTTTCAAACATGCGAAAGGAGGAAAAAAATTACCACCTACTTTTTTACTTTAAGAGCACAGGGTTGCAGTGGATTTTCCCCATTCTCACAGAGATCATCTCTAAGTAGCTGCATTGTTTCAATTGGATAGTGACAAACACCACGTATCTACCTGATCCGGCCTTTATTTTTTACTAACACAATATTTCTCACAACTAAAAACCCAAACGTTAACAATACACCCTATAAAATACTAAGCGACGCCTAAAGGCATTAATTGCCGACAACAGAAGAAAACCTAAGAAATTATTTATTTTTCAAAAAATCTTTAAAGCAGGGTTCAAAATTTAGCTAAAGTAAATTTTGTGACTATCGACTACGTAGTAGAAAAGTTGCTGTTCGTAAACCTAATATCAAACTGACTAAAAATATAAAAAATAGTTAAAAAATATGAATAAAAAGTATGACAACTTAAAAATTATGAATCTTGTTTAAATTAACTAAAATAATGCTAACTAAAAATATTATTAATGCAAAAATGTGGGCACTTAGTGCTAACAAACGAACAGTTTTAGGTAATATAATTTATATTTTAGTTAGTTTTACAAGTTGCTCTCTTATTGTATAATTTCAAAATATTTTCCAACAAAAGCAAGAAAAAGTGTTGTTAAATATGAATATGAATTAAATACATACTTTTACTATAAGTACGAGGATGTATAAGAAATTGGAAAATATGAGCAACTAAACTAAAAACATGTTTTCTAATAATATGCTATTTAAATATAGTCTAATGAAAAATGTAGAAAAATTTAATTGTTTGACGTAATTTTGTCGAACTACAATTATTATTATTAAAAAATTTAGTTTTTAGGTTTAAGCATGAAAATTGATTAATATTAATTCTCATATTCTATTTGTCTTTTAGTGTTGGGTTAAATCGATGATGTATACAGTTGACAAAAATTAGTAAAAAAGACGCAAAGAATGTTGAAAACGTGTGTAGTGGCATAAAAAATGCATTCTATTCTGCTAGTTGTCTAATATAAGTTTAACTTTTACTATATTCAAGAGTTATCATATCGAATAAATTTTTTTTTCTTAAGAGAAAGTATAAAGGAAAACGAAGTTAATCCTAAAAATTAAATTACTTAATGTACAAACATATTTTATAATTTATACCAAAAATATCACCAGACTTATAAACTTAATTTAGTACTAAAATATAATGAAAATTATGAGAAGTAAAATAACTCATATTTTGGTTAAGTATTTTGAATATTTATTAACTGCTACCAAATTTGTTAGTAAAACTAAATACGAAAGTTCTTAAACAAAATGAGAGTTGTTTGTATAACCTAAGACATGATCTTGTCATATGATCTGTTTTATTTTTGTGTAATATCGAAATATTATGCCATATATGACTTGAATTATCAACTTACAAAACGTGAACAACATACAAATATGGCAGCTTAAATAAACCAACTAAAAATATTCTTAAACGAATAGTGTTAATTTATTAAGGATCAGTTCGTTTTTTATTTTTTTTGTTTCGCAAAATAATTTTTATTTCATTCTATAATTTATAAAATACAGAAAAAGTTAAATTTTTACTAGACACTAGCAGAATAAAGAGCATTTTCTGTCCCGCTATGCATTTCCCACCACATTCTTTGTGCTAAGCTCTAGTCCACCACAAATTGAATTTGAGAAACTCTCATATTTCATATATTTCGCCTTTTGTGCTTTTATGTGTCAGTTATGCAAATGTCCACATACACATGTCGTTTATGCGCTCCTTCGCATTCTAAAACTTCGTATTTTCATTTTGCAATTTCCATAGTTCTTTTAGTTTGCAAATATGCATACTTTCATTACTATAAATTCTTCATATATGCAGCTTACAAGTGGACACATTTTTAGTGGTTGAACGACAATAATTTTAGTTTTCATGTTTTTAATTATATTACTTTTAGTTTTAATCATTTTTGTTGGACTATTTTTAACTTAGCATACTATTTTTAGTTAGCATATTATCAGTTTAGTTAAACTGTCATTTTGGTGAGTGGTTATATTCTGCAAGTTTACCCATATTATTTACTTCTCTTTATACTTTCATAGGAAAATATTTTAAATAAAAAAATACATATACTTATTTCGCCAACTAAAAATAATAAAATTTTTTGTTATAGAAAATATTGCTAAAGCAATAAATTCACACTGTTTTAAATAATTTGTAACTATAGCATTTTTCAGTAAACCTGTACGAAGATTTCTATTATTAAACATTCATCAATTTTAAAACCCTGACTGTAACTAATTTTTTTTTTTATTTTGTTATTACCTTTCATCTTCGTCAGAATCTATTTTAGACTTGGTTACGAGCATTAGCAAGCCTACGCTCAACAGATTAAGTAGTTACCAGGATCTTTGAGTATTCACGGTATTGGACTTAATTAAACAATATTTTTAATATCAGTTCGTTTGATTGTTTTTCGTTTGAAGGCATGTAAATGACGACGTTGTTTGCTAATTATCACTAATTTTATGCTTAAAGATCTACCGTAGATAGCAAATAAATTGTAAGATATCTAAACAAATAAATAAATTCTAATTAACATTAAGTGTGTTTTAAATTAATATTGTGTGATTTATTGTCTTAAGCTAACAATTAATAATTCATTGAGATATAATTTTATTGATTTTATTGGTTATAATTAAAATGAAATAAATTTACTGAAATATTTAGAATATTTAATTAGCCTGAAATGTATTTTTTGTAGATTTTTTGGTGAATGTTCGAGGGTTATACGAGAGGAGTGTTTCAAAATATTATAAAATAATTTTCAAAAGTTTACTTAAACTAATAGAATCAGAAATTTAAACAATTCGGTTGAACTTTACTTATAAAAGACCCATTTATCTGATGTTGTAAATTTGTATCCTATGTAGTATATTCATAAAATATTGTTGGATGTTTTTAGTGTTTTATCGAGCTTTATTTTATATTGTTTTCTTTTTGAGTCAACTGTATTTTTTGATTAAATTATTTTAAATTATTCGAACTTTCGAAATAATTAATTCATGTGAAATATTATTGGTTTCACGCAAAGAAAAAATACGGTTGAGGTAACCATTAAAATTATTGATTGCTTAAGAGTCCAAGATCATGTTATGGTTAGAGTTATTATGTTATTTTTGAGCGATCAAAAAATCAATCTCATTAAGTAGGAACCTTATACTACTGTGGGCATAAAATAGTAAGACTTTTTAATTTAAATCTCGCTCGGAAATCCATTCTTCGAAATTTTTTTCTACGTTGGTATGACTGTCATTGACATCTGTGCCAAATATCACATCAAATTTATCATTAGCGTTTAGTATACGCTTGTCTTTCTGAAGTACAGCAAGTGCATTCGGCGATTTTTACAATGAGTGAAATTATTCAACAAAGAAGTTCCATAAAATTTTGTGTGCGGAATGAAATTTATGGTGCCGAAACGTTCAGAATGCTGCAAAAGGCCTTCGGTGATAATTGTGTGTCGCGAGCAAGTGTTTTTGATTGGTACAAATTATTCAAAGAGGGTCGAGAACGCGTTGACGACGAACCACGTCCAGGACGACCATCAACAGATGATCAACACGTCAATAAAATCAAGGAATTGGTGTTCGAAAATCGACGATTAACAGTTAGAAACCTTACAGATATCGTTGGAATATTGGAGGGATCAGTGAAAACCATTTTAAAAGAAAAGTGAAATCACGATTGGTTCCAAAATCACTCAATTTTCTTGAAAAACAGCGTCGCGTTGCCGTCTGTCAAACAATGCTTTCCGACTACCAGAATGTCATTAAACGTATTCTAACTGGCGACGATTCTTGGATCTACGCTTACGAACCGGAAACAGAAGATCAATCGGCCGAATATCGTGTCAGAGGTGAGCCGAAGCTGAAAATACCACGTCAAAGCAAGTAAAAAATCAAGGCCTAGTTGACAGTTTTCTTCGATAATCGAAGTATGGTGCAATCCGAATTCCTTCCGACCAGCCAAAAGTTCAATCAATATCGTTCCACAACCACCGTATTTGACTGATTTAGCTCCGTGTGAATTCTGGCTGTTTTGGCGACCGCTTCGGGGAAACCGCTATGAGTCAATTGAAGACATTAAACGTGAATCGCTACGCGCATTGTACGCTATTCCGGAAAGACTTTAACAACTGTTACGAGGATTGGAAAAAACGTTGGTATAAGTGTATTGCAGCTGGGGGGATTACTCTGAGGGGGACGAAATAGATTTGGCAGAATAAATAAAGAAATTTAAAATTATGAACAAAGTCTTACTATTTTTTGCCCACAGTAGTAAATCTCTCTCAAATTAAATGGGAATAAAGTATAGCAAATATATATGAATATTATTAATTTTTGATATACATATGTATATATTTTTATAATTTTCTTTCGTACACTCGCTTTATAGCTTCATTTGATATAAAGATAATTTAAAGTTAATTTAAAACAACTTGCACAAGTTGCACAATTATCATAAAATAGTGTGCCGCTTATATTTCTTAAATTAAATAAGTCTTCAATAATTATTAAGTGAAATAAATGAGAGCATTAGTGTAATTGTGCTTTAAAAGGGTCTGCTTTAAAAAAGGGAGCATTGTAGTTATAAAATAGAACGTGTCATAATTCGTCTAAATACTGACACGCTCCTATTTATTCTATTATTAAAAAAAAATGCTTAATAATTAAATATTTGTGGAATAATTGTTTTCGCCTCGCAACTTGACTAGATTATCATAAGTTTATTTATTCTTTGCATCATAAACATGTTGAACATTCTGTTAAATAGAAAAATAAATAATTTACGATTTTACACACAAACGACAAATATTTAATAACTGGCACAAGCCCAAAACAAATATTGTATTACGTTGTCTAATTTACAGTAGAAACTAAATAATATTTTTTTTGTTATTTTAGAACATGCAAAATAGTTTTCTAGTTTGCATGAGTAATGTCGTTTGACCATTTTTATTAATTCGACCTTTGGTTGCAAAATCATTCTTGGCTAACATAAGTTGTTTTATCTAACACGTTCATTTACAAAAAGAAAAATACTCACATACGTTGTTATATCTAAATGCATTTAAAAATCAATTATTTTCAGGTCAAAACACCTTTACTTCTTTTTAAAACTGCTTTGGCTTACATAAGTTGTTTTATCGAAATAAACTATGAGAGTCCGCTTCACTTGATTTCTTTTATGTTCTTTGTTAAAATCTCATTTTTAATAGTTATCAATTATCGAATACTTTACAGCTCACAACAACTTATTCCTTGTTACATATGTAAGTACAAAATTTGTGTTCAACGAAAACTGATTTGGTTGACATAAGTTGTTTTATCGGAAAACACCATGAGAGCTTTCGCTATTTTTGAACGTATTTAAAAATCTATTATCGATTTCTTTTCAACTTATTACTTTTTTGCTACATAATTATAAAATTTTGGTTCAACGAAAACTGCTGTGATGGACTTAAGTTATTTTATCTGAACAAACTCTGACACTCGGTTAGACTCTGTTCCTCGCTAAAATCTCATTAACTAACAGAAAAAAAATGAAAACATTTCACGAAGATTAACTGTTTTGGAAAAAATTTTATTGAAAACATACCCATTTGCAATACAATTGCTTGGCTTAGTTCCGACGAAAATTGTCTTCTCTGTCATTGAAAACAACCAAAAGTTTCATGTTTTCAATGACAGAAATCGACATAACATAAAATATGCGATACTTCTTGAACTAAAGAATGCAAAAAAGTGACATGGGAAAGCTCAACGGAGCTTAGTAGAGCCTTATAAATTGTATCAGTAATGTAGCAAATCTGACCACTGTAATGTCTCAAAAAGAAAACACTTCCATATTATCTGCGCAATTGTACTCTTCTGTAGCGGTTGTGTATCTGAAGTAATTACAGTTGAAATGAAAGTAGAATATTTAGCAGATTTTTCTAGATAGTTCTTCACAACTTTCAAGCTAAAATATTAACTGACATTGGTGACATCTTTTCAAAAATGAATAATAATGAAGCGATATTTATTAAATTCTGCTTAAAATTCATAAATATAAATTATTGAACACAATCCAAATACATCAAGTTATTTTAACTTAGAGTCATTAAGTTTTAAGGAAAAATTTAATTCTTTACTAAAATTAATAAAATTAATATATGACCGAAATGATAATGAAAAGTACGATACTGCTTAAAAAAAATCGTTATTGTTAGCTTCTGACATTGAGACGTTAAAAGATTCTGTGTTTTAATGCATGTGATTTCCACGAATTCCCTTTTTTCCTTCCAGGCTGCATTTACGAAATATATGAATAAACTAAATATTATATTTTCCCACTTCTGTAACTTATCGCCTGTAGTTGCAAATGATATTATACGCTTACGCCAATTTATACTCATATTAAAACAATTGTATTAGAAAAAATAAATTTTGTTGAAACAATTTGTATCTATTTAATAATTGCTCAATTAAATAAAACAACATTTACACACATACTTCCCACATACATATTTGATTGTTTATAAATCAAACAATTGACAGATGATAAAATATTATTCTCTCATTTAGACACTTGAGGTGTTCATGCCTATAAAAAATGCCAAACTACGAGTTATTTATGACATGAATGCACGTACCATATCATCATCTCTTAATCGCTTTTTACATTATCTATGTGTCTGTCTATCTGTCTGTTCGTACCTGCATTAAGATGCCTGTCATTTTGATGTTTCCGCAGTACGAGATTGAGAGAGTGTGTTTGATCGACTGGCTGACAGAGAATTAACTAAAGTTTGTCGACTACTAGTCTTTGATTTTTTGTTGTTTTTACATGCAATTGTTATTGTTGAGATGATTAATTAATTTTCTAGATGTTGCGCCAGCTGTTTAGAAGAGACTTTGCTTAACAACAACAAGTATGAATTATTAGTTTTCTATGCATGCACAAATAATTAATGACTTTTCATTTCAAATAAACTGCTTTTGTATATTAATATAAACGTTATAGTCAGCTTACAATAATTAGATTTAATTCTCTTTGCTACTTTGGAAGCTTTTAAGGAAAAATTTACTATCTAACTACAGATATTTACTACAAATCTTGTACTTTTCTAGAGAAGTAATTTATACCCATCGTACATGGATGGTTCCGGAACTATCCGACGTGATAAATTATAATTTTTGAAACTGGCGCAAGTGCTAATATTTTTGTTTTGAGATTTGTGAAGTAAACAGTGGAACCATTGTTGTTATATTCCTCAAAAACGAGGAACACTTTCGACGTATATTTTAGAGGAATTTTTTCTCAGTTACCTTAGCGCAACGTGCATTTCCTGGCCCTTTTAGACTAACTGGTCGAACATTAAGATGCTTTGCCATCCGCGTAGTGCTTGTTTCGGCGAGAACATTGCTCCTGATGCTAAATTTGCCTCAGTGACGATGTTCCAAGCAATTGGTCACACTATGTCCATCCCACTTTTGTTCGAAATTTACAGATGTTTCCTTCCAATGTGCAGGAAGACCATCAGTTTAAAAATATCGCGCGATTTTATCGCTGCAGAGTTCTTGCTGTGGGGTTTTCAAAGTCTCGAGTCTACGAGAACAGACTCTGAAAACAACAGTCGGAGAACTTCTACTTCTACGCGAGTGATGAAAGGAAATTTGCGCTTTTCTTACTATAAATATATTATTGAAGTGTTTCGGGCTAAAAGGAGACAGACAATGTCCATAAATAACAAGATTTGTTAAACTGTTGTATCCAACTGCCCATTGTTTTTGTCAGTACTTGAAGATAACTTACTTGAAAACTAAATACGAGTATAAGGCTTACATAAATATAGATCGTATGTTTTATTACGATACCAAATTCTAATTATAACACAGAAGTCTGAAAGGCAAAAATAGAAAATGGTAATTTAGGCATACAGTAGACTGCATATAAAAAAGCGGTCTCAGAACAATAGAGTAGAGGATAATCGATGTATCAGGTGGACCACGTATAAGACTTCGTGTGAGTTAATTAGCGTTGTTTGTGTATAATACAGTAGTAGAAGCGCAAAATGTTTTTTTGAGTATAAGACAGAAGAAGTGTTGGTGTAAAACGTTAGTCCAATAAGTCTACATATTAGACGGCTATTTGAATCTGACAATCGCGTAGGGAGAAGACAGTAGACAAATAAAAAAAAAGTATAATACGAGTTAAAGGCGGAATACTGAGTATAAGTGCAAGCAAAAAAAAAAACAAGACGGTCTGAGTTGGTACCTGATGTTAGATTAAAAATTCAATAATAATCTGAGTATGAGATGGGCGGGTGTTGATGGGTCACTTCGTTTTGAGTACAATACAATTTACGTAGAGAAGGAATATGGTGGTGAAATACTTAATCAACCATATTATGTTATCGATAACAATATATCGTAAGCAACATTTATGGATTGAACAAAATATTGTTTATAAATTTCTAGCCACAACCGAAGTTTTTTAACTGTTCATATAAAAAGTATAATAATTAGAATTATAACGCACTATTAACAAAAATACTGTGTAAAGTTTTTGGTGCTTAAGGAAGATATGATTAGAAGCAATCAAATAACGTTTGTATAAAATAATTTTAATTTCGTCTTCGGTTGAGTGTTTTCCAATCAGTTCTGCGTTTAGTTTCTTAGTAATGTCCTAATGGAATATAAAAACTATAAAAAGTACAAGTTACCAAATACTAATCATATTACTATCATCTGTAGACATACTATTCTAATTTTTGAACACTCAGTGATTACAATAGCATCTGATAGCAGTAAAATATATTATATTATCTTGTAATATGACTATAATTTTCATTCATTTAATAAATATTATGATTAATATATTTTATAGCAATTGTAATATTATTAGGTAGCAATACTACTTTGAGCAAGATGTATTTAGTATCTACGATATCTAGAATTAGACTCCAACCAATTATACAGGGAGTCCGCCGGGACACCCTTTGTTTTGCCGCCATTTTGGTAAACATTAGTCTTGACAGTTTATAATTGGCAGTCGTGAAGTAGAGACGTGGCAAATTTATTATGGAAAAATATTCGTTAAACCAACGTGTTTTAATCGTTAAAACATTTTATTAAAACCAATCATCGATTACTGTGACGATGAGAAAATTACGTGAAATTTTTGGGAGAAGCAACGTGCCTACAAGACGCACTATTTATCGTGTAGTGAATGATTGCGAAGAAAGAGGGACTGTAGCTGATAGGCCCAAGTATGGACCACAACGTACTGCAAGATCGGCTGATACCATTACTGCTGTTCAAGAAAGTGTTCAAAACAATCTATCAACCTCAATTCGACACCATGCTCAGGAGCTTGGTCTTCAAAGAACAACTTTGGCCACAATTTTGGACAAATATTTGCATTTGTTTAAGATTCAGTTGGCACAAGAGCTTCTTCCAGAAGACCATTTATGCCAATAGGATGCTACAGCTCACCCATGACAACCCCGATTTTCATGGAAAAATCATATTGAGTGACGAGGACGAACAAATGTAGTCGTGTGTCGTTGAAATAAATTTTAATTTTTATATTTCCTCCTTTAATAAATTAAATATAATTAAATAAAAACTTAAATTAAATTCATTTAAAAATAATTACTAGAAAATATTAACTCGTTTTTAGTAATTTCATTTTAATTACTCAACTGTTTCATTATTTTGCCTTTAAGCGGCAAATATTTCAATTTAGTCTGCCTAATTTTGTTTTGTAGAAGGCAGCAATTCACTTAAACTAATTTTTCGTTAGAATGTTTATTTTTGCTTAATATTAAAAACTAATTTTAATATTTAAGTGCTTACAAAATCGGTTTAATTAAATAAAAATATGTTACTTCGGCAGTAGAAGATTAAGGCAAATTTTATTGAAGCGTTTCCTTTGTTATTCTTATATTAATATTAATAAATTTCAAAGGATACCATAACTGCATCGGAGATTTTAGCTACAAATGATAGAAACAATTACCTCTTCTTTCTTTTGAAATCACCTTGAACCCTCTAGATAACAATAGAAAATAAGCAATTCAACGAATTTTTATAACCTTGGCTCTGCTTCTTTTTCGTTTAAGAAATGAAAATTCCTAAGTCAAATATTTATATTTCGTGTTAATGGATGTACTGATTCAATATTTAATGTTTATTCTAAACAAATGAGATACAAATCGTTTTGTTTAACAAAACAATTTCATATTGTTAGATACGGCGAACAACTGAAAGGACAGACGATGCACTGTGCGACCATTCACATTTTAATAGAATACAAATCAAAATTTTGGAAAAAATCAGATATTTGTTATTTAAAAAAATATTTATATTTTTCTAATTTGATATGGGAGTAATTACGGCTGGCATACAAATTTGCCTGCAACGAAATTGAGCGAATTTATGACTGGCTATAATATTCAATATATATTGCTGGCTGCATTAGGAGATTATCTGTTTATAAAATGATATTGTGCGTGCCGGAAGATATGCATAAAATGCTGGTTAAGGTATACACTTTAATTAAGAAATTATATTATAAATTAAAAAGGTTTTTTGAGTGCAAGTAGTAGGACATAACATGAGTATAAGAGTATAAGAATAGAAAAGTATAAGAGATGGTTGTAAACAGTACTTTAATTAAGAAATGATATTAGACGGTTGCCTGAGGGCAAGGGAAATGTGAGTATAAGAGTATAGACGGGTAGTTTTTAAATATGGTATGGTGGTCATGGCTTAAGACAGTTAGTTACATGAGTATAACAGATCAAAAAAATTATAGTGATTAAAGTATATTTTAACTCCACGATCTTATGATCTGATAATATTATTATATATCAGTATAGGGAACTAGTATGGTACAGTATGTTTAACAATAAATGGCTCATTGTAAAATTGTAAGATGAGACGATAGTTTGAGTACAAGACATTGATTTTGAATAAAATAGGGCGTTGGATTATAAAACGTTAGTCTGAGCATAAGACAAACAACTGAGCATGAAACATTTGTATGTAGAAAACGTTATTCCGAATATAAGTTGGTAGCATGATATTCTAAGTATCAGCCTAAGTTGTCTGTGGAACGGTCGTCTAAATATAAGAACGTATTCTGCGTAAGAGGCGGTAGTTTCAGTCAGTAAAAGACGCAATTCTCAGCATAAGACGGTATGGTAATCATATAACGGTATAGACTACCGTTATATGATTATCATACCGTAACTATGGTAGTCTGAGTATAAGAGGATCTTTGAAGTATTATACAACAGCAAAAGTCAGTATTCGATGTATAAAATGGTGTTATATTTTAGTGGGAGTGTATGTAAGAAGTATAAGAAACTTTATTAGTAAATGAAGGCGAACTGGCTACTGGCAATAGACACTACATTTAAATCTTGATTTTTGACTGGTTATAGGTTGATATATACATTCACACCTGCCGCCAGAGTATAAATGAGTATATGGTTTCCACTACCTTCAAATATGCTCTAAAATCTGTCTTAAATTAAAACTTTCAAGAGCAGAGATAATAATTTAAAATGTTTTTCTTTTTTTTTTACTTACTTCTTGTCTGTTTCGATAGGTTCATTAACATTCTTCGTATATCTGCCTTCTTCCACTGCTCTGTATCGAAGGCCTGTTGATACGATGAAGCCTTATGCTCGTCCAATTTATCGTGTACCACATACATGCAAAAGAAACACACAGAGTTTCCTTTAATTTTCGTATGCTCATTTTGATAGATCAAAGCAGTTCGCGTCCAATTAAAGCTGTCAATAATGGCACGCACAGCATTTCCCAAATTATTTGCCTGGGCACCCTTTAGTCTGGTCAAAGTGTGATATGTGGTAGCTTTGTTTTGAAAGTCAGCCGCATTGCCGGCTGAAGTGAAGACAGGAATTTGCCAGACACCAGCATAACGTGAAATGGGAGCCAACACATATTCACAGGGTAGACCCCAGACAGCATTAATTTCCGGCTGTTGCATATAGATTTCAAAGAAGCCCAAAGGCCCATGAACCGAACTGCAGTTAGTATCTCTAGATATCAGAGTGATGTCAATGCGGGCATTGTGGGCGAAACCCAAACGTTGTACATGATGTATGGCCAGCTCCAGAACTGAGAGAACTTTGGGTAAAATACAATCGTTTTTATTATCCAATTCGTGACTGGGCAAGAGAGCGGCAAAAATCAGCTGTTTGTAGACGCCACTTTTCAGCGTAATAGTGGTGCCATTGCGAAAAGTGTGCACTCGGTGAGGGGCTATGAAATGCTGTTGCAATTCTGTAGCCGCCAAAGGATCTTGAGATTTGGATGTAAATATACCATGACTATAGTTGAAACTTATAATTATGAGTTGTACAAAAAATAAAGGCAATGTTGGTTTTAAGAAATATTTCAATTTCATTTTCTTAACTTTTGTCGTGATTGTGTTTTATTTATTTGCTTTTGTTGTTGTTTTTAAATAAGTTTTGGTAGTAGCAGTTGAGCTGTTGTTTAAAATAGAATTTTTTGTTTTTCGAGATTTTTATTTTGCCAGATTTGTTGTGGTTGTTGTGCGGTTTTTATATTTATGTTTCAATTATGATTAATGTTTTCTTTCTTCTCATGATTCTTTTATTTTCTTCGTTAAGTTATTGATCTCTTATTTACCTTTTTTTTTTCTTTTTCTCAATATGTTTTCAAACTGCTGCCTTTGACGTCATTTTAAGCCTTCTTTAATATGTTGATGTCAGTTATTATTAAAACTTAAATTACTCATCATTTTTAACCTGTTGTAATTCTTTTTGTAATTTATTACATTTTCTAAAAGTTTTAAATATTAAAATATTATTATATTTATTAGTTTTAAGTTTATAAATTTAAAATGCATGATTTCATTCCTACTCATCAACAGGAAGTAATAAATTTCCTGTAAACGAAAAATTATTTCATTTGTTCTTAATTGAATGTTGTTATTTAAATCATTTGTTTCTTTCACCTTTTCAAATATAAAATTTTTTTGAAGTCTTGATTTTAATTGAACAATTAAATTTACTGTGCTTTTTATTGCTGACAATTTCATATTTTATTTACAACTTTTATGTCAAAATATTATTGCCTTGAGTTATGAAGGTTTTTATTTCCAGTATTTTATAGTTGCTATATGAAAAATATTACATTTTTTTGAGATGAGCATTATCGCACTAACATTGATTTTTAATTTTGCAATTTATATATTTTAAGTGTGCGTTTTTTTGACACTAAAAATTGCTAATATTTTTAGTTAATAGGTGCCCATATTTTTTTTCTATAAATGAAAATAGTGTTCCTAACTTTATTTTACCGAACTTTTAAAGTATATAAACATACTATTTACGTATCTTAGATATATCACTACTACTCAAAGTAGTTACTACTGAGGAATCCAAATACCCTTATCTGGAAGAAACAATAGTATCGGCGGTTTTATATATAGAAACAGTGCTTTTTTAAACCAATTTTTCGTTTACACGATACAATTAAAAATACTCATAATGGCACATTACATTTAATTTTGATTTCATTACCTAAATTGTACCCATCACAAAATTTGTATTTGTTACCCTATTTTAAACTTGCAAAATTATTCTTATCTTTATAAAGTTTAATGAGTTAAGTTCCAATTAATGTTACTCTTAATAGGGGAACTCACTCTTGGTTTCAAACAACCATTGAAAACCTTGCAAATGTAGCAAGTCTTGTAAATATGATACATTTTGCAAAACCATAACAACAAAATATATGATTTGCTGCACTTGAGCAAATATGCTATGCCAAAAATCGTTGCAAATTGGTAATTTGCAATGCTAAAACAACTGTTTATTTCATTTTATTATTATTAATTCAAAACAACTAGACACCTCCGCTTACAAAGTTTCACGGCGATAGAACCGTCTCAACAATTGCCTGTGAAGAATTAAAATTGAAGCTAAAACTGTTAAAAAATGTTTGCTAAAATAGTTAGAATTAAAATATCAAACAAAACTCCATTAATTGATAAAAGTTTTTAGGAAGTTTATGCACACACTAAATACTTTCTTTGCGTAAACATTTTAGAGGCGGCGTTAGCGTTTATATACTGACTGCGGCTTAGCTTACTGCATGCGGCAAAGTTACTTTATGCAACTCTGTAATAAATTTGCTAAACGCTTAAAAAAGACACTCACGCATTGTGGCAGAAAATCATACCAAGTGTGCAAAAACTGCAGATATGCAACGAAGAATGATTTCCGCTAATATTGCACCTAATAACCTATCTAATTCTAATGCTGTCATTTATAGGATAATAAATCTTGTAACATATAATAAATACAAATACAAACACTGTATAGATAGTCGTCGGAGTACCGCAATGGGTGTAATGGCCCCGGAGTAAACTCCTGGCATGGGAGCTGTTTTTTTTATAGAAACCAGAATCGTGAAAAAATATTTAATATAGAACAATTATAGAAACAATTATAAATCGGTGACCTCAGTTTCTAGACGACTTTCGCTCGTTCTTTAAGCCAGCTCATCAGAACATTTTTTTTCCAAGTGTATATAAAAACTAGACATGTCATATGCTTGAAATTCTTCAATCCAACTAAGTGAATTTAAAGAACTTTAAAAATAAAAACAAGCAAATTGTTCATTTTATTCTTACTTGCATTTAATTAAAAAATCATTTCAAATAATTAATGGTTAAATTTAATGTTAAAGAAAAGATAGGTGAAAATCAAAATTTAATACTTTTGTGCGTTGAAAACGAGGCTTGCGACTTTAAGCCTCACAAACTAATTTGCAATTTGTTTGCTAAAAATAAGATTTACTTAAAAATGTTTGGCAAAAGAAGATTATGGTATGAACAAAAGACGCAACACTTAAAGTTGGCGAAATCAGTGGATACAGGTGGAAACAAATAGGATTTTCATGTCTTAAAATGATTCGTAATAAGAGTTTTCCAAAGGTTGGTTTCGAGCTTGGCTAAGCCGTAAATATTAAATGAATAAAACAAACTCCGAATTTTTAAATTCCTTTAATGAAAATTGTCAATGCAAAATAAACGTTTTACCTCCTTGCAGGAGTAAAAGAAAAAAGAATTAGAAAAAAATCATTTATTAAGTAAGAAAAATAAATTACATATCTGTGGTGAGTACGAATAATCGCTTATGTCCATTTTAGTAATTTGTTTCAAAGAAAGTAACACTCAGGCAACTGTCAGCCAATTAATGCTCGCAAATTAATTGTGTTTAGAAACAGACTAGAAAAGAGAGTCTGAAAAGAAGAGGTATAAAAAGCTCCAGTGGTCAAGTTATTGTTACCAAATTGCTTTTTCATGAGAAATACGTGCTTTCCGATTAAGTATTTTCATAAGAAAAATTTACACATATGTTGTTATGTCTTAAAGCATTTAGCAATCAGCTCTTGTTACCTACCCCTCTTTTTTATAAGACGTTATTATTTCTTTTGTGTATTTTGTTTACGTGAAATTTGCATAAATAGCTCGTTGCATTACTGCTATTTTTGATTTCAACACTACCAGTGTTGACATAAGTTGTTTTGCCTGCACACATTTTTAGAGCTCGAAGGCCTTGAATTTTATTGTCTTGGCTAGGGTGCCATAATTATGCATTTTTGTGTAATAATTTTATATAAAGTTTTATTAGACTTCTTAGGTTCGAAAAATATAATAGCGTAAACCGCAGGTATTACTACACGTTGTAGAAAGGATGATAATTTTGAAAAACGTATGACAAATTAAAAACCTGGAAGTTTTCGTTGTAGAAACGTTTATTTTTTATAGTGATTGGACGGATAGATTGCTCGTCCAACTCATTTATCGATGGCACCATGAAGATTCATGTCTTATATTTTGTGCAACAGCAATATTGAACACGAGTTCTGCGTGTTATATGTTTATCATTGGTACATATTCCCCTATGCAAATCTTGCACTGCCTTTGGTAGCAATATCTTCGTACGAACTTGGCTCCTTTATTTCTACTTCTTTGTCAGAATGGCCATTTTGTACGGCATATGATTCGATGGTCTGCTTTATGCTGATGGTTGAGAAAATCGGTCGATCTTCGCAGCTTTTTAGCAAACCCAACCAGAAAAAGTCTACCGGAGTTAAATCGCACGAATCGCCAAAATAAAGTTCTTCAACAAAAGTTCCCAAGCTCACTCAGCGAACATACAGTGTGTTCTATGATCATTAGCTATGAACTGCTGTTTTAGTTGGTGCTCGTACGAGTGCAGGTAAAAGTACCAACCCGAAAATCACCAAGCTGAAGTCTACGAATATTGCAACAACAGACTGTCCAAATCGACCTGCCCTTATTGGATTTTTTTTTTTCAACGAACAGTAAATCATTTTACATAATCCTTTTTCGGATTATACGTGTTAATTTTATGGTAACTTGCCAGGAAAATTAATGCCTGAGAATTGCCTATATATATTTTAAAATACATACGACCACAAAAGCAAACATACTATTTTTATGCTAAAATTACTCCTAACAGCAAGAATTTAAAAAATAATTTATGAGCTTGAGACAATACAACTCAAACTTGCTGTTAATTTAAAGATACAAAAATAATAGCATAAAAATAACTTTTTGCTTCATTACTTTCTTTTAAACACTGCAAATAAAAAATATCTTTTTCTTGCTACGCTTTATAAAGTGAATTCAATAAGTTAAAGCAATCAAGCTCTAAGTTGTTTATTAAAGTTTGAAGAAGATACGAACAAATCTTCTTAATTTCTCTAAAAAGTTTGCCTGCCTTCTTTTACTCGAAGTGCCCTTGAAAATTGCAAGGAACATGCTTCTGCATGCACATTTTTCATATGTCTTAATAAAACACAAGTTTTAAACTTTACGTTTTAATGCGTTTCAGTTTCTATTTTTTTGATGAAGATGACATCTGAGTGGTTACTATATTTGACCCGCTGTGGAGTTATAGCAGGCCACTTCGTACACCTTATGAAAAACCTTCGAATTTTCGCACAGGCTAGTTTGCGTAGGCTCTCTATTACAGGACAGAGTCATAGGAAATAAACTACTGTCTGCTCTTCCTCCTCATTGTGACAATTTCTACAGTAGTGATTTACAGGTAACATCATTGTCTTGGCGTGATTACCAAATGAGCAATGTCTGGTGATCGTTGCTGCGATATCCCTTGATTGCGTCTTCTGAAATCTTAACAAAATTTTTGGTTCAAGTCCTGTCTAAACTGGCCCAAATGTGTTTAGTTTTTCCACATGTGGGTTCCTCCCCACCTGGCCTGAACTATATCATATGTAGCATTAATTTTCCCCTTACAGGACGAGAGGGGAATGCTACAGAATTCATAAATATGCGAGTTCCGTAGTAGCCTTGCTGCTCTCTTTGCCTGCTTATCAGCCGTTCACTTGCCCATGTTGTATCCATGTCCATGCACCCATTTCGAGGTGGCTCTTGAATGTTTTGCCATATGATTAAATGATGTCTGGCATTCCTAGACTTGTTTTAGTGTCGAAAATAAAATGCGCTGCTGCCGGTGAAAATCCGAGTATTCCTGTTGAATATTCTATAGTACTACAGCCAGCTTATCGCCTTTAATATAGCTGATATTGTAACCCGGCGCTGCATTCATTTGAGATTCTGAAGGACATGTTGAACCACAATTCCTCTATGTAGACACCATCGCCTAATCCGTTATCCCATTTGGATCCGTATATGTATATGTCTAGATGGTGGGAATGCGGATACGCGCCCTGTGATGAGCCGAAGTCGAGAAGTCAAAGCCCCTCGAAAAGCAAGCAATAGTGAAGTAGTCTATGAGGACACAAAGATTAAATCTAATCTGAAAAATAATGGAATATCCCCATAGTCTATGGTTCCTCTCATTGGTTACCAGTTCAGCAAGGCAAAAAGTGTCTTTGTTTAATAAGCGCTTTGAATAGCTAGTTATAACGTTATAGCGGTTAATTCCCTATGAAGTTCCTATAATTTTATTGCATATATAGATAACTGTCATTTCCTTAGTTGTTCTAGCCTCTACGTTGGGTTTCCAGGATAGCTTACTAACCAGAATAATTTCGGATAGGTTTATTTCAACCCCTTTCATTTTACGTAGCCTGAAGCTTGGGGTAGCATAAGTTCCGTTTTATATGAATAAATCAATTCGCGGTATTTCAACCATATAGTGTACAGACTGTAAGTTCCATAATTGACAGCTTAGAAGCTCAGGGATTCCCTTTTCCTGAGATGCAGATTTATGGTGATATGACATATAGTATAATATCCCACCTTGTAAGAGCAAGACTTCTTTTTCTTTGATTTTTTTTTTTTTTTTATAAAGGCAAAAAAGTTTTTTTTAATCATAATTTCAGAAAGAAATACTCTTTTTGTTAAAGTTATCTAAAAGTACATTGGAAATAGTACTGTTTTAGGTAATAGTATTTATCTGAGAAAAAGTATTTCTTTCAAAATAATTTTTTGAAATCGCAACATTCTTTTAAGGAAAACAAGCTAATTCGTTGGAAAAAATATCATCAGGAAAACTAAAACTTGTCTGAAAACTACTTTCTATGAAAATATCTTGTTAGAAAATGTGCAATTTTATAGCATGCAGATTTCATAGAAGAAATACCTGTACAGAAAATATTTACTTGCTCTTAAATTAAAAAAAAATACCTTTAAAAAGTGTTCGGAAAAATTAGTCTTTTAATAAAAAACCCGACCGGATTTTTTCAATCGTACTTTTTAGATAAAACCGTACCCTATACCAAAAGTGTTATGAATAAAAAGCAACTTGCATTGAAAACTACCTTGGGCAAAAAAAGAATTTTTGCTAAAAATATCTATTATTAAAAAGTCTCTATTACTAAAAAATTTGTTTTCATAAAAGTAGCTTTTAGTAAAAAGGTATACATACGAGTACATATTAGACTTAAAACGTGAACCCTAAATTAACAGAAATATTTATTTAGGAGTACCTTTTATTATAACGGCACATTTTGCTCAATAGTACCTTTTAGCAAAAAGTTACATTTTTTTACGTAAAAAATTACAGTCTATCAAAATAAATATGAATAAAATTATTTATTCAATTATAAACTTATTTGTTAGAAAAGTACGTTTTATTACAAAATTTACCTTTTAGTAACAAAATGTTTGTTATAATAGAAGTAATATTGATGAATAAAGTGCTTTAAATTTAAATAAAAGAGTACTTTATATTTAAAATGTATTTTATTATTATTTATATTCAAAAGACGCGTTTTATCAAAAAGAGTACCATTTGTTATAAAAGTACTTTTTCAAAAGAACCCATAAATGTATACATATATGTTTGTATAGATATGTATATAAAAAATAATCCATTCATCTGTTTGTTTTGTTTCTGCTGTTTGTTTTTTGGAGGTCAATGTACGAATATTTCTTTTGTTTGGGCATATAAAAAAAGCAACCTTAAACAAACATAAAATCCGCCTTTAGTATATTGAGTCATGGGAGTGAACCGCAAGTTATTTGTTGCTGCACAGTGCAATAAAATTAACTATACATTGGTTTATTAATTGATGAAGAGTTTCTAATCTGAAAAACGAAAAGAATATTTCGCCGACCCAAACTCATAATGGGTCCTATAGATTATGAGACTTTAATTGCTTTTAATGCTTTTTTGTTGTGCCATAAGATTTAAGTGACAATTTTGCTTCACGAGCAACGATTTTGCTGGCCATTTCTGCAACCAGTTTATCTTTCTGCTATTCTCTTTTTGTTTTTCTTTTAATACGGCCGGCTAAACTGGTTTCTTTTGGAGTTAGTCTTTGAAATTGGCGAGTGTTTTGTATTGTATTCCTATTTCCGTTTTACTTTTCATTATATTTTTGTTGCGTTGTGTAACTTTTAGCTAATAAAGAATTTATGGTTTTCTTTTTTGTTCGGAAAATATAAATAATAAACGGCGTAATTAGGATTCGACTTGTATTTCGTTGAACTTTTTCAAAAATGCTTTGTTTACGGATAATCAAATTATAAATTGTGTGTATTAGTCAAAATTTCTATGCGGCAAAAATTTTGTCATTCATTCGTTTGCCTTTTATAATAAGTTTTGATTTATTACATTTAAGAAAAAGAGGGGATAAGAAAAATTTTTAATCTTGTAAAATTCATTCTACAAAAATGTCTTTTGAAAAAGTTCTATTTTAAGAAGTTGACAGTTAATTTGTATATTAAAAATGTCAAGTTATAGGTCAGTGCTTTTTATGAAGCATCTTATTAAAATGTACCTTTATTAAAAACATACCCTTTTGTAAAACTGCGTTCAACCCAACAGTCTATCAACGCAACTCCTCCATTATTGCAACTTCCATATTGTCCACATTGTTGACTCTTTTAGCGCAACATTTCAAAAACAAAACTCAGCTATCAAAATTTTCATATTCATTAGATTTACTTTTTATTTATAGCCTGCTTCTCAGTGTATTTATATGGAAATCACTAATTGTTGAGTGTTTTCTAGATGAGTACGGTCACTTGTCATGTAGAAATGTTCTACTAAGCTGCCTATACAATGTCGGAGTTTTTGTTTGATTTCAATAGCTAGGTTGTATTATAGCTTCTATTTTAAACTGATCTCAGATGAAAAATTAAAAAAAAATTATATTAGATCTACTATAGACACTTTAGAAATTCAAATCAGACAAGAACTCAGATAGTGTAAAGACAGCATTATTTTTTTTATGATACAAATATAAGTTACATACATAAATATTTATGCGCCCCGATAAGGGCGTGATTAAGATTTTTTGTTACTTATTTAAAATAAATGAATTTAGTTTGAAAATATACAATGTCAACTTTGATCTATAAAACTTTACTTAATTTCCAATAAGTTCTAAAATAGGATAAATATAACATACATCTAGACGAAGGAAAAGTATTTAATATAACGTTTCCCAAAACAAATTTGTAACTCAGTTTCCTAAAGAAACTTGATTTCGCTACTGCCAAAATTTCTAGTAGTAGCGTAAAGCGAGGTTGCACTGTACCTAAATTAAAAATATGTTTTAATACAATCATGAATTTTGTAAAAAAAAATTATCTGAAAGTACCTAGTTGTAAGCAAAATTCTTATTGGTTTAAAAGTACTTTTTTGTAAAAAGTTTAAACAATATTTGTTTGTAAAAGTACCTTTTGGTAAATACCCTTAACTCAAAGAGGTACTAATTTCAAAATACCTTTTGTAAAATGCATTTTTTTATACAACAGTACTTTTCTGAAAAGCGGCTTCTTTTCTATGCAGTACCTTTTTTGAACAAGGAACTTCCAGTAAATAGTACGATTTGAAAAAAAAATATTTTTGAAAATGCCCTTAGCTTAAAAAAGTAATTTTTTTCAAATACTTTTTCGTGAAATGTACCTTTTTTTTTAAAAGTACTTTTTTCTAAAAAGTACATTTTTTTAACAGCACGTTTTTGGATAGGTATATTTTTGTAAAAAATACATTTTGGAAAAAGAAACTATTTTTTTAAGCTATAAAAATTTACGGAAATTTAACTTCTTAATATAAAAGTACCTTTTTTATGTCTGTAAAAAGTAAATTTTTGTAAAGAACATTCGTTTTATTAAAAATAAAGCTTTATTAAAAGAAATATCTTTAAATTAAATAACTTACTCGTTTCAAAAGACTTTTTTAAACATCCTGTTGGTCAAAATTTATCATGTTGTATAAACCATTTTTTTAAATGTGGTTAATTGCAAAAAGTACTTTTCTGTCATAAATCATTTTTGGGGCTATTTAAAGTTAAAGGTTGATTTCAACAATTCAACTGCATTTATGCAAAGGTGTCATGGAAAAGGGGAAGGGGTCATACAAAGCCTTGTGCGATGGACTATGCCCTAAAAAATACTATCCCAAGTACTTTATTGTAATGAAAAAATGCACTTGAAAGAAACTGTGTCTTCTATTCAATTGAAATCTTGCGTCAATTTTAAGACACTCTTTACCTTAGTCAATGTCTTAAATCACTTACAAATATTGGTTTGGTAACAAAAATAAACCTGAGTATTTTGTATTTTTTGTTAAAGACATCTTTTATAAAATTTTATATTTTTTTCTCGGTTACAAAATATCTTTGTCATATTGAAAAGCAAATAAGTAAAATTTGTTCTTAAAACTTTATAAATCAATTTACTTTAATAGCTTTTCTTTATATCTATTTTCTTTCAGCACTAATAAAATTTTTGTACAATTTTTAATTAAATTTAAAGTGTTTGTTTTTTAAATTTCATTTCAGTTTTCACGTCATTCGTCCCAGTTTTGTTTCGTAGGTCATAGTTTGATGCTGCCAAAAGACTGTTGAACGTAAGTAAAAGTATTTTTTATTAGAATTTTTATAAATCACTTTTTGTAAAACTTAAATTATTTTAGAAAACAATTTTTGTTTTGTTCAATTTTGTTTGCGCCATTTGAAATAGTTTTCAGTTGAACACATTTTCTTGATAACCTTTATAATAGTGAGAATATGTTTTACGGCTTGCGAAACGTTAGGTGCGGTTCAGATTATGCGGAGGGTATTCGAACATGAAACTAAAAAGTTTGAAAGTTGTTGTAAGACAAAACACTTGTTTTCAATCGTTTAGCTTGGAGTATGGTAACATGCTGTTCTCCCTACAATTGAATTCAAGCATGGGATGCTTAGGTCGGTAATTTTTTATTTTGGGAATTTTATGGAACTTGGGCGAGGTTGTTTTGTTTTCTGAAGGCTGTATAAGATGTATGTTGTGCATGTACTGAAAGAGAATTTCAAGATTTTTTGTTAATTTGTGAAATCTTTTCATTTAGTTAAAGATTAATCGAATCCATAATGCCATCACAAAGTTCCAGACATATTAGCAGATCTTATAACACAGTTTAGAAGTTTTCATTTTAAAACTAACACTTTTATGACTAATATGAATCTGCAACTATGATTCCGATCAAATTTTTTTCTGACTTTTTTAATTAATTCGGTTGGAAATGATTTGTCTTTAAATATAGCCCTGATTATTTTATTGTTAAATAAAACGAATATATAAAAATAAAATGAGTAAAAAAAAGTAGAGGAGACTTTTCAGATAAATATGGTTGATGCATGCCCATGTGCAACAAAATTTAATCACGCACGATCCACGTGAGTGTCTATAAATTATTCACTATCACAAGTCATCAAACGTAACATCATTTAGAAATTTTAAAACTATTCTAACGAAGGAATGAAACAACATTCGCTAGTGGTTACAACTAAGCTAGAGGCCGTTTACAAACGGAAAATTTCACGCTGCAAGTCTGCGTTTACAGAGAGAAAGAATGTACTCAAAATTCGTCTGGTTTTCTCATCTGTAATTGTAAACAAAAAATACTGTAAGCAAAACAAAAATTCATGTTCACAGAGGAATTTTAAAAGTGTTTGCAGGAAAACTTACTTTGTCTAAAATGGGTGAAGAAGTAATGTTGCTTTGAAGGTATGATTCAATTCATGCCTAGAAAAAAGTACCAGTTGTGTAAAAACAAATGACAAAATTCTTCTTTTGGTCAAAATTTAAAGAAAAAACAAGCAATAAAGACCGTTTCTTGCATAAACAGACTCATGCTCGTTTGAGTGGTTAATAAGAAATACTCACTAGCAGGCGTCATGAGGATCTATTTTTGTATCATGGTTTGTGCCTGATAGTCTCTAAAAATATTTCTCTTAGTGTTTCAAATTTTTTGCCATCATCTGGTGAATTGTTTTGTTTTATTTGGGATAAAAAAGTATTTTTTTTTTATTGAATTTTGATTGAAATAAAAGCGTGTGTATTTGTGTATTTTTTTGGGTTTAGCAATTTATTATTCAATACCCACACACATAATAAATTCGGGTTCAATGGCTTTTTATTTAAAATTGAAAGAATGATTTTTTATGCTCTTTCTTTGTTGATGTTGTGTTTAAGGACACTGCTACACGTAAAATATATACTGACCACGATCCAGTATCACCATATTTATTAAACATATTTATGCAATATTTATGGGTTGTGGCCCATATCGCAGAATAGCTCAATATTTTATAATCCAAATATCACAATATATATTGTACGTGTAACAGTGGCCTAAATTTAATCTAAATGTTCCAACATGTAAAAAAGAAATATTTGGTTTTATAGTTGATCAATAAACACACGTATTTCGGTTTATTAATCTTTGCTAACTGAAAACAAATCTGTTGGATCAGAGACACAAGTTCAATAAGATAAAAGTTTTAAGTGAATGAAAAAGACACAAAAAAAATATGAATTATTAAAAAGCCCACGTTGCAGTCATTAATAACTGAAGTGAACTGCACGCTAAACCATTCCTATAGATATTTATGAATTATCTTTTTATCGTTAATTCACATTTTTAAAAGTTATCGATAACTAAAAAGTTAAGGAAAAAGTCGAACGAAAATCAACAAAACCTTAATTTAACGAAAGCATCAATGTCTTCTGCACAAGAACTTAAATTATCCATTACAAAAGAGTAGTTTTATTTAAACTTCCAATTATCGATAATAAAAAGTTTATAGAAATCCAAAGTTATCAGTAAAAGGGATAACGAAATTAAAAAAAAACTAAGAGGGTCATCCAAGTAAACGACAACTTTTAGGCATGGGTTTAGAAGGATATCAATTACCAAATAAATTATTTTAATCGATCATTTTAAGGGAATCCTTTCAGAATAAAATGTTTTCAATTAAATTGAAAGTTTTTGTCAACAAACAATTTGCAGAAAAAACACATGTAAACATAAGTTTACTGAAACAAAAGTTAAAAGAAAATAAAGTTATCGATAACGGTAAATTAAGACTTTAATAAGAATTGAGATCGCTCACAAAATATTAAAAATTTTAAAAGTAATATGTCTTCAAAACCTCCAAATTTATCGATAACCAAAAATTTGAACAAGCGAAATCGTGGAAGACCCCTTTCAGACCAGCAAAGTTTTCTTTGACAAAGTTTCTTGAATTCTCCTTTAAACTTTGTCTTGTGTATAGACAGTATAATTTTACTTTGACAAAGTCTGTTTCTTTTGTTTGTATGTTTGTCAAATATAAAGAGCAGCCATATTAAATCGGTTTACGAACTAAAAAGACAAAAGGAATTTGCGAGTACAACAAGTTTTGTACCAACCCCCGCTCTCCTTTCCTCACTCCTCATCAAACTCAAGACTTTGCTAAGAAAACTTTGCTGGTCTGAAAGGGGTCTAATTCGCCACTAAAAATAATGTGCTCTAAGCTACTTTTTTCAATACCTTAAAAATGCTGTAAAGCAAATGGTAAAGATAACGATAACAATTTTACCATTTTTTATCGATGTTGAATTAAAGTTTTTACAGAACTTCTCAGTAGGTTTTCTATAGAAATAAAATTGTAAAGAAAATTCTTAAGATCCCGATAACTAATAAATTTATCGACGGTAGAGAAATTTAGTAAAAAAGCTATGATGTATGTCTGTTAAATACGGAAATATTTAAACTAATCGATAGCCAACGACATTTTCTAAAAAAAAACAAATTAATCGCTAAACATTGGAATTTTGAATAGAAAGTTTCAAGGTTATCGTTAGCGAAAAATATTACAAAGAAATGTTAAAGATATGTTCATAACTTAAATTTCATTTTGTAACACAAATTTTTAAATCAAATTCAAATAATGTTGATAATGTTGTTCCTGAAGTTTAAAGTTGGCTGTAACAATTAAATGTTTCCAAGTTATCGGTGTTAAAAATAAAATTTTTTTTAGCGATAAAAACATTTTTATAAAACTTGTGTATGGACAAAAAATCTGCTGAAGAAAAATGTTATAAAAAATTGTTGTTTTTTACAAAGAAAATAAATTTTCTCAAATAAAAATATAATATCGATACAAAATTTTTATCGAGAATTTCTGGTTTTCGATAACGAATGGTTCATAGTAGCATTAGAGGATTATTCCATCGATTATTTCAAAGTATGACATATTCAACACGGTAACAGCATCAGAGCGGATTGAAACAAAGTTAATCACTTTTTATAGAAAGAGTGATAATCCCAGTCACAAATTTCAAGTCGCTTTTTCTCGCCGGGCCTCGCTGAAGTATATGCCATATTAAATGTGCCTGGTGTGTTTCAAGGTTAAAAGCTTTCCTCGAACAACGATCAATATTAAATTTTATTTAAAACTATTTTCTGTGAGACATTTATAATAATCGCATACAGATCTTCCAAAAGCAACAAACAATTTGTGTTGAAGAGCGAAAATTTCGTTTTTATTGAATGTGAATTTTTGTAAGATAAACAGTCGCATTTAATTCGATAAACATACTAGAGTTGCGTCTCTGATGAACAAAATGTTTTAATTGAGAGATGTTGCCACAAAAATGGAAGCAATTACAAAACAACCCAAAGATGTTCTTCTCTCTAGGTTAAACAATGGAGCTACTGTGAGGTTACTTTGTCTAGCAATTCATAAGTTTTGGAACAAGTCTTTAGCCTTCTATATCTTGGAATTTGAAATCTGTTGTTCTTGTGAATAAGAAGGAAGGGCAATGAACTACGCAACCGCTTTCTCAATAGGAGTTTTAGCAGGTCAAACTCAGTGACGCATGTCGAACAATTTTGTTGTTTTTTTCCCAAGTTTTTTTTTTTAAATAATTTTGTTGCCATTAATTATATGGCTTGTTTCGTTTATATTTCTTTTTTTTTTTTTTTGTTAATTTTTAAACATTAATAAATGCCAATAATTAACAGTGCAATTGCAGTACAAAACACGACAAATCACATTTTATATCTTGTCTATATTAAAAAAATATTTCCGAAACAAATAAAAAATATTATCCATGTTTGTGAAAATAAGTAATAAAAGCTAAAATTGTTTTTATTCTTTGTAAGATTGACTTTTGCTTTTAGCAATTGGTGCTGCCTTATTAAAGATTCTGTTTTTATTTTGAATTAAATTTTTCGTTTATATTGTGAACGTGTAAACCTGATGTTTGGTGCAATTATGCATCAACAATTATTAATCATCCGTGTATAACACCCACATAGTTCTTACCTTTACAGGAAATTAACTTTTTTTTTAGTTTTTATTTTAATTTATTCTATAAGAATTAAGCACAGCACAATATTCTACAATGAAAAATGCAAAATTAATTGTAGCAGAGAAAGGAGGCATAGGTGTTATCGGTTGAACAGATTCCTTAATGACTGAAGAGAATATCAACGGTTGGTGTAATTCTAAACTGTGTGGTTAATTCACAGTACGATAAATTCGCTTTAAGTATCGCAAATATCGGACAGTCTATAAAAACTGCTCTGTTTCTATAATCGTGTAATCGTGACATCCGCAGAAGCCATAGCTTGAGATATTCCGAATTGCTAGAATTTAGCAATTAGCACTGCGGTTTCAGAACAAGCCTCCTTTTGTGAAAAAGCCGCTCGAATTTGTCTAAATAATACAGTAAAATTTCCACAAATTTGATTAGAGTTCAAAATATGTTGTCCATCACTTTTTACACGCATGGTTAAAATTTCCCAAATTATGTACTAAATAAATGCCAAAAGATGACAGCTTAATTCATGATATTTCATCACTTGACAGCCAATTTATTTCTTAATCGAAAATGTTTACGCCTGTATTTAAGATAAAATATCTGAAAGGCTGACCGAATTTAAATTAATTCGCTACATAAACAACTCTGCATCCCATAGTGCACTCATTACCTTATGCCAACTCATGCATTTTACTACATCTTTAAACAAACAATTACATTGAAAAATACCATAAATATGGGTGTATAATTTACAACTACAAAATAATTACATGTTGTAATTAGTAATTAAACGATTCAGTTGAATACCTACCGACACAGACATTTGGATCGCGAAAACGAACGATTGAAGCAAGAATTTGTTTACCAGAATTGTGTGGGTGGCGGTTTTTTGTTTTCCTTGTGTTGTTTCTGTTACTTTTGTAAAGAGAATCAAATGTGTATTCTGGTAAAATGATTTTTGGCTGGTGAAAATAATATGATACATTCAAAAAACAAAATGTTTTTATGTTATCGATATGCAGGCTTTATGCCAGATGTTTCTTTAAAAATTATTACTTTTTTTATATTTAGTAGTTTTAGGGAAAACTGTTTATTGTTATCAATGACTCTAGGTTCGACTGTGCATATGTTTTTCTTATTATCGACAACGAATAATGGCACTGAAGATGGCACATAGCCGAAACCGGTTTGTCTCCAAACCAAACTTGACAAGTTTTTGAATTTGTTTTAGTAAATATTCTGGCTATCAAGAAATTTCTTGAAATTTCGCATTTTATTACGACCATTTTAAGTTGTAATTGATAATTTTAAACAGACTTTCGCTCTTATCGGTAGCATAAGACAGGATTAAAATTGCTATAGTTATCGATAACTTTAATATTTTATTTCTAAAAGTATTTATAATACCATAACTTTAGAATGCATTTCTATCCACTTAAAGCTTCTTAGGCAAGTTTTTTCTGGATGTCCATAACTTTAGGCAACTCTCTAGGTCTCGATAACTTTACAGAATTAAAAAGAAAACAATATGCTTGTATCGATAGTAACCCCTATGTTCAATACTTTGTTTTTAACGCTAATTTAGAATAAAGCTGTTTTTTTCGTACGAAAATTGTTCATTGTGATTATAGATCGTCAAGGATTTTTACGAAAATATATTTTCTTCACATTAGAGATTTGCTTGCTGTTTCACGTTCACATGATTCTATTTCACGGGCTTCCTTAGCTGCAAGAAAATTGCTGGATGAATGGACTTGTTAAATAAAAAGAATTTTAATTTTTCACGAGATCGAACTGACCTAGGAGCTAGAATTTAATAACTAAAAGCAGCGCATTTGTTCGATGAGTGGTTTACGACGACAAACAATATTATTGGGGTACAAACAGATTTTCTTTAATTCCCCGCACACATACACCATTTCAACATAGATTTGTTTTAATATAAAAATCCTTTATTAAATGTTCATTCATCATGTTTTATAGTTCTGAAAGTCTCGCTTAATTTGAAACGAAGATTTTGGGATGAGAGCGAATTAAGTTCCAAGTATCATACCTTCATAGGAAATAAACAAAGTTTAGTTATGTAGAAACTTGTTGTATTTCTGATCGCTTTTAATTTGTTTATGCTATTTAAAATCTCAATTAATTTTCATTTAAAGTAAAAGCGTGTTTTATAATGAATATTTAATTTAGTAAAATTCTAATTAACCCATGTTTAGTTAATGTATAGTTGAACGTACTTAAATATATGTGTATGTGAAGTCATTTGTTTTTTACTCCCTACTATTATCGTGGAAAGCTTATTCAGTATGTCATTACGTTTGTACGCCAACAAAATGATCTTAATTTACCATCTTTATATATAATCCTTAGGTACGTGTGTATGTAGTTGAACTTATCTTAAACGCCTTGACTGATTTTAATGAAATTTCGTGTGTGTGTTTGAATGGATCTGAATGGCTTAGATTCATAGAATTGGACCTTGTATTGCCTTAGAGTAGTTCATAACCGCTCAGTGGCCGTAAGTCTTATATTGGTGCAACGATATTTTACTATAAATTGATCAAACCCAGCAGAAAAACTACCACATACATGCAGCAAAAGCATGGCATTCAACTCTATCAACGCAATGTGTTCACAGATTTTTCGATCTGACGTTACTGCAATGAAATAATATAAAATTGTTCGCTTACGTATCAAACATTCTTGTTGAATAGCTCTTCCATATGTGATCGACTCGATAGCGAATCGCACATTGTATTAAAGAAAAAATCTGTTCTTTTTACTTTCAATTTAGAAAAAGTTTAATTTTACTGCTTACAAATTACACAAAAAAAAGCTTGGTTGAGGTAACCATAATCTAAGAGAGATTAGAACTATAGAAAAGTAAGAAAGTGATGTTACTGATTGGCAGCGACTGAGATACGAACGCAGGCAATTTTTATGGATGGAAGTATTTATTAATTGAATGTAAACAATAGTTTATTATATATAATATGGTTGTCGGGACGATGCCACAATCATGTTTGTTCTTTCCTAAGTGGCAAGTGTGTAATATAAAAATAAAACACTATATATTAACATTTTCTTTATGTTATTTTTTATAAAAAAAATAATTTTACCACTCCCAGAAAACTCTGTTTTAACAATATTTTTGACCTTTTCAATCCAATAAATTAAAAAAAGTTTTATAGAAAATTGTATTTAGTCAATTTCAATTAACGATATATAGCATACATAAACAACTTTTCACAATTTTTCCTTCATTCGTTAAGTTTAGATTACAAAAAAAAAAAAAAAAAATAGTTAATATATTTTTCTTTTTGTCAACACACTTGATAACACACACGTTTTTCCCTATTTTTAAGCCACTGTGCCTACATCCAGTATAACACTGAGAGAAAAATAGAAGGAGTTGTCTCAGCTTTTTGAAATTTGGTACATTTGTATCAAATACTTTAGGTAAGAACATTGTGAAGTTTTGAAAAAAAAACGCTCCATGGACACGCCCACCTCCCATATCTTATGAAATTTCAAAATAATATTTTGATTAAGTAAATGTTCATAATATCAGAAAAATTTGTTGATAAGTTTCCTACCAAGAAAACAATACGTGGAATTATTAAAAAAAAAAAAAGTTGCAACAAGGAGTCTAAGGGCTGCCATATATTCTTTATTTTAAAAAATTCTATAGCACCTATAAAAATCATTCGATCGTCATGATCGTCAATTACAAATGCAGAAAATTAAAAAAACACGGGTTTAAAATTGTTTTATTTTGTAACTTACTGCTCGGTTTGATTATAAGAACGTATAATCACTGCCAAAACTAATTCTCACTCAACGAAGAACTTAACTCGTTCATATTTCTCAATATCGGCTAAAACAATTTTATTTTTATTCTTCTTGTCACTATTTGAAGATAATGTGGAATCCGAATTTAATAATATATACGTGACTACATAATTATTATCATAAATTATTGAAGTATTGAAACTTAAAAAATGGTTGGCAATGTTGTCATCTCTAATTAAAAATATAAATTAACGACATATATTATATTAAAACAAAACGAGGAAAACTAGAAAACTGCCAAAGTTGATTTCAACTTACATTCAAAGCACCGTAGTGGTCAATTCGTTCACATGGAACATTTCAGCAATATAAATACAATTATTTATTTTTAATAATAAACTAATTTATTCGTAGATACTTAGTTTAAATTGGAGTTGTAATCGGATATTTTCAACAAGTATATTTTAATGTTGGTTTACAAGCTTATAAATTTTGCAACCACACAAAAAAGCTTTTGTTAATTGCAAAACTTCTTTGTGTAATTTTGGAAACATTTTTTTTAAAGGATATTGAGTAAAAACTTCAATATCTTTCGTTAACATAAATTGACAAAGAAATGTTTTTAAAATCGATTTTTTTTTTTTTTTGGTGTATAAAGTTAAAAAAGTATTGACAGAGATGTGTCTGTTTATTTTCCTAATAACAAAAATTGAAGGGTATATTACGTATTACCTCATAATGTCTAAAATTGCTTTTGTAAGTTTTGTTTTTTTTTTTTTGTACAAAAATTGATTTTTTTGAACGATCAAAAAATTCCTAATATACGTTTTCCCTCAGAAAGCGGAATTGCCTACGTATAACAATAACAAATACTACGGTTCCAGCGGACACCCATGTTAAATATTTAAGTATCCACTTAGATTGACGCCTTACATTGAGGCTACAATAACGGCCAAAAAAATTTAAATAAAATCAACAACAGTGGTTAATAGGGCTAACTCAACCCTGGCTTTGGAATACAAAGTCCTTTTATACATATCTGTATATATATATATATAAAACTGAAACTCTGTCTGGTTGTGTGTGTGTGTGTTAACTATAGACTCCGAAACCGTAAAGCCGATTTAAAAAAAAGTGGGCGGGGCTACGCCTATACATAAAAATTAAATACGTCCATACAAAATAAATATTAATTTTTCTGCTACTGGCACTTGACCGATTTTTCTGAAGCTTTGCAAACATATTGAACTCGCATGATTATATAATTTCGTGATTAGAAAAGTGGGCAGGGTCACGCCCATAAAAAACGTTATAATTTTGAGGTACCTGCACTGGATCGATTTTTCTGAAACTTTGCACGCATATTGAGCTCATTAAGGTGTTGGCTAGTTTATTATAAAGCCAATATGGTTAGAAAGAAGACAGTCTAGAATTTTATTACTTTTCGTTTGCGCCCCTTGCTATATACGAAATGAAAATATCCATAAAAATGTCTAAAAGTCCCCACTATCCAGGAAGAAGTTAAAACATACACGTCCAAATACGTAAACAAACTAGTCCTAATTCCCAACACTTTTGTACGCAATTTATTGCAATTTGCTAAAAAAAAAACTGACACATTGAGCTTGCGAGACGACTCTCCGTACACAATAGAAGCTAGTTAATTTTTTATTAAGATTTGAATACTATACATTAGTTACTCGTATTACATTGGTGATACTGACAACGTCGAAAATAATCTCTTTAAATTTATTTGAGTTGTGTTTCACATTAGAATCTCAAAATATCTCTTGCGTTTCGTATGAAACATAAGACTATTTCTAATAAAAACTCTAATTTGCATAAATCTCTTTTGGTATGCACGATCAAAGTAGTTATCGGCACTAGTATAATTTGTGTAAATGTATGTACTAGGATCACGCAGAATAAATTTAATGGACAAGAAGTTCCATCAATTTTTAAGTAGATACAAAAGTTAAATTCAACAAATCTACACATGGTGAAATACTAGTGAATCTAATGAAAATGCGAGCTATTGTACCGAATAAAAATATATTTTTAGCATCATAAGCTTTAAATTATTATAGCAAAGTAAATATGTTTTTCAAACAACTTTCCAATTTTCCATTCGTAAAAACAATTGTCACGCTCGTGGGCAGTTTTGTTAAATTAAAAATAATCCAAAATAAAAAATAAAACAGACATCGAACTTGATATTTTAGGAATTAAAATTACTTTTCTTAACTCATTTTTTAACTTAGTTTAATAGTCTACTGTGTATTATAACAAACTGTATACGCAGAGTTCATATAATGTGCGGCTTGACTAAATAATTTTACAGGTGTAGACTTCGTTTTCAAATATGTAAACAATTATTGTCAGAGATGGGAAATTCAGGACTATTGCATATGTTGTTTTTTCGAATGAAAATACAATAGTACTCCTGTGACATGATAATCTTTATAACGAAAAAAGTAATCTTTAAATATAAGAAAGTAAGTTTAGAATTTGGTTTAAAATTTATTGGTATGAGCACATAGTAACACACATTACAATAATTTATTAACTCACATTTTAAATAATTTTAAATATGCAACTATCAGCATCAAGTTGGTAGTAATAAAAACAAACAAATTACAGACTGCATTTTCGCAAGACATAGCTCAAAAAGGCCATAAGTCTGATTTGGACAGCATTAAAGTAATAGCTCTAAAATACTTTGTGAGGAAAATGTGCACAACATAAAGGTTGGATATTATAAAAAAAATTATCAAAACTATGAACATAAAGGAAGACACTAAAAGTTCAATCGCCAGTCATGTATATTTATAGTAATTTTCTCTTAGTTCGTGTGATATTGACAAGCATTTTCTAACAATGAAATTTCTGCTAAATGTGAGAAAAAAATATTTTTCAGGCATTTGTTTTCCTACATTTTAACATGTAGTGGCCACAAAACACAAGAAAAGAGACCAAGTTAGTCAAAAATATTATTACAACACATTGTAATAAGTAATACAAGATTCATTAACATAAATATTACCAGATTTCAAATAAAAATGAATCCTTGAAGAAAATCCTTTTAATTAATAATTTAACAAACTGACCTTAGAATCTAGAATAAACACAATCCTCGATAATAAAAACTACTATGTATAAATAATGGATGGAGGCCTAAATTGGGAAATAAAATTACAAACTAAGCTTCCTCAAACCCATTTAAAGTTCAAAAAATTCGGTAGATATATCATTATGTTAAAAAATAAATAAATTAATGCCAAAAATTTATAAAAATAAGACAATGTTTTATAACATTAGGATTAATGGGTAATTAGTTTGGATTCATTTAAGACTACTGTCGTTTTTACATACATATATAATATTTGGACTCCAGGTTGCATTTTCTGTAATAAATATTATTCCTTTTAAAACAAGTCTATTAATCCCAAATAATAGAGCAGATTTTCAGAATAGGCTTTACAAATGAGGCAAGGTTAACTATTTTTAAGTTTTACTTTTTTGGTTGAAAACAATTATTATTTTTGAGTTTTATTTTTTGATTAAAAATAATGATTCCTTTTGACTATTATTTTTTTGGTTGAAATCTAATGAGAACTTTTGAGTTTTATTTGTTTGGTTTTTGCTTAAAAGTAACCATTATTATAGATATTTATTTTTCGATAATAAACATGAAATTTTAATCACAAGCAGATTCAAGTTATAATTCGTTATTCTAAATTAAAAAAAAAGTTTTGACTAAAGCATCTGAAGATAAATTACACCTTAAATCGCTTAAAATTAAAAATATCATTCTACGTTTACTTGCTTAATGATTATTTTCAACCAAAAAAAAACTCAAAAATAATTGTTATTAACTGATTTTTTTAATATAAGTTAAAAATATAAGTCAACTATAATCATTATCTTCGCTCCGTGGTGTAAATAATGTTACAAGTTCAGTGAAATTCTTAGCTCACCCAACGTTTTAGAAAAGCAAAAACACTACCAGCTTTTGACTGTCGTAAAGAAAATATGTTTATTAAATTTTAGACATTAAAAAAATTTAAATTTCCATGCCTGCATTTTGTTGTACTTTTTTTGGTTTGGTTTTGTTCTCATTGGCTTTAGTACTTTGTACAGCGACTTGTTCCTTTCTCTCCTTTTTATTTAGAGCTTATTTTGTTTGTAAAAATTACGTTTTTAATTATGTTTTTGCATTCTCTCTCAATTGCTTTTGCTCTCACCATGTGAGTTTTGTTTTTGTTTGCGCAAAAGAAAAGAACATGAGCATGTGTTTTGCATTCTTTTTAGGTGGTTGAATTTGCAATTGTTTTTATACAAGACATTATTTGGGTTTGTTTACATTTTTTGTGTCAAACTACAAAATTGTAAAGCGTTTGTGTGTGAATATCGCAGTACAGTTGGAATTTTGAAATGTTTAAAAAAGTTTGGACAGTGTGTTCAGTGTCATTTATATTGAACAAAATGTAAACAAATTTACTGCGTTTATACTGGCAAAAAGCAAAAGAGGAGAGGATCCATTTAAAATCTCTTTTCGTTTCATTATAAACATTTTCAATCGGTTAATAGATGAGAAGCTTTTTTAAATTTCGCTGCATTTAATTTGTTTAATTGTTTTACTTTTTGTCTGAATGTTTACGAATTTTTGATAAATTCTCAATTTTTGGTGAATTGTAGATAATAACGAATTTGACTTTTAGTGATATTGCGCATTTTTGATAAAATTAAGAGCTTTCGGGGCAAGTTGAGCCTTTCTGTAAAATGTCTCGTTATATTTTAGATTATTGATGTAGGAACTTAAAAGTATTTCGGGAATTTTCAGATTTTGTAAAGAAATTTCGAGTTTTTGGTGAACACCAGATTTTTTTGTGGAATTAAGTTTTTTTTTAGTTTTTAGTGATTTGGTTAATTTGTTGCTAATTTTTAAATTTTCTGTTGGCTTTCGACGTTTTTGATAAAGTTTCATTTTTGGCTGAAATTGAAATTTATAAGTGCAATTTGTAATGAAATTCTATTTAGGGTCTTTAGAAATTCCTTAGGTTTGATTTTTATGTCTGATAACCATGTCGGCTAAAGTTTTTGGTGAAATTGCAAAGTTTAGGTAAATTTGAGCTTTGTGAACTTACGATTTTTCTAAAAGTTTTTCTCTTTTGATAATTTAAAATTTTCGGACTATATTTGGCTTTGTAAACAATTTTAAATTTCGACGAATTCCCAAATTGTGATGAATTTCGTTTTATTTAGTTCCAATTAGATTTCCGTAGAATTTATAATTTTTGGTAGTTTAAAATTTGTTTCTTTTTATAATCGTGTAATATAGATCTGTTAAAACTTTAACGTTATAAAATGTTGAATTTTTAAAAATGTTCGCCTTTTTGGTGAAATTGATACATTCGTGATGAAATTTAAAAAAATTTGTGAAATTCGGGTTTTCGGTTGTGGTGAATTTAAAATTTTAAGGGATTTGATTATTTTTCTTATTTTTTAAAATTGTAGGTTTTTTACAAATAAAACAAATTATTTCGGTTCAACATATAGGTCCATAAATTATCTGTGGGCCTCGAGTTGAAAATTTCTGTATCGGAATTTAATAATTTTAATTTTATATGGATTGAGAATATGCAAATTTTATGGCCGTGATAATAAAAATAACACAATAACCCAGAAAATGGTTTTGTTAATACCTCGGGATTTTGTGGACCGATATTACTGAAAAAAAGCGCGCAAATACGAGCCCGCTGATCAAATGGTCCAAGTTTTAAGATCATAGGTTGTCTGGTGACGTTAGAAAGTTGATATCAACTTCAACTACTTTGTTGGGTCGGAAAGAAATTTTGTAGAGACTGCAAATGGAATGACAAACCTATATATACCCTTTATACATTTTGTGATGGGTGTAATGGCGTATGTGTGTATTTATTAGATGTAAATTTTTAATTTTTTTATTTGAATTTTTATTGTAATTGTTGCTTAAATTTTAAAGTTTATGAATATTTTGTAGTCAATGCATCTGGTGTTTGTTGCATAAAAGATTAAATATGTAAATTCTTCTTCCGTGGCGGTGTTTATTTAGCATTTATTTATTTTCAATAATAATTTCTTTGTCAACGTTTTTGCTATTCCTGACTTTGTAAATCAACAAGTCATATAATTATTATTCTATTTGTTGTCAACTTATTTGTTTAATACATATCAAACTAGTTGTGCGCATTTGTGTACTACAATAAATATTTATTATTAATAAAGGATTTATATTGCATGTGTAGAATTGTTTTTATCAAAATAAATCACACTTCATGAATAACTGCGTATGTCTTTTAAACCCATTTTTCAGGGGGAGTCAAAAAAGGTTTGAAATTTTTTGATCTGTTGTTTTTTTATATAAAATACTCCGTGAGATTCTAGCATAGAAAAAGCAAATAGAAAACAAAGTGTAACATACACTAAAAATGTGCTGAGATAAAACGACTTAAGTCAACACAGGTGGTTTTCGTTGAACAAAATGCAACCACTACCCATGAAGATTTTAAAACACACACAAGAAATTAAAAATTCCAATAAACTAAAAAATAATCCAATAATAAAAATTAAAATGTGTTCAAAAATAACCACGTTGGATGTAGAAGTAACGTTGTTTTTTTGTTAAAAAAAATCCGAAGAACTTGGATCTATTCAAATTTTGGTTTAAATGTTGGTGCCATAAATTTCATAGGCAGTTGATTATAAAAACCATTTGGTCTGATTTTTCGTTTTAATTTGATGAATACATCTTTTCTGACATCACACTTCTATAAAAAGTTATTTTCTCTGTTTTCTGGGAAGATGAAATATGAAAAAATATTTTTTCATTCGGTTAGGCCATTTTTTACTTCCCCATTTTTATTTATATCCATTTCTGCCTTAAAAAAATTATTTATAATTTGGTTAAAAAAGTACGTCATATAACTTCATTAGAGAGAGAATGGACAACGACCAAACAGTTATTTGGTTTTAGAGTATTTTTTTTGAAAAGGTGGCGTTTGACAGTAGAAGTTTAACTTAAGATGTATTAGAACTAAACTGATTTAAAATCAGATTTTAAAAATCAAATATGAGTGAGATTTATTTAAGGAGCCTACAAAACATTGACCCAAAAGAACAATTTTAAAATTTTACGTTTGTTTTGAAACTTTGCCGACCAAAACATCAAGCTGGATCCGCGGCTTTTGAGTAAGTTCAAAGTTTGCTTTTTATTTTGGAACTTGTTCCTAACAACTTGCTTTGAGATTTCCGAAAGTTTTTTTATTTTGAAAAGGTTAGACATTTCTTTGATATTGATGCCCATCTAAACTAATTCTAGACGTTTTATAAATATCGTAGTAGAGTGGGTCGCTCCCCATGCAAAAACTAAAAACTGATCAGCCTCTAGAATGAAAGGCATATCAATGACGATTCTAAAGCTCTAATTAAATATTTTTTTCACGCTCCTAGTCGATTTTCCCTTTTTTATCTTGAGTCACCATTTTGAGTCCGATCACAATATCTATCATATCCTTGTTAATAGTTTGAATGCAAGAATATTTTAAATGATTAAAAATGGTTATTAGGCGGGAAGGATGGGATATATTAGAGGTCGAATCTAGAATGTTACATCCAAATAAAACACTAACAAAGAAAAAATTAAAGCTGTATTCAAATCATTAAAAAAATATGCTATATGTTTTGAGCTGATGGTGACAAAATTTTTTAAAAGGTAATTTTCATTCGTCCCTGTTCTCGTAATCATTATTTTAAGAAAGTTGTATGCAATTCTTATCCCACTGCCTGGGTTATTAAGTCTGCGTCTTGCCATCGCAGGGCAATCATAGAACAAGTTTTGATGCTTCCTGTTCCTCTTGATAGAGTCTGCAAGAATCATATTGTACTACACCTATTTTTTTCCATACGATAGTCTACAGTGTTATTTTAACAGTTCAGTGTGGAGTTTAATATCATTTCTGATAAGATTTAGAATAGCCTCTACCTCAATACTTTCGGGGTCAATGGGTTCTGGAACTATGAAAGGACTATCTGCGCCTTTTATGGCCAGATATTCTGCTTTATAGGAAATTATTGGCCATGATTGCGCAACCTGCGAAACATAATTTCTATACCGATTGGATGAGAAGTAAGACTTATTACGAAATAAAAATAATAAATTTTTAGTTGACAAATTGATGTCTGAGTTAAACTGCTATTGCAAGCCCGTCAACCTCAATAAGCAGCAGCCCTTTTGTAACACAGAAAAGTAATTGACCTTTAACTCAGTTGTTAGATGTGTAACCAAATTATATATTTTGGCAATTATAACTTTAACTTTATTTACATTCGCACATGCGATAATAAACATATGCATTTAGTGGCAATTCAAGCAAACAATAGCAATTATATGTCATTAAGAATTTTATTTTTTAATAATTTATCTTAATTAATCATTCTTTTTTTTGTTTTGTTATCTCTGCAATGATTAATAAACGCTAAACATACGCGAACAAAAAATGCATAATTACCATATTTGAACAAGAAGATAACAATGATGACAGCAACATTGGAACAACAAATACAGACAATGTCTTACAGAGGGCTTAGGCGTCATTAGGTTAATTTATAACTGATTTATCTTTTGAAATAATGAGCTCAAGTTATATAAACGAATTATAAAAAGTGCATAATAAACTAATTTGTAGTAGTCATTAAAGCACTAGGAGTTGAGGTAACGTACATTTGTGGTTCCATTGATTTGTTCCGTTTGATTTATTATCTTGAAATGACTTTATATTCAACTAAAGACGCTCACGTTAATAAAGTATAAAGCTAAAAAACCTACCTTGACTTACAACAGCAATAACAAAACTGTGGCTAGAGATGCGTCTATGTGCCAAGAATCGCTGAAGTTTGTTTGAATTGTTGGTATTTGTTGCGACCGGCTGTAGGAATTATCTGCTCTAAAGATTCTAAATTGGGAATAGCTTGCTGCGTGGTCATTAAATTAAAACCTACTTAAATTCTGATAAAACTGAGAAACGAGTCCCGGTACTAGCAAGGGAATTGTATCCCCTGTAAATGAAAAAGGTTCCACTTTTACCTGAAGGGCGGACGTTTGAAGATGTAACAGCTTGTTACTTCGCTCTGTATTTTTCTTTCTTTACTTTCTTTTAATCTTGTTTACTTTCCTTTTTTCCTCCCATTCTGACCAGGTAACACAAAGAGACTGATTTAGTGGACCCATGTGGGCGTGCTTAGCAGGCGGGTAGTAAAATAACCTAACCTTTGCCCTGCATAAATTTTTAGATCAGTCCCAAACTTTCGAGAGTATTCGAAGGCATCCCGGAGCAGTCCAGATCATTAAAGAACATTTAAGCCCACTTTGAAATGTTGAAAATACTGGAGCATTGTGGACAATATCATATCAACATTCTGAACGAAGTCAGTACCCCAGCCAGTTAGCTATAAAAGTACATTGATTAAAAAAATGCACAAAGTGTTTTTATTTTCGCATAAAAATTTGAAAAGTAAACAAATCGCGTGAACTTTAGAGTGTGCTTGAATAAAATTGGCGTGATTTCTAGAACATGGGGGATTACTTAATTTGAAATATTCACATTGTTTGCAATTTTCCTCTTTAATACCCTTTCCCAAAGTAAATTATGATATAGAAGTCATAAGTAGTTTGCGACTCCTTGCAATTGGCGTATTCCGACTTTTAATCATTGCCCGTCTGTCTGAAGTTGACATTAACTATCCGAAGGCGTTACATATCTTAGCCGCTATCCATTAATGCCTAGGATATGTGCTATAATTCTTTTTAATGCTATTGTTTACCATTGCCTTCCTGAAAGTGGAAAATATGGAAGGAAATATACAAGTTTCTCCTAAAAAAAAATACAAATAAACGTTTTCGCAAATAAAGATGTTGAAAAAAATATAAAATTTCCTCCCTAAAAAGTAGAAGATGGATGCACACCTGTACTTTTTATTCCTAATAAATCACTTAGTACTAATTACATTCTCGCAAATTAACGATATGTTATATATTTAATAGCGGCAATATGCAAAATCGTAAAGAAGAAAGAGGCTGTTTATTTCTTAAACAAATTTTGGCACTCAGTACTGCGAGGGAGAAGAGAGCTAAGATTGCATTACTTAAGAGAGGAACAGAAGTAACGGTTCAAAACGATAAGATAAAAGAGAGATAGAAAACAGATCTTGTTCTAAAATATGTCATGGTCTAATGAGTCTTAATTCAAATTTCGAGAATCACAAGTTTACATAAAATTGACCCGGTCCACATAATGTTAGCCACAATCTATATATACCTTCAAAGTGCGGTTATGTATGCTTTCCTGGGCGAAGTCGAAAATCCTGGCTTTTGCCGTTAAAGATCATTCCAAATATAGAGCGATATTTATAAAAGCTGGGCTTGGGGGAAATTAAAATAATGTCATGTCCCTATTCTTAATTCTTTTGAAAACACTTTAAAGTCAATGCAGTATTCCGGAATGGTGATGGTCTTTTCACTAAATTAAATCAATAGTGGATAAAAATTACAACTTTTTATGACTTGAATCATTTTTGTTCAAAAGCAAAAAACACTTGTTGAAACAATCGTTCGTTCAGAACATTCAGTTTATGTACTCGCCATTTTGTGCGCACATGAATGTTCTGACAGTGTCGTTTAAGGTTTGAATCGATTTTTGCATCAAAGCCAACTTGTTGTTAGCGAAACGAGTGTTTTATTCAGTTGTAAAATAATTTTCTACTCGATGTTTTCTTCACTTGTTGTTTTTACGTAAAAGTTAATTTTAGCTACGTAATCTAATTAAAATTGATTGTTTTAAAGTTTTAAATGGAACAGTGTGCATAAATTATTTCCGAAGAAATTGCCAAAGGCAACTATTGTTTTTATATTTTTCTGCATGACGCTTTTTAACTTTTAAGTGGTTCGATTGTTTTTGGTAAAACTCCAATCCGATCATGTACAAAAAAGCCGTTGTGCAAAAAAATAACTTTTTGTTAACGAGACTTTTTGTTTCAATACAAATCTGTTCAAGTCTAATATTGATTTACACTTGTTGTTGCATTTTGTGTTTGTGTATAAAAAGCAACAAGTATTAAATTAATGCAATACTTGTACGTGTTGTTCTTAAAATTCAACTACTGTGAACAAGATGGCTCGATCATGCAAGTTGCAGGTCTCTGGTACCAACGATTGTTACTTATTGCGTATTATGTTGGTGCTAAACTAATCGTTAGGCGGGAAGCGAAGAAAGTACTTAGAGTACACTAAATGTCGACTTTATCTACTATTGTCCAGCACTACACTCGTATTATAATGAGAATACCTTTAGTAAACCCTGACGTTTACGCAGGACTCAGCAATGAGAAAAGAGTTTGAGAAATACCAGAAGAGATTAAAGTTTTGGTGATTGTGCACTACTCAGTACTTAGTCGTGAATTGCGAAGAAGGATTAAAAAAACAACCAAAGCAGCTGTGACCTGCTCCTGTATCTCCGCTACATATTTATTACTATTGCCAAAGATTGAGCCTAGGATTGAATGGCAAAAGGCCAAGTTTCAACATTGCATCATAAAGATAGTAGGCAGCGCAACAATGCTTGACTTTGTGTGAAAATGGCAAAATTAATTCGTTGAATGTGGTAACGAAATTGCTGCTCACCTTACCTTCCTTGTAGTAAACAGGACGACTTAATTTTTCAGCTTACGGATAGTAAGTTCCATTGTGGAAAAGGATTTTACTGAACCTTGCTACTGAGAAAACGAGCGAATAATTAATTCGACAACTGGCAATTTCACAGGGTATCTCAACGAGAATGCGCTATTCAAATTTTGTGGCAGTATTTTCGTGCAAGTAGCAACTCCGATATTTCGTAGAGAAAGAGATCCTAATGTGTCAACAATTCTAAAAGGGGTAAACAAATTTGAAGAAACTGGGTCGATGATAGGTCGTAAGACAAATTTGTGTCGCATATATTTTTCAGTGGCGAAATTCGTTACAGATAGACCACGATTTATGTCGGCAACACAATCCGACGGTGGTCTTAGCATCGACTCTATTAAGATGCGTCCACCATAACCATTATACTTGTATAGGTAGTAAGTAAAGACCATGGCTGCCTGGCTCGTGATTCCCACCACTTGCTAAAGGGATTAGTTCTACCTATTCTCCTGCTGTTAAGATCTATTCCATTGTAATGCAACGCCACAATAATTCTGCAGAAAGATCTTCCCGCGAGTTGGTTATAAAGCACAGACACCACTCGCGCACTTCGGAGTTAGAGAACCTCAACCACAACTAGTAATCGGCTTCTGGTGCCCTTGTTTCCAGTGTTTATATCATTTCTGATCGAACTTAGAAAGTCCAAGACAAGAACCGAGCTCTGGCTCCCCCATTTCCCCCCAACAGCAATAACATATCAAAGTGGTGGGCTCAGCAAGAAGATACTCGTATATCGTCGGAGGCATTTGTTACAGGAAAATTACTGGAATTTGTTTAGTCTTAACTGGACGGTATTGATGTGATCGACATGTGTTCTCCACAGGAAGGCGACTTATTGCAGCAACGTTTCCATAGTGCACTCTTACTGAGTCACCCTATTTGAAAATTAAAATTTTGCGTCAAGTGTTTACTGCGCTTTTAATTTGAACAACAATAAAATACTACAAAATATTATATTCTCGTCATTATTAATCACAAATTTTATTGCTATTGGAAATATATTTTCAAGTGCATTCATTTTCATTGCTCTTGGACTAACGTGACAATGAAGAAATTTAATTGTAGTAGATAAAATAGTATTGTGAAATTGCTTTCGTTGCACAGTGTTTTTGTATTAAAATGTTTTTACATAATTTTACATTTTCCATTGAATTTCTGTTATTGTTTTTTATGTTTAAAGCTAAAGGTATGTTAACTTTTAGATCAAATAACTTACAATGGTTTCCCTGGAAATATCTTCAAAGTTGCAGCTCATAAATATACAGAGGAAAAATTTTGAGGGATAAAAAAAGCAACGACATATACGCATCATTGTTGTTTTCAAATTGTTGCACCCATCGCTGTGAATATCTTTAACTCATGTCTCACAGGCAATAGAGTATTCGCAAAATTGTTATCACTTTTTTTAATATTTAAAGAGTTTAAAATATAAAAAAAATTGTTTGTTGGGTAATCACACTCTTCAGAATCGAAATCAAATATTAGCACAATTGGCTACGGTTTTTTCGAGTTTTTAAAGCAATTAAAATATTAACAACCACATGGTTGGAACAGCTCCCAAGCGGTTGGATAAATTTTTAATTTATTGCCACGTTTTATTGTATTACATTTTTTGGAATTGCTTGCACTTGTGTAGACCTTTATTTCATTTTAATAATTAAACTTGTATTTATATTATTTTTTTAATGAAGGTATATGGCCAAAGTCCTAACAGATGGTGCAGTTATATTTAAAAATATTATAAGCTACCAAATGGAATGTTGACTACACGTATCTCGTTAACGCGTTAGCTATTAGCCAATAAAACTAATTTGCAGATACTCAACTCATTGTGTATATGACAGATTGCAAAGTACAGGGTGGTCCAACCAAAACGCACAATGTTGATTGTAAATAAAACAAAAAGTTTTTAAAAAAGAAAGTGGCTTTTTGTCAAAAAGTTGCTTTTTATGAAAAAAGTGGCTTTTTGGGAAAACAAAAGTGGCTTCTTGAAAAAATTGAAGTGGCTTTTTGAGAAAATAAAAATGGCTTTTTGAACAAATTAAAGCGGCTTTTTGAGACAACAAAAGTGTTTTTTTGTTAATAAAAAGAAAGTGGCTTTTTGTGAAGAAAGTGGATTTTGTGAAAAAAGAAGCTTTCCATGAAAAAAGTGGCTTTTTGAGACAACAAAAGTGGCTTTAAAATAAAAGAAACTGGCCTTTTTAGAAAACAAAAGTGGCTTTCTGAAAAAATTAAAGTAGCTTTTTGAGAAGACAAAAGTGGCTTTTTGAAAAAAGGAAAGTGACTTTTTGAGAAAACCAAAGTGGCTTTTTCGAAGAATTAAAGTGGTTTTTTGAGAAAAGAGAAGTGGGTTTATAAAAAAAAGAAGTGGCTTTTTGTAAAAAAGGACCTATGACAGTTATGTGTGAAAAACATATCGGTCAAATACTCGCCATGGCTTCGGTGGCATACCTCTATCCGATGGTCGATATTTCCAATAACTCTGATACCGAATCGAGGTTCAATGTCGTTAATGTATCGAATTATCTCATCCTTTAGCTCTTGAATTGTTCTTGGCTAATTGACGAATACTTTTTCTTTTAAATATCCCCAAAGAAAGAAGTCCAACGGTGTCAAATCACATGACGTAATGACGTCGTGGCAGTTGATGGAACGATGAACTAACAGAAGAACTCGCATGAACTCAATAGCCATGCTTTCGTCTTATTTTACAACAAGATAATGCCTTGTACCATTAAGGACTGCTGGTTACAAGCTTTGCTAGAGAAACTTAATTTAACGTAATTGATCATTCTGATCAAAAAATGACACTGAAAATGTCCCATAGCCAAAACGGGGTTATCTTGACAAGAGATGGCGGAAATTCGTTTTAAAAATCTACTTGTTTATTTATACTACTTTTATTATTACTAAAATATATATGCCGAGAGAAAGCGAAAACAGAATAATTTGATAGTTGTAGAATCAATTTCAGGTCCTCATGGTAGCTAAATTTAATGTATGCCTCCCTGCGGCAGTTATTCTAAACTATTGTTCGCACAAAGTTGCCATGTGATGTGACCAGCGTTGTTGTCCACACCAATCCGATATTATCTCAGAACATATTTGCTACCGCGACTAAGTAACAATAAACAGAGAGATAAGAACGGGCACAGGTCATAGTATCTGGCTCACCTTGCCATTCTTTTTGGATTTCAGGTTGGGCGCTACGGCTGAGGGTGCATAACTGCAAGCGGCCAACCTAAATGTGTTCGAGCTTTCAGACTGATAACAAAACTATGCCCTTAGGGAATCCCAAAAGTTACAAGGTTTCTAGGTTGACAAAATCTCAGTAATTTCAGGCAATATTTTTTTTAACAAATGAGACTTCATTATCCATTTTATTGAAAGCTTAACTCTTTCAGTAGCCATTAAAGGCCAGCGGCAGAAGTCATCGATCAAAGCTTTAATGTCAATCAGTTACTATAGTAACATTTTTCTAATGTTTCTTTATAAAGCCGTCAGATGGTAACTGCTGTCTACTACAAGTTTTCCAAAACTTATTAATTAAAACACAACTAAACTTTACATGTGAACATTTTTTAAGTTAAAAAAAATTTATAATTAATGGCTTCTAGTTCTTCTGAAAATTTTTGTTTTTGGTAAATTTTAGTGTCAACTAAGTTTTCAGAAAACACAAACTCATAAGACAAGAGTCCATTTACTTCAAAATAAATGACAAAGAAATCTAATCTTTTATAAACTTAGTTCTTCTAAGTTGGCTTATTTAATAAGCAGTTTGTTTGAAAACAATACAATACAAATTTAAAGAAGTTAAAAAAATTCTAAAAATAATTTGACAATTTTTGGTTTATCTTAAACCTCCACCAAGAATTTGAGTTAAGGTGCTAAGGAGTTTAAATATTTTGTTATGAAGCAACTATAATTTGAGTACTAATAAATTTTTTCCTTTTTTATGCCGACGGCGTATGATTAATATTAATTAGTGTTGATTTTACAATTTCCAAAATAATTCCTAAAGTAAAAAGAGTGTTAACTTGTTTTAAAGTGGATTGGAAAGCTGACAAAATTGTACTTATTCAAAATTATTTAATTGATTAATTTATTTTTGTAAGAATTGATGTGATGACTTCAAAACTGAAATATAATTTATTATGATATTAGATAAAACAAAATTATAAAAGTAGAAATTTCAATTAATTAAGATATTTTGACATTTATAAATATAATAATAGAATAAGATCCCACTTTTTAAAATTTATATATGCAAGTTTATCACCATAACTGAGCGCCTGCTAAAAATAATAGTGTTTTTTATATTGCAAAAGTAATTAAAAAATAAAGTAAACAACGAATGTTAAACAAAAGTTTGCCATTTGAAAAGTAAATTAAAAATTAGTTCTATTTATTCAATTAATTTTTATTCCGTTTTGAAGTCTTAATTCTTTAACATACTGCTAATTATTTATTTATTTCTTTCATTGTGTGCGTTTCGCATTAATGATTTACAACATTTTAAGAATTTGGCATGCCCGCTAAACATTGGAACTAAAGGGCAGGTAAATTTATTAATAGACCAGTTGAGCGCAGAAAGGCCGGTAGTCAAACATTTTGAGGTAAAAAACTTAAGGCAAACAAAACTGAATACAAAAGACCTATAATAAAAAAACAGGTTTACAACGGTATTTTAACAGCAGTATAAACTAAAAAAAAAACTTTAAAAGCCGTTGCTAAGTTCTCCAAGCAACCGCCGAGAACAAATTAACTCTATTTTTTATTTCAAACTATTCTAAAATTGAGTTTCAACGGTGTGCTCAGTTTATTAAACCCAGAACAACTTAATAAACTACAAAATGTGTGATAAAAAGACTCTTTTCATAAAAAAAATTATGGCAACTGCTAATTCTTATGGGTTTCTTTTGTGTTATTGACTGTTTAAAAGAATCTATATTTAACTTTAAAAAATTCAATATATTTGAAAAAAATTTGGTTAGACACTTAAAAGCTACTCGCTGGCTACAATTGGTTCTTTGCCTAACTTTGTTTTTGTAAAAACATTCAAATATGTTTATTGAATAACGGGTGAAGTTTTTGGCGTTCAGTTGTTTAGTGTAGATTGATGACATATTTAAAAGTTCAATATGTAGTGATCAATATTTCGTCAGAAGATCTTTCACGGCCTAACATGGCGGGGTCCTTAACAACTTATGGGCTGGAACAGATCTTTTAACTTGCTGGAAGGTTGGTGTGCATTTAAATTCTGTTGTGTATGACAATCATGTATCACTGCCCAGACGAGCCTTATATGACACCTATCCGTCATATAACTACATTTCAAAGCCGTCACTGGCTGCCGCATGCGTTGGCTGAAGAATTCTTATTCCCTACGATGAAAGATACTTTAGTGGCGGTTTCTAAACGCTCCTTAAATTATTATGTTTGTAAGTGGCAAAATTATTACATACTTTTAAAGCCACGATAACATAACTTAAAGAGGGCTATCCGATCGAATAAGCGGTTATTAAGAAAGAAGGAGGCGAGATATCTGAGCTCCTGTCTAGAGTTTGACGTTAAGGCCGTTTCAAGCCATTACCAATGATATGACATATGTTCTTATCGGACTTAAAATAGCGACACAATAAACAAGAAATTAAATGGGTTGTAGTTTGGGGGCGTAACAAAACATTTTTAACAAACTTTTAAGGATCTTTATTGATCATCAATCACTCTGGGAGTTGAATCTATCAAACTATTAAATATAATATTGTATATTTAATAGTTTGATAGATTGCATTGCTGAAATACGTCACATCAGCCCAACACATTCCGGCTATTTTGTATGAAATCACTGTCACCTTACTGGCGAGAATAACAGTGAATATCCTACAGCCAAAAGCATGGCTGTGGCATGGTCACGACAACCATATATATTCTCTACAAACACATATGGTTGTGATAAACATATAATCGTCATTTGAAAACGTTTTAAATAATACTTTAGTTGTGAAAAACACGTTATTGTTTCTATTTAAACATTAAATGATTTCTATCTATAAAAACTGCAATGTGGTTACGGTAATCAATACAATATTTACAATAATTCTAACCACAAACAAAGTGTTTGCACTTTAAAAAAATAATATTGTAATTCTAACCATAAAATGTTCTTAGCAAACATAATATGTAAAATTCTTTTGGTGTTTAATTAAAGTATAAGGGTACGATGATTTAAGTGGTTATAGCGATAACTATTAAGCATTCCATGGCCTTTGTAACCTGCGCTCGTGTCTCACCGCTGCTATTAACATTAACTTTATACTTTTCTACCGTTCTAAGAGGACCATATTGTTATCTACATACAATAGTAAGTTGTTCACAACCATATAATTCAATTATGGTTACCTTAACCATGTTTTTACTTTGCTTGAGGAATCCTAAAAAATAAAATAATAAAAGAAGACATGCTCCGGAAGATCATGTAGCCTGTTTGAATAGCCACCAGCAGCAGCACTTGAAATTGTATAAATCGAGTAGGTGAAAAGATGTTGGTCTAAAAAAGTATATCGTTGGATTTTTTTGTACATAGTACTATATGCTCTAAATAGCAAGCGTTACAGTGGATCGGTAAAAAATTTATCACACGTTTTAAAACAATTATAGTTTTCGGTTTAAAGAAAATTTTGTATTTACCATGACATTTGAAAAATTGTCTTTTCTTGCACTTGTTTTCAAAAAACCAAACTATTAAGCAATCACCTTCTAGTTATAAATATTTTATTTGTTGTAAGAATAACAAAATTTTTCACTATAGTTGTCTTTTTTTTAAATAATTTGTATGCTTCTGATTAACATTTGGTTTTATTGTTTAATAAAAAAATACGCAGAGGATTATTTTCTTTATTTATTTTTTTAAAATTAAAAATTCAGATTTTAAAACAATGAATTATTCTAAGATGTTTATCACCACGTTATTTTCCGCACTTATTTTATTTCACACTATTTCTTATCAATTCGCTGGTATATTTGCTTAACTGCAAATTGTTTTATTATTATCATTTTTATATTAATTCTTTTTTTCTTTTTATTAACCAGACAATGAATTTGAATTTTTTGCTTATTCATCAGGTCATTTTTACAAATGCAGCTGGAAGTTTTTTTGTTTTGTTTTTAATAAAGAAACTCACATTCGCATAAATATAAATACAAGTAAAACCAAATGCCTAAGCTTGCAATTTTTGTTCGTATCTTGCAATTAATTAAAATTAAATATTTGCCTTAAACTTTTTTAAATTTAAATAAAGTAATAAAAATAAAACAAATTTTTCATTACATTGATTTATTGCTTTGTAAATTTTTGTGATACATTTACTTATTATTTCTTTTGAACTTTGTGCTTCTATTTGCAATTTAATTTATTTGCTTTTTGTAATAAAGAGAAACAACATTGAATTTAAATATTTATTTTACGCAAAACACAGCAACAACTTTTATTTCTACAAATTTTTTGTTTTAACGCCAACAAACACGTTTCAGTACGCCCGACGTTGTTCTCATTTAAAATGCTCGTTATCAACTAAATTGTTGGTACCATGGAACCACTGAACAGAACACACTTTAAATTTAGAGCTCATTTAATTACACTCTCCCGTTGCCTGACCGAACTCATTGACTTTCCATCATTCTAACATTTTGCTCTCTTTTCCTATTGGCCATGCAACTCACACACATTTGAATTTGTTAAATAAATTATAAAAATTAAAACAAAAGATCACATACACATGTGTGTGTATAACGGGCGAAGTTGCCAGATGAAGTTAATGAAAGATCGATCGCGAATTTTTGTGCAAAAAATCGTCAGAAAGGGATACGTTCGCAAATGCCTTCGAAAAGGCATTAGGTATTTTTGGTTTTTTTAGTTGGACCAGCACTTAGGGATGACCGCTACTGATGCAATGTATTCTGCTAGAATTAGGAAAAAGAGTTAAAGGAAAAGGGTAGCCGGAGTAGTGTTTAAATGTTTCTACATTGAAAGTGATAGGAAAGTCTTCTGTTGTGGATTTATTCCCCATACGAACAGTATGGCTAAAGAACGAGTATTCCTTGTAGTGTATTGTGTTGGTCACTGGCCTTGTTCACTACCACGAACGGATGAGCCTTTCATGAGAATCGTCTTACACTTTCGGCTATCAGGATCAAGATCCATAATTTCATTGCACCACATTCCGTTGTAGTAACGAAAGAAAACAGAACAAAGATACACAATACACGTTGCGTCGATATACCTCATCAATACAGTTCGATACCCTATTGTAAGCAGCTTCGCTCTCTCTCGTCGAGAAGCTCCAAAATAGACTTTGAAGCACCAGCCCATACATGGGAGTTGTATTACATTTTCAGTCGGATATATGTGACAACGAAATCAGATAGAGTGAGTCAATTTAAAATGTGTGCACAATTTAAACAATTCTTACTAGAATGTTTTGATTTAAGTCGAGTGCCATAATACATTTTTCAAATAACCGCCTTAGAAAGGAATCTGGATTCTGAAATACTAATCCAGTAACTGTAAAATGTCGTCAGATCTCTTTTAAAACTCCCTAATTCACGGTGAAATTGTATTTATGAATTACCAGCCGATCTTCAGTTTTAACATAGGCTTCCATTTTTCTTAATTCTAATGGAAATTAAGTTAATTCTATGAAGGTACTTCGGGGGTAATTGGTCAATGGAAGAATCCTGAAGAGATGGACAAAAATGCTTCGACGGGTGGACAGGTCAATCTCTAAAGGTACCCGTAAAACATGGGACAATGAAGCCCCGCAAGAGGTGAAGATAATCTCTGTAGAGATTCGCCAATGGAGGAATTCTGAAGATATGGATAATAACACCTCGCACGGGGTGGACGGGTCAGTCTCCAAAGATACTCAAGAGGAAGAGGCTGAGACGGTAACGCACATTCTGTGTGAATGTCTGGCATTGCCTAGTATAAGGCTTACGACCGCGGGCAGACACTTGTTCTATGTAAATACCTTACCTAAGCCTTACATAAATGCTAGCAATTGCAAGCGACTCCGTGATGATGAAAAAGGTTAGCAGTTACCAGTCGAAAGTCTTAAAATACTACAGTAATAGTAAAGGATAGTGTTAGCATGAGACTCAATAAAAAGGGACCTCTAACGTAGGCAAAGATGAGTAATCCCGGCTCGACACCAGAATCTAACTTTGCTAACCACATGTTCAACAACATATTAGAAAAACGGTACACACACGGCACGCAAACATCCTAGAAAACATGGAAATATACAAACATAAGACATTTGACAGAGGCATCATAAACGAACAAACAAACTCCGATTCAGACGTTATATTCGAACCTCTAAAATTAATGTACAAAAATAGCCAACAAGATACACCAAAAACAATAAAAACACATTACAAAAATAACAAACAAATTCATAATCCAATAATCACTGACTTCTTTCAATCCCAACAAAAAAACACTATAAAAACACTTAAAAAGAACGTTTACATGCCGTCCGCACCACCAATTATGAGGCAATAAAATAGTAATCACAATCGTCTACCAATCTATACAGAAACACCCGGCCTGATACCAGGTCCCAATTACAGGTGGCTACGTGATAAAAGAAGAAAAAGTTGCCTATCTACCTGGCATCCGCAAACACAAATTCTGACGCTATACAAAGGAATAAAACAGTCATCACTTACATCTACCAATCCGTACAAAACACCCGACTTACGAGCTTTACCTGCTACCTGTTTACAGCTCACAGATGCCTACGAGACTCACCTGCTACTAAAAAACTAATGAATTGATGCAAACTTCTCAGACCGAAAAATTACACTAAAGATGGCACATAGCCGAAACCGGTTTGTCTTCATACCAAACTTACAAGGGATGACGGGAATTCGTTCCAAAAATCGTTTGATGTACCCCCTGTCGGAATATCAAGAAACTATTTTTTCAATCTGAATTATCTGCACCAAATACTATAATAAAATAATATTTTATTTACAAAAACGGTTATTCTACCTAATAAAATTAAAAAATTCAAAAAGTATTCTTTCTATACAGACAGGTCAAGTTATCTCTTTTAATTTTGGAAATAGTGATTTTCATATAGAAAAGATACCTTTTAAATTCAGTGCAGTTCCATTTTAAAATTATGGTTTTCCATCACTGCTGTGTGCGCATTACGACGATAAGCTCAAAATATAATCAGGTTGTATACAACCTTCATTATCGTTGTCACCAGGCTACACTTTGCATCATCTTTAACTTGCTCTAGAAATAAAGAATGTCCCAGGCCAAATGACAATGCACTCACAAAAATCTGTTAAGACCGGAAAACTTCTTCTCTAAGCACTTGCATCATTAGTGCTGTCCCATACTACAAAATTATTAGATTCAAGGTCCCATACTAAATTATAGCTCTCAAAGCACTCGACAAAATGCTGTAGTCGTTGGATTATTTTAAATTAAAGCTGCAATGCTAATTTAAAACCACGTATAAGGTCCAGTTTACGGAATTTTTCTTATCAATTGTAGTATCCTATATAATGTGTTTAGACCTTGGCCTCATGGTTTTATTTCTATGCAAAAATAATGTAGCAATCGAAAAGCGCCTTTTTAATTGCGTTTTTTACCCGATATATAGGCAGCCATCTAATTTTTTGCGGAACTATCGAAATTTGAATTGCTTATCTTCAGGGGGCGTGTTTTTAATTCCTTTCAGGTCGAGAAGCATCTGGCCTCTTTTTTTAAATAAAATTACTTTATAATATAATTGTAACTATTTTTTCACACGGCACTTCTGCAAAATTGTCTGCAACTTGAATTTTTAGTTTAAAATTAAACAAAAAAATACACTTTTAGTGTTGTAATAATTTAACAACTTTCTGTTTAGACTTTAGCTTAGAGCTCTAAACAAAGATATTCGTTTTTTGAAAAATTGAAAAGGATACCGGTGTAAGGACTACATAATTAAAAACGGATGTGTGTATATGTTCGCGTTACTAGCAGAAGTTTGGTTTCGCTTGGATGCTGTTCCTTTTTTTTTTTTTTTTTTAACAAACAGCGTTAAATTGAAAAACTGTAAACAAAAAGTTTCTGCTCAATATTAGACAAATAAAAACAAACAAAAAAATAAATGCAAACTTTATACGAAATATTTTCAAGGTTATTTTTTTTTAGAAGTAGATGTGAAAACAAACGAAAATAGTAAATTGTTTCTAAAGGAACAATTTCAATATTATTTAAGTTTTAACAATTTAAAATATGTGTAACCCTTTCAGTAGCAGTGGTACACATATGTACCACAAAAACATTCGTAAAAGTTATACAATTCATAGTCTTTTTAGTTGTTAATTTCACCATGTAAAAATGCTATTGATCACATTGGCTTAATTTATTCTATTTGAATTTAACGGGTTTCATACTAAAATGCAGCTATGAAAAGTAATCGACGACGCCATGCAGCACCACCACTAAGTGAATGATCTAGATCATTTCGGAATCGTTCGTACTAGTAGATTGAATCACATTTCTATTAAGCAATTTATGCAATGTTGAAACCCAAGTATAAAAGTAAAATTTTGCAGGAAACACGTTCTTTTCTTATTCATCCTCATTAGCAGACGATTGCTAAGGAATTAAGATATTTGTGCATAAATTTTTTTCTTGTAGTGAGAACAAGACTAAATAAACCTAAATTTATTTTATACCCAAATTTACAAAGTAAAATTCAAAACGTTATAATTTTATTTGAGACAAGAATCCAGTGATAATATCCAGAGGATATTTTATTGTACATTTCGGTGCCAATCGATTAACGGGTAACATGATTATAATCCTAAATTTATTCACTTTTGTAGACTTAAATCTCTTCGCAGATTTGGCCCGAAATCATTTACCGTATAACAAACGAAAGGGGAAAAAAATAATTAATTAATTTGCCAAGCGACTAGCTCATATTCGCCTATTGAAATGAACATATAAACTTTGCCAGTGGAATAATTAATAGAACTCAGACACAGCATTCGAAGCTCGCCATCAGAATTAGTATAAGGACTTGTAAATTGTCTAACGGAAAGGACATTAAAAATATTAAAAACTATTAAAATCTTTTAGCAAAGGATATATTTACAGCCAACACTTCTTGATTACGATCTTTTTTTTGCAATTTCGGTAGCATAGATTTGTCTTTGGTTGCAGTCAGAAGTGGGGTTTTTAAATACTGATGTCAATGCAAAAATAACAAAAAGAAGAAAAAAAAACAACAACAAAAGTAAAATATTTAATTAGATCAAGTCGGCTATAAAGTCACATAAGTAACGAAACCTATACCTGTCTCCCTTAAGTTTACAGGCAGTACATTGCTGAATGGCCATTCACCGGTGGAACCCAAATACAAAATGTAAGTTACACAAATTAGTACATTAAAATAATCTTTAGTAATAATAATACGCTTAATGAAATTATATATATAAATAATGTAAGTTCAATTAATGATATGAAAAAAACAAAAAAAGATTTAACCAAAAACAAACGAAAAGCTGGAAATATCGGATAGTGAAATTACGGAAAATTATTTTATCAAACTGAATTAAATTTAAACAAACATTAAGCAATTTGTGTAAAGAAAAGGGGTGAAGTAAGAGACAAAAAAAAACATTTTGTGTGGAGAAAACCAATTATAAGATCAGTGAGTAAAGGCGGTGTAATTAACATTTATGTAAAAGGTATTTAAGATCCCCCTAATGATGTACTCTAAATTTATATGTAATTAAAAAAAATAACAAACCAAAACTTCTAGTATACCTATAATTCTGTAAAAACAAAACCAAAGAAAAAAAAAAGATCGTTCCGAAAAATACGGTATAGTTCGTACATTGGCAACTATTGCCTTCCTCTTCATTAATTTGAGTTAGTTAATCATCATCAATTAACTTCATTGACCTACATTTGCTTGACATATATATTTGCAATGTATATAAGAAATCATACAGGGTGACAAAATTCACTTCTGTATAATGTCTAAAGCAATGTTTTTTTTATGAATGTATATAAAAATTATTTTTTTTCCCACGATAAGTTAATATTGAATTCCATTATAGTAGTTATAATTTAAATTTCTATAAGATAAAATGAATATACGTAATGAAATGTGCCTTTTGAATAAAAATTTAAAATAGTTTATAATGAATTGCTAAATTATCTACAATGTGATTTCTTTTGAAAAGTTCCCGCAAGGTAAAGAGATGTGTATTAGGGATTACCTATTAGATCTATATTTTCTGGAGTCTGCGAATTTTGGTAATCAAAGGTTGGGACGGGCACGCTGTTGTTCCAATGTCAACTGGAAGCAACCCAGATTAGTTAACGATTTTCATGCCGATATAGTAGTTTATGCTCACCATTTTTGTTTTTAATCGAACCAATGACGTAATTGAAATTAATAATAGCTGTATAAATACGGCATGCACTAAAATAATTATTTCTATGTAGTTTTAATCCCATTTGTGTTAAGATCTCGTACCCACCCGTTTGCCGACGAGCCAGAGCCGGAATTTTATGCATGCCATCGCTTAACTAGATCAAGGACCTACTTCTATCTTTAAGGTTGTATGCTACATAGAATATTATTTTTGGCGCCCAACGTGGGGCCCACGTTAACGAACACCTCAAATTTTTTTTTCATACTCTTTATATTAAAGGACTTTTTTTCTTAGGGCCTCCATTATTCTTCTGGCTGTTTAGATCTCTCGAAATCTGCTCCCAGTAATTAATTAATTTTAATTTTTTTTTCAGTTTGGTATGGAAATCGCAAGAATTGTATTTAGAACGGCAACCGACCAAGCGCTGTTTTTATATTTTACATCATTTTCAATTTCAATCTAGAGTCGGAATTTAAGAACTGAAGTGAGGAGTCGGTTCTTGACCATCTAGACTATGTAAAAGAAAAAGAAATTATGTTTATTTTTATTTATAGTCGGAATATTAGAATAGATTCTATTTCGTGTTTATTCTAAGCCATATAAATTATTTTAAATACATATGAATTTACTTCACTGAGTGCGGTTAGCGAGAGAGACTTTAAATTTTTTTTTAATTTATAACGTTAACTATAACTATTATGAGAAATTATAAAACACATCTTTACCAAGCGTAAACGAACTTTTTCATAAGAAATCGCAAATTCAATATATCGTATTACGAACATAAATTTTATACCTGTTACTTAAATAACCTTCACGTTCAGCATTATTTAGGAATTTTCACTGGCTTACGACGTATTTTACTTAACTTTTATTTATACTCTTAGGCTTCGGTAGAGTATTTTCATATATTTGGGTTACTTCGGCTATTTGTATTTTCTGATTAGATCGAAATGTCTGTTAGGCGCAGCACTGAAAATTTAGCCATAATCCCACCCGCGCCTTCGTCAATTGATCAACCCATGAGCTTGCCTTTATGTGAAGTTTGCAAAGATAGCATCACAGTTAAAGCGCACGCGCTAAAAGCTAACTGCAACCATTATTTTCACAAATCATGTTTCAGTAAATATACTCAACATAAAACTAATTGTCCAGCATGTAATTCTCAAATAATATTGCCCAAACCAACGAATCCCACAACCTCAACTGTCACAACTAGACATCAGGCTCGACAACAGCAAGTAGATGAAATTAGACTTGCAGGGGAATCACAAGCGAGGGTAACTACACCTAATAATTCTCCAACTAACAACTCTTCTCCTAGAAACCCTGAGCAACAACGTCAATTCATACGTAGCTTAGTTACAACAGCTGTAGAAGCACAACAAGTTGAAATGCTTTCTTCACTAAGTGAACAGTTATCACAATTGATTCAGAGCAATATTGAGGCAGGCTTACGTAGACTCAACATCAGTGACCATAATAATCCCATTTCTGTTCCAGTGGCTGAGCCGAATAATACTCAGAATGAGCGATTGAATCACTCACATAACCATCACGGACAGGGTTTGGAAAGCCAGACTTTGAACCAACTTTTAGGCATTCCCCAAAGTAATAATCAGGAAAATTATATTCATTATAACCCCAACCGTTCTACTCCGAACTTGGTAAGGGTAAATTCAGGGCTTTCATCAGATTTATCAGCTCGACCTGATGAAATTAGTCAAATTATAAGCAACTGGAGGTTGAAGTATAGTGGTAATTCTTCCAGTCTGTCTGTAGATTCCTTTCTATATCGAGTTGAAGCTCTCACGAATCAGACCTTAGGTGGTAACTTCGAATTATTATGCAGAAATGCTAGTGCTCTTTTTGAAGGTAAAGCTAGTGATTGGTATTGGCGATACCATAGAACTGTTAGAGAAATTAGGTGGCCAGATCTTTGTATGTCGCTACGTAGACAATTCAAGGACACGAGGACGGATATGGATTATAGGGAACTAATACGAGACAGGAAGCAAAAACAAAGAGAAAGCTTTGATGCTTTCCATGATTCTATTTTGCAACTGGTTGACCACTTAGATAGGCCAATCGAAGAATCAATGATGATAGAGATTCTCAGGAGGAACATCCTTCCGGAAGTGCAACATGAAATTTTAAACTTGCAAATACTTTCAGTTGACCACTTGCGAGATATTTGCAGAAAAAGAGAATTTTTCCTTCAAGATATACGCAAAAGGAATATAGCACATAAGCCACTAACATTTACGAGAAAGGTAACAGAGTTGTATGGGGAAAGTGATATCATTTCGGATAACACATTTGATGATGCAAATGATATTGCGGAATTAAATTTTGTGTGTTGGAACTGCAAGAAAACAGGGCATAGGTATCAAGACTGTCTCGCAGAGAGAAGTATATTCTGTTATGGATGTGGTATTGCAAATACTTATAAGCCTACGTGTCCCAGATGTAATCAGACAAAAAACTTACCGTTACGTGCACATCCAAGTGCACGTCAAGTATTTCAACCGAAGAAAACGGATCGCTCTACGAGCACCGACAACACACCTCAACTATAAAAACACCTTTAACGCTTCAAGTATCTGTTGCAAAAATTAGGGATAACAAAGAGGAACTTAGGCCCATAATACCTTTGCATCGTCGAATAGAAATTTATAAACAGGTTCGCAATAAAATTTTTAATGAAGAAATAAATAGAAAACAAACGAGATCATCTAAAAGAATGAAAGAATATTGGTCGATTATTCGGAAAAGGAATAAAAACATAATCAGCTGTATTTTGGAAAAAGAAAATGACTTACGGCCATACGCGGAGGTAACAATATTTGGCGAAAAAATCAGCGGACTTCTCGATACTGGGGCATCCATAAGTTGCATAGGAGGGCGTTTTGCTACAAAATTTTTAGACTCCAGTAGACCATATAAGAAATTAGATTGTAAAGTTCATACTGCAGATGGCAGACCACAAAAAATAGTCGGTTTTGTACGAACCAATATTATTTTCAAATCCTTAGAAAAACAAATAGAAATATATATTATACCCAGTTTATCGCAGGCGCTCTACCTAGGAATCGACTTCTGGCGATCGTACGATCTATTGCCTTTTTTTACTCTAAATCAGTTATCACGTCCGTCGATTTCGGCCATAGTAGACACCTGCAATGTAGATAGTTTCCAGAAACAACAATTGTATAAAGTGATCGAGTTATTTCCGTCATTCGCCAAAGAAGGCCTAGGAAGTACAACATTAGTTAGTCATGTAATTGATGTTGGTCAAACCAAGGCGGTCAAGCAGAGGCATTATCCAGTTTCGCCAGCTATTGAGAAATTGATGTATGAAGAGGTTGATCGGATGCTAAAATTAGGTGTAATAGAAGAATCTAATAGTGCTTGGAGTTCTCCCTGTGTCCTTGTTAGAAAACCAGGTAAAAATAGATTATGTTTAGATTGTCGTAAGATAAATGAAGTTACAGTCAAGGATGCTTATCCGTTACCTAATATCGATGGTATATTGAGCAGGTTACCAAAGGCAACATTTATCACCAGTTTAGATCTTAAAGACGCCTTTTGGCAAATTCCTTTAGATCCAAAATCTAGAGACAAAACAGCATTCACGATCCCTGGACGACCTTTATATCAATATAAAGTGATGCCGTTCGGGCTGTGTAATGCTCCCCAAACCATGTCACGGTTGATGGATAAGGTGATTCCACCACATTTACGTAACGAAGTTTTTATATACCTAGATGATTTGCTGATTGTTTCGGATAAGTTCGATAGGCATCTGAGAGTTTTAGAGCAGGTGGCAAGGCGTTTTCGTGAGGCTGGCCTTACAATTAATGTAGAGAAAAGTAGGTTCTGCAGGGAAGAAGTGAAATACTTGGGTCACGTTATAGGCAAAGGGGTTATTCGTACTGATCCAGATAAAGTTACAGCAATACTAAAATATCCGACCCCTGAATCAGTGAAAGAGATACGAAGATTTCTTGGTATGACTGGGTGGTATAGGAAATTTATTGAAAATTACGCATCACTCTCATCACCTTTAACAGATTTGTTGAAAAATAGGAAAAAATTTCTGTGGAACGAAGAAGCCAATAAGTCCTTTGAATCGTTGAAGAGTCTTTTGAGCTCTGCACCTGTCCTACATAGTCCGGATTTCACAAAACCTTTCTATATTCATTGTGACGCTAGTAAAACAGGTGTAGGAAGTGTGTTGGTCCAGCTTAATTCAGAAGGAGATGAAATTCCTTTGGCATTTATGTCAAAAAAACTAAACAAAGCCCAACGAAATTACTCAGTGACCGAACAAGAATGCTTAGCTGCTGTGCTAAGCGTAAAAAAATTTCGCCCCTACGTCGAAGGACACGAATTTACGGTCGTGACTGATCATGCGTCGCTTAAGTGGCTCATGTCCCAAAAGGATTTAAGCTCCCGGTTAGCTCGTTGGGCACTCAAACTTCAAGGGTTCAACTTCAAGATACAACACCGAAAAGGCACGCACAATATTGTTCCTGATGCGCTCTCCCGCACTCCCTCGTCAGATTCAAGTCCCTCTCAGTCCGACAACCAAATACAAGTAGTAGTTAGTAGTTTGTCTCATAACGGAATCTTCGTTGACTTAAAATCACCTCACTTTCAATCGGATGATTATAACGCACTTATTAGAAATATAACCGAAAACCAAAGCAAATTGCCAGACCTGAAAATATTGGATGGATATGTATATAGACGAACAGAACATGTGACTGGAGAACAACTCAATGACGATTTTTGTTGGAAACTGTGGATTCCAAAGGATATGGTACACGAGGTGCTTGTAAAAGCCCACGATAGTCCATTGTCGTCCCACTTTGGTATTAACAAAACTCTAGAGCGTGTTAGAAGGTACTATTTTTGGCCAGGACTTGTGAATAGTGTAAGAGATTTTGTAAGCTCGTGCGATGTATGTAAGTCCACGAAGTATCCTAACTTTGTGTTAAGACCCCCCATGGGGCGATCCCCTATGCCAGAACGTTTATTTCAGAGACTCTATATCGATTTTTTAGGGCCATATCCTAGATCCAGGAATGGTAATATTGGTATTTTTGTCGTTCTGGATCATTTTTCGAAATTTCCTTTCCTTAAACCTGTTAGGAAAATGACTGCAGACGTTATAACGAAGTACCTAGAAGAAGAAATTTTCCACGTATTTGGGGTGCCAGAAACCATAATTTCCGATAATGGCGTACAGTTTAAATCCAAAATTTTCAAGCAGATGCTAGAGAGATACAACATATTTCATACCCTTACAGCAGTGCATTCACCACAAGCTAATGCTTCTGAACGAGTAAATCGATCCGTTATAGCAGCAATTAGAGCGTACGTCAATCCAGACCAAAAAAACTGGGATGAGGTGTTAAGTAGCATTGCATGTGCAATTAGATCAAGCACTCATGCGTCAGTAGGTGTAGCGCCATATTATCTCGCATTTGGGCAAAACATGATCACCAATGGGAACACGTATTCATTGCTAAGGAAGGTAGGAATATTAGATGATAGATCTGTTAATTTCACAAGAGAAGACTCTCTAGAAGTAGTTAGGAAAAGGGCTGTAGCACTAATGGAGAAACAGTTTTTAAGAAACGAGCGAAATTATAATCTTAGGTCCAAAATATCAAATTTCAAGGAAGGACAAGAAATATTTAGAAGGAACTTCAAACAGTCGAATTTCGAAAAAGGATACAACGCGAAATTAGATCGGGTATTCGTCAAGGCTCGAATAAGAAAAAAAATCGGAAATTATAATTATGAACTAGAAGATCTAAAAGGTAATTATGTTGGCAAGTATCATGCGAAGGATATCAAGCCTTGCTAAGACGTGATATGAGGATCATATTTTGGAAGCATAGCCCCAAAATCTGATCTTGGCGTGGGGGAAGTGTAAAAATGCTATTGATCACATTGGCTTAATTTATTCTATTTGAATTTAACGGGTTTCATACTAAAATGCAGCTATGAAAAGTAATCGACGACGCCATGCAGCACCACCACTAAGTGAATGATCTAGATCATTTCGGAATCGTTCGTACTAGTAGATTGAATCACATTTCTATTAAGCAATTTATGCAATGTTGAAACCCAAGTATAAAAGTAAAATTTTGCAGGAAACACGTTCTTTTCTTATTCATCCTCATTAGCAGACGATTGCTAAGGAATTAAGATATTTGTGCATAAATTTTTTTCTTGTAGTGAGAACAAGACTAAATAAACCTAAATTTATTTTATACCCAAATTTACAAAGTAAAATTCAAAACGTTATAATTTTATTTGAGACAAGAATCCAGTGATAATATCCAGAGGATATTTTATTGTACATTTCGGTGCCAATCGATTAACGGGTAACATGATTATAATCCTAAATTTATTCACTTTTGTAGACTTAAATCTCTTCGCAGATTTGGCCCGAAATCATTTACCGTATAACAAACGAAAGGGGAAAAAAATAATTAATTAATTTGCCAAGCGACTAGCTCATATTCGCCTATTGAAATGAACATATAAACTTTGCCAGTGGAATAATTAATAGAACTCAGACACAGCATTCGAAGCTCGCCATCAGAATTAGTATAAGGACTTGTAAATTGTCTAACGGAAAGGACATTAAAAATATTAAAAACTATTAAAATCTTTTAGCAAAGGATATATTTACAGCCAACACTTCTTGATTACGATCTTTTTTTTGCAATTTCGGTAGCATAGATTTGTCTTTGGTTGCAGTCAGAAGTGGGGTTTTTAAATACTGATGTCAATGCAAAAATAACAAAAAGAAGAAAAAAAAACAACAACAAAAGTAAAATATTTAATTAGATCAAGTCGGCTATAAAGTCACATAAGTAACGAAACCTATACCTGTCTCCCTTAAGTTTACAGGCAGTACATTGCTGAATGGCCATTCACCGGTGGAACCCAAATACAAAATGTAAGTTACACAAATTAGTACATTAAAATAATCTTTAGTAATAATAATACGCTTAATGAAATTATATATATAAATAATGTAAGTTCAATTAATGATATGAAAAAAACAAAAAAAGATTTAACCAAAAACAAACGAAAAGCTGGAAATATCGGATAGTGAAATTACGGAAAATTATTTTATCAAACTGAATTAAATTTAAACAAACATTAAGCAATTTGTGTAAAGAAAAGGGGTGAAGTAAGAGACAAAAAAAAACATTTTGTGTGGAGAAAACCAATTATAAGATCAGTGAGTAAAGGCGGTGTAATTAACATTTATGTAAAAGGTATTTAAGATCCCCCTAATGATGTACTCTAAATTTATATGTAATTAAAAAAAATAACAAACCAAAACTTCTAGTATACCTATAATTCTGTAAAAACAAAACCAAAGAAAAAAAAAAGATCGTTCCGAAAAATACGGTATAGTTCGTACATTGGCAACTATTGCCTTCCTCTTCATTAATTTGAGTTAGTTAATCATCATCAATTAACTTCATTGACCTACATTTGCTTGACATATATATTTGCAATGTATATAAGAAATCATACAGGGTGACAAAATTCACTTCTGTATAATGTCTAAAGCAATGTTTTTTTTATGAATGTATATAAAAATTATTTTTTTTCCCACGATAAGTTAATATTGAATTCCATTATAGTAGTTATAATTTAAATTTCTATAAGATAAAATGAATATACGTAATGAAATGTGCCTTTTGAATAAAAATTTAAAATAGTTTATAATGAATTGCTAAATTATCTACAATGTGATTTCTTTTGAAAAGTTCCCGCAAGGTAAAGAGATGTGTATTAGGGATTACCTATTAGATCTATATTTTCTGGAGTCTGCGAATTTTGGTAATCAAAGGTTGGGACGGGCACGCTGTTGTTCCAATGTCAACTGGAAGCAACCCAGATTAGTTAACGATTTTCATGCCGATATAGTAGTTTATGCTCACCATTTTTGTTTTTAATCGAACCAATGACGTAATTGAAATTAATAATAGCTGTATAAATACGGCATGCACTAAAATAATTATTTCTATGTAGTTTTAATCCCATTTGTGTTAAGATCTCGTACCCACCCGTTTGCCGACGAGCCAGAGCCGGAATTTTATGCATGCCATCGCTTAACTAGATCAAGGACCTACTTCTATCTTTAAGGTTGTATGCTACAACCATATGGTTTTTAAACGATTTTCTATAGTGTTGAGCGGTACTCTTTATAATATCATCGTAAACAAGTGCTCAGTTAAGGGATTTTGTCGACAGAAATGGATATCTGCCGCAATTATTAAACGCTTTTGCTTAGATTTCGTAATATGTGTTAAAAATAGCTACCAGATTAAAATAATGAATTTGGCACTCGTTGCACTTATGTTTTATAGCTGGTGAACACTTTTTTACTTATTAAGCTTATTTATAAAAAATGTTTTACGGATGACACTGGATTGTACTAGTAGGCACCGGAGTGCTATAAATTTTTTATTGATATTTTACAGTGTGTATCCAAACATTTTTAACACTGAAGAGAAAGAAGCTGGAAGCATTGACTGGGAAGAATTTTCTGCTTCAAGTAATGATTAGACAAAAAGGCCATCTAATCTGATGCCAACAATCAGCGAGCTGATATTCGTTTTATTTGGAATATTCCTGAGTTATATTCACATTCCGAACTGGTATCACCCCATAAGGCGTATGGTAAAATATTGTACCAGCCACTCCTGAGTTTTCCTGATATAGAAGCGCACATATCCTTATCAGATGTGTGTGAAGTTAAATTTTAAAATTTTTAACCCTATCCACATTCTGTTAAGATAACAGTGCTATGTTAAGTACTTAACAGTACTAATGTTAACGCTTTAAAAATTAATGTATATAGATTGTAACGATAGTTTGACATAAAGATTAATAAAAATAGGTGTGTTCCAGTCCGGACTATTGAGAGTAAAAAGAAAATTACTCTCTGAATGTGCCAAAGTTGTCCGGAATTGCTGGAACGCAAAAAACCACAAATGGTGCCTATTTCTCAAATAAATTTTATTTTAGTAATTTTATACGCTTAAAATGCATAATATTTTAAAATATTTGCATCATTGCCAGCAGCTGTCTGTAACTTCTTAACTGATCGATAAAAGCATTTTTTTTATTAAATAAAGTGATAAATATGCACAAATATATGTACTTACAACTTCAAGTTTATTGGAAAAATTTTCCATTTTGCTTTTTAATAAATTTAAAATAAAAACTTTTTTCCTTTATTTAAAAATTTTTTGATTTTTTAATATGAACACAAAACAGCTGATAATTTAATTCTAGTCCGAACTTAACCAAAGAAAAAGTTCGGACGACTTTGTACAGGAAATGAAAAATTTTACTCTCTCATTTTCTCAAAATTGCACAAAAATTGTTATCTGGATCGCGTTTAGACTAACTCGGACTGTTTTTTATGCACTTGGAACCGACCTAAAATAAATTTAAAAAAAATAAATATATACCACAACTATCAAAAATTAAAAAAAAAATATAAATAAGCAAACAAATTTTATTTTCTATTTTAAACGAATATAAATATTTAATTTTTATCTTCGAAAAATCTTCATAATTTCTAAAAAACCTACTGCTAGGACTTTTGACTATTGAACATTTATCTAGACGCGTCTAGGATTGTTCTCCAATATATATTTTTCGCCCATCTTTTGCCATCTTTTAGTAACATCAATATATATTACGAAGGTAAAAATTAAATATTTATATTCGTTTAAAATAGAAAATACAATTTTTTTGCTTATTTATATTTTTTTTTAATTTTTGATAGTTGTGGTATGTATTTATTTTTTTTAATTTTTGTCAAAATATTGTTACAATCTATATACATTAATTTTTAAAGCGTTAACATTAGTACTGTTAAGTACTGTTATCTTACCACTGTTATCTTAACAGAACGTGGCTGGGGCTAAACATTTTAAAATTTAACTTCACATACATCCCTATCAGAGAACTGTTTGATATGCAATTAACATATTGAAAGGTATAAAAATAATAGCACAAATCACTCTTCGTTGCATATCTGCAATTTTTGCACACTTCGTATGATTTTCTGCCACAAAGCGTGAGTGTCTTCTTTAGGCGTGTGGCAAATTTTATTACAGAGTTACATAAAGTAACTTTGCCGCATGCAATAAGCTAAGCCGCAGCCAGTATATAAATGCTAACGCCGTCTCCAAAATATTTACGCAAAGAAAGTATTTGGTGTCTGCATAAACTTTCTAAATACTTTTATCAACTAATGGAGTTTTGTTTGATATTTTAATTCTTACTATTTGAGCAAAAAAATTTTAACACTCTCAGCTTCAATTCTCACAGGCAAGTCTTCACAGGCAGTTATTGAAACGGTTCTACCGCCGTGAAACTTTGTAAGCACAGGTGTCTAGTTGCTTTGATTTTAAAAATAAAATGATATACACAGCTGTTTTAGCATTGCAAATTACCAATCTGAAATGATTTTTGCCCTAACATATTTGCTCAAGTGTAGCAAATTTTAGTTTCATATATTTTGTTGTTATTGTCTTGCAAAATGTAGCATATTTGCTAGACCTGCTACATTTGCAAGTTTTGCAAGGGTTGTTTACAACCAAGAGTGAGTTCCCCTAATATTTCAATATTTGCAATTAAACGAACCCTACAAATTAACGTTTATTGTGGTAAAAAACGTAACAATATAAAAAAACAGAACTTTGTTAAGAAGTCCTTTCAATGCATTTTAGCGAATGCAGATTAAACATATTCACTTCTGTAGATTTTGTGGTGTAAATTTTTGGAACGAATTTCCGTCATCCTTTGTCAAGTTTGGTTTGGAGACAATCCGGTTTCGGCTATGTGCCATCTTCAGTGTCATTTTCGTTCTCTCTTATTCACTTCTGGTATTCTTCTTTAACGAAGGTACAATTATTCGAATAATAAAACAAATATATTCGAACAATCTATAACGAATTTCTATAGTAAATATTTTTTCGAATGAAATGCTTAAAGTAAAATTTGTTCGAATAATCGAAATGTTTTTAATAAAAAAAGTTTTAAACTATGTTTATACAAAATATCATTCATATAATTAAATGTACGAGTGTATAAAGAAAATATATTTCAATAGTTGAAATTTTTTATTTAAATAATCGAAAAAAAAATGTTGTAGGCAATTTATTTACTACAAAAAGAGATACTCGTATACACTGGAGATGTTACATTGACAATAGATTAAATTATAAAAGCGATACAGGGAAATGTGCAAAAATATACAGACATACAATAAATAAACATAAATCAAGGATTAAAGAGAAAAATCAGTTAATGGACAACAGTGCAACAAAGCCAAGCATATAGCCTTATAACGTTTTATTATTTTATTGTTATAAAAGAAACAAGAAAAGTAATTATAGGTTTATTAGTGCGTAAGCTTGTTAAAAAAAATTATTATCGTATTTATATAAACAAAATCTGTTGTATCTTTTCTGTGTTTTGTTAATATATTCTTAGATCCCCTGAAGACGATTAACGATGTTGATCGAAATATTGCGAAAAAGTAAACAATACCAATGAAAAATAAAAATATTTTATTTATCTAATGGTTTTAATCCCTACTGACCTCAAAACCGCATAAATAATTAAATAATGAAAAAAGAAAAGGTCCATCAATTTCTTTTTTTTGCAATTGATTAACCTTTCGATAAACGAGAAATAATCGAATAATTTTACAAACAAAACTTTATTCCTATTATTCAAAATAATGTTCCACAAGAAAATTTTAAGCACTCACTTTTATATATAGTTAACAAATTGAATTCGAAAAAACGAAGCAAAATTGCATTTATTCGAATAAAAATTTTACAACAATTCAAAAATATTTTTATAGTTTGAAAGTTTACTTAAGAATTGAAAAAAGAAAATTTATCCGAATAATTTTCTATACAGGATATTTGCATCAATATCTAAAATAAAAATTTAAGGGAAAAAAATATTTTAATAATATAAAAAAAAAAAATACTTTATGTAGAAAATTTATTCAAATCATCGATACAATTGCATGTAAAAATTTATTCGAATAATAGAAAAATTAAAAAATTACTAAAGTGTGGAAAAAGCAAGAAAATTCTATTTATACAATAAATTTATTTGTACAATTTTTTTTTTAAATCTAAAAATTGATTCGAATAATCGATTGATTTGGTATAAACATTTCTTTCTAAAATATTTTTAAAAAACGACTAAGAATTCGGGGAAATTTTATTTTCTAGAAAGAATATTTTCTAGAAGCAAATTTTATGCGAATAATCGAAAAAGTGTCTATAAAGAGAGTGTATTTGCATAATAGAGCACCATATGTCTAATTTTATATTAAAGGGAATAGTATCTAAAGATAGAATATCTCTATTTTTATATATTCTTGTTCTCCTTTTACATCTTGAAAGTGTTTAAGAAAAGTATTATAGCATTGCATACCAATTTAATAACATAAAAACATATTGTCTGAGTAAGTAAAAGGGTCATCAATTGATGTCAATATTTAACAAACATTTATAAGAATAAGAACACATGCACAACAGATACCAAAAATAAATATTAATAATGCTGTTGTTTGCAGTATTACATAGAGGTGGTACAACTCAACGTAGTCAAATAAATTATGATGTCTGTTTCCAAGCAAAACTTGACAAGGAATGACGGGTATTCATTCCAAATGACTGTAACAAATCACACTGTCAGAAAATCAAATAAAGAATATCTGTTGACCTTACGAAGTCAAATAATATTTTTTGACTGAGTACAGGCAAAGACACAACTTGGTTGAGGTAATCATAATCTAAGAGCAACATATTATGATTGAGTTATATGGTTCTAAACATGTCGTATCATCATTGTAGATAACAAAAATATAGTCTATAGAACAATAGAAAAGCGAAAAACTTATGCTACTGATTGGCAGCGGCTAAGGTAGGAACCCAGGCGACTAAGGTAATCGAATGCCACGACACGCTCATACTTTGATTAAACACCAAAACAATTTTACGTTATATGTTTGTTAAGAACATTTAATGGTTGAAATGATTATGTTATTTTGTATAGTTAAAATACTGTGTTTGTGATTAGAATTTTGTATTGATTACCCCAATTAAAGTAATGTTTAAAATGTTTTCAAATGACCATTATATGTTTGTCACAACAATATATTTTAGTAGAGAACTTAATATGGTTCTCGTGACCATGTCGCAAGAATGTTGTTTTTGTGTGGCTGAAGACAACATAAAATCTGTTTATTTTCGACAATAGTCTGCTCTTTATCTAGGGATTATGTTATTGAATGTCACAAGGAAAAAATTATAGCATAAATCGCCACACTATATAAAATATGTGAAAACAACTTTTGTCCTTATAAGTGGTTTTTGTTGAACAAAAATTGTACTACTTTTTTTTAAAATACACTTAAATAATTTCAAGTTCTTATAAACTGAAAATTAAGTAAAGAAACTCTTCCGGATGTGTTCAGAAATAACAACGTACTTATGTACGTCGTTAGAGGTTGCTGAAAGAAATGTAAATTAGTTCATATTTTTCAAAACGTTTATAGTCCTATAAATAAAACAATTTAGCATCAATAACTCAATAGTGAACATACGCTTTTATTCGCGAAAACTACAGCAATAAGTTAGATCGCCTTCGATGGGTATGGTTGAAGGAAAATACAAACATCCTTACAGATTTAATACACACAGCATAAATTACAAGTTTCTGTTAAACCAAAATTAATAAAAAAATCAATATACAAATATTTTGAGAAATAACAGGCAGGGTAAGTACTTAAGTGTTTTTTATAGTTTTTTTTTAGCAAAAATTGCAAATATTTCCAAACAGTCTTATTCCCATATTATAATAAGCACATTAAATTAAAATGTTTATATTTACTTCAGACGTAGTCATAAATCAAGTGGTCTTTATAGTTAATCACGACCTTTTGAAAGCGAACAAGAAAAGAAAGTAAACAATATTTAACATTATTTTTTTCCATAATTATGATCATATAAACATATCTACGCACAGTGTGTAAAGGAAAATAAATTAACAATTCATAGTATTAAATAGTCTGACAATGTTGCAATGATGATTAATTTGTGATTGCGTTTTGAGTAGAGGATATTGCGGAGTTTTACGATATTAAATATTAATTTAATCACTCGGCTACACAGCTGTGAGAGTTAGGTGCAATAAAAAAAACTCGTTCCTGAGCTAGAGTGGGGAGGACCATTCAAGTTTACGTTAAATGCTTTATACAACCTGAAAAATCAATGAGCATTGGAAACACTGCTGTCTGTGACAGCTGATATGTAGTGTGTTCAGACATGCACCTTAATTGAGTCAATTAAATCTTAAAATGATTAGTTGTTCAAACATATACAGCTTAGCTTACGAAATTTATAGCTGAAAATCTTTTCATGATGCGACAATGATGCTTGATAAGCCGTGGAGTCATGCGTTAACGTTTTTCCAATTACCATCATAATATAACTAATTGGTAACAATAAGATTTGTTATCCATTTTTATTTAGTGGTTGTAATTGCCTTGTAAGTTTTCGGGTATAGTTATTGGTCTATGATATTAAAATTTCGCATTTTTACAGAAATTTATGCTCACTAAACACAATTCAGCAGGGTTGTATGGGCAATTCGACCATGAGTATGAAAAATAAACTTACGTTAGCAGTAAAAATATAATAGTAAATTTATTTCTTCTCACATCGTCACAGGACACTTAGTCACACCACAACTGGTAGAGAATTGTCTCCTGTTGTTTGTTTTTTTTAATTAAATGTTATGGCCACTTTAATATTTATCGCGCAAAAAATTATTATGGAAAATAAATGTAAGAAAAAGTATTTAGCAAAATAGCAATATTAAAGTTTTATTACATGATACAGGAAATACATATTATATATGTACGTACGTAATTAAGGATTAATAGGTGTTTATTTATTACATGATAATCATATTCACGCAGAGTAAATGCATGGCTGTGACATGATAGCGGGATTAGAGTACATATTTGAAAAATCGGCCATTTTATGGAACCAGTTTTCGAAAACAGTTATACAAATAAACGTTGTGATATTTCATACAGATTTTTAGCTATCAAACCCATTTGTTGAATTCTTAATATTTTACACAGGGTTAAAAAATGGGTATATTAAAATTGCTATTACTGTTGCTAAAAAGCTTGTACTAAAAATACAACAGCAATAGCAACAGTTGAAATATGACAGCAAACACAGCGCTGTTCTTTACTGTAATACACTTTTAACAGCATGATAAAAGCAAATTAAAAACTATTTCTAAATAGCAGCTGCAAAAGCAACATATTTACGATATTACTTTTCCTGTTGTTGTGCTGGGGAAAAAATAAAACAGCACAGTAATACCAAATGTTTGCTGTCAACATCATGAGCATACATATATATATATGAGCATATAAGGTAACGGTTGATTTATTTACCTACGAATACTTAGAAAAGTAGTTAAAAAGCAATAAATCAAATTATGGGTATTTAAAAATTCCTTATTAGTGCAAAGCACGGTTGCTGTACCATTTCACAATGCTGTCAATCTGATTGCCGTCATAGTTGCGATGGTGCTGTTTTCCTTGCCGGCTTATTTTTCACAGTATGAGCATAGCAATAGCATAAATAAATTAAAGAGAAAAACGTGATGTTTTGTGACAACAAATGTTTTTGAAGTTTACGTTTGCTATTGCTGGACTGTATTTTTAACAGCACAGTAGTAGCAAAATCATTGTAAATAAGACTTGTTGCATAGTACAGTATTATTTATTTGATGTTGCTATTTACCAGCTAGCCTTTTCACACAATTCTTGGGCATAACTAAATATAATTGTTCACTTTCAAGAAACTTTTAAAAATGTGTTGAAACCGGGAAGTGTTATAAAAAAGTGTTTAGACTAGAAATCAAGAAATCCCCTTTTGGAATTTTTTCAACTCTAGAGAAATTCAAATCAATTCTCTCTTGTTATTTTAATTTACGATATAATTGTCTTTAAATATATGGTAAATTTTGTAACTAAAAGACAAGCTTTTATTTGTTTATGAATTAAAAAAATCCTTTAACAAATTTTAAAATGTTTGAAATTATATACAGCTGTAAAAATCTTATATTGATATATCTATGGTCTTATTCACTAACGGCGTATGTAAACTTGATAAAGAAAAACAGTGAACAATACGTTTAGGCTCACGGGCTGGGAATGATAGTTTTACTACCCGTTTCATATAACAGTCGCACGAATATGAAGCAATAAATAATAAAAATATTGTTATAGTTTCTATAATATTCGAAGTTATAATTTTTTAGTCGTAATCATTATGTTTATAATTTTGAAATATAAGTCATACAACTTGCGATACAATTTCCAGAAGTACAATAAAGAAACCAAAATATTTCGGAAACGAAAGAAATAAGGTAAAGTTTCTTCAAATATTGAAATTGGTTTATTTTTCATATTTTTGGGACCTATGTAAAGCATCTTAAAAATAAAGCAATTTCACATAAATAAGTTAAAATCGAAAAAGAACATACTGGGTCATTCGGTCATTCCCAGGTGTAAAATTGCTGGAGACAAAGTTCAAAACACTGTTGCAAAAATAAAGTCGACTGTAACCTTGCTGCTATAAAATCCACCAAAGCTGAGCACAATTCAAATTTCGCTTGCGCTAATCGCTGACGACATCTGGTAACACTTAAATTTGTATGGAAAAGACAACACGCTGGAATGCGCTGAATTGTTACTAGACTTGTGGGGTTATCCCGCCTTGGAGTCAAATATGAATGATAAGCTATTACAAGCCCTGAATGGGGGTATCTGAACAGGATCGATTTTAATGCTCGTAAGACCCAATGTTAAGAACGCCATAGATATTAGTGGTTCATCTGTAATCATTGCTGATAGAAATCTTAAGAAGTCAATAGCTCTTGATGTTCGCAGCATGAAAATTTTGTGCGAAGTTTAATAGACTAAATATATTTGTCGGCATATCGATATTATATCGATATTGAACAAAGGATAAGGAAGATGCTCCGTAAATCGCCGGAAAGTCGGCGCTATGTGGCTATGAAACGCACTGCAGACTGATTTCGTTCTCTGGCCGTACAGCTCAAGTAAAAAACCAACTTCCTTCAGTGAATAACTTTGATTATAGGTAAGTCTCAACCTAATGTGTGTAAAGAATGCTAGACTAAAGATGCTATGAAGCTTGCATTAAATCTACAACACAAGAGCAATAGCAACGATTCAAATATTACAGCAAACACTGCCGTGTTCTATGAGAACTAAAGTTGATTAAGAAACCCCTATTAGTGCAACATACAGTTGCTGTACAATTTTACAATGCTATTAATATAATCGCTATCATTATTGTACTGGTGCTATTTCCTTTCTTGCTACTTTGTGGTCGATTTTTAATATTATTAAAATATTTGGCTTCAGTGCAACTAAAGACCTACAATCCAATTGAAGTCAAAGCAGTAAAATTCTTTCTAAAGTCTCCTAGGTAAACAGCAGCGATTAAATTGCTTCTCTGCTATTTAGGGTAATAATATTTTCACTGTAAGTACGTGTAAACTTTCTAAATACGCCTTCTCTTCAACTCTACTTTTTCACTTCTATCTGGATATTTTTCACTTCTATCAAGCAAGAAGAAAATGTAGTCAAATGATTTTAAATAATTAAGGAAACATTGAAAAAGTGGAAACCAAACTTTTGAAACTTTTATCAGAGAACAGCACGTGTGTAGTCGATAGCATAGTTGCGAGCAAAGTTGTCATCCAGAGTAAAGTGTAGCCCATGCGAATTGTTCTTAATTAAAAATTTATATTTTTGTTCCCTGAAAGCCTGCATTAGTTAACAATTACAACTGACAATAGTTTCAAAACATTGATGCCTTTTGCATTTTTAATACTCATACCATTTAAAAGCTTTCTATTGTAACTAACAATTATTTCCTTCGAGCCATCTACACCTGTCATTTCTTTGTCTTTCCATCCTGCATTTTTAAAATCATGAATTGAAATAAGTGCGTTTGTACGAGTAGGCATGCACTTGTGTATAAATAAAAATAAATTTACTTGCTAAAAATTAAAAACAAAAAAAATACTCACACAATTGTATTGTCATTGTGGTCTAGTTTGCACGTCCATGAATGATTTGCAAGTTATGAATCGAAAAATCGTCAACGATTTTAAATGAGTATTAAGCAGAAAGAACATAAAACAAAAGTGTTTATTACTTCATGAAACCACATGAAGGATATTTGAAACAAGTCTATTTGCTTTCTTTAGTTTTCCACATGCGTGCCTGGTAAAATTCTAAGTAAGCTTTTCAAAAAAACCGTTACAAGTTTGGCCCTAATTCTCAGGATTTGCCGTTTCCATAATTAAATATAATAAATATAAATATAAAAATAAACTAAAAATTAAACGTAACACTTCTTTCTCTTTATCATTTTGTAGAATGTAAATTTCATAAAATAGCGACATAATATTTTGTTTATTATGAAAGAAAAATAAACAATTTTCCACCCGTCATGACCTAATTTTTTATTTGCAGTTTTTAATTTTAGAGGCATAATACGTGTGCGGTTCAACCAACTAGTACCTTACACCATATTGTTGTCTGTTTTTTATGCTTGCAGAGCTGCACTGTTGGGGGTTGGAAATAAAATTTGTCGCGAATTAATAAAATATTTGTTTGCAGAATTTAGTAAGTTGGGCGATTTTTCTTTAACTTGACGTTAGGCACTAATTTCTCTTTCCGAGTGTTACCCTTAGGATGTATTTATTAATCTTCGCTACTTGTCTGTTTCAGGAAACTGGAAAGAATGAACTTGCGACCATAAGCTAAACAGGCAGTTACCGGCGACGCAAAGCTAACCCCCTTTTTTGATAAGGTGATAAGGCCATCTTGGTGGTGGTATGCACATACTGAAACTGAATTGCAAAAGAAGCTGCACGATTGGTTTCTATCAGAGGAAAACAAAATTGATATGAGTTGTACGAGGTGTGGCTATTAAATAACGAGACTGGCGCTGTAAAACATTTTATTTTTATTTCATACATTTTTACTTATTATCACCTTCAATATACACCCCTTCTTTATCCCTACAACGCTCCATGCGAATCTTCCATTGTTCGAAACAGTGCTGGAAGTCTTTTTCTGTCAGCTCCTTCAGGACGCGTGCCGCTTTCTCTTTCACAGCTTCAACAGACTCAAATCTTGTTCCTTTTAATGCAGATTTCACATTAGGAAACAGATAGAAGTCGCACGGCGCAAGATCCGGTGAATAAGGCGGATGGTCTAACACTGGGATGCTGAATTTGGCTAGAAACCTCTTAACAGTTGTTCAAATGTGAGAATTTTAGGCACCATTTTGGCACACACTTTTTGCATGTTAAAATTGTTATGTAATTTTTGCCGTACGGATTCTTTATCAATTCGTACAGTTTCAGCAATCGCACGAATACTTAACCGACGGTCAGATCGAATCAGATTACCGATTTTTTCGATATTGTCATCCGTTTTCGACGTGGAAGGGCGACCCGGACGTGAATCATCTTGAACGTCTTGTCGGCCATCTTGAAAACGCTTAGACCACTCAAAAACACGTGCACGCGATAAACATTCATTGCCATACACTTCTTTCAAAAAAACACCTCTAATGCGAACGAAGGCCACGGCTGTACTGATTTGTTCACAGAAGTGAGAGGCACTACATTCGAAAGAGAAGGCTTCACGATAGCAGCTGTTGGTTGCTGGCGTTTGGCGCATGCGCACTTCTTCTGTAACAGCGTCAGTCTCGTTAATTAATAGCCACACCTCGTATAGCGTAATGCTGTAGTGATGATATTACAATCGATGAAAGAACAATTAAAACAATAAACTAAACATGCAACATTATGTCCATAGATGGCAAGTTGTTGGAGTTGTGGAAGTAGTTTGATTGTCTCAGACGTGGATATGTGATAAAACGAATATTTTAACTGTATTCAAATATTCTCTGTGTAAGACTGATTTATAACTTTCGAGTTATTTCGACAAAAAGAAAACATAAAATATAAAAGGCTTCATAAACAAAAAAGAGGATGTACCCGCATACTCAACTGTCACTGTAAAGATTTGCCAACATGTCTTTTATGTTTTAAGGGAATGTATTTGACTGTTATTTCCTACATATTTTTTTTAAATTCAAAATCATAAAAATTTTTGCTCCTAACATGATTTATTATCCAAAGATTAAAAAAAATATTCGTTATTTATAGGTAAGAAAATTTATCTAAAGGAAAAATTCAGCTATAGTAAAAATTTTGCACTTATGTATATTATTTATTTATAGCATCGTTATGAAAAGTTATCGATAATAGTAAATTTTCAAAATAGAATATCTGTCGATAGTACAAAAATTCTCTATATTAAAATTTTTTCCATAGATACAAATTTTGTATTATCGATGCATAAAAAAGTTATTGATAGCAGAAAATTTCCTATATATAATATCTATCGATAGCAAAAATTACCTTAATAGAAAGTTTTTCGCTAGCAGAAAATTACGTATAAAAAATTATCGATATCAGAGAATTTTCTACATAAAAAAATTATCGATACAAAAAAATTGACTATATAGAGAGTTTGACGATAGCAGAACATTTTTTATTTTGAGAATTTATCGATAACAATATTTCCTATTTAGAATATTTATCGAAGGAAAATCCTTTCTGAATTAACCGATAGTAGACACTTCTCTATATAGAAAGTTGATTAATACCATGTAATATCCTAAATAAAACTTTTGTCGATATAAGATTTGTCGATTTCATATTAGAAAAGTTTCCGATATTTCTTACTATTTTTCTTATAATTATTTCCTATGAAAAATCTATCGTTGACAGAAAATTTCCGATACGGAAAATTTGCCGATAATATAAAATTTACTACAAAAAAATTATCGGTGGCAGAAAGTTTCCTTTAAAATTTATTGATATTAGAAAACTTTTTATACATAAAGTATGTCGATAACAGAACATATTTTATAACCAAAATTTTTTCTGTAGTAAAAATTAAGTTTTCTACAACAGATAAAATTATTGTTATAGACAAATTTTGTCGATAACAGGAGATTTCGTATACAGAAGGCTTATCGATAACATAAAATTTCCTATTAAAAGAATTATCGGTGGCAGAAAATTTGTCATCGACAAATTTTGTCATGAACAAATTTTCTGCCACGGATAAGAGAAAATATCGAAAATTTATCGAAAGCAGATAGTTTGCTATTTGGAAAATGTTAAGATGCGCATGAGTTATATTTAAAATTAATCACAGACCATATCATTTTTTTTTCGCCTACAAAAGGCAAGAAGCAAACATGAGTGCATAAAATATTGCCTTTTGTGCTGTTTACTTACATTTGCTTCTAAAAATTATTTTAGTATGCAAACATGTAACATCATTCAGCCGGTCGTTTTCCTAGAGCTTTTTGTTTAAATTGTATGTAAATATGACTGACAATTATGCAACCAAATGTTACTAGCTGAGATTTATGATCAAGGTAATTTACCTTCCTACTCAGATTGAAAAAAAAATCCTAAAACAGAAATTAAAACCGGTGGTTTCTATACAAATACAAGGGAGGTGATGAAACTATTTGTAATGTCTAGATAGCACCACAATTATAAATAAATTAGTTGTAGAATGAGAAATATTTGTTTAAATGCTTAACCTCTTAACTTACTAAAATTGGTCACCCATTGAAATTCTGCTGTATGGGTTGCAACCGTGAATATGGCAGGGTATATGGAGCTATTGAGGCTTAGACTTAAAAATGGTGAAGATGATGCGTGATAGAATTAGAATTATATGGAATTAAGAAGGTATTATGCATTAAATGTCACCTTTACTCACTACAGGTAAAGTCATCGTTATGGCATAGTGACGACAAACATATTATGTTCTCTACAACAACCTATTGTTCTGGCTCACATTTGAAACATGTTTGCTATCATTACTTTAGTTGTGATAAATATGTTACTGCTTACATTTAATAACTAAATGATTTCCATCCTTAATGATTGCAACATATTTGGGTTGAACAATACAATTTTAACTAAAATTTTAACCAGAAACAAAGTATTTTAACTATACAAAAAGAATACAATAACTCTAGCCACGAAATGGATGAAGGTACTGAGGCTTAAACGGTTGGCGCATTAACTGGTAAGCATATGAAGACTTTGGTCACTTCTGTTCCTCAGCCGCTGCCAATTAGTAACTAAATTTTTTTTTGTTTTTCTATCGTTATTACAAGACCATATTATTATTATTTACAATAATAATATTTGTTTATAATTCAATCGTAATATGATGCTCTTAGGTTATGTTTAATTCAACTATTTTTTCTCTTTGCGCTGCGTAAAAAAATTTATCGCATCAAAAAACTTTTAATTTTTAAATCGTTTTGTTCTCAACATTTTGTACAGCTTATAACTACCTGCATATTGAAATAACAAAATATATTTGTTGTTCTTTGCAAGACCGAGTAGCACTGAGACTACCCTCGGTATAATGCGTTTATGAGGAAACTAGCTGAGTAATGCAAAATACATATTTTTTAGCTGCAAGAATAAGATAAGAAGATGCAAATAAATTATTTTGGGTCGTCAACAAATTTTATTATATAAGACAAACATTAATTTGTTGTGGCTTAAAGTTATTATTCTCAGTTGCAGAAAGCAATAAATGGCATTAAGAACTTGATATATTTTACAATTTGTTAACCACTAATGGTATTTGCATTTGTCTCAGCGAGCTCTTGTGATTTACACATATTCTTTAAAACTTTTACACCTTTAAGTTTCTTGAAGTGCTTATTTCTTATAGTTAATATCTTTTTGCTTTTTCATTGCAGGTTTTAAACTTTTGATCAAAAGATGAAAATAGTGATATATAAGAAATTACGTGAGTGATATAAATAAATGTTAACTATAAGATTTTACTTTTTATATTCGTCTGACTTATTTCTTTCGATCAGCAATTTTTATCACATGATTCGATATCGCATATAAGGTGTGAAATTATTAGAGATAGTGAACTATTTTACCATTATGTGACTTTGAGTGTGAGTGTACCTAACTGTAGTTCGAAGTCATATTTGTAATGCTGGAATTTATTATGTATGTCCGAAGTGCTTCTATTATAAAGTTTTTATATTAATTGGAGAGTCAAAGGGTATAATTAATTTCTACAACGTTTTGAGCTGTGAGGTGCCACAGAGTACTAAAGTCGCGAAACAAAAAAAGATGAATTTGGATATTTAAAACAAAGATATTCTTATTGTTTCAGCGAAAAATTGTTAAATGTAATGTTAAAATGTGTTTATTTTACTGTAAGTATTTCGGCATAAAGAAAATAAAAAAAGATGGGATCTGAAATCTGTTTACAGTTTGCGAAAACCTATTGGAGGGAACTATGCATTAATCACGTTAGACTCCTGCAGTTTATGAAATTTTACTAGCACTCGAAGTAACACACTGCCTCTACTATTTCTTCGTTCAACTAATTTTTGAGAGTTTATTAATTTTATTTCAAGTGAACCTACCATGCGTATGAGTTGTTCCCTCAGTTGTTTAAATACTCATACGCCCTGGTACGCTTGCAATTATTAGTTCAACTAAACAAAAATTTATTTGGCTTGAATGAAGGAGTTTTTTTTAGTTTGAGTTAAAAATGTAATTCTAGTTTCATTATTTAAAGTGCGTCTTCCTTTATATCTTTCTTTATGCCTTCCCCTATATTCAATTCAAATAATTTTTTTCGGCGTAATTAGTATTTGCATACATTTTATAACAAAAAGACCTAAAACGTTTTGACTTGAAGACTTTTATAATCTTAGGGTAGACTGAGAATAAAGGGCTTTTGTATTTTATTGCCAAGAACTCATAGTATATGTTTTTACTAGACAATGCAGTGTTAGAGGAAAAGTTGTATTTTCAAATAAACTGCTGACTAAGTAACGACGTTTTTCCTGTGATTAAATTAAGTGATTCGTTAAATAAATATTCATGTTATGAAGTATGTTTTCTCTCAGCAAAGTTATTAGTAATAAAAAGAGCAATTATGCATAAAACGTTAAAGAACGAAAGCAATTTGTGAAAAATTAAAAAAGAGTATGATAAAAATGCAAAGAATTAGTTACAGTGGGGTAGACTTCGTTCTAACACAACAACCAAATGTTCGAAAATATGAAAATTATGAGAAGAATTCCTTAAGTCAATTTTCATCATTAGTTGAGCTTAACAGATAATGTTTACAATAAACACTAATTCAGTAGAAAATCACAAAGAATGTTGAGGAAGTCCGTAGCGGTAATGAGTTGTAACTTAACTTTTTCAGTATTCTAAAAATTATCGTATTATTAAAATTAATTTTTTTCTTAATCGAAAGAATAAAAAACGAACTTAAGCTTAAATAAAATTATTCATTCATTTATATAATAATGAAGTTGAAGAGGCATTTTTGTTAACTTATTAAGACTTGGCAATAAAAACATAAAAGCTTCTATTAAAAACCTTGAAAAATTTAAATGGAATTAACTTATTGTAGATGGGTGTGAAGATGAATTCGAATTATATAGCAAAGATTCAAACCAATTTTTTTTTCACAGCTGATTTTGCACTCAACAGAGCTCTGTTAGCAATTTAACAGTGCAATTAATTTTGACCTTATTTTCAGAAACATACAATAGGAAGCTGGAACCAGATCCATAAAAACCCTTTTGTAAAAATTATTTCAGATGGCTTTAGTAAGTACTCCCTGGGCTGCGATTTCTATATAGTGGCTTAGGCCAGCCCTTCAACATTTTTCCATAATGACCACTTATCTTCTCAATGAAATTTGGAAAAATTCCTCTTTTTTATGTTTTACTCAGAATCTGAAATTATTTCAGATATCCCACCTCTAAGGCTCCACTAACTACTCCCTGGACCACCACTTCTATATAGTGACTTGGGCTAACCTATAACCATTTTTCCGTAAAGTTTAAGATTAACAGTGTCGCCAAAAGTGCCGTTTTTAAATGAGATTTACTTTTGTTTCCTAAATATTTTGGCGTTTATACTATTATGGGTCAATTAACTATCCCTTGGAGCAAGTTCTACAAAACGTGTTTTTATGGATCTAGTTACTGCTTCCTATTGCAGGTTTCTGGAAATAACCTAAAAATTACTCCCCCTGTTAAATTGCTAACAAAGCGCTGTTGATGAAAAATCAGCTGTGTTAAAAAATTTGGTTTCTATCTTTGCTAGATAAATTCGAATTTATCTTCACACACATCATATTGCAGAATACGCATTCCACTATATTTTATTTCGTTAATGTTCTTAATCAAAATTTTTTCCTTCAGCTTGAGGTATCAATAAAAAACAACCTTACATCAATTTTTGCTATTCAGCTCAATTCAGCTGAACTATTGTGATTTAGAAAAGCATTTAGTTCGAAAGTAATGGTACCAAGTCGTATCATTTTAATTTGGTAAGAAATATTTAATTAATTTCTTATCTTAAGATTTATGTTTTTATGAATTCAGCAAAGCAAAAAAACTAATAAGTAATTTTAAAGTTTACAAACTGTTTTCCTTTTCTTTAAATTCTGGGCTGTTATAATGTAATTCAGCAGAGAAAAATTTACATAATATTAAAAACGTTAATAAAAACTAAAACATTTAAAACAATTCCCAATTCAGCTGTAAAAAGTTATATTCAGCTGAAAATTCCGATAGTTTTATGTTTGCAAGAAGTTTATTTAGCATATTGAACAATTTCAATTTGATACTAATTTAACAATAGTAATACCTTTTGAAAACGTTTTTGCAAATTTGCTCAACTTTATTGCATGCAGCTAAGAGCCTTATTTGTTAATTCGATGATTTTATTTGCAATAAATGCTATTCAGCAACGTGAAAAGTAAATTCAGCTAATCTGAATACTTAATTAGAATCGCAAGTAGGCAGTTTTATATTATATTAACATTTATCTTAGTATTTAAAAATCGAAATAATTGAAGAAAATGTGTAAGTATATAAAATCAAAAGATAATATAAGCTGTGTATAATATAATTCAGCAAGAATCATATTTTAAGGCTGAAAGGAATTTGAGTTAGGATTTGCATTTGTTGGAGTTTGATAGCAATTAAGCTAGTCAGATTCAAATTCAGCTAGATTAAAATTTAAAATATTTTTAATTTATAGAAAAATTTATACTATTTTGCATAAGTTTTAAGACTTCTTGTAGAAATTATGCAATTCAGCAGCGTAAAAAGAAGTTTAAGTTACATAAATTCCCAACTTCAAATTCAGCAAGAATCATATATATATAAAGAACTTTAATATGACCTTCGCATTTCTTTAAAGCCGAATGCAATTCAGCTATTTAAAATCAAATTGAGCTATATCTAAATTTGAATTATTTTTTTAATTTATGGGAAAATTTATATAATTCTGCTTAAAAAGAGCCCTAAGTTACAAAACGTACTAAGTAAAATTTTACACATCAGTTGTATATTATAATCAATTAATGTTATAATCAATTAATGTTATAATCAATTAACACAAGAAAATGTTAAGAATATTTCAATTTAATAGTTACAAAAAGCAGGCTGGGCGCTTATTGATTTAATTAGGATAGCATAACACACAATCCTCTTTGTTGTATTGATCTTTTTGCTAATTGTTTTCGATTAAAAAAAGTCTGTTCAAAACCCATCCTTCCAAATTCGTATACTTAAAAGCTTCTATTTTGTATTACATTTCATTTATATTTCCCATTACAAAAGCCTTTCAAGATAATGGCCTGTTTTGCGAAAGTATTTTCTATATTTAGGATAAAGTGTAATCTGATCCTTTAAGAATTTGTTTTGAATGCCAGACGCCATTAAAATTATAGACGTTGTTGATACGTAGTCTGATATTTATATTTGTTGAAAGTCTACCAGAAAACTATTTATTTACTGCCAACCATTCAAGGACGTTATGGTCGCTATTTACAACAAAGGCTTTATTAGCGACATACACCATGTTTAGATATTTGAAGGTAACAGTTAGTAGTTTACTGGATTTTAAAAACTTTTTTAAGTATAAGAGATTGATCAATTATTGTAAATAGAGAACTTAGGCAAAATTGTTATTTAGATGTAAATGGTTTGTAGGCTTTTTGAAGGAAATTGATTTATAAAGACATAAAATTTGTTTAAAGTATCTGCAAGACTTAAAGCAACCATAGCTAAAGCATGACTTTTAAATACACATTTGACCTGGAATGACGAATGGGATCTGAGGTAAAAGAGATAGACATTTAGGTTTAGATCGTGTCTGATCCAGAAAATTATTTTAAAAAGCCTTGCAGATCCTTCACGCAATAATAAAGAACCAAAGCGCACAATGTTGATTGCAAATAAAACAAAAAGTTTTCAGAGAATTATCTTAATATTTTTTTTTTATAGAAGGATCTATGACAATTATATGTGAAACAAAATATTGGCCGAGCGTGATCTGTTGTTTTCACATTTCCTACAGATCCGGTTTGCTGAAATTCCCGATTGTGGACACATTTGGTTGATTATGCTAACCAAAAAAATCACAAAGTGCACGAAATGCATTTTGATTTGAACGCATATTTTCCTAAAAGGCTTTAACAATCTCATCGCGCTGCTCAATTGTAAAGGGTAGTTTGACCACCCTATATGTATTAATCTGTAAATAGTATGGTGATCAATAGAAATGGAAACGCATAAAAACATATATTGCGATATTGGATGAAAAAACTACACTAAAATTCTAAATATGTTTCTCCATAGTTCAAATAGCTTGGTGGGATCATTCAATCAATTATTGATATATATTATCTAGATTTTATATATACGAAGTCAATTCTGCAACATACTCATCACAATCAGGACTCTTTCTATTACCTAAAGAAAGACGTTTGCCATCTGTTCATCCTAATTTGTTACATTCATTAGCACAATTAGAATCGATGAAGTATTTGTTGACATTTTCCAAATTAAAATTAAAACTTTTTAACATAATTTATTAAAATTCTTCAAATTGAAGGTCTTTTGTTAAGAATTATATTTTTATTTTGTCGATATTTCGAACAGGATCGAATCAGTTATTCCAATTGGTTCTATGATTTCATGCTAAATTAAATTTGTCCACTGTTTGTAACAGGCCTAATAGATTATGGCGATTCGATTAAAGTCCTCCTACTTTATTCGAAATGACTTAAACGATCAGGACAAAATATGGAACATTGGTGGTTAAATGAGGATCTTAACTCCCACGATTAATTTCCCGCATAACACTGAAGACTCAGTATCTGTTATATACTGGGAAAGGCAGAATTAAATATCGCAAATAACACGAGTTATCTGATATATAGAAATGCAACTTGATATTTAGTTCCTTAATGCAGACAATTCTTGAGTTAACTAACTTAACACACAGCCGTTCCATATATTATGCAACCGCAAAAAAAGTTCGAATTTGTTATTCCTGAGATCAACAACTTTGTGCTGCCATTACGGAAAAAACAGCAGCGAAAAGAAATGACAAATCCTACGTAACGCGATCAGTAGAAAAAGTAACAACCAACACATGAATAGATTAAGAACGGAAGGTCGCCGAGAGTTGTTACTCCTAAGACTACCTGTTAGTTGTAACGAAGGAATCTAGATATCGATAGCTAAGACCACATATATGAGTATATACCCAAAGATTTAAAATACTGAAGAACTGAATGGTTGTGTCATATTGTGCGGAGCATAGGCACGATCTAACTTGCGCCATTACCTACACCAGAGGTTATAGTATCCCCACAAATCTTTGGTATCCAAATTATCGATGTCGGGAATAAATGGCTGCTTTCAAACTTCTTCATTATTGAGTAACACTTTACCAAAATAAATGGCAAAAATCTTTTTTCTAAAAACACTTCTGCATAAATTTTGAACTTGAATTAACAATTACCAAGGAAAGGAAGAAGCACTATCGACTGACAAAACATTATTTTTATGTAGATTTTTGAAACGAATTTCCGTCATCCCTTGTCAACTTTGGTTTGGAGACAAACCGGTTTCTCAGAACGAAAAATGACACTGAAGATGGCACATACCCGAAACCGGTTTGTCTCCAAACTAAACTTGACAAGGAATGACGGAAATTCATACCAAAAATCTACACCAAAAAACCCTGTCGGAATATCAAATCAAATATCACATTATTTTTACTTTTTGTATGACTTGTTATTTTTCTTATTGTTTACTTCGAGGGGAAGTTTTGTAGGTGATATTGAGCAATGCGAGCGGAGACCGCGGAGACCGCTGAATCTGATCGTGAAAGAATTTTAATAAAATGTTGTTACACGTTCCATTCCTTATGGATTTGAAAATATTTTATCCAGTCAAAGCCATTACATTCAGTAGAAAATGTTCTTGAAATTTACGAAATTTAGTAGTTGTACTTGCGGGCCCTGAATTTATCATTTTGGCTAAGTTAATTTTTACAATATAACTCCTAGATGACCCTCAATTAATAAGACTAGATTCCAGGGCTACAAAAAAACGTCTTTAGGCGTTTTACAATCATACGTCTGGCTATTATTTTGGGTGGTTAAAGTTTAACAGAATTGTTTCGCTCTTTTGAGAAAAAAGGACAAAAAAGACCCATAAAACGGAGTGTTAGAGGGTTAAAATAATCCACAAAAATGTACTTTGTAATAGTTTACATCCCACACTTCATACCTAAAATGTAAGGATTACAAGATTTACTATGCCGATTTACTTTTACAATTTGCATAAGGGTGGGGTATTTTAACCTCCCCTAAATTAAACAGTTAATCAAAGCAACATCCTCTCCAATAAACTCTTTTATATTTGGATTATGGCTCATGTCCAGTTGTATATCTGATGGATAACCTCTGCCAGAAACTTCATCCTTGAAAAGAAAACAATTTTAATTAAAAAAGACAACAAATTCTTAAAAGTTTTTCACCAATAATTTGTCTCGTATAATCTTAGCAGCTTTTGTGAAACGTTTTTATTTATTGATTTATTTTTTTATTTTGTTTGACTATCATAAAGTCGACGGATAATGTAGCATGTCAACCGCTGGTGTGTTGGATGTAGTAATAATTTGTCAAACAATCTATTTTTTATTTCTTGGAGAATTTTGTGTTGTTTATTAGCAGCTGTTTCGAAGTGGGGTTGCCAATATTTATAGAAAAAACAATATTAATTTTGTGTTCGAAAAAATAAACAAATAAAATTCATTGACAAATTAGCAATACCGCGACTAGACACTGCTTTAATATGTAAGCCACACTACGTAAATTAATACGTAATTATTCATGCGCCGTCTTACTTTAAGCGTGCTCTTTAAATAGCGTAAGTCTCCTACGTCGAAATACCGGCTGGTCTATTGAAAACATTATTGCTTTAAACAAGAGCATCTCCGAAAACATCAGTTCGGCAATGACTGAAAACGGCATGAGTTAAAGGAATATGATAACGGAATTTTTGTGGCCTCAACTGTACGTCATGGATCATGAAATAAGCGTTTTATTATTGGACACCCTTTATAAAAACTGTTCTCCTCATTTAATATGAACCGTCACTAAAATGACTGTGACCGACCTCTTTTGCAAGAGCAATGATTCAGTGTTATACAATGCAAACTCATGCTGAACCTTCGCTATTCTTCGTCTCCTCCTCCTGCACATACTTTACGTTAGATAATCTTCCGACCACTTGCAATAGTTTTACCATGATGAAAATAATAATTGAAAATATTCAATATATTTAGTGCAAATTTATTATTCGATGTGGTTTTTAATGCTGTTGGGACTTAATTACAAAAGTCATAAAGTTATAATTCTCTGTGACTTACTGGCCAATATTTTTTTTAATCACCATCATATCTTTCAGCGACATAAGGCTACATTTGACCAATATTGAATATTGTGGTTTTTGTTGTAGTTTTAATTATGACAGAAAACCCCATATAATACACTTCTTTGTTTTGCTTTGTTTCACTTTATTTCAACGAGAGTATGAAGAAGGAGAGTATTGTGATGAGAGTAGTAGAATACTGGAAAGACAATGTGATTGTTTCGCGCTTCACTATTTTCTACTATAGCATTATATGGGATGGTAGAATGAAAAATATTAACTATATAAATAATATTAATTTAATATCCTATTTACACAGTGTGACATGGATAGAGCCATTTTAAATTCTGAAAAATGTTCTTATAATTTTAGGGTTTCTGTAACATTGATCACAGCGTAAACTCTGTGAAGTCTATACGAAATTTCAGTAGTTAAGAGAAGGGCTGAGGGTATGCCACAAGAAGAAGTTATACTATGAGGCAGGTTTCTAGTAGAATTCGCAAGAATGTTAGTTCCTAGATAGGTTATTGAAGGCTTAAGAATTTAAAAGCCGCTGATGGGTACTGCCACATTGGCGTTTTCGTAGTTATTTCGAAGTTTTGTTAACTCAGGGCGCTATTTCGAATCATATGCAGCAAGGTGAGGACATGTTTTACACCCAAGATCGGGAATTTTAATTCAATTAGCCAAAGTGTTCCTTTAAGGGTGCTATCTGGACCACCGACCGGCACTGCGATGTCTTGCGGGGCTTTTGTTTGTCGGATAATTTTTAAGCCAATCTCTGTATACCTTTCCCAATGAAGCTCAATGCTAAGATTGCAGAAGATCGCCTGATAACTTCCCAACACAAAAGCTTAGGGTTTAAAGCACGTCCGCTATCACTAATTATAACAAGACATTTAGAAAGAATTTATATCGGTGTTTCGTTCTCCATAAGGTATAAATAACATAAAAAATAACTTATTCGAGGTCTCCTTCTTCAGTCATAAACTACCGGGGGGCGAACCAAACAAAACACGAATGTCATTCCTATTTACTTGCAGGCTTTTGTTGTATTAGAAGTTTAATCCAGAATATGGCCTGACCTGGCTCACACGCGAAGTAGCATTATAAGCTTCCTTTGCAGTCAACATTTCCTTACTCCTGATCAGTGACGTAACCATCGTATATCCCATAATAATTGAAATCTGAGCAATAAAAAAGTTTTAAGTTCTTTTTTTTTAAGGAAAGCAGTAAATTCTCTTTTAAAAATATTTTTATCGCCAGCTGTTACTACCATTTCCAACAGTCTATTCTGCACGTGTGTTCTTGAATACCAAAAATCGGCTTTACAAATTTCGAACTTATTCTTTTTATATACTTTTACGCATTAAAGCGCTTATTTTTTATGTATATTTTTGGAACGAATTTCCGTCATCCCTTGTCAAGTTTGTAATTTTTCGTTCTGAGAAGTTTGCATCAATTCGTTAGTGTGTTATTGTTTATCATGTATTTATTTGCAATATGAGCTAGTAGCAGGTGAATCTCGTAGGGATCTGCCCGGTGTGAACAGGTTGCAGGAAAATAGCGCAAGTCGGGTGCTTTGTAAGTGATGACTGTTTTATTGTTTTGTATTGCGTCAGAATTTGTGTTTGCGGATGCCAGGTAGATGTTATGTTTTCCCCCGCCTGTAATTGGGACCTGGTGTTTTTGTATAGATTGTGATTACTATTTTATTGCGTCATAATTGGTGCGGACGGCATGTGAACGTGGTTTTTAATTGTTTATAGTGTTTTTTGTTGGGATTGAAAGAAGTCAGTTATTATTGGATTATGAATTTGTGTGTTATTTTTGTAATGTGTTTTTATTGTTTTTGGAGTATCCTGTTCGTTATTTTTGTTGTGCGTCTTGTAGATTAATTTTGGAGGGTCGAATATATTGTCTGAATCGGAGTTAGCTTATTTATTTATGGTGCCTCTGTCAAATGCCTTATGTTTGTATATTTCCATGTTTTCCATATTTTCTTGGGTAGTAGTTGCACTTTTTTTTTAATATGCGCTGGACTGCATTTGTTGTTGAACATGTGGTTCACGAAATCTTGTTTTTATTTTGTGTCCTGTTCGCCCTTTGTATCTGTGTTGACAGGTGCACGTCAGTTTGTAAACCCCCTGTTTATCTAGCTGATCGTCTTTGTTTGCGTTAGTTTGTAATATTCGTACTAGGTTGTTTCTTGTTATGAATGCTGTATTTATGTTTGTGTGTAGATTTTTCGATGTGAGTTAAAGTTGTCCTTGCTTTTCCTTTCTTATGTTCTCTGAGTCTTTGAAATTCTTTCTTGATTTTGTCTACCGTGTCTTTCTTGTAGTCGTTGTTTGCTGCTACGCTATATATCGTATTTAATTCTTTGTTGTAGGCTTCTTTTGTTAGCGGTGTTCGTTCTAGTCTAGTTATTAGGTGTCTGATCGCGGCGTGCATGTTTTGTTGTGAGTGGTTAGAAGCGTTATGTATTATTGTGTCTGTGGTCGTAGGTTTTCTGTATATTTCGTATTAGAGTTTGTTGGTATTTTTGTTTACCTTTATTGTCAGGTCTAGATAATTTATTTTGTTATCTTCTTCCGCTTCCATTGTGAATTTGATGTTTTTTGTGTTGTTTGTTGAGGTATTCCAGTATTTCGACTTCGTTATTTCCCGTGATTGTACATATTACGTTATGTACGTATCGGGCGTAGAACATTACTCCGAGACCAATCATTTGTTCCATGTATTGTCTTTCCAGATGTTGCATAAATACTGCCATGAGTATTGCTGAAGTTGGATTTCCTATTCCACGTCCGTTTGTTTGTCTATAGTTTCTGCTATGGGTATCGATGGATATACTCGTACGATCTTTAATATCGAATGATATTAGTTTCTTGTTTTCTGTGTTTATTTTTTCAATTAGTTCTGTGGTGTTGGTTACTGTGTGCGAGTCTGGCAGTTCTAAAGCAATTTTTAAAACCTCTTTTAAATGTTTATAGAGTTTGTAGCTCGGCGCTGATTTGTGGTTTATTATTTGTCTCATTTGATTATTTTTTGGACTTAAACACATTTTCGAAAATTTGAAATTAAGTTTCAACTTGCTTCAGGATTAATTATTTATATATTTTAGAAACAATTCATTTTTTATTCCAATTCAAGTTTATATTATTTTTTTAACATTTAAAAAATTCAGTTTTAATATAGAGTTAAATATATTTAAATACGAAATTAAAATTACCTCCTATAATTTATATATAATAATTATTTTTTCCCCATTTTTTTTTTTAATTGTTAAACAACTGTTTTAAATTTAATGTGAAAAGCTATTAATTTGACTCTCTTTAGTGCAATTTTCAGTTTATTTCCTGGGGCTGTGTGGGTTTTGTTTTTATTGTCCAATTATGATGTCTGTTTTTTACTCAAAGCTGGATCTGTATATTTAATTGATAAGTGTGTTTGGAAACTTTTTGCGCTTGCAAACAATTAATTTTTATGTCCAATGAGCTTGAAAATTGATTTTTTGTTATGAAAACTTTAAATGACAATTGTCTGTTTAAAAATATGCACCGTTAGTATACTTTGATTTACAGCTCAAGTTGAATGTTTCAATAGTATTTAATCAAATGAATATTTAAAAGACTGCATGCAGATTAAAATAATATACAGGACGTATGATCAATATTTAATTGCGTTTTAAATCACAGTCAAACGAAATTCAGAATAATACGCTCGGGATAACAACTGAAAAAAGGATGAAATTTTTGGAAAATTAAAGATACTTGTTCCTATTTTTATATTTTTATTTTTTTCTTAGTTTTTATTTGTTTTTTTTTTACTGCAAAACACAATTCAAGTAAGTATTTTGACGTTTTTTAAAAAAACTTAGTGAACGATTTTATTGCATAAAAATTTTTTCTTGCTAACAAAAACTTAAGTGCAGACACAACAATTTTTTTATTAGTTTTCTTTTTCGTTTTGGTCCTTAAGGTTTCCTGTTGTACTTTGAAGGAATTACATGCACCAGTTTCAGCCATTAAGATAAAAGTCGGAGATGAAGGCAGTTGGTTTTAAATGAGGGATCTTTACGATGCCTAATGAATGTTTGAATGTTGAAATGGAGTTTGTAGAGTACACAGAAAAAATGTATTTATGTAATTAAGACGGACACAAAAAAAATAACATTTTCTTTTATTACTTCGTATTAGAAATAGAGAAATCTGTGTAAGATAATGATACTTAATTTGTAAAGTGGTTTATTATTATTATTACTACCCTCCTTAAAGCATAAATATAATAAAGATTGTGAGAAATTTATTCAAAGTCGCAAAGTCGGTCAATCCAGTAACAAGTTCTCATCAATAGGTGAATTAAATAGACACTACTCAGTAGAGAGGCACAGAAAATGCTAATACATGTATTCCACTCTATAAAAATTGTATAATAAAATTTTTCTTTCATACAATTCTTTATTAATAGTAAAAAAGATTATAAAAAAAAAAAAAAATTATAATAATTGATTTGACAAAAAATGTAGACAACGAATTAGGAATAAATAATTTATGGCCTCGCTGAAATATTGCCGCCCAAAACTTGATTAGAGCTTTAAACTGAAAGCTATGAACTGGCAACGAATCGGTCTGGTACTACAAAAACAAGCAGCCAGTGTGCCGACAACTCAAGGAATAGATTTAGCTTATTCTTCTTTAGGGGATTAATAAAATCCCTGTGGTTAAAACCCAAAATCGCAGGATGGCGGGGCTGCATGGCCGACGTGACGTTGATGCATAAATCAAACTGACATTAGTTCGGCTCAAGTTTAGATGGTATCCTACTCCTTAACAATTGACAAGTTCGAGCTTCATTAAACCAGCCATAGTCATATTCAAATTAACAAATGTTGAAGATTTTTTCAGACCGGTTAACCGGATTTTACATGACTTTAAAACTAGAAACCGATTCTTATTAAATTCCAAGTATTCCAGCTTTTTGAAAACCGGTTTTTGGAGAATGTCGAATATTCGACCGATCACCTCTTATATTCGTCGCTATAAGACCCTTTTTGGAAGTACCAAAATTTTTATATTCCTGCACAGTAATTAAATCGCAACTTTTATGGCTCCTCTGACAACCTTAATTTTATTTATCACACCATTCTCCCGGACAGATTACGCAGTTAGAGAAAACAACTCGTTGATACATAAAAATGCTAGAGTTTTTAACTTTTCTAAGCCTGCGTCCATTAAACTTATTTCATATCTTTCCTTCCTTTTTTAACCATTTGAAGATTTTAACTTAATTAACTTGTCAACATTAAAATTTGTCGAAAAAAATCACTTTTTATATCAAATGACCATTTATAATCGTCTTTGTTTTTTTTAATGTTTTGCTAAGGATTTTTTTTCAACTGTTTCTGCTTTCATTAACAGTTTTTGCAAAATTATTTTTAATTGTTGTTAATTGCTAAAAGAAGACATGAGTTGCACAGTGGGGGAATTCAAGAACTAGAATGGTTAGTTAACCACAGAATAGACGAGCAGTTAAATATGGAACTTCTTTTGGATCAAATATTTTTAGAGGGCATCGCCAAGAGGCTCCACAACAGTGGATGTAAGAAAATTTACACTGATTACAGTCAATCATTATTGTTTCCATAAGTAACCAAAATTTCGAACTTAATTTCGAATTTTCTAGTTTGAAGCAGGATGTGTGAAATTTTTAAGTTCTATCAAAATTTTAAATTCGAAGTTATTAGCGGAACATAGTCTCAACATCAGCACGTAATATCAGTATATATGAAAAGTTTAACTTTAATTTAACTAATTTTCAACTAAGTGCGGCTTTATAGATATGATGATTGTCAAAATAATAGCTGGTCAGAAGTTTTAATCAGAATTTAGTGTTTTACTAGAAAATCTACTAATGCTAATAAATATTCCCTGTTCGCAATGTTTTTTATTTTATTGCACAAAATCACCAACCGAGCGAACATAGGCCGAAAATTATACGGCTAAGCAAGAAAAGTACAATAAAATAAAGCAAAATATGTCTTTATGATTAGAGCTTCCATTAAGTAATAACCATTACTGCCGATTTAACCTTTCATTTCTTGTACAGTCTTATACAGGAAAAGAAATCCAGCTTCAAATGATAGATTTTGTCATTACGAAAGCACAAACGAAAAACATGGTTGAAGTAACCATAATCTAAGAGCAACATATTACGATTGAATTACGTGTGTAGGGTTACATGACTTCTTATATTATTATTGTAGATAATAATGTGGTCTTAGAACGATAGAAAAGAAAGAAAGTTATGTTAGTAATTGGCAGCGACTGAGATACGAACACAGTTGACTTAAGGCATTGAATGATTAATAGTCAACGCGCAGTCAAACCACAGTAGTCTCATGCTTTGATTAAACACCAAAATAATTTTACATACTACGACTATACGGAATATATTATGGTTAGAGTTATTATATTATATTTGTACAGTTAAAGTAGTTTGTTTGGGTTTAGAATATGTGTAAACATTGTATTGTTCAACTTAACCGTGTTGCAATTTTAATGGATGGAAATTATTTAGTAATTAAATGTCAACAAGAATTTGCTTCTCGCAACTAAGTTGTGTTTAAAATAACTATTATATTTTGCCACAACAATATGTTGTAGTAGAGAACATAATATAGTTGTCGTAATCATGCCACAATTATGTTTTGGTTTGTTATTAAACATGATTTTCTTTTACAAATTATCTAACACTCGTCCGCCAGTGCCATGAACTGGCGGGCTAATACAATTATACCGAGCTTCTTTGGGCACGTTTGTGTTCTTTCAGTATGACATTTTGATAGTACTTAGTCTTTTCTGTGAAGTAGTACAGCCAACTATCCGTTCATGTTATGGACAAAATTTAGCCTTGCTGTTATCATCGGATATACAGCATTATTTCGTTCGTGGCGCTGTATCATTAGCCGACCATTTAGTACTCGCCTTCTTGACCATTAAAGACTTATTACCCTCATTGGCCGACCAATGCAGTATAAAACTTTCAGTCCTTCCGGAGGCAGGCCTTCATGGCAACAGGCGCGACCACAATATAGAGGGGGAAACTAATTCCCGCGGCGTATATGTATACTTTATGTCTACAACACTTTGTGTCTTAATATTTATTTATACGCAAAGTGGCTGCGATAATTTCTTTTCACTTGGCTCTAACTTCCATAAATAGAGACTAAAATAATTTAAGTCCAAGGAATACAAGTAAGCAACAATATCTTTGACAATGCCTTTTACAAAAGTTGTTTTCTAATCTCCATGTAATTGTAAAAATTAAGCTTCAATGTTAACGTTGCATGCAAATGTTATATGGGCATCAAAAAACGGCCACCCAAAAAAATGCAGGGATGGAAATACAGTCAACATGTGTTACTCATTTATGTACATTCATAACTAAATATTTATATAAAGGCGCCAAATAGCAGTGTGATAATAAACCACAAGTTGTCGGTTCATTAAAAACTATGGTGTCACTAGTGTACAGTGGCACCCAACGAAGAAGAAAATCGAAGTATGAATGAATCATTTTTTGGAAATTTTTTATAAAAAAATAAATCTCTTCTGGATTTCGATGGTTTGTTCGAATTTTCATACAACGTAAAACCTAAAAATGTGAAATCTTGGTCATAAAAAATTAGTTTTTTCTGTTGCTCCAGTGGGGCTTTTACAGAGCTTACACAGCTTGCCGCTGTTGTTTTTGCTTCTTCCTATGTTTAATTTTCTAGTCTTATATATTCCAAGTGTTTCTTGGGCTACAACGGTTTCTTGAGTCTTGGGGATTCTACTCCAACGCCATCCTTGTGATACTATCAGGATTTTTCTTGTTGGTATGGCCGATCCACCATCACTTCCTGTTGATTATTTGCTTACTATGCGCTCCTCATTAATCATGTTCCACAGTTTTGTGTTCCTTATGGTGTTAGGCTAGAATATTTTGAATATGATGCTAAGGCACTTGTTGATGTATAGCTGTAGCTTTTGCGTGTTGGAATTTGATACACGCCAGGTTTCACTACCATGCAACATAGTTGAATTAACACATGAGTTGAATGTTCTAAGCTTGGTTCATCTACATATGTGTGAGCTTCTCCAATCGTTATTTACAACAGTTTCTGCCATGCCGTTTGTAGTCATCGTATTTACTAGATAGCAGAAGCTATAGGCTTGGAATTTTCTGTGCTAGTGTTTTTAATCCTCATATCAATAGTTTTCGTGATATTTATCTTAAGTCCAACATTGCGAGACAGTCTTTCCGAGTCGTCCATATTTGACTGCATATTGGAGACGACATGTAGACAAATGTCATTCTTCATAATTCAAATCCTCGACCTGGCATGAGCGACTCCATGTTATTTCTCTTTTCTTAGAACAGACTTTGCGCATTATGTCATTTATCACGAAGGTATACTTTTTTTTAACTGATTGTGTGTTTGGTGTTGCATTTCTGACCTACGGCCATCGCGACGACCGTAAACTGACCCACTGCTGCTTTTATATCAGCCGGAATTTTTAGTGGGATGTCTAATAATTGACCAGGCTAATATTTTTTACAAATTAAAAATCAATAAGATCTTCCATCTTATTAAAGTCTGTTGGCCAATAGGAAAGTTGCATCCTTGCTCCAGCGTTGATGTCGAATGATTAACTGATGCCCTCGTTGTTAAGATCTGAGGGTTTCTCTTATTCATAGATCGCTGTAATTATTCGAATTATTTTCTTAGGTATTCTTTTTCTTCTCAATGCAGTCTGCCTCATGGTATCAAAAGCATTCTTGAAATCGAGGAATAGTAAATATAGGGGAGTACACCATCCTAGTAATTGTTCCTATATGATCTGTATAGTGTTGGCCTGGTACACGCAGCTTCTATTTGGTCGGAGGACTGCCTGTTTATCTCCAAGTATGTTCTCTATTTTGCTTTAGAGCCTTCCCTAGTCATAATAGACTGCTAGTATCTTGTAGAATTTCTGCTGGAAATTCATTTTCTTTCGTCTCATTCAGACTGGGAGGGTTGCGCGCTATTTTTAAATTATTTTCTGTCGGGTTGCATTCGTAGCTTTCGTTATTGTCAGTGTTGTCTGTGACGTTACGGATTTGATTGAAATGTGGTTTTCATCGTTGTGTCTGTGCAACGTTGTTCGTTAGTAGTCTATTACTGCGATCACCTACTAATTACTACCTGTATTTTGCGAGACGGTCTATCGTCCGGTGTAGTTTACTCATGTAATTCGGGCCAGTTGCTTCTTCTGTTGTTGTGTCTAACCGTTTCAGGTATTTTTTTCTATCGCTTCTTGCAGCTTCCTTTTCTTGTTTTGTTAGCAGTTGGTATTGCTGGCTGCAACTCTTTGGGAAATCAGGTCCCATATCTAAGCCTTCCTTTGTGGTTGCACTACACCCAACATTTTTCTGCGACTTGATTACACGTTGCTGTGATGTTTTCCCTCGATTGATGTTAACTTATTTGCAACAGTTTTGGTTGTGTTGTTCTGGAGTTGTTATAGCATTACCATTACAATTTTGTTATGATTTCGCCTGTGGTGAGCTCATTATCTCTGGCGATGTAAGCTCCTATTCTATTTCTGACATCCGCCAGAGCGACTCTCCATCTTCGGCCTCCAAATTATTGTGTAGCGGTGCAGATCCTTGCTATGTGTTTAGTTTCTTTCTTAATTAAAAATAAAAATGTCAAAGTGCTATGTCATCGGCCAACTAAAATAGTTTTTTCATTGTATTATATATTTATTTAATATAATTAAATTTTCGAAAAAATTTATTCTGTAATTTTTTTGGTGAAGTCTCTTCCATTTGTTTACAATTTTTTTACAATCGACCCTACTGTGCAGAATAACAAAAATTAGTAACAATAGAACTCATAAGAAAACCGTGATAAAAAAAATGCTGGTGATGGGGAAAAATTTTGCGTTTTTGAAAGTTTATAGTAGAAGCAAAATAAAAAAAGAAGTTAAGATCATACGTACTTTACTGCCGGTCATAGATCGAACTAGTGATTGAAATCAACTTTAGACTGGAAATAAATTCAATTTGAAAAATTTATTTTCCACTGTCTTCTACCACGAAATCAAAAACCATTTCTTCCAAAATATTTTTTTGCTATTGCTAATTTTTTCACATCTTTAAAAGCGGATTTTGTGAAAAGCTTTAACTAGCACTAAACAAAAAGCTGTGTTAAAACACACCCTCACTAAATATCCAAAAATTAGTGGGCATTACAAATTTTTTCTCTACTTTCTTTCTGTTATTTTTGAATTACCTTATCCTGTTATTCATATTTTTATTTATAATTAAGTATTAGCTTTAAGTTTTCAATTAGCGTAGAAAAATAGTCATAAATCAATTTGCGATTAAAATAAAGTGCAACATTTTTAAGTTGCGCTAAAATTAGTGGTATAAAAAAAATGTTGCAACAAACTGCAGAATGTTTAGGGAGGCGGTGAATTTTCCATTTATCACAGAACATCAACAGCATTATTACGAACTTTAGTGCAAATTTTGAAATTAGCGCACTTTCCCCATCTTTCCCCAACGAAAGTAGCAAACATTTTTACTAGAAAATCAGCTGATTGCTTGTTCATACCACGAAATTTTTTTATGATGAAGTTAGGTAAAGATGTGGTTGAAATTGTTCTTCAAATGTTAGCCATTTGTCGACTAACTTAGCTGCTTTTTAAACTTTAATTTGAACTTATTTTCTAAAAATAAATATGTCGTCTAATATTACTTTTCAAATGTTGTGAAGAATAAGACACCATTTATTGCATTTTGATCAATATTCTTGTCTTTTCAAAAGAAAGGAAGGGCATCTGTTACTAACGCTACATGTCTCTGGAAATAATTTTGTATTAAAAAATGTGAATTTTTCATTTTGAGTAGGGACAGCGAAGAGCATGAGTTAAAGCTAATCTACTCCATAAAATCGTCTTTAGAAAACCGCTTTAATATTATTTGTTTTTAAGGCAAAGGAGCCCTTCAATAATGAATTTTATAATAACACAATATATTTTACTGTGTGACACTATAGCTGCATAATTTATGGCATAAGAACAACACGACGTCCTTTGAATCTTTTGAAAATAATAATGCTGTGCTGTTTGTGCTTGCGTCTATAGCACTTTTTTTTTACTTAATTTTTTTTGTTTTCATATTTATCAAGGAAACTTAATTGGCTGCAAGGAAGAAAAGTATTGTCAAATATTTTATATTAAAAATCGTCTTTTGATTTTTTTTCATTTCCAGTCCACTAAAGTTTCTATAAGGACTCTCTGTGCTGAAGCGACAACAATAAATATTTACAAACAATGCAGTGAATTTAAGCAGCCGAATCCCAAACACAAATATAAATTATTTCTGCTATTTAGACAGACGAAGTACAGGTAGTCAGACAAAGATACAACGTTAGCAAAACGTGCTCAGAATACATATGAAAATGATTTCTGTGAACAATTTACATGCAAATTATGCCGGAATTTTAGGCACTTCGTGTGCGTGTGTTCGTTGGATACGTGTTGGAAAACCATATATGATAGAAATGAAGGGGAAAATATATTTTAATCCAGTTCAACTTTGGTAATTAAAATATTTTAAATTATATATACTCGTATATCAAACCAGTGAGAATGTTAAATACCTTACGAAACGAAACGACTTATGCTGTGCAGGATTTAATAGAAAACAGCGCAAGTTTGTGTTTATGTTGTTCCTGCTTGAATGCCATGCAGTGATGTTTGCTAGAGCACATCTGTTTCCGACTAAACGTTTACGTATTTCATTTTGTGTATTTTATAGCATTTAACCTGAATTATGAATTGCAAAATGGTTATAAACTTTTGTAAGTTTTTGCAGTCTTTGAAATATCTACTACTGTGGGCAAAAAATAGTAAGACTTGGTTCATAATTTTAAATTTCTTTATTTATTCTGCCAAATCTATTTCGTCCCCCTCAAAGTAATCCCCCCAGCTGCAATACACTTATGCCAACGAGTTTTCCAATCCTCGTAACAGTTGTTAAAGTCAATTTCCGGAATAGCCTTCAATTCGCGTGGCGATTCACGTTTAATTTCTTCAGTTGACTCAAAAGGGTTTCCCCGGAGCGGTCGCTTGAGTTTGCAGAACAGCCAGAAATCACACGGAGCTAAATCAGGTGAATACGATGGTTGTGGAACGATATTGATTGAATTTTTTGCCAAAAACTCACGAAGAATCAATAGTATTCCTTGTTGACAGTTTGACCGGTCGGAAGGAATTCGGAGTGCACCACACATCGATGATCGAAGAAAACTGTCAACAAGACCTTGATTTTTGACTTGTTTTGATGTGATTTTTCGGCTTCGGCTCACCTGTGGCACGATATTCGGCCGATTGATCGTCTGTGTCCGAGTCGTAAGCGTAGATCCAAGACTCGTCGCCAGTTAGAATACGTTTAATGACATCCTGGTAGTCGGAGAGCATTGTTTGACAGACGTCAACGCGACGCTGTTTTTCAAGAAAATAGAATGATTTTGGAACCAATCGTGATTTCACTTTTCTTTTAAAATGGTTTTCACTGATCCCTCCAATATTCCAACGATATCTGTAAGGTTTCTAACTGTTAATCGTCGATTTTCGAACACAAATTCCTTGATTTTCTTGACGTGTTGATATTGATGGCCGTCATGTACGTGGTTCATCGTCAACACATTCTCGACCCTCTTTGAATAGTTTGTACCAATCAAAAACACTTGCTCGCGACATACAATTATCACGGAAGGCCTTTTGCAACATTCTGAACGTTTCGGTATCATAAATTCCATTCCGCACACAAAATTCAATGGAACTTCTTTGATGAATAATTTCACACATTGTACAAATCGCCGAATGCACTTGTTGTACTTCAGGAAGGCAAGCGTATACTAAACACTAATGATTACTTTGATGTGATATTTGGCACGGATGTCACTGACAGTCATACCAACGTAGAACAAAAATTTCGACGAATGGATATCCGCGCAAAATTTAAATTAAAAGTTCTTACTATTTTTTGCCCACAGTAGTATTTCCGAAATCTTATTGTGGCATAATGCAGTAGTTGGCATTTTAAAAGTTTTTGACATTAGTGAAGCAGGTTTTGAGTACTTTGTTTGGATAAAACTTAATATGATAATGAGTAATACCGGAAAGAAGTAGATAATTACATTAGTTTACTGAAACTGACATAATAACTACACTGTGTGGCAGTGAAAATGTACTATTGAAATAATCTAGTGAAGTTTGTTGGCCTACTTGAGTTGATAATTTTGTCATTTTTAAAAATTCGATTACCCCCTCAAAATCGAAAGTTACCGATAAGTGTTGCTATAAATTCACCCTATTTACAAACGGAAATATGGAAATACCCTTTCGATTTCAACAAATCTGGCCTTATTTTATTCGCTACTACATACGTTTTTTAAGAAAATTAAAAAAAAAGAAGGAGCAGAGTGTTGCAAAAAAAAAAAAATGCCGCTAAAGTCAGAAAAATGTTGCAAACTTGTTCCATCATATTTCTTCAACTAATAAGATGGTGCCAAATTCTTTAAACGAACACATGATGCCTAACTGCTCCTCTATTTCAAAAACCACAAAACTATCAACTCAAGTAGACCTACAACCTACACTAGGCCTCTTTAAAAGGAAGCAACAAGTCTTGAAAGCAATACAGCAGAAAGAGGTGAAAATATTGAGAGGAACTAATAACAGAAATTGTTGGTAAAACAAATGAGTTGCAGGGGAAATTAAAGCAGAAGGAACGGTGCAAAAGCTTTTTGCTTGGAAAACGAAGCTTGGTCCGGCCACGCCAAATAACCAAATAAATATATTATAAAATTCTCTGATTAGATTTCCAAAGAAATGAATTTCAAACGAATGCGACAGAATATAATTTTGAAATCACCCATAGGATCTTTTGGGCATCCTTGGTTTTTGCTTAAACAGGTTTAGGCTACGAATTCTAATTATCTGGTTCACTGAGAGACCTTATACCGGTTGTCTCAATAAGAATACACTAAGTAAAGTTTGTGAATTTTTTTCACAAGGTGGCAACTCTGCTAATTAACAGCTGTCGCTTATTACCGTCCCCATTATTTAAAAAGAAGAAAGCGTTATTGTTGTGAGTTTCGAGCAATTTTCGGTCGAGAAAGTGTAGCTAATTGGGCAATTCTTTGAAGAGTGGTCAAAAAACTGTAAGAAGCTAAATCGATTATGGATAGTAAATCTGCTTTGCATCGGCTTACCGATCGGTCTCTCGAAAAGCCTAAAACATCGTTCTCATTAACTTCAAACTTCAGTCGCGGCATCGATCTAGACGACATGTGGCTTTAGCAGTTATACGTTACTTCTTACATCGCGCATAAAACATTCCATTTATTGCGGTAACAATTTCCAGACCAAATAATTTTACGAAATTCTGATGTCAAATGGTCACTAAGATCATGCTATTTAACGGCGTGCGTCAAACTGTTAGCAGTTATATGAAATCTTGGTTGTATGCGACTAATCCACTAACAATTCCTGATCTCAAGGCAATGTTACCGGGGTCACGTACAACACCATTTTTGCCAAAAAGTGATTAAATATTTTATGAAAAGGGGAAGGGCCTGCCATCAGAATGGCAGGTGCTATTTACCGGATATGTTATTTCACTCTTCATTGGATCACACCTACTTTACGCTGCAAGAAAAATATTACAACTTGGTCAAAAAATACATATTTTATTCTTAAACGTTTGATTCTTTAAAAATCGCAGGGCCCGGCGAAATGTGTAAACTTTAGCACACTTAGTTGGATGCTAAAACAGCATCAACTAAAGAGGTAACAATTGTAGTAATAAATAATGCTAGATGAGAGCGGCTAAAGCAATAAATTAAAAAAAAAAATACGATAAAAATTACAATAAGTTACATTGGCGCAAACTTCATTCTAACCCCTCTAACAGTATTAATTTGTCATCATTAGGTGGGTTAAGTATATGATGTTTGCAATAGACACTGCCCAGTAGCTTGACACAGACATGCTGATGACGTGTGTTGCGGCACAGAAAATACATGTGTTCAAAACATAACATTTTCAGTGTTCTATTAAAAATGTATCGCATTGATTGTTATTCTTTCTTAATTCAAAGAATAGTAAACCAACTTAAGCCTGAATTATTTTATTCATATTAATTATTAAAATATTTAGTTCGATAAAATCGTAAACAAGAAATAGTGAATTGAATTGATCGGTTGGAATTAATATATAGCGGCCAAATAACTTCGCTCTATGGTCCCCAGACTAGAGCTCATGCTCGTATTACTATGCCGTTCGCATAATCTACACTAAAAAGTTGACAAATTCCAAACAATAAATTGGTGGTATCTAATACCACAGGGCCTGGTATATTATCGCGTGTGATTATGCTGAGCTCATTCATGTCGAGCATTAGGAACCTTGAGACATCGTAATGAACCGTTTTACATGTTTAAAATTATAAATAGCCCACCTTTGGCGAAGAAATTCCTACTTAAGCCAGAAGCACGGTTTCTCAAAAGTTTAACTATTGACTCCATAGAAGGTTTTTGGTGCTATAAAAACTCGCCAGGCAGCCCCGTTAACTGAACAGTTTGGAACCTTGGACCAGGTACTAGGAAGATCGAAGACCGGTTTTTTTGTGTTTTCAGCTGTCTAACTTTTAGAAATGGCAGCTTTTCGAATGCCGCATCCTTTTGTTTTCGTTTTAAAAAAACAGTTTTCGATTTTATTTCTTTTACTTGACAAAAACTCTTACAGTTCAGGTTCTCTTCTTTTCAGTATTTTAGTGAATTTTATTTGTCAGTCAGCAAAAAGTTCACAGTTCCGCTAGTACCACTTTCCACAATAAGGCGCTAGCGATTTGAATATGATTTTCAAAATTGTACTTTTTAGATATTTTTGTACTTAAGTCGTCGTCACTTTGCTTATTCAACGTTTGAAGAATTGTTGTTCATAATGGCATCATACTGTCCTGTGGGTAGAATGTAGTTTTCTTGTACTGCAATACCTTTCAGGTTTAAGGCTGTCTATCCGTTGCTAGTATCGGCGAACTTGTAGATATATTAAACATCAATTTGTCAGCAAGTTTACGTACTTTCAGTAGGTCTCTGATCATTAAACATACAACAGATACTGTAGAAAATGTGGAATAATCGGTCTCCGTACCAGGTACTTTGCATAATGCGATTCTTTTGTGGGTATCGACGACTTCGTTTAGAGACGTAACGCAGTCCATAACCACTCACGACCATACCACACATCTTAAGCGGTTCTTGACTGTCTAATAGCATGAGTAAAAATTATGTTAGCTATCAGCATAAGCCAAATTAGTATTACGAATTCGTTTAAGGTATGACGAAAAAACGTCCATGATTCTAATGATAGCTTTTTTTGAATTAGAAATCGATTTAAAAAGCACATATTTCGAACATATTTTAATTCATTTACTATTATTTTCCAATGTTGCCTACACAGCTAAACTAATGGTGTTTTCTATTAAAAAAAATGTAACATTTTTTGCCCTATTCCTCTACTACTGTGTTTACGCTCACAAAAGGTGGAGTTTTTTAGATTTTATCTCTCAAAATAGCAGAAGGCTTTGCCCTTTACGATTTGTATAAAATCCCAAATAATAAAGGTGTTCTAAGCTTGTTCCCTTTAACAAAGCAACATTTTATTTAAAAATCGAAAACGCCGTAAGGCTCGATAAATTGATACAGATAAGTTTCTCAAATCGGGTCATGTTTTGTACAATAAATTTGAAGAATTAGAAGAGTTGCTCCGATATAAATCTATTTCTAATGGGTTTTCGAAGCAAGCTATTCCCAAAACCACCGAAACCCGTCTAATTGACTATCACAGTAAACAATGTTGCCAATTTAAAGGTCTCCGCCTTAAACAAATATCCAACATCTCTAATGAAGCGCCTTGGGCCATTTCTTTACGCTCTTTTCTTCCGTTGATTTTTTCATGTTTTTTCTCCTGTTGGCCAGCCTCCGTTTAATGTTTTTCTTTTTGTTCACGTATTTCTCACACATGCAATATATTTTTCGACAACTTAATTTATTTCAATGTCAATTTTAGATTTGCTTTCTCTTTCCATTTTTTTCTGTGTTTTTTGAACCGGCAACTTAAAGCTATCGACTGTGGGATTCTTGCATCATTGCATACCAAAATGCCTTTTGCAACTTATACGATTTTTTATGTGAACAACTGAGTGTCTTAAGCTGCACTGTATTTATTTTTTTCAAATATTTTTAAGTATTATAACTGACTATATTTTTAAAGAAAATAACTTTGTGATGTCTTATGTTTCTGAGTGGTTGGTATGCACAAGGGAGCTAAACTAAAGGTTGAGCGGAAGCAAAGTAAGAATATGTTTTGTTTATATGGAAAGATATAAATTAACAGATTTTCTCTTCAACTACTTTTTATTTGGAATAAATTACAATGAATTTTTTGTAAAAAAAAAATGTTTGTATATAAAATGTCGCTTACTTTATTGAACATAATAAAAGTCGAAAATGAGATTGGAAATTCTTTTACAAAAATATGTAGGGGTAACGCAATTTGTTCTCATTTGATGAACTTTATTGGATATCTATCGTCAAAGAAAAGTCTTTTATATAATGAAAAGTTCAGGAAAATTTATGAAAAAGCTAAATCAGAATCCCTTACAATCACTTAGAAATAGAACCTAAATTCGTATTTAAATAAAAATAATATTACTGCATATAAAACTTATATTTTGAACATGCACATAATTATGTCTACTGATGAGAGTGACAGCCTGAAAACTAAATTCCCTGCAATTAAAATTTATTCATAAAAAAAATATTTGGTTACAATTTGCAAAATTAGTAACTGTCAAAACCATTTAACCATTCAACCCCAATTCCTTGAGCGCATTTAAATTATTTAAGAAATCTTAACCCACAAACGAGATCTGGGGGTAGTAAATAAATTTTAAACACAATTACACATTCATTTATACATTCTGAGCTTATTAAAACCAAAAGCGAGAATCAATTACAATTACTTGTAATTTATTTAATTATTTCTTGAAAATAAAAGTACATACGAGGGCGGATCAATAAGTCCGTGAATTTTTGAATATATAAAATAAAAATAGGCATTTGTTTGGTCAATAATTTCATCGTTGTAGCTATATCTCTTTTCACCGAGCCATTTCTTTAGGTTTGGAAATAGGAAGTAGTCACTAGGGACTAAATCCGGAGAATATGGCGGATGAGGTACAAATTCGTAGCCCTATGCTATTGCTATTGAGACTGCACACGTGTGCACCCGTGCATTATCTTTCTATGCCATATGGGGTCGTTTTCTTTTTAAATCCTCATTAAATCGGTCTAATAAGCTGGCCGTTTATTGCTTTTCCCTTCTGAAGGTAATCGAAGTGGATTATCCCGCGTGCATGCCAAAAACTGTTGCCATCACCTTATTGGGCGACAAACTTTTCTTGGCCTTCTTCGCAGCAGGTTCTCCCAGAGAAACCCATTGTTTAGACTGCAGCTTGGTCTACGGAGTATATTAATGGATCCATGTTTCATCCACAGTTACAAAACGCCTCAAAAACTCATTTGGATTGCGGTTAAACAACTTCAAACAATTCTTTGAAGTTGTCACACGTTTACGTAAATGCGGCACCCATCTTGCAGACAACTTTCTTAAACCCAGCTGATCACTTAAAATCGAAACCCCACTGACATACGAAATGCCTATGGCATCAACAATCTCACGCACTTTTACTCTTCGATTGGCTAACACCATATAGCGGATTTTTTCGACATTTTCGGGTGTACTGACCGACCTCAATTGGACGTCCCGAACTTTCAGTGTCATTTGTACTTGTGCGACCACAACGAAAGTCAGTAAACCACTTTTTTTATCATTAAAATCGATGGTGCAGGGTCCCCACAGTACTTATCGGGCTTTTCCTTGGTTTGATTGACGGTTTTTTTCGCAAAAAATAATTCTTTAATTAAAAATACTATCAGTTACATTATTTTAAAATTTAAAAATATAATACCAAAATATATTTTATAAATAGAGGCGTGGATCCAGGGGTGAAAAAGGGAAATTTTCCCTTCCAAAACCGTTTAAAATGCACATTTTCTAATATAAAAATTTTAAAAATTGAAGAATTGTTTCTTTTTGTTAATACTTCCCCCTCCAAAATCTTTTTTATTTATATAATGAAATTTTATATCTAAAAAAATATATTCCATCGATATAACAATAATATTTAATTTCGTTCAATTACAAGTAAATATTTGTTTCTTAATTACAACTTAATTGCTTACAAAAATGTAATTTAGCATTTTTTAATGTATTCCCAATTAAAATTATTCATTATTGTAATTCAAATATATCAAGTATAATTATATGTAAAATTAATTGAGTTTAGTACTTAATTTGGATTACAATTATAAACTCTTGTAATTGCATGGAAATACTTCAATTACACATTACATATAATTGTAATGACAATGTAATAGAAACAAAATGTAATTGGGAATACCAATTACAAGCAATTGTAACTAAATCAAAGGACTGAATGCAATAACAATTATATGTAGACTCAATCGCAATTTCTTGCATGCATATAATTAGAAAATTTTCTATTTATTAAAAATAAATACTTACTTAAAATTTGCATAATTATATATTATATCATATTTGCAATTACATGTAATTGGTTGTTTTTTTTTTGTAATTGAAATCATTCAATTATATTTAGTTCTAATAAACAATTTCCAACTACAATTACTTGTAATTTGTAACTAAAATATTCCCAATTCCAATTTTGTATATAATTTTTACTACATTTTCAATTACAATAACATGTAATTATAATCAGAATATGTAATAGAAACCTCTTGATCTGCTTTGTAATTATGTCTTTTTGTTTCGGTAAATATTATATAAAATACATGTAATACCTTAAAAACGAGTCGTTGTTAAATTAATTAACCAGTTACAATTAGTATAACTCTAATTGCTGCAAAAAAATTGAAATTCGTCTACAATAATTTGGGTTTCCTAACTAAATTCCCAAGAAAAAAATGTATTGTGAAGCAATTTTCTACGACGTGACTTGTTTTAGCAATCGTTATTGCCCAGCAGTCACAAGGCATGTTATTAAATCCACAAATTGTGCTTAAAAAAATCTACAGCAACTTAAAACTCTTTGATAAGAACTAAACAAAAACACTTGTTTGCAATAGTTTCATTACAAGAAACTTTATGCTGCTGAATATTAAATTTTCATTCATTTTTTCGTAAATTTCTTCAACAATTTCTTCTAACTATTTTCACAAACACTTCTAAATGAATTGCTCATTTTATTTTTCTATTGCTTGTCAACAGGAATTTCATTAAGTTTTTACTTGTTTTCACATTCATTTGAATTTCCTTAATTTTGTTTTTTTTTTTAACTTTTCATACGCTTCCGTCAGTTTGTATAAAATGTAGCAACATGTTAATAACACGACACGACTAAAACCGTCATAGTTTTCCCATGAAGCTTCTATAGAAAACTGACTGATTTTACTGAGTCTGCAGGCACTTTTACCGGCCTTTAAAACGTCGATTTAATTCACATGTTGGACAACAGCCGTGTTTTTTGTTTATGTGCAAATTCGAACATGTAAAAAAGCTTTTGCCGGAAAACACGTGCTCACGTGCAATTGTTACTTTTTGCAGCAGAAGAAACAATAATAAAATCAAAAAGCTTTTCGAAAAGCGAAAGTCGAAAGGGTAAGCGGTAGAGAAAAAGCCTAAAGACAGTGGGGTGGGTCTGTTGCGAAGTTTAAAATAATTTCAATTTATTAAGTGGGAACGGGTGGTTGCATTATGATCAGCGGAAACAATATATATTAAATTTAAAACTGGGAATTCTGAAACGCTAGCTATATACCTCTCTGTCATGCACTAAGAGCCATGTGACACATAGAAACTCACTGCATAGTGAGCCATTTCAGACGGAAGTGCTACCACGATAACATGGCTGCTATAACGAGATAATTTTTACGCCAAGTCGCATAATATCTAGAACTGGCGGTTTGTGCCCATTTGAGCACTAGATATCTTTTTTGGCATTCTTTAAGTCACAGGAATTGTTTTTATTCAAATCTATTAAGTGTGGCAAATCACAATAATACCCTACAATTCTGGAAAGACATACCGCTCAAAGTTCTCCGTAGAAGGATTTAAAAGCCTGTTAAAGAGGTCCAAATGATCAACAGAAAAAAAGTAATGAGGAAAGTTAAAAGTTCCAAATTACCATTTTACAAAAAATTGTGCGAATTCCGCTTTCATATTAATTTAAAAAAAATGGAGTGTTTTTGCACTACCTTGAAAATACGGCAATATGTGATTTCCAATTGGCTTACTTTTGATCTTAATTTTTATTTTTTTATTTGAACATAATTTCTAATTTTCGAAATATGAATGATAATTTTTTCTTTTAAGTTCTGTTGAAATAAAAATTCTTGTTTTTATGCAAAAAATCCAAAGTTTTTTTTTTCAATATATGTTCGAATGTTCGGAAATAAGAAGAATATTATTTTATAAAATTCTGGCGGCCTAACGACAGATCAATTTAATAAAAACCACAGTAGAACATAAAATATAGAGTCAGTGATATAACAAACATATTAGGTGTGTTCGTTTACTCTCCGAGCAACGAAAGAGTGAAATAAAAATTTACAATTTTACTCTTATTGGGTAAATTATACCTAAGCAATGTGTATAAAAAAATATGCACAAGAATAATCCGATTAAAATCCTTGATTAAAATCAAAGTGAAAGGAATAACAATTTAATTTAATCAAATTGTTCTCATGTCTTACCCGAAAATGCACTCAATCTGCAAATAATTAATATATAATATTAAGCATTACGTGCTAAACTGTCATCGCTATTAAAGGGTGTCTCAATATGAATACACTAATATTTAACATATTTCACCTATTTTTAATTATATTATTCGAAATGACCGCTATACGAAAAATGAACGCCGTATTATTGTGAGAGCGTTCCCAAATGTCGCGGAATTGTGTGTCAATAGTTCGAAGGGTGTCCAAAAAAATTTTAAGAAACAAAGTTTATTACGTTGCACGTCGACGAACCGCTAGGTCTCTTACAAATACTGTTGTTGAAATCCCTAAACACATTAATTCGGCAGTGACTATGAACGGCATTCGTTGCAGCAACATTATAATAAAATTCCCAAGGCCTCAACTAGGCGACTTTAATGTGGACGATACGTGGTTTCACCGGGATGGCATTACCTGCCACACCGCGCATGATTGATTTATATCAGCAACGTTTTCTAGACTAAATCATCTCACAAAATTCTAAGGTCAACTGGCCACCAAGATCATGCGATAACACGCCTTGTGATTTCTTTCTTTGTCAAAAGTCAAATCTTTGTCCAAAAGTCACTAAACATTTCCTCGGAGCTGTGAGGGCCATTTGTCGGATATTTTATTTCATACTTAATTGGAAAGAAAAAATGAAAAAATGAAAAAGTTGCAAAAAGCGACAAGCGAGGCAGCAAGTTAGGAATTGTTACTTCAGTTGCACAACGGTAACGATGAATGGGGATTGACATCATTTTTTCACATCACAGAAAGCTTTTAACAAATGGTTGCAAGCTTTGCTAAAAGTTTATATATCTGTACATTAACAGTTTCTGTTGTTGAAAAGTCTATCCCTCATATAACCTTAAAAACAGTCGTAAGATTGTAAATTTTTGGAACGATTTGCCGTCACGCCTTGTCCAGTTTGGTTTGATTACAAACTTGTTTTAGCTATGTGACATTTTGCGTTCTGATATCCTGTCGGAATATTAAATCAAGAATCTGTCATAAGCTCCTTAATTTCATATTTTGATAAAGTCCCATAGAAAGCTTTATGTTATAGCTTTCTATGGGACTGCATTTTATTTTCCGATTTTGTGTGTGGCATCGAAATCTCACATTGATGGAATAATTTTTATTGGTGCAGAATTCTGTGAAATTTGTTTGAAATGAATCGTACGAATGTGTAGGATAGTTAACTACCAAATGATTAAACTATATATTAATGAACCAAAAATTAACTATCTGGTATCTATTAAATAGTCACGATTTCTCTCGAACAATATAAATAAGTTGTTAAAAACGCGAGGAAATATTTGGTATAATGAAACTTTCAAGCAGCACTACTATTGCACTTTTAAGCAATAATAATTTGACACCCAAAAAGGGCACTATTTTTGCACGGCAATAAGGCACTAAAACGAGCCGATCAGTAAGTATTAACTTAGTGGATCGCTTTCTCTCGAATGCAGAGCCTTTTCTGATAAGAAGGCAAAAGCATAAGCAGTACTGCCAAAGCTCTTAAGCTACTTCCTGCTAGATAGTACTAGAAAAACGACTAGAAACCACTAACTGCTAATTAAAAGTTTTAAGATATTTTTTATATACGTATATTGTAAAAAGCAGCTCAAATCAATGCATCCATTCATTTTGCATAACCCTAACACTCTGAAAACTACAGTAAAGTCTATCGCTTCCTATTCAACTTAAATCTTTTTGAAATTTCGTAATTGAAACAGCAATTGTCATGACGACGGAGTCTATGTAAAACATAATAATACAAGTTTACAAATTAAAGTAAACTTTTGAAGTCGATCAACGGAAAGTTGTTTCTTATGTTATTTCGGGTGGTAATTTCAAATCTGCATTCGGTTTCTTCAAACTATTCTAGTTTTCAAGATATACTGATAAGTCAAAAAGTCAGCAATTGCGCGACAAATATTCATATAACTGCAGAACTGTCCTCAATAGTTTCAGATATATCGCGAACCTTCTTACCACAAAAATTCAGAAGAACTAAAAACATTAAAATCGATGCAAAACTTTTGATTTTATTCATAATTAAGTGAAGGTATCTGGATTCGACAAAAGTTGCCGTATGCAAACAAAAGTAAAATGATCTCTGTAAAAATTTTGAGCAAAAATCCTGCGGTTGTATTCATATGCCAACTTTATTTGAAATTGAGATAGATGCCCTTAACATTATTGCGAAAAAAATCAAAAGTTGTGCATGGATTGTAAAAAAAATATGACTTGTTTATTGAAAAAAAGTCAAGTTTTATGTTCAAAATATATTCAAATTGGAATTCGATATCACTGAAACTACTGAGCATATTTAAAGACTTAATTAGTATAACTTAAAGGTAGTTTTATTTCAAATTTTTTACTTACCGAAATAGAACAAACCGTTCTGCAGTTAGACTTATATCCGTTGTGGCACTTCCTTCATATTGGAGGTAACAGTGTATCTCGAAACCCAGAATTGAAAAAAATGGTGTTCGGATTTCAATTCAGCACACCAAATTGAATAAAAAACAACTTTCCGTTGCTCCAATCAGGAACTTTGTGTACATGTGTAATGAACACGTTAAGAAAATCAGATAAAAGCCAACTATCAAGTATGTTATCGAAATCGATCGATTTGAAATCGCTCGATTTCAATAAACAAATTTTATGAGCAGCTGACTAAAGAATAGATGTTATTGATTTCGACGTTTAGAATAATTTATTTGAATTTATATTTGATTCGCAAAATTGCTCGATATAAAGTCGGCTGATTTTCGTTACATGCCTGTATGTTTCACATACATACTTTACAGTTGAAACAACATTTACAGTACTAGTTCGCAAACGATTTCTGAACTTTGATTTGGTGGACTAAAAACTCACTCAATATTTTTTCGGTTTAACACTGCCACTGTCTATTAAATTCAAATTATTTGATTAAGTATGAAAAACGCTAGAAACCGTCAACTGAAACTTGCTACAGATAAAAAAAAAAAGCGAAAGTTTTCATATACTGCCCCCTTTTGATAACAAAAAACCTCTCGATCTAGCCGGAAAACCGGCTGTTTTGACAACACTGAACATGTGCGATGATTTTTAACATAATAATATAACACTACGTCTTGACTAGGTACAAATTTTTTCGCACATTGAGAGTGCGTCGCCAGAATAACAGGGAAAAATGTGTTCGTACGCACACTCACATATTTCTGGTTTTGCCTATGTATATTTTCTTTGTGTGCTGGCAGAACAACATTGTGCGAACATCATCAACAGTGACGGACTTCATGAGTTTTATTCCTGTGCAGACTTATGGCTAGTCAAGACGGCATGCAACATTCAATTCCAATTTCTGTAGAAAATAATTGCAGGACGAACTTTACCTGCCTTAGCTCCACCTACTCAAACCAAATGGTGACTAACGCTACACTTTTATTTCTGTCCACAATTATTTTAACTATTTAATTAACAACCACTTAATACAAATATCCAATAAATAATTTAAGCTGACTTACCCGAATTTTTGTTACCAATTTCACGTGTCATTTCTTGTGTACGATTTTTGAGCTTTTCCGTTATGCGATATTGAGCGAATGTCATGTTTTCATTACGCATTTGTTTGCCCAGACTGGTCATCATGAGATAACATGTGTGTTGGCCGGCCACATTACGTTGACCATCGGCATCATAAAAGAAAATGGCACGTGACCATTTGTGTCTGCAACAAAAAATAATTTACTTATGTACATGTGCTTTTATTTCTAATCACAATTTTTTGTTTTCACTAACCTTTCCATGACCGATATTGTGAGTTTTGATATTGATTCAAAACTTAACATACCCGTACGCAATAACATAAAAAATTCATCAGAACATTTAATTTTGGGTTTTTCAAAATCAAACGTGGAGCCGCCTACCGATATAAGGGGTGTGCCATGGCTATTGAAATATTTTGCAATGCGACCCACAGCAGCTGAAAGAGAATTAAAAAAAGGACGTAATCAATTTTAAATCGATTCCTTTCTTAAAGAAAATAACTATAAGTTGTAAAATCTTAATCCTGGTTATTATTATATTTATAAACTACTACTAATGTAGTAAGTAAATAATTGGTTAAGAGAGCCGTCTCGCAAGGATCAGTGTATCGATTTACCTTAGTCACGGGTGGCCACCAAACTGTAGGTAGGTTTTATAATGAATTTGTGATGGGGCTTATAAGCCAATGCAGCTGAGCAGTTTTAAGCTTTGTACCAGTTATTTTTGCTAAGGCGGCGGTCGAGATGAATTCTCAAATATTTCATGTGGAACAGTGGCATCCGTTATTTTTATTGTGGGCGATTTTGAATTCTGAGTGTAAAAGCTCTGTGAGCGCATTTCGAGGGATTAACCTTTATCTCTCACTTTTTTAACCAATCCTCTCGAGAATATGCGATTGTAGATGCTCCCAAGCAATCTTCAGGTCTTTATTTTCACTTCGTCTGCGAAGCTTGACGTATATGCGTTTGAGTTTGTTGGTATATCTGCTATGTAAACTATATACAGTAGCAGCCTAAAATAATACTTTGAGGGACAGCCGCCAACACTCTTGGAATTGACGAAAATCGATCCTTTAATCTTACTTTAAATTGTCTCTCTGTCCGAGCATCGAGAAATGGGAAATATCTATGAATAAGGCCGAACTATATTGCTTGTACTTAAAGGCCGATCTAATAAGTGTAACAATTCTATGAATTTGCTCGATAGTAAGGGGTATACCTAGTAGGAACATTTTCTCAAATAACTGGGATAAAATTGGAAGTAAGATAATTGGTGTCTATGACGTAATTTAACTAGAATTTTTGTTCTGCTTTTGGGATAATAACAAATTCCGAAATTTTCCGAGAGGAAGGGAAGAAACTAATTCCTAGCATGGCGTTAATTGTGCAAATTAACAACATAATACAGGGTGTCCGCCGGGAAGGTATACTACTTTGTTTTGCCGCCATTTTGGTAAACATTAGCCTGGACAGTTCATTTTTGCAGTCGTGAAGTAGAGACGTGGCAAATTTATTATGGAAAAATATTCGGTAAGCAACGTGCCAACAAGACGCACTATTTATCTTGTAGTGAATGATTTCGAAGAAAGAGGGACTGCAGCTGACAGGCCAAAGCATGGACTACAACGTATTCCAAGATCGGCTGAAGACATAACTGCTGTTCAAGAAAGTCTTCAAAACAATCCATCAACCTCAATTCGACACCGTGCTCAGGAGCTTGGTCTTCAAAGAACAACTTTGGTCACAATTATGCACAATGATTTGCATTTGTTTCCATTTAAGATTCAGTTGACACAAGAGCTTCAGCCAGAAGACTATTTACGCCTCCGTACTTATGCTAATAGGATGCGACAGCTCGCCCATGACAACCCCAATTTTCATGAAAAAATCAGAATGAGTGACGAGGCACATTTTCATTTGAATGGATATATGAATAAACAGAACAGTCGGTTCTGGGTAAGAAAACCCTCAAATTATGCATCAGTCACCTTTGCATCCATTAAAAATGACAGTCTGGTTAGGAGAAATCTTTGGACTTTACTTCTTTGAAACTGAAAACTGCGTAACGGTAACTGTCAATGGGGAGAGATATCGTGATATAATTGCAAACTTTTTAACGCCACAACTGCATGCTTTGGGCTTGTCTAACATGTGGTTTCAACAAGACGGTGCCACATCGCATACACCTAGGATTACAGGAATGGTGCTATTGATTGGCCTCCACGGTCGCCTGATTTGACTGCTCCGGACTTTCTTTTTGTGGGGATATCTGAAAAGCAAGGTTTATGCAAACAAACTAAAAACGCTGGAGCGTGATGAAATTAATGAAATACCGCGTGCAACGTGTGAGAACGTTATGAAAAATGTGTTCAAGAGGGCTCGCATTTGTGAGGCTAACAGAGGCAGACATTTATCTAATATTGTATTCCATACATAATTGCCGACATTAAATAAAACATTTATCAATATACGATCCATTCTCTTTCATTTAATCAAAAATTATAAACAAACAAAGTAGTATAACTTCCTGGCGGGCACCATGTACTTAAGTTTGTAAATAGTAATAGTATGTTTTTTTAAATGTTGTGAATTATTCTTCCTAAAAATTTGTACAGGCATAACTTTTCCTTGACAATTCACAGTATCAGATTTGCATTAGTTAGAGGACTAAAGTCTGTATCTGAAAGACGTGTAGAGTTGAGTCGATGAGTTTTGGAACCATGTTTTCTTATGAGCAATCGCGTATCCTTCGTTCCCCCTTTCCATACCGTTTATCATAGTGAATAAATTATTTGTCTGATTTTAATAATGTGAAGTTGTTAAGCGATTCGTTATAGCGGTCTGGTTAATATTGAATCACGTCTTTCTTTCAAATTTAAAATCGGATGGCAGAAAGTCAGGGCGCAAAACTTACAACTACCAAAACCTATCGCGATGGGTATCATATAAAAAACTATCCAAATCATTCGAAGCTGCCTTTGCCGTCAACGGCTGCTCACTTCTCATCAGTAACTTAACTGTTGATCAGTTAACATCACAAATTTATCTTAATCAAAAAGCAGAGAGACAGAGACCCACCTGTTTAATTCATCTGCACCCACGTTGCCTATATGTCCACTACTGTTTTTATCGCCCAATACAAAAGTTCTTTAGTCAGGTTTAAGTTAGGGTCACTGAGAATACATTAGTTTTTTATAGCGCATTAAGTTTTGAATCATAAACAGCCGGTTTATTGTACTAAATTAGTTTTTGTTTGTTAATTGGTCTGGCAATGTTGGACATAGTTAGTTACTTCAGTAATATTTGGCTATCTTTTTCAGCTTTTCTATAAGCTTTAATCTTTTTAGAAATTATCGATGATGAACCATAAATGTTATAAAATCCTGATGGAAGCAATATATCAATAAGGTGTAGATTTTTTGAACGAATTTCCGTCATCCCTTTTCACGTTTGGTTTGGAGTCCCCAACAAGACACCCTGTCGGAATATCAAATCAAGAATCATATCAATTAGGGTGCACTATTGAATTCGTTGCTGTAATAAATCGATTATTTCCTACGTGGTGTGGTAGGTCCTGCTGAAAACACATGTCGTCCACATTCATGACGGCTAGTTGAGGCTACAAGAATACCGTTACCATATTTCCTTAACGTCTTCCGTCCACAATCACTGCCGAATAGGCGTTTACGGGGTTTCGGCTACACTCTCGTTTCAGTAACACTGTTTGCAAGAGACCTACCGGTACTTCGATTCTTTCTCGTGTGGAGTTTTACAACTATAAGCGTTCTTCTTTTGTGTAGCGCTTTATTTATAGTATGAACTCGAAACAGCTGATGAGTACCAGAGTTGCCACTTGCATGAAATAAATGCTACTAAATTTAAATAGTGCATTCATACTGAGACAGCCTTTAATTTTAAACTAGCTAATGTAAATGGATTATAAAAATTAGTTACTTGTTAAACAAATATTGAAACTAAACTGTCACCTTTGAGAAAGCAAAAGTTCTCTAAACGTGGTGTTGCCATATGATGAAAGCGTTAAAGCTCTCTAAAATTTATTTCTTCAATCTAGCCTGCAGATTTCTCTCATAAATTTTTTTTACAACCTTTCTTGTTAGCAGACTTTTTACTTATTCACTACCAGTCTTCCTGATAAGTCAGTTAATATTGCCTATTTATATAGTTTTTATTTTTAAAAATGAATTTCAGAATTGGTGAATCCATGAATTCAACTTACCCAAAGAATAATCGCAGACGGGGCCGAAAATGACATGAGCACAATTTTTTATTATACCATCCATCGCCTTAACAGCCGCAAAAGCAGCATCACACATGTCATCCTGCGGCATCCAATCAAAGTGTATAAATGTTGGCAATAAACCACTCGCTTGTATATGTTGTACAGCCGCATGTAAGATGGGTACGACTGGTTTCAATGATGCCACATACCACTCATCATTGGGCATAAGGACCAGGGCACGTATTGTACAATTGTATGCGCCGGTAAAAAGCTTTTCTAATGTCACATTATCTGCCTCTGATAAAGTTGTGTGATAATTATTGTTATCAGCTGTCGACCAAATAGGACGACAAATTGCCTCACATGTACGACTTGGTTCATAGCGGCAACCGGCTGATGCCAAGTGAATTAAATGTTGGGGCATAAAAGCGCTGAAGATTAGTAAGCGAAGGGTGCAGAGTAGATACATGCGATTTCGGACAACTTTTTTCATTTTATAGGAATGTTAGAGGAAGGAATATTTCATTGAAGGAGTACGATGTTTGTGATGGTTGTCTGTTCTTGATTAAAGAAGTGGTAGATTAAGATCCTGGCTCTTATGCTGATAACCCTGTTGTTGTTTTTCTTTATTGCTGCTGCTGGTTCGAATTTCTTTGTAAACCTTGTTCGTTGCTAATTGCAAATGGCAAAGATGTGTTTTTTCAATCTTCGTAGCTGTTAATTATGATATTCGCGTTACCCTATTACAGTATTTTGGTTATTTGCAAATATTTTTCCTCAGTATTTGTTTGCCTTTTTCTCCATTATTACAAGATGCGGAGGATAGTGCAACATGTCTAGAAAATTTATTGTTACATGTAGTTAAAGTGGCTTGGGCCACTGGTATTTGTTGTTTTCTCTCCAAAGAATGCTTGCATAATTTTGTTTGTATTATTATTTTTAATCCAAGGTCGGGGCTATAAAATGAAAGTGTGTTTATATGTTGTAAGTCTACCACTATATTTATATAAACAAAGTCTTTATGTGTTCATGTTTTTTTTTGTTTGTTTAGAAAACTTTGTTTTTCCCAAGAGTTTTTATTTTAGTTTTGCTTTGCTTGTGTTGTAGCTAGTTTTGCTTGTTTTTATGTTTAAAATCATAAAACAGAGAGGATTAGCACTCACTTATTGATGCATGTGAATTATTTACATATTTCTCTAAGTAATATTTTACTTAGGGTGACAAGGCTTCACCTTATTTATTATGGTTGCAGAAAACGAAACATTAAACATCATATTAGAAGGTAAAATTCTTTGAAGTCAACAGAAACTTTTGTAAACTTTTTGCAACTTTTAGTTTAAATTTCTGAAATATAAAAAAATAAAAAAAAACAAATAGTAGTTTGAATTTCAACAACTTTTTTATTATATTTTTATGCGACAGTGGTCAACAATAGTGATGTGACCACGCCAACAGATTGTTTTATGGATGGTAAGACCACCTCTCAGGAGAATGAGACGTACTCATGCAATGCATTGCACTGGAACTTGGAAAAAAGTTTATAGGAAGAAGGGTGACAGGAGTAGTGTTCGCAGACATTCGATTTAAATATTCCCGCATTGAAAATGGCACGAAAGGCCACGGCTTAAGAACATTTTCTCCCCGTATTGTGTTGTGCAGTCCATGCGTACGTATGCCCAGGTATCAGAAACATGTTCCCTAATTTCATTGAAGCACATTCCGTTGTTGAAACGACAAAACAGTGAAACACGACCCACATTAGGTCGTTTTGCTTTGCGTCAATAGAGTTGAATACGCACTGTTTCCGAAAATCACCCTCGGTCTCTCCCGGTCGCGGTATAGAAGCTACAAAAGGGATTTTTAAGCACCGGTCCATACCTGCGAGTTGTGTTCGACTTTTGGTCGGATATACGAGCATGTATAAATAGTAAAGAGATCAGACGATGTGTTGTTTCGTTTTTGTCGTATTTGTGGTAAACTATTTATTGACTATCGATAAAGAAACGAAATTTGAAATGACTGGATACTAAATTGCACCGTAAATAACTTTATAAATTTTATAAATTGAATTGCTGACATATTTTGTCGAATTGCAATGCTATTACCAACATGAAAATAAGAACTTAATTCCTGCATTAAGACTGGGTTTCATCGCCCACTTCTTTTCAGGTCTAGCTCAAAAATTACATCTCCATACCACCTCAAATTAATTAATACCAAACGTTCAGAAAAAGTTGTATCTTTTGGACAAACCTTCAAGTTAGTGTTAAAATATTATCTCAGTATTTCAAGCAGCAGAGATTTACCAGTTCATTTTTGCACTTTTTTTATATTCCGCACACACGTTGCAACGATAAATGCGCTGTTAATGGATTAAAATATTGACTTTAGAAATACACTGTAACGTTGTTCAACTTCAATGCTTCTGCTTATTTGACTGCTACATCAGCTTACCACTGTGCTGAAGGCAACAAAAAATGCAGTAAAATTTGTTCGGTTTATAGCACACGGAAAAGGTGCAGCGTTCCACGTAGAGAAAGTGTGAAACCTTGCTGCAGTAAATGAAACTGTTTCTTTACAACCATCTTACCGCATTATTCATAATAAAATTGGAAAATGGATACTTTATCTTGCGTTAAATAAACGAGAACATGCTTATGTGTGTTTAGGCAACAAACGATTTTAGCTGTTCGTAAAATTTATTTTATGCAATAAAAAGGCAACAATCATTATTGAATTTAAAACCCCCTTTTTTAAATTATCACCTCCTAAAATATGGTTCAGTTTTTTATTTGTTTTTTCTGTTACTGAAATCATACATAGAGTTTTTTCATCGCAGTGAAACTTACAGTAAAACGTCAGTTTCTGGTAACTATCACTACAGTCGAACTAAAACAAGTTTTCTACGATTAAGACTTGATCTTTTGATTAAAAATAAACAGAAAAGTGGAAAAATGGTCATGCCATACAGTATACTAATGGTATTTTTGTTTTGTCCCGACGCTGATAGTTAACAGTAAAACGTCAGTTTCTGGTAACTATCACTACAGTCGAACTAAAACAAGTTTTCTACGATTAAGACTTGATCTTTTGATTAAAAATAAACAGAAAAGTGGAAAAATGGTCATGCCATACAGTATACTAATGGTATTTTTGTTTTGTCCCGACGCTGATAGTTAACAGATGTTTTACTGTACAAGGCAATAATAGAAAATAAGAAATTCTATTTAATGCTACAGATGTTTAATTCAGTTATAATTTTTCGTACTTATAGCAATGAATTGAAATCGTATCCCTAAAATATTATTTATTAGTTATTACAATTTACTGTATTTAAATCATTATAAACTATTTACTACTTGGTAGAGAAAGTCGTCTCTTCAGGGCTCAATCTGTCAGTTTTTTTGTCTCTGGTGCCTCTTAAACTGCAATAAATTGCGTACAAAAGTGTTGAACAGTACTTCTAGTTTGTTTACCTATTTGAACGAGTATATCTCTATAGGTTCGCAGACGATCAGTCGTAAAATCCTGAACTGCTTCTTTTTACCTTTTGGATATGATGCGCAGGCAGTACCTTACAGCTGAATGCCATCTATCCATTAGGACCTGTTAACCAGTGTAATTAATTTTTTTCCAAGTTTCATGATTGTTATTTTTGCCTCAATATGGCCGAACCAATTTAAGCGTCTATCTAACTGTGTTTTATTTTCGCTTACGTCCATAAAAGTTGTGTTTATTTTAGATTTTACCCTCACTAATGGCGAAATGTATTGCCTTTTATAATCTGTAAAAAATCCCAAATAATAAGAGTGTGTCAGTCATGTACCCTTTAACAAGGCAACATTTTAACTAAGAAACGAAAACGCCACAAGTAAAATATTTAACGTATATTTCTGCGGGAACCGTGTGTGTTTGTTATTGGCGTACAATTTTGCCTTCTGGGGAAAAACGTTACATTAGCATATTTCGCTGGATTTACCTTTATTCTCTACTTTTGCGCCAGTCCTCTAGCTCATTAGTATGAGACTGAAGCTGTTCGGAGGTAACATTCGAATCTTCGTTAACACATAAATGCAGTGTCATCTGCAAACCTTGATGTATATCTATTTGGGCGTATTGGCGTATCGACTGTATAGTTGATATATAACAGCGGCCCTAGAAGACTACCTTGAGGGTCCCATACAGCGATTTTGCCACATTTAGAAAACTAATCGTTTGTCCCTACATTCTATCTGCCAAATATCTCTTATGAAGCTTGTGGAAGTTTTCAGGAAGAACTTTGTAGAACGTCTGGGAATGTCAATGCATAAAGCTGAAAATTAATTCTTGATTTGATATTCCGACAGGGTGTTTTGATGTAGAATTTTGGAACGAATTTCCGTCATCCCTTGTCAAGTTTGGTTTGGAGACAAACCGGTTTCGGCTATGTGCCATCTTCAGTGTCATTTTTCGTTCTCAGAACGAAACTTGACAAGGGATGAAGGAAATTCGTTCCAAAATTCTACTGAAAATTAATGCTTATTTTCCAATGCCGTTGTAAAAGCGGTAACAATGGTCTTTTTCAATTGTACTATGCTTTGCTCGAAAACCGCGATAAGGTTTCGTTTAGTGAGATAAGACATTAAACCCGAGACGAATAATGTTTTCAAATAACACTAAAACTAAGAGTAGGCTAATGGTCGTGTATGACGTACGCCGACTTTAGTCCTTATAATTATATAGAATGATATTATAATTAGGTAAGTTTCTTATCACTGATCTTGTAATACGATCAGGTCCGAGTGAGTTTTTCATATCTGAACGAAATTTTTTTATTAAAAAAAATTTATTAACAACTAGCCAAGCCCGGCGCGCGTTGCTACGCTTCTTAATGAGCTCAATATGTGTGCAATGTTTCAGAAAAATCGGTCCAGGGCAAGTACCTCAAAATTATAACTTTTAACAACTGAGGTTGGCTAAAATTAAGTTTCGCGAAGCCGACAACATTGAAAATCAGTACTACTAATTTGGTCGCATTCGCGATATTATCGCTGACATATCACCCAACGCTCACGCGAAGACTATTTTGATAGATATATGGGAAAAAGAAAAGGGGTTTTCCGGTAATTATGCGAAATTGTCTCAGCGTTTAAACTTTCCATAGACCTCCATGAACATTTCAAGACCAACATAAGAAAAATTGATTATATATATATATATATATATATATATATATATATATATATATATATATATATATATATATACAGATGTCATGATTTATTTTGTAGTGCTGCATATAATTCGATTCTTATGAAATTCACAAAGTGATTCCACATATTTGTAGAATAATTGTTTTAAATCTATAATCACAATAAAGTTGATTATTTTAGAAATCGGGAAACATAGGGTGAACATTAAAGGGATATAACCAGAATTCTGATGTATGAGTAATGAATAGATTTGAAATATCTAGAACAACTTATACCAAAATCAAAGAGATATTATTAATTAGATAAGTCAATAAAATGACTTTCGACAAATATTGTATTGAAGTGTTGCGTCTCTGTTGTTAAAATTAATACGTTGATCAGATATGAAACTTCGTTATGAGCACCGCAGCTAAATCATTTTTGCCGGTCCGTTTTTTAGGAAAGAGAACACAGGCCGTGAAAGATCGCAGATAAGGTAAAAATTGTTAACCTGAATCATTGTTTTCTAGCATAGCGACTGCACACACCTCGGCACTTGTGCATTGTTCTGATATAAAAACTATTTTTGAACTAAATCAGTAGTTTTTCTTACAAATCATCATAGAATCGGCCTAATAATTTCTTTTTTAATGTATTCAATGTTTATTTCGCCGCCCTGCGACGTACGCACCTTGGTCTTCTTCGGCGCTGGTTCGCCAGGAAAATCCCTTTGCTACTTTTTAGTCTCTGGTGCATTACAATGGATACATGTATCACCCTCGGTTACAAAACGGTGCAAAAGCTTATTATAATATAATATGGCACCCAGAGCCGTATGATATCTACAATTTCATGCTCCCTCACTTTTCGAACGGTCAAGACAATGCGATGGATTTTGTCGAAATTTTCGGATGGAGCGAACTCAATAGTAGTGTAGAACGTTCGGCGTTATTAGTGCTTGTGAGACGACCAGAACAATAGTCATTGAACTCCATTTTACCATTAAAATCGATTGTGCATAATCTCCTTCGTTCTTCATAAGATTTTTAACGACAAAAACAATGTTTGTTTAGGAATGAAAATACACTATTTTTGAAAAATAAGTTTGTCTGTCTGCTAACCTAACCTAACCTAACAACAACGAAGAAATTGGCGGTTGTGAAAAATCTTCCAACAGTCACGGTTTCATTCATATGTCCTCCAAATATTTAGGTAGCCTTATTTGAACAACAAAGAAAAATAACTTCATCGCCTGTTAAATTTCATACCTCATAATATCATGGGCATTGGGGTAACACCCAGATTCAGCTTCCTTGCTAGAAATCAATACTTTTGTATTTCGTGCAGCTGAATGTTTAAAAACTTTTACATGTTAAATTTTTTTTTTTAATAAAAAAAATTCTGAATTAAACTTTTGTTGACAAGTTTTATGTGTGAAGGGAGTAAATTAGTTTTTTTTCAAGCTTTCCCCTCCGTAACAAAAAAAAAAAAATAAATTAAATGAAAAACAACTAATAAATATTAGGTTCCACATGAAAGAGGAGAAAGCAAAAAAATGGCTTCATAGATTTTAACAGTGGGAGCTCATTTGTTGGTAAAACTTAATAAATACATAAGGCGCTGCCCCATTAATAACACTACAGTAGAGCAGCTAAGGAAGTCATATTTGTTCATTTAACTTAACAAAAGCTGCTCGTAAATAATATCGAGCACTTGTCGTGAAAATAATGTAACTGACATATCTCTCGTTATGAACTTTTTTGATGCAGAATTTATCTCTAGTCTCCAAGTCATCGTCGGATAATATATTGAATTGAAAATAATAAGTTACGGAAATAGAAGCATTTTAATTTTAACATAAACGGCATCCACTTTTTGGAGTGACCGCAAAAATAATAGAATTGACAATAAAAAAAAATGTTAATTGGAAAGGGGTAAAAAACCTCTTGCAAGATTAGCTTTTAATGGGTTATATTATTTTTTGGCGGTCCATTAATCTGTAAAGAAGCAACTTCCGTGTTGAATTAAATAGTTTTCATCACTTAGACAGTATTATAAGCGGATGGATTTTATACGTAAAAACAACATATGTAACTACACACAGATGCTTTGTTTTGAATTCATCAGAACTCACAATTACTTGAGTGTTTTTAAATTTGTAAAATTTTTGTTTAACAAAATGTTGACATATGCTGTTTTATATTTTGGTGTAGAATAACTCATAGTCGTGGAAAATAGTTTTATGTAATCTAACCTAACAAAACAATTTTTTTAAATACAAGAATCTCTTTTTAATGTTGTCCCATTTGGTGTTTGTAACTAATAATCTTAAATATGTCCGAAACAACATTTTGAGAACCAGAAATTACAAAACAAAAATATATCTAGAGAAGAAGTAAGTGCATTGCGTGTGTGCGCGCGTATGTGTGTGTATGTGTGCATGTTATTTATTTGCGACAGCTCATTTTTTTGTTATTTCTTCACTCAGCAAATTTTGTTTACTTGTGTTTCGAAGGATTTATATCAACACAAAGCTTATACAGTAAAATCCCGTTTAATCGTAATCGGAAGGCGCCACCTATTTTTATGAGGCTTTCTAAATATCGTGATTCCGATTTAACGAAGTAAAATTTTTTATTGGAATGATATTATGTGTCATTCACGAACTAGTTCGTTCCATTGAGAGATTATTTCAGAAAGATTATCACCTTTACAACAATTACAAAACCAACACGCCATTTATTTTGGAATTTCCTTTAACTTTAAACGTAGCAATAGCTGCCTACCATGATTGTGTAGCCTTGCTCAAAACGTAAAGTATTTAATGTAATACACTAGGGATTATAAAAAGCTATCAACAACCGATTACGGTTTACCAGGTGTTATACAGACTTTGTTTTGAAAATAAATTAAATAAAAACACGAATTACAGAGGGACCAAAATGTAGGAACATTTTCCGAATTAAAGGAACTTCTTCAAGCGATCAAATTGTTTTACGATTGAGGGGAATTTCGAAATTAATGGGGTACGAATTATAGCAATTCTACTGTATTAAGATTTTTGTAGTATTTTGAATAAAAAATATTGTAAACCCAGTAAAGAATTTTTTATTTATTAGAGCGGTTTTTATTCAAGAAGAGAAATGAGCTATTATAAATTGATTTTGTTTGGAAAATCCTCAAGCCAAAACTTGAAAAAAAATTGCCATTACTGTGGAATGACAACTATATACCGCCAACAATACATGGAAGGGCACAAGTAATGGCAGGCTTATTATCTGAAGTATAGCTGCTTATTTATGAGTTTAATTTTAAGAGTCCTCGTATTAAATAGTGACAAAAGTCATTGAATAATTCATATTGATATTTTTATAAAACGCATCTCTCTGGATATTAAAAGTAGACAATATTCCATTGCGTCTGCAGTAGGGTTTACTACTTGGGGAACATTCCTATAAAGTTTACAAATTATAATTGAATTTAAACTTATTATTTTTTTAAGAAAGTGTTCGCTGAGTAACTTAGTGGTTTTGGCGAATATTAACATGAGATCGCGTTTATATAGTCAACAGTAAAGGATAATACCAACAAAAAGTTGTTTGCTGACAAATTATTTTCTTATATAAACACACGAGCACATACGTTGTTATTTATGAATTAATTCTTATAAATTATCCAGTTTCTAGAAAACTACAATTGATATTAAATATGTGCGCATTTTTTTTTAATAGAAACGGTATATGTTGACATACGGTGATTTATCTTTTATGGGATTTTTTATGTGACAATTTTTTCCACTCACGTGGCTGTGAAAAATAACGTTGGAAAATTTTCCTATCGATGTCGTGGCTTCCTATCAAGCGTTCTTTTTTGCTTTGCAGAAAATTTGAAGACCTACGCTGTTCTTCAAATACCCCAAAAACTCCAAAAAGGGCACTACCATGAAGTTCTAACGTGCACTCTATCGCTTTCACACTTTTGAGAAAGTATTGTTGGGTTATTTACTTGTGTTCAATTTAATAGTTTTCACATGTTGCACTTTTCGTCAAATTACACCAACATTTATTCAAATTTAACTATCAGTGTGTTTTTATTGTAATCTTATCTATAGTCAGTGAGTGAAAATATAATGTGATACTGACGAGTACATTTTTATCTCTTACATTTGAAAATAACCAAATCTAAAAATAAATTCAATTACCACTGCTCATTGCGTTGCGAAATTTTTTGCACTTCAATTAAAATTGAAATTGAAAATTGTTGAAAAAGAAATGTGCTTTTTTTTCTTGTGCAGAAGGCATTAAGTGTTTGCAAATATTTTGTTAAAACTCAATAAAATGCAGTTGATTTATCCTGAAGAGGAAAATAAATAATCAAAAATAAAAAATTTTAACATATAAAAATAATCTTGTTTAATTTAATTTTTACGTAAAATCAAAAAATGAAGTATCACAAGAAAACAGAGGTTAAATATTTTCCACAATGAAAACCGATCTTGAAATCGTGTTTAAAATTGGTTGGATGAACAAACTTCTTGAATAAATTCCAGATCATGCTTCTCGAATTAGACACCTCCGGTAAAGTGTCGGTCACAAAGTCTTCGGCCTTAGTTGAGCGAAATACGTGCATACTGCATACCATGCACTGATTACTATCTGTACACCCTATACGGCGTCGATGTGCCCGCAAGCCGTGGTGACCCGTCAGTACACTCCCCATTTCACTGATTTCAACCTCGCAACCTACTTGTTTTCTTTGTTATTTTTTACTACATAGTGCTCTATGTACGCTCATTGTCCACTTCATGAGTATGTGCCCTATTTGCACTCCTTTAATTGCCAGACCGTTCGCTCGTTTATTTCTGACCACTGCAAGCTAACCTTGTACCCAAATGATACGCAGTCTACCATGCGCAGAATCGTCCTTATTGTTGGTTGAATGTCCGTAAAAATGTTAACAGCCGCGGGCCTGTCTGTTTCACCGAGCCTGTTTAGGCACTCCGTGATCGCACGAACTTCCTCTTGGATGACCGTATTGTGGTCCGGAAGTCGAAAGTAAGTTTCAGACACTGGTTCCTCCATTAAGATACCCAAACATTCCCTAGGAGATAGGGAGCATGGAGCTGTATCTGAAGATAATTCTGCCCTAATGATCTGCGATTCAAAATCTTTGCACCAAATAGATCTAATTTAAGGACAATTTTAGCTTCCTTGGGGTTTCTGTGCCACTTTTATTGGCGGAGACTTTTATTGAAGCTCTGGCGACTTTGAACAAGGCAGCCAGCTCAAACTTTGATTTGACACTGGCAAAAATTTACTCTATTTAAAACAAAACAACTGTATTTTGACCCATTAAGGAAAATATTACAGGAATGGAATATTAATAATGGCATTTTTAACATTAAATCCTACCAAACTTAATGAAAAACGTATCTGAACACATTTTCGCAAATCCTTAGCGCAGGTACTCGTAGCAAAATTGCAAAATTCAAAACACACCAATTTAGTAGACTTTTAATTTGTCAACCCTTTAAGAATCTATCATAATAAAAAATGTAGTCAATTCATCATCAATATCATTCCGAAACTTTGAATTTTGTGTTTTGCTGTCTAAAAGGGTTTTCTTACAAAAACAACAAAGAGTAAGTATCACTACGAATGTATGTGTTTTTCATTTGTAATTGAATCAATCTGCATGACAACATGGCAAATTAAACAAAACGAAGAATATTTCTGGGATGAATTTGATATTCAAAACGTGTTTTTGAAAGTTACGGAATTGTGCTATCTTTACGTCATGTATTTTCTTGTTTTAGAAAAACATCTATTTTTCCATTCCAATGCTTAAATAAATAGTGTAGCTTTTGTGAGCATCGGGCTATAGCTGTATCAATTTTAATCGTTTCGACAATTAGAATTTTTAATAAACTCGTTAATTAAACTCTGTAACATATTTGTTTGGCTTTTGTTGTCGGAAATTGTTGATTCTTTTTTTTATCAAAATGAAATTCCAGGGAAAAAGCACATCTTTATAGTTTTGAAGATTTTTACTTTTTCTTAAAAAGTAAAATTTTATAATATTAAGTGTTTAAGTTCCATTTTCTGCCTAATTTCGAAAATTCGAGTTATGTTAAAAATTTCGAAAAAGTGTAAAAATGAAAGATTTCTGCATTTTCCATACAACCATAAATTTTTCAGATCAAATTGATTTTTCAGTTCATAAAATGTAAATCTTGACTTATTTTTTTAATTATATTATGTTTCTTTCGGATTTCTGAACCTGTTATTATTCGCTCGCTATCCCACCAATGTTTGTCACTACATCGAGTAAAGTTCTTCGTTGTATATTGTATTGTACCAGTTTAAAAATTAAGTTCAAATATAAAATAAGCATTTGCTTGTTTCTGAGATATTTTCTAAACACATTTACATATTAATTTATATTTGTAAAATATCCCAAGTATTTTTAAGTTTAATTTAATACCTAACGTCATGGTTTTTCTACCAAAATTGTCTATCTTGACATAAGTTGTTTTGTTTGCAAACACACTTTTAGTTCCCTTTAGTGCCGTTAAAATACTGGTGAAATATCATATTTGCTGAAATATCATTTTTTTGACATAGACAGTTCTGCCTAAAAACGGATTTAGTAAACGTGGTCATTTAAAAAAAAAAATTATTTCTCAGTGCAAATATTTCTTATTGACTTACAATGATCGGCATATTTTACCATTTTGAATTTTTTCAGATTTCCAAATAATTAAAAATTAAAAATTTTTTTTAAATGAAAGTAGCTTTTATTTAATAAATAAAAAACATAAACTCATAACTTCTTAAATTAAATTAGCATTCTATGCAACTAATTTAAAAATTTAGGGGGTGGCATAAGTATTTTGACATATAGTATTTTAACTTTTTAAACGAAAATATGTTATTCCAACTTTTGTAATACTTTTAGATATTTTTAATATTAATAAAACGTGTATCCTCCTTTAGCCGAGTCTTTTAGGAACTGAATCGATCAAGTTTTGAATGTATTTTGTTGGTATGTCCTCGCACAAAGATTTATCCTATGAAATTGTTCCTTCCCTGGTTCTTGTCAGATCTGCGGTTCTTTGGCGCTTTATATATGACCAAACATTCTCAATCACATTCAAATCCGGACTTAGGGGTGGCCAATCCAAAGTTTCAATGCAATTTTCTGTCAAAAATGTCTTAATCATTTTACTCTTGTGGCAAGGCGCATTGTCTTGTTGGAAAATAAATGACGATCCAATCAACCTATCGCCAGAAGGAAATGCATTTTCATTTAAAATTTTCAAATATTGGTTTTGGTTCATCGAACCTCCATGACTAACTTTTTCGGTGCGGTTTTTATTCGAGTTTTTTGGTCTAGTCTAACAACAACTTTTTTTGACGAGTGGTACTCGAAAATTCTTTCGTCGCTCCATCAGACGCTTTGCCAAAAGGATAGGGGCTTGTCCACGTATTTGTTTCCGAATTCTAGCCTTTTAATTTGGTTCCTTGGGGCTATACATGGAATTGATATTGCTACCTATGTATTAATGTTGGCTTCTTTTAGACGTCGTCGAACTGTTCTTTCGCTTAAATGACTATCAGAGTGCGAATTCCATTCCAACGCAGCGGCTTTGGGTGTCAAACCTGAATTAGATTTAAATTTTCTGATAATTTGTCGATCTTCCACTGCCGTTGTTTTACATTTTCTTCATGTTCGCCGCAAATAAATGACAGATTCTTAATTTCACTCCTGACGGTGTTAGTTAATTTCGATATTTTTCCCATATTTACACAATAGTAATAGAATTTTTTTATTTATCTTTCATTGAGTATTAATACTTAATACTCAACAACGATCGCTTTGTATTAAAGCTTAACACAAAAAACAAAATGAGATGAAATTATAGAATGTCAAAATAATTATGCCGTTACAAATTCTTGTACCAAATTGCATTTCTGTCTACAGAATGAGAATAGGTAAAGATTCTAACAAAATATTTTGCATACGTACGCTTAAGAATTAGTGTAAAGAAAATATGATAACTGTGCCGTTATAGGAATTTCAATATTAAAAAACAATAAAACAATTCTTCACTATACTTTGTCAAAATAAATATGCCAACCATTGTACAAAGTTTCAAAAGAACTATGCGATTTTAATTTAATTATAAATTCTGAAACTTTGTTTTAAAAGTTTTACTTCTATTGTATTTTTGTTTTTTTTGTTTTTGTTTTAAATTTTTATTACCTCTAAAAAATTTTATAGTACTCACATAAATAGATTAACTTCTTGTGCAGCTGACGTATGAGCAATAATGAATTGATGATAGATGGCAATTAAAAATTACTTATACGTACTGGCAAAACCCAATCACGTAACTCTCAAATTAAAATTTTCGAGGGAACTAAAAACCAAAGCGTTTATTTGAACTAGCTATGAAATTTGTTACGTAGATATCGAGTCATAAAAACTTTTCTATGAAAAAACACTATAAGCGTGGGCTCTCCCAGTGAAAAAAACGCTTGAAGTGTGCGCAGCTAAAATCACTTTCGACGAGATTTTTGTTGAATAAAACAGGTGCGTTCGCAATTTCCCATAAAGATTTTAAAATGCACACTAGTAATTATAAGTTCTTAAAAACTGAAAATTTAGCCAAAATAAATTCTATAATAAGTTCGGAAATAACAACGTATGAGACATTATTTTTATGCAAAAATAATTTGTCAGCAAACTTACTTCCCTGGTGTTGTCTAACTCTGTTTTTTATTTAGAAAAATATGAATCTATATTTCAATAATTTCAATCCAATGTAAAAAGCAAAAAATAAATCAATTTGGCATCAATAAGTGATAATCGACAGAATCAAACATAAACTGTTTTCCAGTAAAACCACAGATTTAAGCATAAGGCCTGGTAATTAGTATATCACGCAGAAAAACATGGTTGAAGTAACCATAATAAAAAAGCAACATATAATGGGCCCACAAATAATATTATTATCGTAAATAATAATAATAATATTGTCCCCTTACCTCGATAGAAAAATTTTATTACTTGTTCGTAGCCGCTAAGTTACGTACACATAAGCCAACCACTTAGGTTGCACTCTTATATTTTGATTAAACACCAAAAGAATTATATCTATTAAGGGCATTTTATAGTCAAAGTTATTATTTTATTTTTGCGGAGTTAGAATATCTTTTTTGTGCTTAGAATTATAGTAAAAATTTTATGGCGCAACTCAACCGTGTAGGAATTTTTATGCATTGTAATCGTTTAATGATTAAATGTAAGCAATAACTTGTTTGGCGCAAATAAAACAATATTTCAAATATGTTTTAATAACCATAATGTATTTTCCACAATAATATATTGTTATAGAGAACTTAATATGGTTGTCAGGGTCATGCCACAAATAAATATAAATGAATAATGTGATACTCTATTCCTATGGTATGGTACTCATAGTAGTTATGATGTTGAATTATTGTATGATAATTTCGGAACTGTATTTCATTATGTTATTTTCCAAATTTTAATTTATGTTTCCATGACAAATTTATTATTTTTTCGTTGCTTATTTAGTATAATCGTATTTTATATCCGTTCTTTATTTTATTAGTTTTAATTTTGTTATATTTTTTAATATTTTTCTTGCACCTTTATTCTTTGTCCTTCCGTCCTTTATTGTAGCTGTATTTTTGGCTGAATTTTGTAAATCACTGAGTTTGCTTCACACTGTGGTAACGCTATTGCATGCGATTGCGTTTCATAAGCGTAGACAAGAAAACGAGAACAGAATCGGAATTTAAAAAAGTCGTAGAATACAAATTAGTTGTATAGCTATAGTTAGTGTGTTAAACAGTTGCATAAATACGCAGTAAATTTGTATTGCTTTTAATTCAAACACAATAAATGCTCGGTTCCATAATAAAATTCATACCTCAATTCAATAAGACCTCATCAAACAAATTTTTCAGGTTCTCGCCTTGCAGGATTCGCCAGACTAATAATTGAAAACTTGTATTTTATTTGTGTATATTTTATTAATCCAGCACATTCAGAGACAAGCTGATACACTAGCACACTGCATTCTGGCACACAATTTTGATATTTTTTTTTCTAAATAAACTAAAAATGTTTGAAAAAATGTAGAAAATTTTAGTTAAAAAAAACAACATCGTAATTTATTATATTTATTCAAACCCTTTTCAGCAATACTACAGTATGTCAAAAAGCATTTGGGTGGTGGCAAATTATTACCGCACAAAAACCTCTATTAACACATACATACGTTGTTCTTTACGACAATAAACTTTTAATTATTATTTAATTGTATTCTTTCCGACCTTATATTTTTAATTACTTTCTATGCACTTGGACCTAGAGCCTGCATAGAAAGTAATTAGTTTTAATTATTATTCATCGCTCGATGCACCATTTTCCATTAAACGAAATCGACCTTTGTGGTTTTAAGTGGCCCTAAGTGGCCGAATACTTTTTTCTTCGCCGACAGGATCTTAGGCAGAAGATCTTAAATTTTCTGTAATGTTTTTTATGACGCTTGCATACGGAATCTGTAGTTTAAAATTTTCTATTAACACATACGCGATTCCAATTTGCGTAATTATTTACGAATATTATAAGAAAAATCCTTTGGAGTGTTATTAGTTCTATAGAATTTCATCTTTATGTTTCGAAAGCCAATAGTTCAACTAACACTTTGGCCTTAAGCGACCACTATTTTCTTGAATAAGAAAAACTTACAAAAAACTCCTCTCATTGGCACACCGAAAGAAAAAACATAGTTGAGGTAAACATTAGCTAAACATAATATGCTATGATTTAATTATATGGTTGTAATGCAGTTGTATATTTATTGGAGGCAATAATAATATTATGACCTTTCCTAGAGCCATATAAAATCAAAAATCTACATCAACGCCCTGTCGTAATATCAAATCAAGAACTATATAAAAGCATTTAATACATAAAACAAAGATTATTTCCAAAATAGCATTATGAGTGATTGATTAAATAGGTCAATACGTTTACACATAAGGTTTATTAAAACAACATTTCAATGTTAGAATTATCATATTAAAATGTGTTAAAATGTGGCCAGAATTTTAAGAAAAATTACAATGTTCATCATGTTGCCAATTTGGTCAATTTTAATTATTTAATGCTTAGATATGAACACTAACTTATTTATCGCAACTAAAGTAATGTTTGATAGATTTTCAAATAATTATAATATGGTTGCAACAACTATATTTTGTTTGCCATGGCTATATATGATTTATTTCTTTTATATTCACTAAAATGCCAACAAATTCAACAAGATTTACTGAAGTCTTTAAAAGATATCCTTTTCCAGAAGACTAAAAATTAGATACAGAACAATTTTTATTGTAATAAATAAAACAAAATCCGTCGAAGCGCCACAAAAACTGATGGCCTGTTTCTCGTTTTTCGATTTTTAGCATTATTATTATTAAGGTAGGGGGATATCGAACCGCTAACTTTATCGGGCCGTTTCGGATCCCCTTATTTCCTTGAATTGATTCCAGGTAACTAATTTGTATCTCGCGACTATTCTATTAGAGTCTCGTTTCTATACTTGATTGTAGTGATTTCAGACTGTCGATTGGCGGCCTTCTTCCTTATCGTGGAGCCTCTTGTAATTGTTAGAATTATATTAGATCTCCATGGTATTGATATTTAACAAATATCTGCCCTCGCTTAAAGCACAGTTTTGTGTAAATGGCTTCACCAATACGAATGTTGTCCGTATTTGCAACGAAAGTTATCCAAAATCCTTTACCAAAACACAACAATATGCAACAAAAGTCAAAGGAATATTTCTGGCGGCAGGATTGTTATAATCTGCAGTATGCGATACCGAGACTTGGTGCCTAAATTGGAAGGCATGCATAGATAGTGTCACATGCCACAAAACACACAATACAGGTAATTTACTGAAAGAAACATTTGACACACGATTAATTTAACGAAATGGGCATGTTAGCTGGCCAGATCTTTTAAGCAATTTGATGCATTTAAATTATTTTTACTCAGCGACCTCCTTAAAACACAAGTCGTTTTTGAATGAAAGATGTTATAATATTTTTGTTGCTTTTATTTAACTAAATGTTTGTTAAGCTTTGCTCATTTATCGCATTAAGTATTTTGGTGGATTTATTTTAATATAAAATTTCCAAATTATTTTTATACCATCTCCTCCTTTAAGAAAATACTCCGCCAATCACTTGAATGTGGCAACCTTTTTCTTTTATTATTACATATTTCAATTTATTTGAATAATAGTTTTTATTAATTATTATTGATGTTGTATTTTAAAATTGCCACCATGATTCATTACATCAAGACTATTAAATTAATTACGTATGAACACATTTATTACATTTGCCATATATTTCTGTATCTATTTTTGCGGCGTACAACATAATCTCATGAATAATAAATGATGACAACAGAATCAGTAACAAAATTCATTAACTAAAACACGAAAAAAAACCGCCCAACGCAAGAGAATCCGAAATATGTGTTTTAAAATTTTGTTTATATTTTTTATAGTTCAACACGTGGTTTCGTAAGAATTTTCCCGCAATTTTTTTCGTATATTGTTAGCACTGCAAATTATAAAACTAACCTCCGTAACACAACTGTTATGCTGATTGCAATATTTTCTTGACTAAAAGTTCTGCTTCTTGCTTTCGCAACAAACCAAGCAACAAATTAATTAACAGTAAATTTTACCATGCCAACAACAACAATAGCAACCACATAACCATTAACGCTGTTAAAACTAACAAAATGAAAAAGTTTATATGAAAAGCTTATACATCGAAAGCTTAGAAAACTTTTCACTAACATAATACTTTTACACACAGAATTCTGTTATGGGTATAACAGATAATTTTCTTAACATTACTAGAGTAACAGTTGGTCATAACGGTACTAAAGTAACTGTAACATTTAACCGTTAAAAAATATCTTTAAAATTGTCAAAATTGTATTCCCTTGAAACAGATTCGTTTGCTATTATTATTATATAGGCACCGCGACGGATAAGATCTTCTGTGCAATCCTGCATGTCAGTGGAACGGGTTTATACTACGAATAAACCAGTGACCTTGTTCAGTGAGAGACTGTTAATCGTCGATTTTCGAACACCAATTCCTTGATTTTATTCACGTGTTGATCATCAGTTGATGTTGATGGTCGTCCTGGACGTGATTCGTCGTCAACGCGTTCTCGACCCTCTTTGAATAATTTGTACCAATCAAAAACACTTGCTCGCGACATACAATTATCACCGAAGGCCTTTTGCAACATTCTGAACGTTTCGGCACCAGAAATTTCATTCCGCACACAAAATTTAAGGGAACTTCTTTGTTGAATAATTTCACTCATTATCTTCGCTCGATTCTTTTCGAATTCTCTATAACAAATTGATCGTATTAAGACCACAATGTCCGTTAATCCATCCCGTGACTATCTTGAGCTCACTCTTGTCCAGAATCAAAAGCCTTTGTGATTACTGTAGCTTTAATTGGCGAGTAAATTCTGACTCATATCAAGATCCTGGTTTCGCAACAGTATATTTTCTCGTTACTCCGCTTGGGAGCATAGTGGTTCCAGAAAGCAATTCCAATTGTTTTGCCTTGCATCTGTTTTGTTAATTTATTCGTTTTTCCAACTAAGCAGAATGTTAGTTACTGTAACTTATTGCAGGATGTTGCGTAGGCCCAATAGCCTCTATATTATGATTTGTGAAGTGGTGGAGATCCTTGTTTGTATGGGACACTTCCACTATAGCTAGACAGCTGTAATTTGGTATACAGATAGGCCTTGGAAAATCAGTATTGAAAATAATGGTCACTTCTCATCTAAGGCGCCCAGGGTCCCCTCTTATTTGCATGGAGCAAATATAAACCAACCGTCTGTAAGCTATAAGGTAAAAGGGGCTTATACATACAGTAACAAACAAGAATAAGTTGGAAAAAAGGACTCAGAGCCGCACAAAAACGTAAATGTGAACATATAGCCAAGTTCCTATCCAAAAATTGCTGTCGTAAAAAGTACTAAGATCAAAATGAGGTCCAAGTTCTTCATATGTACAATACCGTCCCATTTCGAAGCAATTTGCTAGCTTGGCAACATTTTTTTTTTAACTTTCTAATGTGGAAAAGGCTTGTGGGAAAAATGTTACCAAACTAGCAAGTTGCCTGGAAGTAGGATTGTACATATGAAGAACTTGGTCCTTATTTTGTTTTAGACTTTTAACGGCCGCACTTTTTGGCCTTTTTTCACATTCGTGCTTTTGTGCGAATAATATAATAACTCTAACAATAAAATATTTTTATAGACGTTTACACAATTAATGCCTTAATTGATCATAATTTATTATATAAGAACACCATTCATAAATTGCGCAATTAGTACCTAAGTGCACCATTAACTGAGTCGAATTCAAAAAACAAGTCTGGTGAAGTGTGTTTAAGGAGCAGACAATGACAAAATCAAGACATATTTATCAAGGTGACTGCACCACCAATCCAACTATATTTTATTCTTCATAGCAGTTCTTCCACTCTAGATGAGTTTTAATCAAAACGCTTTATTTTCTACCATTTATTTTAAATTTATTATTATTTTCATTCTCATACAAATATTTAATTTTAAGATATATTTTGTTTTATATTATTTCAAATGTATTTAATTACACAAAAATTACATTTATTACTAAAGCTTTACATTTACATACATACATACATACATACATAATTTCTTCATACATATTTTACGATCAAGTTAAATGTTAAAAAAATTGTTCAAAATCTATTTTTTTTTGTTTTGGTTCAATTTTATCCATTATTACAAAAAACAAATATTTTGTTTTTAAATTTGTCATTTTTGAAACTTATTTCATTTTTACTTAGAGGTGGGCTAAAGGTTTCAGCTACCAGTTGTTTAATTGTTTGTTTAAATTTCTTCACCTAATGTAAACACAAACATATAAACTAAATGTAACGGTTTATTTGCTTTTCATTAAAGTTGGGTATGTGTGTGTGTGTTTGATGTTTGGCATTTCCTGGGGGAGGGCAAGGAAAAGTGCGAATAGATATGTATCTTAGTAGCTGGGTACTTCGTTTCGGGCCCGGCTTTAACTCCATATCACTTCCTTCATACATACAAACACTTACATACATAAATTTACATTGCAGTAATAAAAGAAAAAATGGAATGTCCTGTTCTTCACTATTTTCTTGGCAAATAAACCAGAAAACCCAAAGTACAAACAATACTAATTGTTAGTAACAAGATGTTTTTATTTGTTTTCGCTGTGGTTTCAAATTTTCTATTCAAATGAGTTCGGGCTAATGTAAGTAAGTCTTCGTTTTATTGTCCATCACTCTTTAGTTTATCCAGAGTATTGAACACAATTTCATACACGTAGTCTATTAATTTATTCCAGGCTGCTGTTTGTACTTCATTGAAATTGCAAACCGAAGATAGAACTTCTAAGATGGCTTCCCTAAGTTCCTTTGCAAAAAATATAAAAGAAAAAAATTGAATTTTTTACGGTTTCTTAAATTTGCTTCTGTAAACATTTTCGACTTACATTGTAAGCTTGTTTTTCAATTTTTCGTTTAAAATGCGTTACCGCCACATTCGACCATATTTCTTCCAGTTTGGGTCCGCAGCAGTCGGCACCCAACGCTTCTATAGATTCATTGAAAACGTTGATGATACGCACGGCATGAGCTCTGAAGCGGGCATTAGTCTGCAACATAGAAAATTTATGTAATTATTGAGTTCACAACAAAATAAGTTTTTAAAGTGATTTTTCATTTAAATAGAGCATACGGTACCAAAAATTTATTGGTTTTTTCAAAAAGTATTTTTTGATATAAATTATACTTTATATGGAAGATATGTATGCTATACTTGCAATTTGCTACCTTTAAGGCTAGAGTCTAGACTATTCCATACTTTCCAAGAAATCAAAAATACGTTAATCGGAAAAAATAAAAACTTAATTCAATAAACAACAACAACTTTATTTTAACGCCTGAAAGCGAGAGTTTTATTTAGAAAACGTGGTCGAAAAACCAATCATACAGGAAAAATCCCGCCAATAGTAAGATGCTAACAAAATTTTAAAATGACAAAAATAATGAAACGTTGCTGGACTAGACATACTGTGTTGCTAAATGCTCAAATAAAGCAAGTATAAATGTGGCCGCCAAACTTGAGAAAGCGCTTGGAGAGCGGCCGCAACGGCCAGTATTGAAGAAAAACAAGTCATGTCGATTCGGTTCCGATCAGCTGAATTGGGTATCACCAAAGCATCATTCCGGCTTAGTATGTGGTTGAATTTGTTCCAGCATTCCTGTTCTGATGCAAGAATTTAAGCCATACGACCATATAGAACACTCTGAGATCGGTATTTGGGTGCTAGAAATATTCGCCGGAGATCCGCCTTTATATTCTTTATTCTTTATTATATTCTTGTTCGAGTCGCATTCCACAGTGTTATACCAAATCAATGATCACAGATGTAGAGCGATGCTAACCAACGTTTTCAGAACATCCGTATATCCAAACTGCTGTTCCAACAAGAGGGCGCTACATGTCATACAAGCAACGCTACGCGACTGGGTCATCTCACGGTATGCGTTAATTAAATGGCCGGTACCACTTGATATACTACGTTAAGTCTACGCTAAAAAGCCAACCAGTTTTGACGACCTCGGGGACAACATTCGAGATGATACTTTCGGAAACGCCACACACAGTTTAATTTAAATTTCTTTTCCCATCGGTTTCATCTGCTCACCCTCTTCAAACCTTACGGTATTCACGTAAACCCTTAATTCACCAAATTATGTCCAACTTGAGCTAAGCGGAAAATATAAGTGATTGTTGAAAATACATTCAACGAAAGGGAGCGTGCTATTCAAAACAAAAATTCAATAAGAAAAACTTGCAAAGTTTAATGACCCGATTTGCATCATTTTTAGGAAATGAAAAAATATATATTTGCAGTGCTTTATTGTTACTAAATTTCACATTTAAAAACAATTCTTAAAAAAGTTAAATTTTTAAATAAAAAACACTGATTCTGCGGCTAGGGATTTCTGATAGTTTCTGAAAAAAATTCAATATTTTTCGCCATTTATTATATTCGCAATATAAGTATGTACGCCAATAACAGGCGTGAATGCCTTAATAATGCCTTTGTAATTTTGTATAAAATTCCAAATAATAAGGGGGTATCAAGCTTGTACTCTTTATTTAATAATCGAAAACGCCAATAGTAAATATTAATGCATATGTTTATCAAGTTTTCACCATACCAGTTACATTTTTTGAATTGACTAACTCTCGCGATAAACTGTTATCGGAAAAGTGAAAGAGGTTGCCACGCGTACATATAACAAGATGGGAATAAAAAACTTTTTTCAAATGGAGAAACTTCAATGTGAATTAAATCACTTACGGAGAGGAAAGCATGTTGTAGCGCAGCAAATCGAAATTCGAAACGGCGCAAATACAATCCACTAAAATTAAAAAGACCGTCGTGAAGACCAATGCTGATCGAAATGTCGCGAATGGTGTGAAAAAAAATTAATGCAATTTGTAATATTTTTAGAAGACTTTAGTTATATACGCATGTTCTTTCCTAATATTGTTTTTAAACCGCAGACCCTACCATGGATTATTTTAAGTGACATTACAAGGCCCAACCAATTGTAGTTTAAATTCCAAGTGCGAAAGTTGGTGTAAAAAAAGAATTCTTTTAAATTTAGGCTTTGTATTTTACTTTACTCTGAATAAATGTGTATCCGGTGCCGCCTTATACCATACGAAATGTGTGCTCAAACTTAAAAACATCTAATTGTTTTGATGCTTAGACAACATTTGTTATCATGCATGTACATATTATGTGTTTAGGACAGACGCTGTGTTATATTTTGACACTATATGTAAAAATAATCAGATTGTAGTCAACAGACGATTAAATCGGAAATTAGTCGCCCAAAGTTTACACAAAAATAATATATACTTACTTTTAATTCACTAACAGACATATCCTTAAATGAATAGAACTTCTTTAAATTGGACGGATATTTAGAAAAGAATGTGATCAATATGGCCACACCGGAATCTGTAGGTGTAGCATAGGGTACTTCCCAGGTTTTTTTTATCTCGTAAATCTCATCGGAATTCATGATGTATAACCTTTTTTTATGATCTTCTATTTAACTAACTAAGAGATATAAAAGAGTTTAGTTTTTATAGAACCCGTCAAGTAGTATGGCCTAATAAATTTTGCTGAAAGTAAAAAGAAATTATAAATTAATATTTTTTATGAAAATTAAAAAAGAGCAGTGCTTTAAAAATCACTGAAAATACGAGTAGTAAATAAGAACGTTAAAATAAAAGTGTGTCACATTTCTTGTAAAGTCATTCTTTTTTTCTATTAGTTGTTGTGCACTCTCTTATGTCTTTTTCATTCCAAGTAATTTTAAAAACTTTTCATGTCAGTTTGGATTTCTTTATTTTATTTCAACTGTTTAAGTACTTTGTAGTGAGGTTTTTTTACTTATGGCATGCTGTCAAGTTGTTGGACAGACAGCTTCGTTTTTCGTATATTTGGTGGGTTTTTATTTTATTATGATTGTTGTCATTTAAGTTTTATGTATGACTGTACAATACGTGCAATAGCATTTATCTGTAAAAGAAGATTTCAATATCAACTACAAAAGAAAAATATTTTGTTTATTTGCTTGGAAGAAAAATATTTTTTTACTACAATAGCAACCAAACTACACAATTCGTGATTATTATGTCAAGTGGTTTCGTTTTTATACTGACGGGTGAATAAAGTCAATGGACACAGCACAATAAGCCGTGATGGTTGTTAATGTCAGGCAAGCGCCATCATGCACAGTAAGTGGAATTTTTTTTTTACCATCTTTATTAAATAAAAAATATACCAACCAACTAGCCAACCAGCAACCAACCAATCATAACTGCTGCATTAACATAATTTAAACTATATTCCTATGTTTAGACACACGCCTTAATTGGGGCAATTAGATAACATATTAGGTTACAAGCTTTGGTTTTCACACATATGCAATTTAGTTTACTCAATTAGCATTTTGATTGTGAAAACTTGGATAGATGGGGAGAAATTCCGCTTTAAAAAAATTATTTATTAATAAATTGCAATAATTCTTCAAGCTTTAAGGTCTTGAATGAAAACTTTACTTCAAATAGTTTTATTCACTATCGATATTCTATCAGAACCAAAATTAAATATTTTTTTAATTCCATAATAAAAAATAAAAAAATCTATAATAAACAAAAAATTAAAAAATTATTTAAAACGTATTTTTGTTTAAATTGCATGAAATTTACTAACCATGAAATTCACCTGCCACTTCCATTTATTTTTTGTTCACTTTGTATACTTGAAGTTTTACAACCGCCATTAAAAATAAAATGTAGTTGTATTAATGATGCAGTCATCTTGTTGCATGCGCCTTGATTTTGTCATTGTACAGAATTTATTCCGCTCGCTAAATATATGCACTTCACTAGAGTTACATTGGAGAATTAATTCAATTAATGGTGCAATTAAGTACTAATTGCTCAATTTATTAAGTGCGTACTAGTGTTGAGCTCAATTAAGGCCTTACATTATTTTCAGACATGCACCTTAATAAAGCCAGTTACATTTTAAATTGAGTTATAAAATTTGGTGTGCACACATATGCAATTTAGCTTACTCAATTAGCACTTGATAGCTAAAAATGTTTTCATGTTCCGACAATGGATGTTGAATAAAGGGTGTGATGATATATTATGCCTTTTTAGAGACAATCCCTTTTATGTAATCGTAGTAATGTTGTTGTAAATAGTAGTCGGGTCTACTTAGTGGCCTATTATATTTAATTATTCATTTTACAGAGTTTTCTAGTGCGATGAAGTACTAATAACTCAATTTATTAATTGAGTTCTTGTATGGTAAATTGAGTTCAATTAAGGCCGTAATTGCGCTATTATGGTGTATGTCTGAACATACACGTAGCATAAAAAATGCTTTACTTATTTTACTCGCTGTATACTGTTTAAAGACACCTCGTTTAAATTTTCCGTCTAAACTAATAGTTTTAGAAGTTTTTAAAAATGTTTAATGAATTGAAATCAAAATAAAATTAAAATTAAGGAAATAAACAAGAGTTTTTAATTTTTTTGAATACGCACGCACAGTGGGTTCATTGGCCTCTTTCATAGGAAACAATTCCCAGGAAGCAGCCTGAACATGAACATTTTGCGAAAATAACTATAATTATTACTAAAGTTTGCTGTAAAAAATTTGATTCTATCCTATTCTGAGGCCATTTTCCGATTCTTATAGAAATATATTTTATACTGTTAAGTGCTCACTCTTCTGTCTTGAAAAGAATTAGCAAACATTTTAAGTCGACTCAGATACTGGCTTGCTAGAGAGTGGAGTTGGAGGATTTATGTATATGTTCGGAAAAAATTTTAGGCGGGAAAAATGTTGGAGGTTCGGTCTTACATTTTACCGTTCTAAGAGCAACACCTGGGCAGTTGTGGCGCTTTTTGTATATTTTTAGCACTTTGCACCCGCTTTGCACAATAAAGCTATTATGACGGCAACAGAAACCGTTCGGCTGGCGTAAAATGATGCTTGATGAAATGGCTAACCCAACAGAATATTTTGGCTTGCTGGAGGGCATTAATAACTCTGACAACTTTTTAAATAGAGCAATACTATATGATCACCCTATATTTAAAGACGTTTCTGAAAAAGCCAGAGAGTTTGGATGCATCCAAACCCCTGCCTGATTTGAAAGTCAGGTGGGTGTATACGTGAGCGCAAATGCAGTTAAAAAACAAAATGTTTGCGAAACCAAACAAATGTTTTTTTTTTAGTTGAGAATTCCTTCTCTTGAATTTAGGTTCAAAAATTACATTTTGTCAGAACATTTATTTTATTTTTTGCGGATTATTTACAAATTCCTAATAAATAGCATATTACTATTTCATGCATATTGTTTGCAATAATATCTCTATTGTTCTTCTGTTTTTATCAGTGCAATGAGTTAAATACAAATGTAAGTGCATGACATTTTTACTCAAGAAAAGTTTTATTTCATCTTAATGCAAGATTAATTTCCGGATGACAAGAAGGAATTAAAACAGCATGAGACTAGTAAACAAATTAAATGGGTTTCCAACAATGTTGCAATGGGGTGAAGACTTATAAAAATTCCATAAGAGCAAGTCTATCAAAGTTAACTCGCACAATTTTCGAGACCAAAATACGTTACCTCCTTAAATCGTTCGTGTAGAAAGTCCATTGTGGAGTTCGCTGTATGGCATGTAGGGTAGTACTACTGTAGTCATATGTCGCCTACGTCGTCGAAATAAGTATCTTTTAATTGCGCTCGCCGTTGGTAGTGAAGTCTAGCGTTTTCTTTGTGTCTGCAGGCACCTCAAGCCTCGTGTGGATTAGCGACTTCTCAGTATATAATAATTTTGCGTGTTTGTATCCAAAAATCCAACCAGCGAAATGCGCATAGAGACTAGCTTATCCACCCTCAACAATAGATCAGAACTTTTGATTTTATTCACAATTAGGTGTCGGTATCTCGATTCGACAAAAGCTGTCGTATGCACACAACAGTAAAATGCCCTCTAACAAAATTTACAAGCGTTGCATTGTTTTATGTATATGGCAACTTTATTTTAGATGAGATGACTTAACCTAATTGTAAATAAAATTAAACGTTGTGCATCGATCTTAGTAACATATGCCAAAATGTTGTAATTTCCTTTTTCCAATTGTCGAACAGTCAACGGAACAATGGCTCTTTTGTTTAAGTGATTCAATGACCGTGTTAGTTGACGTCGTGGCGATCATGTGATTTGCTACGGCTTCATTTTTTGGGGATATTTAAAAGAAAAAGTGCATGTCAATAAGCCAAGGAAAATTCAAGAGCTAAAGGATGAGATAATTCTGCACATTAATGATATTGAACCTCAATGCCACCAAAGCTGTGGCGAGCATTTGGTGGATATTTTGTTTCACACATAATTGTCATAGATCCTTCTATCATAATAAAAAATATTAAGATAATTCTCTGAAAACTTTTTTGTTTTATTTACAATTAACATTGCGCGTTTTGATTAGACCACCCTTTTTTATTTGTTGTGTTGTTTCTTAATCTGAAGCTTTTAAATTTTGCATAAAAAATGTATTCTCTTCGTCACAACTTGATATATTATTATAACCTATAATTGCGGATCATAATGCGAATTTTCGAATTTTTTACTTGGCCAAATAGGCCGTTCTCAAGTGTAATTCCACTTTCTTCATCTCGGAAACCAGAACCAATTTAAACAAATACAGGGCAGATTTTATTTCGGAAGCCCAAGTTACATAACAACTTTTAGTTGCTTTAGGCTAAATCCTTGTAAACTTGTGCTAGTGTTAAAGTCCTCGCAGCTAATGTGATAAGATTATATATAAAAAATACGAATTTCAATGTTGTGCTTCTTGTTGATTATTTGAAGTTATATAAAAACACAAGCTTTGTTTGTTTATAAGTTTTGATTAAATGAAAGAGAATGGATCGTATATTGATAAATATTTTATTTAATGTCAGCAATTATGTATGGAATACAATATCAGATAAATGTCCGCCTCTGTTAGCCTCACAAATGCGATTCCTTTTGAACACATTTTTCATTACATTCTCCCACATTTCACGCGGTATTTCATTAATTTCATCACGAATATTTTGTTTGAGTTGCTCCAGCGGTTCTGGTTTGTTTGCATAAACCTTGCTTTTCAGATATCCCCACAAAAAGAAATCCGGAGCAGTCAAATCAGGCGACCGTGGAGGCCAATCAACATCACCATTCCTTGAAATAACTTGTTGTGGAAGGAGGTCTCGCAGTACTTCCATTGTAATTCTGGCTGTATGCGAAGCCCAAACCATGCAGTTGTGGTGTTAAAAAGTTTTCAATTATAACACGATATCGCTCCCCACTGACAGTTACCGTTACGCCGTTTTCAGTTTCCAATGATTCCTCCTGACCTAATTACACACCAGACTGTCACTTTTAGTGGATGCAAAGGTGACTGATGAATAATTTAAGGGTTTTCCATTGCCCAGATCGCACTATTCTGTTTATTCACATATCCATTTAAATGAAAATGTGCCTCGTCACTGATTATGATTTGTTCATGAAAATCGGGGTTGTCATGGGCGAGCTGTAGCATCCTATTGGCACATGTATGGCGGCGTAAATGGTCTTCTAGAAGAAGCTCTTGTGTCAACTGAATCTTAAATGGAAACATATGCAAATCTTTGTGCAAAATTGTGGCCAAAGTTGTTCTTTGAAGACCAAGCTACTGAGCACGGTGTCGATTTGAGGTTGATGAATTGTTTTGAACACTTTCTTGAACAGCAGTAACGTTTTCAGCCGATTTTGCAGTACGTTGTGGTCCATGCTTGGGCCTTTCAGCTACAGTCCCTCTTTCTTCGAAATCATTCACTACACGATAAATAGTGCGTCTTGTTGGCACGTTGTTTCTCACAAAAATTTCACGTATCTTTCTCATCGTCACAGTAATCGATGATTGATTTTGATAAAATGTTTTAACGATTAAAACACGCTGGATTACCGAATATTTTTCCAAAATAAATTTGCCACGTCTCTTCTTCACGACTGCCAAATATGAACTGTCAGGACTAATGTTTACCCAAATGGCGGCAAAACAAAGTAGTATACCTTCCCGGCGGACACCCTGTACATGTAGAATAGTTCCAGCCCAAACATTTTAAAATATAAAGTGCGGTTGTTCAAAAAATTTTAGAACTCTTGTTAGTGAAACTGAGTGAAAAAAACATTTCGTCTTTTTTTGGAACCTATACAAGTTATATTTAGAAATGTTGGAAATATGATCCTAATACGTTTACATCATCATTCCAGGCCCCATCACTTTCGTAAAAATTTCATAAAAGATATTGGGTTTGTTTTCTTTACGATCACGTATAAAAATGTATATAAAAAAGGCTTTATATAAAAAATGCTTAAATGACGATTGGATTTTATGCTTGATTTTGCGAAATATTTAAATTTTGCATGAAATAATTATGCATACAATTTAAATTTCTTGATGAGTTTTTTGCCTAGAATAAGTACACTTGTCTTTCATAAAGTATAATTGAATAATAAACAAATAACCTTGTGAACTAGTATCGCATTGTACACATTATTATAAAAACATTAGTGCCACCATCCATCCCATCCCCACTTACATTATTTATAAAACTCTTACCATCACCATTGCTACCGTCTGTTAAGAAAACGGAAAAACAGGATGAATAGAAACCCATTTAACACAGCCCCGTACAAATAAATTACACTCGAGCAAATTTGTTAGTTGTTCAGCACTCTGAACCAGAGACTTAAAATAATAATTATTTAGGAATTTTGAAAGGAAAACAGCATATAAAAAAAATTATCAGAAAGCCAGTTAAGCAAACTATTTTCATTGTTCTGAACTAGATTTTCATAAAACTATATGCTAAAATAATTTTTTTTTTATATAATTATTATTCGAATTTCTTTGGATTTTATTTTTTCTATTTCAAAATATATTTTTAGCGAATTTTTTATCCCAACTCATTTTATTATAATAATGCAGTTTGTTTGTTGATAGTGGATTGCTGGTTGCTAGCTCATCAGGAAACCTTTATCGAACTTTTTAGAAAAACTTAAGCGTCTTATGGTCTCAACTCTTTAAACCAAATGAGAAATCCAAAGAAAATTAAAACAATCCAACCTCAACAAATAAATTGCATTCTTTATAATAAAATGTGTTGGGATAAAAAATTATTTAAAAATAATCTTGTATTCATATATATGTCAGCTTGTAGAAATTATTAATAGATTTCCTAAGATACCCATTTTGTCCTATTTCATTTCTAAATATCGCAATTTCTATTTATTATAATTTGGCCTCCTTAACTCAGAAAATATGAACTCAGAAAATATGGATTTTTACTTTGCCTTTTCTTCTTAAAGTTACCCTTTTTACGACTTGGGAAACTTTCAATAATTAATTTTTATTTCTGCCAAAAAATAAAAAACAAGAAATAACAATTATTTTGATTTTTATGAAAAAAGTTATAATTATCCATGTTCTGAACTTCTAAAGAGTTACAAAAATGAAATATATAATTTTAAGGTGCTTGGAACAAGAATCTGAAAATATGTGATATAAACAAAAAATGTTGAAAATTTATTAAATTGTGGAAAATGTTCCGAGCCTAAATTAGGAACTATTGCATTTGCTTCATTTTGTTTGTCTGATCGCTTTTTCGGTATTTTTTTAATATCCCAATATTTAAGAAATTAAACAAATATATTTTTCTTTTAACCTTAAAACTTTCTGAGTGTAATGTCAGGTCTAATAAGCAGCTTGAAAATGTGAAATTGTTTTTATTCTTGTGTGTGTGTGTGAGTGTGTGTGCCTGTGTGTTCACGTTCATGTTCATCCTTCGTTGGCTAATTATAAAAGCAATAACAACAAGATTGTGTCTATATAATACCAAATTGCAGCCATAAACCTCCCATAGGATTTTACGATTAAAATTCAAAGACTTTTACGTGCGTGTTAGTGTTATATGTATGTGTGTGCCCATCTAGAAATGTTGAAAATAGAAGAATGTTACAATGTCTGAATACAACACTGGCCCTTTAAACTTGTAATTGAGACAGGTAAAATTTCATATAATATTTACAAATGGTACAGACACCATTCATACTAGCAATACTTGATTACTGGTATTAGGGCGGGCTACAATTATAAAGTAAATATATGTTCAGGACATTAAATTAATTTTTTATCAAAGTCTCTATCTAATAAAATACCTTCTTTAAACTTAATAAGACTTATGAGAAAGTTTTTTTTCAAAAATTTTTATGTGTTCGTCAGAATTAGTTTTGCTCTGAAAGTATTCCTCTTCAATCTCGGAAGCACTTTAGGAAGTATATGTGATATAAAGCTCCTATAGCAACTCTGTATCCTTCTCTTTATTGGTTTCGGGCATCAGAAGCAAGAAAATTTTAAAATAGTCTGTTTTTCAGGATAACGGGTTGATTTTAAAAATAGATCCACGATTATGCGAAGTAACTCAAATTACAAAAAAAAAGTTACCTTTGTCGTTTAAAATCGGAAAAAATTAAGCACAGTTTAATTGTAAAAGACAATTTTACGAGGCTAATGGCAAAACTCCTGCCAAATCATTAGGATACAGCTACAATCTTAAGTAAAAATATAGATTTTGAAGTAACATTTGAAAATCTTGAAACTATTCTAGGAATCCTGTAATATGCAAGCAACTGCGCTTTTCTTATTGCAGATAACACATGCGTTCGCCACATGTGTCTTAAAATTATTTCGAAGAGAAACTTGTCTAATTGAGGGATGTTTCTTAAGTGAAATGATAAACAATGTTCAAGTTATTTGAACAGAGGTAAAATTAAAAAATTCCAAGGAACACACCTAAATCGTAAGGAGGATCCTCAATAGAAAAAATCGTTAATACGCAAAAATACAACCTGAAAATCCATAGAGTTTTTGAACAAACTGTCGGTAAAAAAGTGTTTTACGTGATCTCCTTTTATCTCGATACATTTAGGATGACTTCCTAAACGTATGTTTACAATGTACTAACGCCGTTATAATACAGTGTTGCTACATTGTGTAGCTACTTTTGCGTAGTTACCGTTTCTCTGCGCATCGATAACGACATTAATGCAATTGGGAACAAGACACATCGTCAATATTTTTAATTTGCATTAACGAATATGTTGCCATATATTAGAACAAAGCAACCTTAGTCCACTGTTTTTCTACTTTTTTATGCTCTTCACATTGCCGACTCATATTTTCGTGGTTTTCTGTTTAAAGAAATCGTATAGATATTCCTGTTTAGTTTGAGCATAATTTTTTATCTTTCATCGAGATTGCATGGATGCTTTTAGCATAGCTTTAGGCGGATGTTTACAGACGAGCGTACACACACACACATACATACTTTTTACTTTATCTGTGCATTTATGTAATGGCATGACAGAATTGTGCGAACAATTGTTCGGGCAACTCTGTTTGAACACGGAGCACACCATGAACATCGATGGTCTTGGCTAGCCAAATTCCTGTGCGAGCAGCAAAATGTGCGATTGCTCAACAGATTTATGGCTAGTCAAGACGCCATGTAATAGTCTCTGGGGGCCAGTAACCAACAATATGTCTGGCAGATAAAAACGAGTAGGAAAAGAGATAGCTTCCAACAAACCCTGCTTTTCAGAATTAGTAGATCTACTATTTTCTGGAATTTCAAACACCCCAGACAAGGAATTGTCTGTTAATTGAGTTACAAAATTTTTAGGGAACAATACCTTAGCATTACTTTTGCAAAACTAAAAAAGTGATAGATTTTTCTCGAAATATGCAAGAGTTGAGTAAGGTACACAAAAGATGTAGACCTAACACGAGAGTTGGCATCACTGCCTGGGGGGCTAAAACTAGCACCAATCACGCGAAGAGCTTTTTCATGTCCAAACATTCATAAAAATAAGTGAAGTACTCACGCAACCCTCCGATCGTCTTATATCATTTCTTGGCTGTTACCGACGACCTCATTTTTACCTTTGAGTTGTGGATCCAACATTCGGCACTAGCTACTTTTCATTCATTTATTTCGCTTGTACGAGTAATAATTTTGCAGAAAAAGATCTTCAAAATGGATTTCTGCAGAAGGAAATTTTAATCAAATTTCTCTTTCCCAATAAACAAATCTTTAAATTAACCCTTCGAGGTTCAGACACAAAAGTTAGCTTTCGACAATGTCAGAATAAAAAGTTTAAAAATGACATATGTAAGCTCAGTTATGCTGAATTGGCACATGAGCAAGACAATATTATCAAACATATTTTTTTATATACATACTCGTATAGATTATTATTATTATTATTAAACCTTTCTTCAAGATAATAACAAGTTTTCAAAACTTATTCCCAGTTGTTATATTTATTAATTACTACCAACGTAGTAACTTACTTGTTTAGAAGGGCCGTCTCGCAAGGCTAAGGATATCGACTTTTCTTAGTCTCTGGTGCCCACCAAACTGCAGCAAGTTCCGGGCATAAGAGTTGGGATGGACTGATAATTTAAACATATGGCGAGAATTACGTATTGCCACTCTTGCGAAAGAAATTCCCATTAAAAAAAATTATTTTGAACTAAAAACTGGAAAACTTTTTAACACTTTAGAAATTACAAAAAGATATAAGTCTGCACATTTGGCAACGATGATCGTGACCTCCCTTTTTTTCGTTCTAAAGAATATTATAGCGTTATTAAAGTATTCCGTTGTTGAGTCGAACTGGAGTTACTGGGAAATGAAATGTAATCGGATAACACTAAAAAACATTTAGCTTATGGCGTTTTCCTTTCTGAAAAAAATGCTGTCTTCTAAATTGGTAGGTGGCACTTTTTCTCAAATTGTCGAAACCCTCCAAATGTGATGTACTTTTTACGGTTACAATTGAAAAAAAATAATTAAATCAAATTACATAATTATAAATTAAACCCTTGTTTATATAAACATTGTAGATAATACAGTTGTAAAAAAGAGTAGTAATTCACCCTGAACATGTGTAGGAAGGCACCTTCTATGTTATGTAAATGTTGCATATTCTTTAGAAAGAAGCACAAGGATGCAGAAATGGCAAAATGACATACATATATGTAACATTTTGGCAGAAAGGAAAACGCCATTATTTCTTAAACATGTTCGGAAGTAAGAAAACATTGGCTACGCAACACATTGAACATTTAATTTTATTAGGGTCCTTGCTGTAAAGGTTTCAAATACTATGAACATATTAATGAGGTAAGGAAGGTCCAAAAAGCTGAAGGCTTTTTCAGGCTAATTTCACTTATACGACAACAACGATTATTTCAATTTCGTAAAAAGTGAATGCGAACAATTTGGTTTCATGGTGGCATTACCAAGATTTTTGTTGGACTAAAACTGTGTTTGCATAAGCTGTTTTATCTGCACACAATTTCGCTTTCGCTTATTTTCTTATTTCTCGCTATGATCCCCCTACTATGGGATTTTCGAATAAAAATTTCACACTGACTGCTTTAAAATAAATTTGTAAAATTTGATACTGACACCAAGTTTCAATTACTACATGGTTACTCATGAAAACTACACAGTTACGGATGACCCTAATATCGAATGATTCCAGGAGCACTACAAGAGTGTATATACATGCATACATACATACATATGTATGTGTGTAACTTTGTACAAATGCAATTTGCTCACGGTTGATTAGCTAGGACCATGTGAAGTGAAATGGATAAAAAGTGAAAAATCAAAGACTGACAGTTTGTTTAACAACAAGAAAAAAACTAAAACTGATAAAAATGTTAGAACAAGTAATCAATTAAATACCTTTAAGCCAAAATTAAATTCGCAATTGTAAGTTTTCAACCTTAAAATCTTGTAGGTATGTGATTTTGTTTATTATTTATTTTTTATTTATTTTCTGAGACTTGTTTTCTGTGGTTTTTTCCTGTTTTACTTATTTTGTTATTATTTTTTATTCTTGTGTTTGTTCTCCTTAAAATGTCTATTGTTTTGTACAACAAGGACATTTAAGAAATCCATAAATTGTATATTTTTCTTCTGCGGTTGCTGCTGTTGTTTGTTTTCCTTTGGAAAATTTTCACTAAAATATCATTTTTATAAAATATCTGTTTGTTGTTTATTATTTATTCAAGTTGATTCTTTTGTGTTTTGTACAATTTTATTATTATTACGTTTCACTCAATTACATTGTACCCTTATCTGTTTTCTATACTTCCGATTACCGTTAACCGCACTCGTGCGTTCTCAAAATGATACTGAATTGTATTTATTTGAGTGAGTGTCTTTTGTGTTGTTTGTTTATTTGTATTGGGGATGTTTGTTTTTGTTGTTCCCTGCGATTTTATTATATCACTCAGTTCAAGTTCAAATTTTATTTTTTAATGCTTACGAGAGTCGACTTACAGCAGGGTTGGAAAATGCAGTATATTTATAAGAGGAATGTACGAGTACTTAATAATTCCATGGAGCCCAGGTACCGTAACTATAATCAGACTTATAACGAAATACCAAACAAAAAACTTGTGATTATTTTGATCCTCATTACGGAGAGAAATGAGACCAACATTCGATATAAATATTTTCTATACGTAAGTGTAAGTGAGCACAAAAACTATGTTTTGGTGTGCCATTAAATTTCCATTTCGTTTTTTTAGTATTTTCGGATTAATAAAATTTGCTGTGGGTACATTTTGGCCCATATAACACCGAAATTAGAAGATGCAAAGCGGTTTACTCGCAATGTTTTCCCATGCTTTTTTACCATGTAGCTAGTTGTGGTAGAATTATGGTAATATTGTTTTTCTTTTCTAAAAGCTCCATCATTTGATTTATTGGCATACCGTTTCGACAAAAGTTACCGTATGCTCTCTAACAAAATTTAAAGTGTCGTACTGTTTTCTGCATATCGATTTTAATCTGAATGAGATACCTTAACTTGATTTTAGCTGCAATTTTGTTATAATTTTTTAAAAATCCAAAATATTAAAATTTTACAAAAAAATATTTTCACCACAACTTTCCCCATATCTCTGAAATTGCTGGGAGGATTTATAGAAAATTTTAGCATAAGTTAATGGTAATTTTCGTGTTGATTTCTTTTACTCACGCTAGTAGAACACACCTTCCTGAAATTACAAAAAAAAAAAAAATTGAGTGAAGATTTGTATTCAAAATCTTAAATAACATTAGAAACAACTTTCAGTAGCTTCAGTTCCAAACTTTGTATTCTTCTGTTACCATTTTTCAATCAGTTCGGTGAAAAAGATATACATTAAAAAATACAAGTACATATCAGACATCGGTTTCGATTGCGTAATTTTCGGGTCTACTTAAACACGCACTTAGTTTTTTTATGACTTGAATCATTTTTGTTCAAAAGCAAAAAACACTTGTTGAAACAATCGTTCGTTTAGAACATGCAGTTTAAGCACTCGCCATTTTGTGCCAACATGAATGTTCTGACAGTGTCGTTTAAGGTTTGAATCAATTTTTGTATCAAAGCCAACTTGTTTGTTGTTAGCAAAACGAGAGTTTTATTCAGTTGTAAAATAATTTTCTACTCGATGTTTTCTTCACTTGTTGTTTTTACGTAAAAGTTAATTTTAGCTACGTAATCTAATTAACATTGATTGTTTTAAATGGAACAGTGTGCACAAATTATTTCCAAAGAAATTGCCAAAGGCAACTATTGTTTTTATATTTTTCTGCATGGCGCTTTTTTGCTTTTAAGTGGCTGGATTGCTTGTGGTGAAACTCCAATCAGATCATGTACAATAAATCCGTTGTGCAAAAAAATATCTTTTTGTTAACGAGACTTTTTGTTTCAATACAAATCTGTTCAAGTCTAATGTTGAAAATGATTTAAACTTGTTGTTGCATTTTGCACAACAAGTATTGAATTGATATAATACTTGTTCGTGTTGTTCTTAAAATTCAACTACTGTGAACAAGACGGTCGATCATACAAGTGCAGGTCTCTGGTACATATATAAAAAATTAAAAGACACTTCAAACATTAATTCTTACTTCTGTTTCTTTTTATTTTTTAAAATTACAACTTTACTTTAAATTTTATATTCATTTATTAGCTTTCATGTTTGCTACAATTGGTCCGACGCCTTAATATTTGGTTTTGATGTACTGTGTTAATATTACCGTAATGTTTTCACTTATTTGGAAATAATTTTAATCTAGATTTATTCAATATTTTCTAAATTCTGATTCCTCCTACATAATTACGCACATAAAAAACTATCCAGCCACCAACCATTTTAAGATTTTATTACTAAAAGCTGATTATAAAAAAAAGCATACAAATATCCTAGTACTTTTTACATTAAAAAAGTACAAGTCAACAAAAAGTACGATTTCAATATTTCTATTTCCCATGCCTGGTTTACAATATTTCACTGTTGCTGTTGTTGTTGTTGTTGCATTTGTAACTGTTTATGAATAGTAATTGGGAGAGAGGTGGAAAGCTTTTTTGTGTGTAGTTTTTGGCGCGCATTATATGCTCTTTCACTTTGAGTTAAGTTAGCACTTCTCTAAAAAGCAGAGCCGTAATAAAGTATTTATTAAAAAATAAAATCTAGAATTACGAATTAGTCACATAACGTTAACGTGTTCACGAAAGTTAATTTTTAATGTATTGCTTAAAATGGTTTAATGATTGCCTGGATAAGCTCATGATGGATGCTCGTTTTATTGCAATTACTTATGTTCCACTATTCTATAGTTGAAACACTTTGCGTTACTGATCCTTATCCCAATGCGGACTATATACGTTGCAACTAGTTGTACAATTTTATTGAACAACCAAGTACTGCCGTTAATAGTTATAAAAAAATATCATACCATAAAAAATATCAGACAACATAGCGCAATTTTAATTTCAGAACTATAATAACTTTAGCTTCAGCCTACTCGAATTTGATTAACGCCACTGTATTAAAAACTCCCTTTCAAATTTGCAAAAACCCAACAAAACTTCTTATTCTCTAACAAACTATTATTATTTCCTCTCCAGAGCCACCTGTAGGCACTTCAAGAATAGAGGAAACAAAAATATAAAAAACTTTTAAACTCAAATGGAAATAATTATTGTCTCTCTTGTTAAGTCGCTAACTTTCTCTCATTTTGCCTTTAAAATGTCCTGAAAGCTTTTAATAAAAGCAAATCTTTTACGACAAACTCAAATTGCATTTCACGTCTATCTGTTATTGTTACGTCACAATTCAAAACTTACATTCTTTTACCTAAGCATTCCTGAAAGCTTAGAAGTACTCTGTCTTGGTTTTCTTTTTGGTATTTAAAGTTATTTTTTGAAGTAAACCCTTAAAATACAGGGTGTCCGTCAGGAAGGTATACACTTTGTTTTGCCGCCATTTTCGTAAACATTAGTCTTGACAGTTCATATTTGGCAGTCGTGAAGAAGAGACGTGGCCAATTTATTATGGAAAAATATTCGGTAAACCAACGTGTTTTAATCGTTAAAACATATTATCAAAATCAATCATCGATTACTGTGACGATGAGAAAGTTTCGTGAAATTTTTGGGAGAAGCAACGTGCCAACAAGACGCACTATTTATCGTGTAGTGAATGATTTCGAAGAAAGAGGGATTCAGAGATTCACTTGACATAAGAGCTTCTTCCAGAAGACAATTTACGCTTCCGTACATATGCCAATAGGATGCTACAGCTCGCCCATGACAACCCCGATTTTCATGAAAAAATCAGAATGAGTGACGAGGCACATTTTCATTTGAATGGATATGTGAATAAACAGAATAGTCGGTTCTGGGCATTAGCGAAAACACTCAAATTATTCATCAGTCACCTTTGCATTCACTAAAAGTGCAATTGGTCAGGAGGAATCATTGGAAACTGAAAACGGCGTAATGGTAACTTTCAATGGCGAGCAATATTGTGATATGATTGAAAACTTTTTGACGCCACAACTGCATGCTTTGGGCTTGACTAACATGTGGTTTCAACAAGACGGTGCCACATCGCATACAGCCAGGATTACAATGGAATTACTGCGAGACCAGTTTCCACAACAAGTTATTTCAAGGAGTGGTGATGTTGATTGGACTCCACGGTCGCCTGCTTTGACTTCTCCTGACTTCTTTTTGTGGGGATATCTGAAAAGCAAGGCTTATGCAAACAAACCAGAAACACTGGAACAACTCAAACAAAATATTCGTGATGAAATTAATGAAATACCGCGTGAAATGTGTGAGAATGAAATGAAAAATGTGTACAAAAGGGCTCGTATTTGTGAGGCTAACAGAGGGGGACATTTATCTGATATTGTATTCCATACATAATTGCCGAGATTAAATAAAACATTAATCAATATACGATCAATTGTCTTTCATTTAATCAAAAATTACAAACAAACAAAGTAGTATACCTTCCCGGCGGACACCCTGTATCATATGGACCTCACAATTTCAATAGTATCTTGCTATCATCGTAATATTGAAAGGACGTACTATCTTCAAGATCAAGTCATATTTGAAACTATGGTATCCTTATGATGATTGGTTCCTATGGGAACCGTAACTTAGGTATAAGACTCGGTTAATACCAAAGTAATTAAAAAAAAAATTGTTTAAACATCATAATACAGTTAATAACACACACGAGCATTGAATCGCCCGATTTTTGTTAACGATTGACTGGGTCATTTTGATAAAAGGTTGGTGCCCAAAATAATTTGTAAGCATGGCTTCCTACCCCAAATCGACTCATTTGCGCACTATAAGTATACGTGACGCGAAAGGGTGCTTTGGTTAGTTGAATAAGACTTTCTGACGTTCGTCCTTATGCAAGCCATAGACGTTGCGTGCGACCGTTGTTACAACTCGGTTGGTACTCAAGTTGGATGTTTTTCCCATAAACATTACAACTACTTTTTCAGTGTCACGACATTAAAAGTACTTTTTTCCAACCTGAAACGTTAAATAATATATGACACAAAATAGTAATAAAATCATTTACATTTACAAAAGCGTCTTAAATTTCCTACGTAATTCAAATAAGAAAAAACTCAAAAATCATTCTGTGCAGACAGGAAAAGAGAGTTTTTTTTTAATTTTTTAAAAATCTTGATTTTCCGTCCCTGCTATGTGGTCACTACTATGATACTATGTACGAAATAGAATAAAGTTATACAACCCTCATTAACAATGCGACAGGAATACAATCTGGCGAAAAAAAAATTCATCATATTTTAATTTTTCGTTCAACCGAGACACAACTTAATACAACCAGCCCACAAACGTTGCAATCTCGTGCAGAATCTCCTAATAAAAATGTTTGAAATTTATAATGCCCGACGCCAACCAGTCGCGTTAACATGCTAAAAGAGCACTGTGAGACACATATGTATGCACATACAACCAGGGGGGAATATTTATTCGAAATATTAGTATGGATACAATTTTGGATCAAAAGTATTGAAATTTTATTATTAGATTTGGATGGTTTTATTCAAACAAAAGAAATATATTTAGGGAACTATAAAATTAATACAAATAAATATGCATGACTTTATAAGTAAACAGCCATATTTGTATTCATGCCACTCTTACGTGATTATTTTCACAAATTAAATTTTGGCTAAGCCAAATGCGGTTGACTGTGAAGTAAATAAAATTATTTGTTTTAAATAAATAGTTTTCTTTCTAATATGCAATCTGGTTTTCGGTTTAATCACAGCTGTGTCACAGCTCTTGTAGATGTGAGACAATATATTCGACAACGTCTAGAAAACGGCGATATTAGCTTCCTTGCAATTCTGGACCATTCAAAAGGCTTTCGATACAGAAGATCATGATATGCTCCTTAAGAAACTTTGGTATTTGTAAATGGCAACAGGTCAAATTATGTTACTCTTGAAAGAGGAGTGCCACAGAGCTCATTTCTTGGGTCACTTCTGTTCTCGCTATATGCTATTGACTTGCCACGCCAACTTTCTAATTGCAAAATTCATTTATATGCTGATGGCGTGCACCTTTATCTAAGTAGTTCAGTTGAATATATCACTTCAAGCATTGGGCTTTTAAATGATGGGCTAAATAAAATGTTCCTTTGGGCAACTACAAATGGGTTCTGCTTAAATCCCCAGAAGTCAATGTGCGTGGTAATACAGAAAAAAGCATCAACCGAGTCATTTACGCAAACATTGTAATAAATGCTGACAAAATGGGAGTTGTGAATTCAGCGAAAAAGTTAGGTACAATTTTTAATAAAGCCTTGCCATGGGACACCCACATACATTTGCTGGTCGGTGAAACTTACAATAAGCTACGAGCCTGTTGGTCAACGCAAAATATCACACCTTTAAGATGTAGGGTTCTTCTTGCCAAGACATACCAGATTCCCAGTCTGATTTATGGGTGTCAGTTATTTGGAAAATGCAACTCAGTCAGCAAAAGAAAATTATATGTTGTATACAACAATATCGTAAGATATGTATGTATGTGGACTTAAAAGGTTTGATAACATATCTTTCGTATTCAATAATCTTTACGGCGTCTGTTTTGAAAGCTTATTAAAATAGTATTTCTACGAGGGCGGATCAATAAGTCCGTGACTTTTCGAACTTCCCTCGTGGTTATATGAAATGCAACACAGGTTCCATCAAGTACCACCTGTCAAATTTTGAGCAAGTGTCTTCATTTACTCTGCGTTTAACGTGCATTTGTCTAAAAATGGAAAAAAGTGAATTTCGAGTGCTCAATAAACATTATTTTTCGCAAAAAAAAGCCGTTCATCAAACCAAGGAAAAGTTCGATAAATACTATGGGGACTCTGTACCATCGATTTTAATGATAAAAAAAGTGGTTTACAGACTTTCGTTGTGGTCGCACAAGTACAAATGACGCTGAACGTTCTGGACGTCCAATTGGGGTCAGTACACCCGAAAATGTAGAAAAAATCCGCGATATGGTGTTGGCCGCTCGAAGAGTAAAAGTGCGTGAAATTGTTGATGCCATAGGCATTTCATATGGCAGTGTGTTTGCGATTTTAAATAAGCAGCTGGGATTAAGAAAGTCGTCTGCAAGATGGGTGCCGCGTTTGCTCTCAATTGACCACAAACGTTAACGTGTGACAACTTCAAAAGATTCTTTGGAGTTATTTAATTCCAATCCGAATGCCTTTTGTAACTGTTGATGAAACGTGAATCCATTACTGTACTCCGGAGACCAAGCTGCAGTCTAAACAATGGGTTTCTCCGGGTGAACCTGCTCCGAAGAAGGCCAAGGTAAGTTGTCAAGAGTTTTTTGGGATGCACGCGGGATAATCCACATCGATTACCTTCAAAAGGGAAAAACAATAAACGGCGAATATTATGCCAACTTATTAGACCGATTTAATAAGGATTTAAAAAGAAAACGACCTCATATGGCCATCAAGATAACGCACGGGTGCACACGAGTGCAGTATCAATGGCAAAACTCTATGAATAGGGCTACGAATTGGTACCTAATCCGCCATATTCTCTGGATTTAGTCCCTAGTGACTACTTCCTATTTCCAAACCTAAAGAAATGGCTCGGTGAAAAGAGATTTAGCTACAACGATGAAATTATTGACCAAACAAATGCCTATTTTAAGGACCTCGAAAAATCATATTTTTTGGAAGGGATACAAAAACTGGAGAAACGTTTGACTAAGACTTATGTTGAAAAATAAATTTTTGTTTTGCATAAAAAACTGTGTTTCATTAAAAAAGTCAGGGATTCATTGATCCGCCCTCGTATATAAAATAATATATACGCAAACCCCTAACCATTAATTTGACAAAATACGCGTTTTCCATTCTCCACAGAAAAGAAATATTACAATTCGCGTTATCATTGCCTAGTATCTGAATGGTAGTTCCATATAAATTCTTTCACTAAACCACCAACTCAATAGCAATGCTAATAGTTTTAAAAAATGTTTCTTTAATTATTTCACATAATTGTCTTTAAAAAGTTGTAATATTTTATTAATTAGAATATGACATTTTAATCCATGTAACACAGTGCGTTTCTGCACTATAACTCTAAGATTCCGTCTTGTTGTGCAGGAAGTGATATTTCATAAATAAATTAAATTACATGAAAGCTTATTTAAATGGAAAAAAATTATCAAATGTGTTCAGAAATAATAGCGTATGTGTTTTTTTTAAATACTTTAGGCAGGAAAAAATTCGCAAGGAATTATTTGCATGTGAAAATATTTCGCTAGTGCTGAAAAATTTTTAAATAAACAAATTTTACATCAACAACCGAAATTAACATACGCGTTCATACATGTAAACCAACATACGCGTTTATACATGTAACTTAACATACGCGTTCATACATGTAAACGAAAGATTTCTGGTTTATTTTAATTCTTTACATCCGGTGTTACCTAATGATGTGGCCCAAAAATTTAATAATTTATGAAAACAACCTTGATAAATTTTCATTATTTAATACATAATAAAAAGTGTTAGACATTAAGATATTAAAAGAGATTTATTTTCTATTTTATTTCAAAAACTGCGAATTTCAAATGTTATACTGTTCCATAATTTTTCCTAATTAAGCAAAAGGAATATATTGCGTAGACTTTTTCTGTTCAGCTAGAGAGTTATTTTGCCAAATTCAATATTTATTTAAATTTAATTTTTATCATTTTTTAAAATTAACGTCGTTTAGGATTTGTAATTTTTAAGATTTTTTACAATTTAAAATTATGGTTAATCTTACCACTCACAAAAAAGGGCAGAATATCAAGTAATTTAATTTTTACCCAACGTAATTTTTTTTATTTAAAGTTATTAAATAAATTTTATATAAATTTAAACATTATAATTTTTTTGTATTAAGTTCTAATGAAAGCACTTTAATATTGTCTTTTTGCTTCAAATTATTATTTATTTAGCCACTGGTTAATTCCTTAAGACTTACATTTTATTTGTGTAAAAATTCCTTTAAATTCTTTAGTGTTAAATATGTTTTATTTTAATTGAAAACGTCTACGCTTAACGATTAATATTAATCAACTGATACGAAGAGCACCTCTGTCTGTTTTATTTAAGCCCTCCTCCATATATTATAATAAGCTGTGTGAGGTTGCTTTGAAAGTGAAGAAGCACAAAGAATATAATAAGAGAACAATTAAGAGAATATAGCCGGCTTAAAGCGGTCCTCAATCACCATACATAAGTACGAGCATAAAGAAAGAGCTAGTTCGCAATTTTTATAGGGCTAGATACTCGTATCCATAAATAAAGTAATTGGGTAGTCTAGGTTTTCTTAACGCAAGTCTAAGTTTTCAGGGCAGAGCGAGAGAGGGGGGAGAGAAGAGAATAAATTAAAGAACTAGACTTGCCTGTATAATGGGATTTTATATTGTTTTTATAATTTGTGATTCTTCAGATCAGGTCAAAGAGGGCAAATATTTCACTACATAAAGGTAACTAATAACAATAATATTCAAATATTCTTTAAGAACCTTTTACACTATTATACAAGAGTAGAGATTTTCGTTGGGTTTTTGCGGAGAGAAATTTAATGCAAATCGTTCTGACTGTCAAAGAAATTTAAATATTGTTAGTACACATAACCGCACTTCTGTAAAATGGCCACCTTAATAAAATCACAGCTTTAAGAAAATTTTCAAAAAATGGTGAGAGCCATACGACTGTCAAATGTCCATCCGTAATTTTAACAAATTTATAACATATTTTTGTCACACTATGATACTTTCTCAATATATTTGAATTTTCGTCTAGTCAGTTTACTTAGTAGGACAGTGTAAAATGCATCAGTAAGACAGGTTTATACTAGGCGGCATAGAAATATCAAATTATTATTAAATTTCATATTGTCCTATATATGATGCCAAGAAAATAGTGGTTACGCTTATTTCGTCAAATAGTTGCCTCTTAAGCAATCAACGCAGTAAAATAAAATAGTGGAGCGAACGTAAGGGCACCTAGAAAAATGTGTGGAAGTTAAAAAAAACATTTGTAGTTGCACTCGAAATTTCAAAGTAAAAGTTTTTATTTTATGTCATGTTGTACAACTCCGTCGCAATGTGAACGGGTATGTGGCACAACTTTTCTCAACGACCAAAAAGCAAACAGAATTGTGTGCGAGTTTTGTTTGCCATCCAAACATTGCAAATAAAGTTCTGCACTGAGATGGAACACAAAATTGTATTGTTTGTAGGCAAAACGGCCAACTTGATAAGCAATCGAGCAGTACGAACGACCGAATTAAAACAAAGTAATTAGAGTTCGTTATTTATTATTTTACTTAAGAGGCAAATTATTTTAATACAATAACTTTGAATAGTCTCAGCAATAACTAAATTACTTCGTTTTAATAATTACAGTTCGACAAAGTTACGTCAAACCAAAAATTTACAAATTTTAAATGCGTGACGTGAGAATCAGTATCTATTAAAATTAGTACTTCACAATACGCTTCGCAATAATGATGTGAATAATTTGTAAAACTATTTATTGTATACGCCTGCTACTCAAACTCAGTACCAACTAAGAGTTAATTGTTAATTTGTTTCCGCTGAAAACGTAACAAAACAATTAATTTAACTTTTTTTTTTTACTTTAACCAAATTTGGCAAGGTTTAACCGCAGAAATAGAATAACAGAAAAAATGGACAATTAATTAATAGTTGCTTTGCATGTTGCTTTCATTTGGTTTTGTAACCAACAGCTAATTAAAGTAAATATTTGGTGTATGAAATCGCCATGGACATTTATATGATAATTACAATTTAATTTTATACCTGCCACTCCATGTAGAAGTTTCCCATTCTGTTTGATTCGACAATAATCATTTGTTATGGGTAGGAAATTCAATTTAACGATGCCGGTCTGTCCGTTGTTTTAAACAGACAGGTCTGTTCTTGCAATCTGTTGCTCAAGATCAAGGCAAATCTATAACATGGGCGAATTCGAAGTATTTCCTGCTTCTTTGCGGATGTCAAGCTCCATGTATAAAAAATGTACCACAAACACCGAAACATTTTTCAATTAGAGTAAAAAAAAAAATATTTTACATGCTGTTGTGTTATGCCCATCTTTTCCATGGAGAAAATATTCATATACGAGCCTATAAAGTATCAATATTAAAGATCCTTGTAGGATAATGGATGTCTGCCATTTCAGTGTTGATTCAGATTTTCCACAGACCGTCTGATATGTTGGACCAATATGATATGTTGGACCGTTCGACAAAGCTGCAAAAGCGGTGCAAAACTCTGGATGAACTATTATATGTTGTACAGCTCTGTCAGTGAGCGTTTTCAGAGTTTTGCAACAATGAATGGTGTATAGGTTTAAATACAGATGTATTCAAATCTCTTACTCCTTTATCTAGACTATAATTTAACGCATTTCATAAACTTTTTCGCAAGTAGCACGTCACTACCGTTTAATTAGAAAATTAAAAAAAATGTTAAAGTAAGTTTGTACAGTTAAACCAGTGTACGTAGGTAAACCAGTATAGTGTAGGAAGTTTCCCCTGGTAAAAAGGAATAAAAATATAGGGTACTTTTTGGAAATTTCAGTACTTGTGTACTTCGCTTCATTAAGTTTTGTCATCTTGGGATATTTAAAGGCGAATTAATTCCGAATTCGGTAAAATTCAACCCAATGTCAAAATTTGTTTAGCCCTAAGTCAACTGATATGTAGAAAAGTAAGAAGTAAAGGAAAGCACACAAATGACATTTGTTTCAATTTATAAATATATTTGTAATAAATTATTAAATTCATAACTTTTATTGGAAATCCTTAAACATCCGATTTCAAATTTGCAACCGATTTGAAATTTGCGTCTACATTACTCTAATAGGAGCCTCATGCTACCACTTAGCTTTGCTCTTGACTGTAGTGATTTCACACTTTCAACTGGTCGGACTGTCGGCCTTCTAAGGCTTAGGTCCACCATGGCATTCACAATAAACAAGTGTCTACCCGTTGTCGTAAGCCAAATGCTAGCCAGTGCTGGACATTCATGCACAATGTGCGCTACCGTCTGAGCCTCTTTGTCATGCGTATCTTTGGAGACTGAACCGTCCACCCCTTGCGAGGTTTTCCTGTCTATTTCTTCAGAATTTCTCCATTGACGAATAAACACCGGAGTTCATTTCTTCCTCTTGCTTTTTGCATCTCACGCCTTAGAAACACAATCAAAGACCGACCCGTCTACCCGTCGCGAGGCATTCTTGTCCATTTCATTCCTTGGCCACTTGAAACCAGACTTTTTTCATAGATCAACCTCTTCGCCACTTGCGAGGCTTCCTGATTCATACCTGTAATGGAGAAAAATATGTCCACCCACATCGAGCTCCATTTGCACTGGTAAGTCTGTATTAAAATTGGAGATCAATTGGTATCCAGAGTTCGCATACTGGAGACCAAGCATCCTCTTTGCTACGCATCTCTGGCGTATGCGGTTCTCCAATAGATTAGGGAGGAGGTATAAGGCAGAACTACTGACAGCGCAATCAGTTATGGCTAGCAATATCTTTGTGCCTACCAGCTGACTACCATTATTTTTTTTTTGAAAGCACCTTTTTGTTTTCAGTTTACTGCAGCAATGTGTAATTTATGGTTTTAAATATGGGCTAAATGCTGCTTTTATTGGCATGAAACTTCACCAAACACTCGGTAGTACAATGTTCACCTCCAAAGATTTTATAGGTTACTTCACAATCGTATGTTGTTGTTTTCCAATACTACTCAGTGGCTAACGAACTAAACCCAAAACATTTAATATATTTTACAATTTCGATAGGCACATGTGTAATCAGCCCTTTCTAAAGGTCATTTAAATGTTTCATGTGCTTCGAAGTGATAAGAAAAATATTTTTTTATTTTACTTAATTCAAAAAACAAAATTTTCCAATTCATCGCATCCAGAGTAATTTTAATATCGAAATTTAATAAATACAAAGAAATATTTTATACAGTGCAACGTAATAGAAAATGAAAAACGTGCAAACACCAATAGTTACATTTAAGGTAAAGGATCAACTGTCTTTATCATTTTAATGGGCTGCCATGTATAGTAGCGTTGTCCGGAAAACGTTGAGTAAGTCACCGCCTAGGATAAAAAATGAATTGAAGGCGATTCCAACTTTTCAATTTTTTGCGACGCCCCTGAATACCGGCTTTTACGTTTTTTATTAATGTCCTCGCCATTTGTAGTCCGAATATAACATATTCTTAATGGCTTCAATTTTATCAATAGTGGTTTTTTAATCGTAAATTTCTAGAAATGACCTCTGATAACTCGGGTGCTTCCCCCTAATAAAAATTTTTTTGCAATCCATTGGATAGTCCTTTTTGTTTTTAGCAAATAAAATAACTTGAGGATTTGTTAGTAATTTTGTTTTGTCAATGACACGTGCATTAACTGCATATTGATTTAACGCTAACGCTCATTGCCAATGATACTTGTAATAAAATCACAGCTCGAGCTAAAGATTATAAAGCAAAAGTGAAGAAAAGCTAAAGAAATAGTAGATTTTATCGAAATTTCTACACTTGCTAGCCAAACTTTAAACGCAGCCTTTACATAAATATCACTGCCTTACAAATTTTTATTTTAGAAATGTTTAAGGTGGGTATAGAATTTTATCTTTCGTAACTGAACTCTCTAAAATAATATTATTTTTTTCATTTCGCTCATTGACCAGATAATAGTACACTTGTGTTTTTTGATGTATACCATTTTTTAAAGTACCGTCGAGAGTCACATTTTTCTGGTTCTATTGTGTGAAAGGCCGTTAAATTCCGCGTCGAAAGGATAATATACTTTCAACGAATAAAAAAATTACTAAGTTTCACTGCTATTTTATAGAATTGTCTAACTGTGATTAAGAGTATCAAATAATATGCTGTGATATTTTTTCTAATTAATTTTTAATTATGTGTTCATCGCACGTCTCGTCTATATTGAAAATTTTATTAATAATTTAACATTTTTCCAACCACGAGTTTCGAATGGTTCAAAATTTTTATATTAAAAGAAACCGGTTGCGCTTTTGAAAATTATTCCTAATTCCCCGGGTTTTATCAAATCAATTTTTCTGCGGTAATATAAACCTTTAATATTGGTCCATAACACACAGATACAGTGCAAACAAATATTCTTGTCTGTAAGTATTAAATTCTACGAATATTTGTGACACTCACTGTACGGAAAATTCAAGAATTAAAACATTTGTCTAACTGTGGCAGCTACTTTACAGAAAGTGCTGTGCTTTTACAACAACAAACAAACACCCATAATCTCATAAAAGTTACCAGGAAATTGAAAAGGCACAGAACAACATAAATTAAATAACATGGACGTGTACATACGAATTCGAAGAATTAAACACTGTAGGGAAACAATGAAAAAGCCAAGAAAATACCACCACAAATAGACAGTAAGTACAAAAAGAAATATCATCACAAAGAAAACAACAATCGAAAAGAAGATGTTTATGGCTAAAAAAGTATCTATTGGATTCTTGAGTTTTCTACAAGTTTCGAGAAAAGTAGATGATTACTATAAAAAGTCTTTGATGGTGAATCAAGATGTTAGTATGGACTGAAACGTTAAACTGCGAGCACCAGTAGCCGTTGTGTTTTATTCAAGTGTTGAATAAAGTTACAGTATCAAAAATGAAGTTCTGCCGTGCATTATTTAAAGGAAACTATATACATAAATAGTTTCATGGTAAAAAATTCGAGCGTCGTGTCTGGTAGCATGTTCTTGGTTTTCGTTAATAAAAAAATGACAACATATGTTTTTATAAAAAAATATAATTCGCTGCTGGTGAAAAAACTGTGTTAAGTGTTGCCAAACGACGAGAATTATATATGTTCAAACAAACAAACATATATTAAAATTAATTATTAAGAACAAAAATTTACTTTGCACATATAATAATCGCTACATTTACACTACTGTCCCCAAATTTTCTCTCCAGTATTTACGTTTATTTGAGCCAGTATTAAATACTCTCTTCGGATCGAAAGTAAACAATGAAATGTGTACGAGTTGTTGTTTGTTAACTCACAGTATAACAATTTTAGCAACCGTTGTACTAATAATCCTCTACAGGCCAGGGTTACCAATTTTTTTCGAGTCTTATCTGCAAATCAGAATATTTTATCTCCAAACAATGTCATTTGTCGTTTTGATTTATATACATATATTTCTAAATTTTTAATAAACATAATTGTTCAGTTGCTGCGCGTTCTCTAAATTAAATACTTTTTATCTTTTTTTGTACCCAGAAATTTCTTCTGCTACAAATTGCATAATTGTTACAATACATAGTAATTCTGAAAAAGATTCGATTAATTTGAATACTACGCTTTCATTTATAATTCAAATTTCTAAATATGTTGATTAAAAAGTGACTTCTGTGAAACCTTTGTCGTAGAAATCTTTACTTTATTATTGATCGAAAAGGAGATGTGTAGAATTTTCCCATAACATGGGTTTTTCGGCTTATCTCAATCAATTCTGGAATGGCATACATTCGCCGAAATGAAGAACAGAGGTTATTTTTGTATTTTTTTCTCTCATTAGAGATACGTCATGCGTTGCTGTCTGATGCTGAAAAATAAATTTTTTTGTAAATTCTTCGAACTGACTTTATCAATTTATGTAATTTTTTTAAAGTTTGTGATTTACATTTTGTTGTCATCTATTTTATAATAAATATTTAAAACGACTTCTAAACGCAATTCTGATTTCGAAATTGAAGACTTTTTAAATTCCTTATATACTGACGATGTTGAGAGTGAGAAAAATCAATTGAAAAACATTGCAACACCATTTAACATTATGAAACCAATTTCGAAAATCAATCAATAAATGTGTGCGATTTCGAAAATATACAATTTAGTAAAGACCATAAATGAAGGAATGATAAATGAGGGATCAAATGGTATTCCGTTAAGTCTTTAGCGGGGAAAGCTAAGCTTATTTTTGGAAAATAAGCTTATGCGGTGAACACAACATTGAAGGTTACACCTTATGTGCGAACACGTTATTAATTTTCAAGATTGTTGTAATACTTGTTTTAAGAAAACATTTTGTTTTTAAATGAAATTCAAAAAGAAGTGGCCTTTTAAGTTCATTTTACTAAAATACTTTTGAGGCCGAAAACAATTTGGTGTTATTTTTTTAAAAATAAGTCAAATGAAACAACCAAATTAAATATTTTTAATTATTTTAGAAAACAAAATTAATTTGTCGTAATTACCAAAAGACGTACGTACCGTTTCCAAATAACTTGAATTAATTTTTGATATTCGTCGATTTGGCGAAGTTTGCCAATCTAGGGTTAAAAAGTATTTGACACTGTTTTATTGTTTATTGTAATGTCTTTACCACATTTAAACCTTGAGCGTTCGGAAAAAATAATAAAATTGCAATAATCCGAAATATAAGCCAAAATTATGTTACATCTAATTCCACAACTATCGCTTCCAATCCCCAAAAAATATATGTCCAATAAATACTCTATCCCCAAACAAAATTGTTTATCCCCATTTCCTGAAAAAAATTTCCAAATTCGAGAATAAATCCTCTAATCTGACAACACTACCATAAACCAACAACAACTAATCTGAGCACCGCACATTTGGAGTTTTATGTAAATAAACAAGAAAAACGACACCAACAACAAAATAAAAAAAAATATCTCAAATCAAAACGCGGATTTTTTAAACAAAACAGGAATTTTTAAATATTTAAAAACAGTTCGAAAAGAAAAAGCGAGTGATACGGCAGGGAAAAAATATAATTAATTTAATAAAAATATAAAGTCAAGTGCGTTAGCAAAGTGAAACCAAATAAACAAAAATTAAATGAAAATTAAACGTAACTAGAAAAGAAATACACGTTCTTTGCTGATAAATAATAAAAAATCTAATTTTAAGTTTCACCAAAATAATTTCAAAAATTCTCATCTAAAATGACAACCTTAACGCAAGCGAAGACCAGTCACAAAACCCCCGTAATTGCAACAAGGAAAGTGAATCACGAAAAATGTGCCAAAACGAAATGTTTTATTTTATTTGGTGTTTTGCTGTTATTGACCATTATAGGCTGGCATTTATATGGTAGGAAATTCACAAGATATTTTATTTACTAAAATGCTGACATTTGCAAATATTTGTAGAACATTTTGTTTATGAACCTTCTAGAAAAGATCACACCACTCCAACAGAACATGAAATACACGAATTCACAAAAAATCTATACGAACTAGAATTAGAACACAATCCGTATTTGGCGAAAGTTAATTTTCAGGGTAAAACCAAGGCCTCCTATCGTGATGATAGAGCACCACAACCGTAAGTTGTTAACTATTTGTAACAAATTTTAATAGAAATGTGTGAATGATTATGGCAATGATGTTAATGAGCGGTGAATGTGTGCATACTTGTATATAAAGTTGTATTCAAACGGTTTTACTTCTGGTTTAGTGAAGTGAACAATAAAAAATGCTTTTTACTTTTAATAAATCCACTTTTCATCAGGTGCGTATCCAGCGGAGGAGGAAACTAGGATATTTTCCCTCCTTCAACCTTAAAAAGAATTTGACAAATTTTACAAACTGTTTGATATTATTAAAATTTCATCACCCCACCCAAAGAGCTAAAGCTGCAACCGCCCCTGTTTTTTATGCAATCAGATATGAAAATCATAACATTGTGTGCATGTTGGCTTTGAATTAAAATTCAATCATCCACGGCCATTATAAATATATTTCTAAAAAGTTCCGAATTAAATTCGAATTTGAGAATTTATTCGGAAGTTGCTAATTTAAAACCTTTTCATAAATTTTTAAATTACACTGACAACAAAATAAATTTTTATTCAAACGTCAAAAAACTGGGAAACATCGAATGGGACGCTTTACCTAACGCACCTTATAGCCCAGACCTTGCCCCGTCTGACTACTATTTGTTTCGATTGTTGCGGAAGATATCAAAACTTAGCTGGATCGTTTCTTCTCTCAAAAGATGTGCAGTTCTTTTAGTGCGGAAGCCATCTATTGCCATAAAGGCAGAAAAAAATCACAGCACTTGCCTAAAATAATTTGCTTTCCACGTAAAATTTATAACAATTATCTTCAAAATCTAATTAAAAACATTTTTTAAGAGAAAAAATGTTTGGTTGTTAATTACAATATTTTAGTGTGGTCGAAATACTCAAAATTCCATACGTGCTGGAGTTCGAGATGATGCAAGTCATTGGCTTCCACGCGTTTCATTTTTATTGGAAATTACTAAGAAAAATTAAAGCCACTCGAAACGCCGAAATTATCTAATGAACAAAATATGTGTAATTGGGCAGCAGCTGCAACATAACGGATCGTGCTGGAATTCTATGGACTTCACATCAATTTATTTCAGGGCGAATTGGTAACTTGTAATGTCGAAAAATGAAGGACTCGAATAACCACATCACTAGTGCGGTTGAACGTCTTTGGATATTTTCTAGTAGGGTTAGCTTAAGTCCTTGATATCCTGCAAGCCATGTTTTACCGAATGCGAAATAATTGTCAATATGTGCGAAGGTGCGATGGCATTACTACATCGCTGCAAATGTGGTTGCAGTGTTCAGATATTTCCATTGCAAACTTTCAGAGCCTGTGGTATTTTCACATAGGTCCGTGACTTAAGTCCCCCGAAGATAAGTTTTGGAGACCTAATGTGACTTGCAAATACTTCCTTCAAAATGTGCTGCAGAGACGGATATATAATAACTAATTACATGGATCGACGTCTGGCCAAGTGTACTGGCTAATTACGGCGGGGAGTCTCTTCCAATCGGTTGAAGGAAAGTAACTATACTCTTTAATAATTGACTAGATAGTCTGCGCCGAAATTCAGACTAAGCACAGCGTTTCATAGCACGAGTTCTGTGTCAGTCTTGCCACCATTTTTCAAAGTTAAAGTATTGTTACGAAGTAATAATCGAATATGTTTTATTAAATCATAAAAATGTAATTGTTAGCAAGAAATTGGTGTGAGACGACCTATTGTACAAATACGCAATGTTATAAAGATAAAGCAAAAACAACAACCTAGACTAAAATTGACCAAACCGTGCTTTAATGCAGAAACAAAAACAACTAATACAGAACGAAAAAGTAAACAAAAAATACATACACACTCAGACGAACACATATACAATACTACTAAGCCAAAAAATAAATTGAATGATGCGCAATATCACGTATATTCGGAACATTTCAAGAACCGGCCGTGATCTCTTTATAAAGGTGCCGTCCACCGCGGAGAGTAGAGTTGATTTGGAGAAAATAATACTGAAGAGTTCCAAATAACAGTAGTAATTGCCGATTAAAGTTGTGTCTTGCAATCAAAAAAAAACCTACAAATTAACGTTTATTGTTATAATAAGCGTAACAGTAATTTTCGAGAGGATTATGCAGTTTGGCCAAGAGTTCCTTTTGAGCTTACCAGCTGATTTCTCATGGAAGACAGCTTAATCGAATTCAAATGAAGTTAAATTTTAAATGACAAATTAAAAACCATATTAGAAATTAGGAATTGTGCTGTCATGCTTAGAGATTTACTCAGTAAAGTAAATTTGCATATTTTAAACTTGGAGCTCAAAAGTTTAAAAAATCCAAAAAGAAAAACAACGAATTATTCAACAAAATCATCTTTAGTGATGAGTCCTATCTTCAATTATGCGGTTATCACTACAGATACATGTTCGAGGTTTTGCTTTCAAGTTGTTCACATACACGGCTTGTCTAAATTCATTTAAATTGACGTCGTGAAGGAAATAACTAAAAATGTTTTCCTTGCTGAAATCAGGAATTGATTCCAGAGAACATATGTTTATTTTTTATTAGTTTTATTTATCGTTTTATTGCTGCAAGTTGAGAGTCAATTTTAAAAACTGAGTATATAACCCCCAAGTATGTAAACGAACAAAATAATCGCATATGGGGCTCACGAAATTCACAGATTTTTTAAGACCACACTTGGCTAATGTTGTTATCAGTAATCTTTGGTTTAGGCACGAAAACGCGATGAGCCATACAGCGGGCAAAACTATTCAGTTTATGCATAAGGAGTTTACCGATAGCATAATTTCTAGATTTGGCGATGTGAATTGGCCGCGTCATTCGTGTGATTCATTGTCGTTGTACTATTTTCTCTTGCGACATTTCAAAGACCGGGTTTATGTGAACAAACCATTACCAACGAATGCTCGATGAACGATGAAATTCCGCGTTGTATTTTCAAAATGTGGTTTAAAAATTTTTGGAACAAAACGGACTTCGCGTGAGCACTTGCTGGACGTCATATTTATTTATGAATTCCAAAATTGTACTTTGACAAAACAATTTGTCTTCCAGCCAATTTACTTCATAAGGTCAAATTCCCCCATCTAACTTGCTATAAAATTTGTCAAATAAGTTGGCTTGTTACTTGAGTTAACTACCCATTCAAATGTGCCCGTATAAAAATATTGGTCTTACTGTCAATGCCAATAATTGTGTTTTTTTTTATTATTATTTAGCTTCTTACAGGTCAATGAGGATCTCTTGGCCTTGGAAGATATGAAAACTATTGCGTTAATGCGTCGTCTCTTTGATAATTACGAATTGCATACATATGCAGTTGAACAAGTTACGCCCGAAGAGGAACAGGAAGAGCTGGATTTTCTGCAAGCTGTACTAGATACTCGCATAATGAAAGAAACTATGAAATTTTTGGAATTCAAAGGTAAGATTTTTCATTCACTTTTTGTACTTCTGATCAGCGCTTATTTATTTCGAGTTTTTCATTTAAATAATATATTATAATGAATAAATAATTCAGAAGTTCAAAAAGCCGATAATAACATGATGAATCTCTTGGAAGAGTCTATTTTGATTTATGAACAACAGAAAAGTCCAACAAGGCCGAAAGAGTATACCCACATTAGTTTAATTTTAATTTTAAAGCTGCGTGGCTACTTATTTTGGTACCGCGAGTGCCCCTATGTGAACAGTATCTAACACAGTGCTCTAGGTCATAGACATGAAAAATGTAAACTGTTTTCCCCATTGCAATTCCCACCCCATAATTGCCATATTTCCTCTTGGACCCATCAGTTTATCATAACTGAGCGTTCTGCTCTAGTATTATCTCATTGTTTTCTTAAGCTAAGCGTTCACTTTAAGCTGCTTTAAAAAGTTTTGTGTTCTATTCGTCGTATTAGAGACAGCGAGACATGGAAAGTTTCAGTCTATGTCCGGAATCTTTCTCAGTAAGATTTCTTCCTTAAGATGAGCTGGATTGGGTTGCTTTAAGGTTGCAATAGCTACTGTCATTTTAACTACAAAATGCAAGGGATTAAGTCTAGTGATGGTTTCTAAGGCTGGTATAGGACACGTTCTCATTGCTTCCGTTACACTCGAACAGGCTATTTGATGTACCTTGTTAAAGGTCATCTCACCCTGTAATTGTTCTACGTTTAGCCACCATGCTATAGAGGCATAGGCGATCATTAGCTATAATATGTATTTGCGCGACCACACCATGCTTTTCGCTCGTGGGCCCCATGTGTTACCAAACAGCTTTTTAAATGCATTAATTTTCTCATATGTGTAAAGATACATTTTGAATTTTATAACCCTAGACACAAACCATACCTATTAACAGAGCTCTGTTGGCGTACTAACATAACTATGTTATACATTGAAAATTTAGTGTATGCTTTTAAAATGGAATAGAAGTCACATTTTTGGACAATATGGATCAGAAAAATATACTTCCGTAGCTTCGCCAGGTCTCACTATTTCTAAATATAAGGTCATAATAAAAAATTGTATATACATAAATTTTGATATGTTTAAAAAAAGCTAATTTCCGAAAGGACACATGTCCTTTACTAAAAAATGTGGGCTGACAAGAATGAATGATATTTCTGCACATGGTGGTCTTTGATTTTTATCTACAATCAGAACCTTCAACAGAGCGAGTTAAAGCGAGTTTTTGGGAATTTAGCAAATGTTCCAAAATGGATATTTCATATTATAGATTAGTGTTGAGTTTGTGTCCCCTAATCTCAGAGTACAGGTTACCACATTAGTGTTCTTCTGATTTCTATACAGTTCTTTCTCTTGACAGCAATCATGCGTTCAAGAGCTACTGGCTTTCCCATCCCATTTTGTGCTAAAGTTCCTAACATCTAAAAGAAACACCATTTAAATACTTTTTTCAAAGCGATGCTTTTTTGCCAATAATAATAACAACAAATAAAAGACCTAAAGTCGACTTTAAAAAGCGTTTTTAGTTTCACGTTATCTTTTGTCCAACTCTCCAAATACTTTGAATGTGTTATGCCCTTTAATAAAAGAGAATCTAGTTTAGTTTTGGATCCCCATCACCGATGTCATTATAATTAACCAAAAAACATAATCAAATTACGCTTGACTTTTAGGATCTGTAACCAACAACTACGATACACAATTGCAGCTATTAAAGGACACCTGGTTTATGCAGTACTCGCGTGGACAGGGACGTGTGGGCAGTTCGGGTTTTGAACATGTATTTATGGCAGAAATACGTGATCATAATGTTTTGGGTCTGCACAATTGGCTGTACTTGAGTGAACAAGAGAAATTGGGTAATTTAAATTATAAAGGCTACATCAATAAAGTGGATCTGGAGAAGGTAAATTTAATAAATTAAACAAAAGCAAAACATAATTCTGTAAACTTTTTTGAAGGACTCTCATTATCTAACGGCCATACGTTTTCAATTTCACCATATTAACAAATCTTTTAATACACTGTTTGTGGGAACATCGCCAGAATTGGAGCTCAGCTTATACACCATGTGTTTTTTGCTCAGCGTGGGGAAACCTTGCTCCGTACAATTAGGTAATGTTAAATTTCCTATCATAACACACGCCTGGGATTGGCATGGTAAGCGAACTTTAGCTACCGCTTACCCCTCAATGGAAAATTAAGACCCCAACACTTATGGAAATGAGGCTTTTCTTTAAAACATTTGTAAACTTTATTTTGTAAATTAAAATAATTTATAATTGTTTATAGACTAGGGTTATTGCTGTGAATAATATACACATGTACTCGTATTTAATATTTTAATAAAAATAAATAAAAAAAAAAACAAGTTATACGTTCTCGCACAAAAGATCTTTTATACATTTACACTCATTGGGTTTCCAGGGGTGACGTTCTGCGTATCGTGGTTAGAGCTGGTGACAGGGTTTTATCCGTTAACGCATCGCTGCCATATTGGTCATCTTCATAAACCTGAGGCTTATCTATATCGGTGCAGGTATCAGAATCGAAGGAACACATTAAACTGGGACTACTAATACTAAATTCCACATCAAAAGGATCTAATAAATTACCGCTTAGATTTGTGGTTAGATCCAGTTGGGGATCGCAACTACTTTTTGGTTGCTGGCGTGGAAGACTGTTGTGGCAAATTGGATTTTGAGCTGGAGACTCCTCCAGTTGTACTTGATGGCCCCACAGGGCCACTGCTCGTTCTCGATTGGATTGTGCCTTCTGTAGAGCCAGTTCTGCCGGTTGTTGGCATTGTTGCTGGTAGTGAAGCGAGTGCTGTTTTTGTTGTTGTTGCAGGAGCAGACGTTGCCGGTGTGAGGACCGTTGTTGGTTCGGAGGATGCGGTAACATCTGCTGGTTGTCCTGCTGTATTGTCGTATTGATATGCAGAGGCATCATAATCTGTGGCATTGTAGTCATAGTTTGTGGTGTCATAACCCTGTCCTGTGGCTTCATATTGTGCTGTATCTCCTGCATATTGCGACTGATCATAGGACGGATCATAAGCTGAGGCGTCATATTGTTGCTGATCGTATCCCTCATAGCCTCCGTAATCGGCTGCTCCATAGTCTGTGATATTGGTACCATCTGATATTTCTCCTGAGGCTGTATAGTCTCCTGCTGTGTCACTTGCATTGGTGTTGCTCTCCCCAACATTTGGACCTCTTGACTGTTGCTGCTGCTGCTGGTTCTTCTCTCCTTCGCCAATGTTGTCTTTGCGATTTTCGTCATCGTTGTCATTAATAGTGGACTTGTATTCGTATGCATCGTTGGATGGTTCGTATTTGGACTTGTAGTCTGCATCATAAGAAGCGGTTGCTGTGATGGGTAACGCTGTTGTGATGTTTGTATCACCGGCTGTTGTCTTTCCCAGTACGGAGTCGTAGCTGTAGGCATTGTTCTTACTAGTGCTACTGTAGTCATCGGCAATGGATCGCGTGGCGCCGTTGTTGGTAGTGCCAAATGAGGTCGGCTTGTAGTCGAGAGGGGCTGAATATAACAGAATATTTCAAGTTAAGCATTTGTGTATTGAATTTAAGTTTTTTTTTGGACAAATAATTTAAGAGAAAATAAAAAGGAGAATTATAAAAGAAGCGCATTTGAAATGAATGTTAAAAAAAATTTATATAAAATTTATAAAATGTTTCTAAGATATGCTATGATCATTTCGATCTACCTTTCTTAGGTTTCAGATATTATTTCATGAATCTAAATGTAACCCCCCTGATGTTTCCGAGGTTTTGAAAACTATAGAGTGGAAATTCACTTCAACTTGCCTAGAAATCTTCTGTGAAGTGAAGAATAGTTTCAAATGCTGCGAATCAATTTCAAAATAAAAAAAAACAAAAACGCAGATAAGAGAGCTGTATTCGGTTGTGCCAAATCTTATATACGCTTTACTAAAGTACGGACTACTAAAAATTTGCTACAGATCCCGGTGCAAAGGATTGTTTGCGATCTTTAATTTTAGCCTCTGGTTTTAGTCGTTTTATTTCACATTAAGCTCCCCTTTCGTTTTCGATCGATTAATGGATTAATTTTATTTTAATTACGGCTGTTTTGGTTGGATTTTCTTTTCTTTGATTGCTTTCTAATATTTTATAAATTATTGATTTCTTGACGAATTGTAGATAAAAGAGAAATCGAGTTTCTAATAATTGATCAAATTTAGAGCTTTCGGTGGGTAGATTTTGTCATTAAATTCCAAAATATGGTAAAGTTTATTTTTGGTTCCTTGTTTGTGAAAATAAGGTTTTTTATGAAATATAGATTTTTTGCATATTAATTCTTTTCTGTTTTGATTTGGTGAATTTTGGTTTTTGTGATATTTTTGCAATTATTTTCGTTTATTCCAGTTTTTTGATTTTATGGTGAATTTTCGAACTTTTAGTGAATATAGGGTTTTGCCAAATTTGAAATTTCTTGTAATTTAAATTTTGTTCCTGTTGGAAAATTTTATGGATTTTTTAGCAATTAATTTTTTTTTTGCCAGTCTTTCCATTTTATGGTGGGTTTTGGAATTTGTGGTGACTTTTAAGTTTTGACAAAATATAAAATTTTTTTAAAGTAAAATTTTTTGGAAAATTATGTTATTTTTGTAATTTGAAATTTTTGAATTCTAGTTTAATTTTGCGGTGAATTTTTGAATTGTGGTGTACTTCCAAATTAATGTGAATCTTCGTTTTTTTAGTTTTGATATTGATTTTTGGTAAAATGTATAATTTTTATGATTTTGGTGAATATTTTAAATTTTTTTTTATGTATACATACATATATTCGATTAACATCGATTTTATGAAAATTTCGACGTTTTTAATATAATATGGATTGTTTGTTTTTTCCCGATTTTTGGTGAAAGTTTTTGTAGTGAAGTGTAATAATTGTTGTTACTTTTCGGAAACTTTAATTTGTATTAAATGTTAATTTTATGGCAAATATATTTTTTTTCGATTTGGTGTAAATTTTTGAATTTATCGTGAATTTAAATACAGGCAAAATTTTTAATTTTTCGTAATTTTTTGGTGCATTTTCAGTTTTATTTTTATGGTGAAAACTCTAAGTTATGGTGAGATTTCGTTTTTTTTTTATTAATTTAGATTTTTTGGAGAAATTGATTAGTTTTATGATTTTTATTTTTTTTTTAAGATTTTGCTATTTCTGGTACATTTTTTTATATTTGCTTTTGTAAAATTTCAATGTTTTTCATAAAATATTGATTTTTATGAACTTTCAGTTGTTTATTGAAATTACAAAGTTTTGGTAACAATTTTTGTGGTGAAATTTAAAACTTTAGTGGATTTTGTTTTTTGTTCTTTAATTTTTAGGTCTTTTTAAAAATTTTTTAACTCGGTCCAACATTAAGGGCCGTAAATTATCCGGGCTTAGGTTGAATTTTTTGTAGGGGCACTTTATAGCAAATTTGATAAGGATTCAGAATAGCACATTTTATGGGCTAGTGTACAAGCGTAGCGCCGCAAAAGTGAAAATACCAGAAAAGCCCGAAACATTTCTGATGAAATGTTTTACGTTTTAAGATCCTATGGACAGACGGACAACGTTAGTTTAACTTCCCTGCCTATGAAGATCAAGAATTTATATACTTTATTGGGCCGAAAATGAATATTGTAGCAATTACAAATGGAATGACAAATAAATATACTCGTATGTATATCTTCTTCCTTTTTCTGAAAGGTATAAAAGCTAAATCGATAACATTCTGATGCGAGCAAAGATAATCCAGAATATGTTCAAGGTTCATTTCATTTGAGTTGATATGGGATGTTAAGTCGAATTGAATGTTTTTGTTTACCCGTGTGTGCTTTAGCAATAATGTTTTCTTAAATCATATAACTATGGTATTTTTACCTTTGCCTGCTGTTGATGGTAAACTATTGAAAGATGTTGGCGTATTATCTAATTTACCCAGGCGATCGCTGTTTAACATGCGACTTGTTAAATATTCAACATTTGAGTGTAATGACGATATTTCCGTTCTTTATAAGCAAGTAAAATGAGAAAGGAAAAGAGAGGCAGAGAAAGAGAGAGAAAGAAAAGAAGAGAGAAAAAATATTCTTTATTATTTTTATGTTCTTTAATACAAACCTTTTCTTGTTGCTGCTGTTTAAATATTTGACTTTGTGTAGAATTATGCTCTTCCCGACCAGTTTCGTGATCACATTTTACAGGCGATGCTGTGAAACTCTCAAAACCATTGATCTTTAGCAATTTATTATTTAGTTCTTTATAACTGAACCAAATTTGTTTTAAGCGATCCATAAGTTTTGAGTTCATGTCACGTAAATTTTGTTTTTCATCACTAAATAAAAAACAAAAAATTGAGCAGGTCAAGGAAACGGAAGATAAATAATATTTAAAAAATAATAATAGAAAAAAAATAAATTAAGTATTTATTTTAAACTTAAAGATCAGTAAGTATATATTCGGATGAAGAGTCTTCTCTTTTTTTAAAAGTCTGGTATTTGTCTGTGACTTAAGACATGTTAATTACCGATCACCCGCTGACTTATCACCTGAGTGTTGACTCACTACATGATCTATCTGAAGAAATACAAAAGTAATAGTCTTCAAATTTCCTACGGGCTGTTCTTAAGACCAAGTCGTTTTCTAAATATCTGCTTAAAGAGTTGGAGCGGATATAAGCCCCATATAGAGTAAATACTTATTTGTGTATATCTAAATAACTACAGTAGTAGGAGTCTTCAAATTTTGGCCAGAAAGGTACCCTTCATTCGCGGTAAATATAAATTTCTTTAGATCTAGAGAACTGTAATAATGAGAGCCTTCAAATTTTATTTGGGATATTGTTAGAACCAAGTGGGCTTCTATACCCCCCACAAATTAGTTAATATTTTCCCTTTAGCTGAAGAACTATGTCAGTGAAAGTAATCAAATTTAGTGCGCACTGAGGAAAATCCTGTAGACATAAAAGCATGCCGAGGGGCACCCGCCATACAGAGTAAATATTAATTTTCCTGTATCCGTAAAACTCAGAATATGACAGTCTTCAAATTTTATGTGGTTTGTGTTCCAAACCAGTCCTGTGCTTAGGCAAAATACTTGATGAAATTTGCCGGCAGAGAGGTACTCCCTTCTATCTAAAGAACTACAAACTAGCAAAGGGCTTGCGACCACGGGCAGACACGTGCTAAATGTGAATGCCATGGGGGATGTAAGCCTTAGACAAATGCTAGCAATTACAAGAGACTACGTGATGAGGAAGAAGGCTGACAGTTAGAAATCACAGTAAGAAATCACTATAATCAAGAGCGAAAGCTAGTGTTAGCACGAGTTTGAATGAAAGTAAGGAAGTCGCATATTACATATAGGTTACCTATGCGGTCTGCTTCGATATTCCCTCCACATTAATGATAATCAAAACAAAATAACATATTGCTGGTATAGCAAGCACAAGTTTATAAGAATGTTTTTCTTCATTTATTACCATGAACGTTGCTAGAGTAGGAGAGTCATCGTGTGGATGATGTTATTGCTACTGAAAGTTTTTACACCCAATACCGAAAAAGCAGCACTTAAAGCTTATTTTTATTAATGAACGCTACCTGTACAGTGGCGTATTGCATATTATGTGATGTGTCCAATGTTCCTATTTTATGCGCCACTGAGTGTCTTTTATTCGTGGCTAAGTACCTCTTCCAACATTGTAAAAACACTTTTCAGGCTAGTACTTCGATTTTTTTTTGGTTTAATTGATAAATATTGTGACTTTGTGTCTTTTATAGCGAAAGAGTATACGAGTATAATCCGGTACATATTATATTTTTTTATTATTTAATAATAGCCTTCCCCTACATTTTTTAGCTCTAATTTGTACAAATGCAAATTTTCGAGTTGCGGCCTTTTTTTTTGGCACTGGGTGTATATTTAGTTATTTTTCTGACTAAGGCAGGATTTTGCTGAAGTGACTTCAGTTCGATACTGTGACCTTCATTCCTTTCAAATAAAATATAAAAAAAATAATCATTTGAAAACTTCGCGACATATTAAATAGAGGGGTACAAATTAAACTTTGACCAAATATTCCGAAATTTTAAAACTTGCTGAATCAAAGGAAAACTAAAAAATAGAATTCAAACTCCCAAAAGATTTACAATAAAGAGCATAATCAACACAGTGTGTACTTTAGATATTTAAAATAAATTAGTGCTGAAAAAATTCAATATTAACCACCAGGATAATTTAAAATTCTGTTCTAATTTCTTGATTGTCTAGTTCAAGAATATCTACTTGAGGGCTTAACTCTGTCGGTACAATACTTTCCGCCATCTCTTCACGTTCTTTTGTGGATTCCCGTATTTGCTTGACCTCCGACTTTGTATCAGTTGTTTCGCCTTTTATGGACTTTGGCACTATTCTTACATTTATGTCGACCATAACTGGTTTCTTTTTCTTTAGCTTCTCCTCTTTCTTCACTGCACCGTTATTGCTATTTTTATCTTGCTCTGGTTTCGCAGGTTCAGGGCTTTCGATCTGTTTTATACACGCCTTGTTAATACAACAGGCTCGCATAACATGCTGAGCCTGGCAACAAGATGTGACGGTTGTGTCAGGTGTTAGACAGGGATGCGTTAGTTGTTGATAATTCATAGTCACTGTCGGGCACTGGTGGCAGGTTTTAATAGTTTGTTTTAAAACAAGATGCTGTTGCAACCAAGTCAACGGCTCTGTTTTACTATGATCCATTAAACGATCATGCGAATAACACCTACGACGTGTTTGACATTCTAAACGAGGAGATTTTCTATATTTCGATCTGCTATGATTTCGCTCATAAGTGCTGGTGGAGGTATTTGTAAAGCTCTTACTATTGCAGTTATTATTAGTGACGGTGGTATCTACTGTGGTTGTGTTATCTAGTGACTGATTTTCTCTATTATTCGTTTTCGTATTGGGGTGCTTTGAACCTACGGTGGTACTTATAAAATCTGCTGATGCTTTAAGGGGTTGTGGTAGGGAGGTTCTATTTGTGTTTGTTAAATTTTGTGTTTTACTTTTGCTATATTTTGCAAAATCAGGGTAATTAAAATGGTTGGTGGAGGAACCTTTACATTTGCAAGAGTCAGTTGCTACAAACTCCTTAGAGCTGTATGTTTTATTCGTATAGAGTTGGCAGTGACA